>CM033280.1:3327001-4002725 GCA_019343175.1 Oedothorax gibbosus | reverse complement strand
AATCTACATTAGCTCCCTATTGCATTATTTAAATAACCAAATATCATTTGGAAACAAGTGCTTTAAATTTTTTTCCCTAAAACAAAAAAGGCAAAAAATAAAAGTTTAAAAACGGTATAGGAAAAAACATACAAAAAAAAATATAAATTTACACCAAAAAAAAAAAACTTATCTTTGGTTAATACTTTGTGCGCTACGGGAAAAAACTATACTCCAATGGATAATTATCCAAATAGTAATTTGCGAGAAAACACCGCAAAATACAAAAACCCCAAGAAAAACAAATCCGATGGAAAAAAACCGTTTATATCAAGTTGGAAAAAAGAATTTAATTTAAATTTCCAAATAAAAAATTTTTTTAAAAAAAAACCAAATTGTATTCAGGAAAAAATTTTTGCAGAAACATTTAACCAAAATTAACGTGGGGGTCTCCAAACTAGGGGGCCACTTTCCGCACGAAGGGTTTTTAAAAAGTAACCTAAAAACGTTTCTTACATTCTTACATGACATTTAAATTTGAATTTAACACATTTTGTTTTTTAAAAATATTTTTAAATCGTAATACTTTGATGAATGGTCGAAATACACTCTTAAAACAAAGAGTGAAACCATTTTTTAAGAGTGTAGGACTACATTGTTTTCTTTTATTTCTTTTACCCACTCCGCAAAAAGAGTGAAAATCCACTCCTATAGGGGAGTGCATTTTGGCACGGAAAGGAGTGGAAATTAAACTAAGACTGAGTTAAACCGCTTCGTTTGTTTTAAGAGTGTAGATACAAGTGATTTTAAGTTTACGTTTACTACGTTTTACTACGTTTTTTTTTACGTAGTAAAAAATGACGAATTCTGAATAATTTCAGACCCAACATTTTCTACTTCAATATTTATTTTACATTCATGGAAAGACATTTTTGCCTTGATTTAGTGTAGGCATTTTCAAGCCTTTTTTGATGTTTTGAAAGTGGAGAGGACAGGCTAAATTTTGACCTCTTTCATGCTAGCAGAATACTAAACCATATGCGACAAAGTAATTTACTCTGTCTTGAGGGCTACACTCTTAAAACAAACGAGCGGTTTTAACTCAGTCTGAGTTAATTTCCACTCCTTTCCGTGCCGAAAATGCACTTCCCCTATAGGAGTGGATTTCACTCTTTTGGGGGTGGAAAAGAAATAAAAGAAAACAATCTACGTCCTACACTCTTAAAACGAGCGGTTTTTAACTCAGTCTTAGTTAATTTCCACTCCTTTCCGGTGCTGAAAATGCACTTCCCCTATAGGAGTGGATTTCACTCTTTTTGCGGGGTGGTAAAAGAAATAAAAGAAAACAATCTACGTCCTACACTCTTAAAAACGAGCGGTTTTAACTCAGTCTGAGTTAATTTCCACTCCTTTCCGGTGCCGAAAATGAACTTCCCCTATAGGAGTGAATTTCACTCTTTTATTTTAAGAGTGTAGTATTGGAACATTGTGCTTACTGCCACTGACTGTACAAAAGAGAAAAATTTTGGAGTCCCTTTCTCAACGCACAAAAAAACTCATTGCTTGAAATGATGAGTTTGCAAATAAAAATTCCAACTCCCATATGGATGAAAAAAAGTAATTATTCTAGTTTGCATTTTGTTTTCCCATAAACAACTATTGAAGTATAATTCTCTGCAAAATAAAAATGTAAATTTTGTTGATTCTTATGTAAAAATATGTTTTTCATTAAAAAAAAGTTAGAAAATATGCATCGAGACAAATGAAGCAAAAAACTTTTTAAAAAATTTATATTTTCAAGCTTAGATAAAGTTTTTATGAAAATATTCTACGAATAAGATAATTTCCAAAAAATATATTATCTTGTGTGTTTATTTTGAAAATAAATAAATACAGTTTTAGATATAAGAATATAATACAGTTAATTTAGATATAAGAATATAAATACAGTTTTATTTTTTATATCTTTTAAATTGAATGTGATTTTAGTTGTTTAGGAACTTTTAAAAGCAACAATGTTTTCAATTTAAACAAGTTAAATGCGACACCCAGACATTTTTTTTGCTGTAGGCTTATAAAGTTTATATCGCAAAATCTTGCGTCTTAGAGAATATTGTCTTAGTTTATTGCACAATTTCGGACAATGTTACAAAAATATCCCCTTATGAAACTAAAACTATTTTTATTTCGATAAAACTTTAAGAATTTTTTTAAAAAATCTTTTTGAGCAGTATTCAAAGAAGGTAATTTTTAAGGGACCGGAGCCCTTTAATTCAAATATATACCTGTTTTTGAAATATTTATAGAATAACAATGATTTCTTTTTTATAAGCAATGGTTTTTATGTCAACAACAATCGAATGTCAAACAACAAATTTTAATTCAAATAAATATCTGTGGTTGAAGTATTTAGAGAATGATTTCATCTTTAGAAGCAATGGTTTTTATGTCAACAACAAATGGAATGTCAAACAACAAATTTTAATTCAAATAATATCTGTTGTTGAAGTATTTAGAGAAAATATGATTTCTTTTTATAAGCATGGTTTTTATGTCAATAACAATGGAATGTCAAACAACAATTTTAATTCAAAATATCTGTTGTGAATATTTAAATAACTATGATTTCTTTTTATAAGCAATGGTTTTTTATGTCAACAACAATCGGAATGTCAAACAACAAATTTTAATTCAAATAAATATCGTGGTGAAGTATTTAGAGAATGATTTCATCTTTAGAAGCATGGTTTTATGTCAACAACAATCGGAATGTCAACACAAATTTTAATTCAAATATAATCTGTGGTTGAAGTATTTAGAGAATGATTTTTTTTTATAAGCAATGGTTTTTATGTCAACAACAATCGAATGTCAAACACAAATTTTATTTCAAATAATATCTGTGGTTGAAGTATTTAGAGAATGATTTCATCTTTAGAAGCAATGGTTTTTATGTCAACAACAATGAATGTCAAACAACAAATTTTAATTCAAATATATATCTGTGGTTGAAGTATTTAGAGAAGAACTTGATTTCTTTTTGATAAGCAATGGTTTTTTCACGAGAATTTTTATTTTTGAAACGTCATTGGTTTGAAATTTACATTTGAGAAAACAAATAAAAGTTACAATAATAATAATAGTACTTCCATTTAATAATAACTATAGTATTTCGCATCAAAGCTAAAAATAACATTAGTTTTTTTACCTTTAAAGTAATATTTTAAAAACATTTCTCATTAAAGACCGGATTTCACCTTCATTAAAACTTTGTAAGCTATTATAATAATGATGATGTAATAATGATGTTTCAATTATTTTCTGGCAAGCTTTCGGGTTTTTGATAATAATAAAGTTTAATGATGGAAATATGTCCCAAATATAAACGAATCCTAACTTCATAAAATTGGAATTTTTTACTTTAATGAAACACAATGTATTATTTTTTTAGAAACATAAGGAAGTTGTAAATAAATTTTTAATAGATTTCTATGATTGTTATTTTAGAAATACTGAAAAATTCTGTGAAACTCTTTTTTAAAATTAATGACTTTTAGATTTGAATGCTTAGGTTCGTCAAATGCCGAATGAAAGTTGAGGGTCTTGTATGGAAAACCATCGATATCATAGTTAAAGTATTAGATTGCTGATCACGTGACCTCCAATGCTAACGACGGGCGCGCATGGAGCTTTTTAGAGGGCAAAATTGCCAGTGTTGCTGCCACTTTAAGGAGAAAAATACTACGAAAAAAAACCCATTTATTTCTAAAATTACAAAAAAAATACTATAAAAGGATTTAAAGTCAATAAAAAGATTCCAAAATGCAGCTAGTATTTTTACGATAATAATTTTGTAATTTTAGAATTATTCGAAAATAGTAATATCCTCCTTAAAAATACGTAAAAATACTAGCTGCATTTTGGAATCTTTTTAGTGACTTTAAATCCTTTTCTAGTATTTTTTTGTAATTTTAGAATTAGATGGTATTTTTCGTAGTATTTTTCTCTTTAAAATGGCAGCAACACTGGCAATTTTGTCCTCTTAAAATGCCTCCATGCGCGTCCCGTCGTTAGCATTGGAGGTCACGTGATCACCAATCTAATACTTTAACTATGATATCTATGATGGTAACAGATCTCTATACAATTCCAATGGGGAAACTTTTGATCCTGTTTTTAAATAAAGTATACGACATGTACTCACGAAAACTCACCAAAAAATACAGAAGAAAGTTATTTTGCTTTTAAAATAATTAATAAGTATAATTTTAAAGCTATTAACTAGTTATGATTAAAACAAAAAAAATTGTTTAGATATTTACATGCCGTTCGTGCTGCCATCTGTAGTTTGTGAATAATTACTAAAATTTTGCTTTAATTATAACTATAGCAATGTTACTTGAATTCAGTGAACATAAATGAGAGAATACAGATGAACTTAACTTTTATTCTAATTCACAAAGCCAAAAAAACATAACTTTTCGAAAGGCAAAAAAGACAAACTGATTTTTAAAATAGAACTGCGCGAGACGTTAGTTGAGTCGTGGCGAGAGAAAATGTAATAATTACTCTCGTGAAATAATCCTGCACAAAATAATAATACAAAATAAGTTCGCTACAGACTCCCCCTCTGGATTCGCTGACGTCCCGGCAAGGATCCAGCAAGAGTGTCTTGTTCAGTTCTTCTTGGGACGACCTCTCTTGCGTAGAGGGTTTACAGGGCTCCCGTTGTCGGGAGACTCAAGGCAAGGGCGTAGGGCGGAAGTGTGGTACACTCCCAATGGCACGTCCGGATTATTTGGATTTGCCACTTCATAGCTGGTTAGCGAGCGTTGAGTTTTCACTATATACGGTCCGTCACGTCGTGGCATGAACTTGGCAGATTTCTTGTTAGCTTTGCTGCTTATAGGGTGAGTGGTGACCCAGACTTTATCGCCAGGTGCGTACTGTACTGCATTTCTGCGCTTTTTGTCTGCATACTCCTTTCGCTGATCTTGTTTTTCTTCCACTCGGTCTCTTATCTCCCGACTCAAATTTGCAAACTTACACAAGTATGGTGTGATTTCCGCTACGAAGTTGTCGTTGTGAATTACACTGCGTAAGTCATGATTCACGTCATCTGGTGTGCGCAGTTCTCTTCCAAATTGTAGGAAGGCAGCAGTATATCCAGTTGAGGAGCAATGGGCAGTATTCATGGAAAATCGAATCATTGGCAGCTTTTCGGACCAGACTGTATGAAGGCCGTTTCCAACTAAGATTGCAATTCGTGGTTTTAGATCTCTATTTTTCCTCTCAACTGGGTTAGCTTGAGGGCAATAAACTGGAGTAAGAATTTGGGCAATGTCTAGTAGATTACAGATTTGCTGCATCACTGCACTGACGAACTGAGAGCCATTGTCAGAAATGAGACGTCTCGGTAGTCCATATCTTAAAATTACCTCTTCTAGCAAGGTTATAGCACACTCTCGGGCTGTGGCCTCTTGTAATGCGAAGAGTTCTACCCATTTCGTTGATGTATCCTCCACGATGAATATCCATTTTTTTCCCATCTGGTGTTTCGGGTAGTGGGCCAAAAAGATCAATTGCCAAAGTCTCAAAACGCTGGGAATACACTGGTGTTCTTAAAAGTCCAGCCGGTTTTTGATTTTCGGCTTTATATCTACTGCAATCAGGGCATTTCTTGACGTAGTTGGAGATAAAGGATCTCATTCCTGTCCAGTAGTATCTTTTGGAGATTCTTTGAAATGTCCCCTCCTCACCATAGTGACCAGCAGTTGGGGCATCATGATGTTCTTTTAGAATGTTGTCCCATTCTTGTTTGGGTACTACCAACTGCGACTCTTCAGAGTCAGAATCTGGTGAGTATCTGTAGAGTACTCCTTGGGTCATGAGGTAACCGCGATTCGTCCAATTAAGGAAATTCTCGTTCTTGGAACTTTGTTCAAAAGTCTCTATTATTGTCTTCAAATTTTGATCTTTGAGTTGTTCTTCCCTAATGTCACTAGCCGACCTGGTGGGGAGGTGCACCATAACAGCACAGGACTCGCACTCTAATTCACCATGTGTGCACTGAGGTCGGGAGAGCATATCTGCAACTACATTTGCTTTTCCAGGCACGTATTCAAGCTTTAAGTTGAATGTTTGTATTTGTAGAGCCCATCGAGCTAGGCGCCCTGTAGGTGTTTTCAAACTCAACAGCCACTTCAGCGGTTGATGATCCGAAACGACCCGGATTTCAGCTCCTTCGATATATCCTCTAAACTTCTCTGATGCCCAGACGACGGCTAGCGCTTCTCTTTCAGTGGTTGAGTAATTTCTCTCAGCTGGATTAAGAAGGCGACTGGCATACTCTATCGGGTGTTCTTCCGAACCTTGACCTTGACTAAGGACAGCTCCCAAAGCGTAGGCTGATGCATCAGTTCTCAGAAGGAAGGGTTGGCTCTCGTCTAGTTGTTTGAGGACTGGTGGTGAAATTAGGCTTTTCTTCAAGGCATCAAAGCTGTTCTGCTCTTCCGAACCCCAAGTCCAGGCAGTTCGTTTTCTTGTAAGATTGCTCAGTGGTTTTGAGATTCCTGCAAAGTTAGCTATGAAACGTCTGTACCAGCTGCATGTCTGTAGAAATGATTGAACCTGCTTTACATTTTTCGGAGGAGGAATATCCATAATGGCTGACACCTTGGCAGGATCAACTTCAATTCCGGAACTTGTGATGTAATGTCCAAGGTATTTGACCTTCTGACAAACGAAGTGACACTTTTCACGATTTGCTTGTAACTTGAATTGTTGAAGTCTTTTGAATACTTGGCGCAAATCGTCGAGATGTTGTTCAAAAGTTGGGGACATGATAATTATGTCATCTAAATAAGCTAGTGTATTGACCTTTAGCCCATTTCTGAAAATGTCTATCAATCTTTGGAAAGTTGCTGGAGCGGTTTTCAATCCGAAAGGCATTCGTGTGAAGCGATAAACTCCAAAGACACAAACAAAAGCAGTTTTATCCTTGTCCGGTGGGTACATCTTGACCTGGTGGTAACCTGCTTTTAGATCAATTGTGGACATAAAGTTAGTCTCTGAGGCTTTCTGCAGCAGGTCATCCATCCTCGGTAATGGATAAGGATCAGATTTAGTGACTGCATTTAATTTTCTGTAGTCTACGCATAATCGGAATTCTCCATTCGGCTTAGGAATTAGCACAACTGGTGCCGCATAAGGTGAGTCACACTCTTCTATAATTCCAGAGGCAAGTAGAGAGTCCAATTCCTTCTTGAGCACCTCCTGGCGCGCTGGTGACATGCGATACGGTGTAGTGGCCACCGGGGGTGCATTTCCGGTGTCAATACGATGCTCCATATATGGTGTAGGGCCTCCCCCTGAATTGAAGGTATCCTGGAATTCCATTATTAACTTGTTCAATTGGGTTCGCTGCTTAGGGGGCAAGCCTTCTCCTTCCTCTTCTCGAAGTTGATATTTGATTGGTGGCTCAACCTCTTCAATCTGGGATGTTGCTAAGTCTTCAGGCAATACGCCCGGTTCAGGAACATCCTGTTGTAAGACTTCTGGTTCTGGAACAGCTTCTACTGGCCGTAAGAGGCTAACCGGAATATCTTCCTGGAAGTGAATCTTCCGCTTTGGGTTCTCACAGAAGTGCCAATTTCTGTTCTTCATGTTGAGTACGATACCAGTCTTTTCCAGAAAGTCCGTCCCAAGTAGAGTTCGATTTCCTTTTGCACTTGGCAGAGCCAGAATATCCAATGGTACGGATTTATCCTCAATCCTAATGTTCACTGTGGCGGTGTACGCGTCTTCGGTGGATTTGCATCCATTTGCCAACGTCATTGCAATTTTTGTGGGTTGGAATTTCACACCATTGTGCAACAGACAGGAATATAAAATCTCTCCAGCGACCGATCTGGAAGCGCCAGTGTCTGCACAGACTCGAGCATTTACTCCTGATATGTTGGTGTCAATCAAAGCCAGAGGTGAGTTTGTTTTGTAGTAGGTGTGCATAGTCAAGAAGTTGACAGCAAACTTCTCATCTCTTCCTGGTGAACAGGGGACATTTAGTTTTAATCACGCCTATTCTACCACAGCCATAACAGCTGACAGTTGGCCTTTCCACATTTCCAGTTTCATTTCTAGGGTTAGAGGGAAACGTTTTTATTTTCTGTGGACCAGGTTTAGAATTTCGGTTAAACTCGTTACCTTGACGACACTTCGGAAATTCATTCCTTCTAGGCTCTTGAGAAGTAGCCTTTTGCCTTACGCTTCTAACTTCGTCGTAAGAGTCCAACTTGTTCGCAAGTTCAATAGGATTTACCAGATCCGACCAATTGTCCAGGAAATGGTCTCTGACATCGGGTGGAACGCGACGCTTAATTTGATCACTGATCATCAAGTCACACAGAGGTTTAAACTCTGTTATTCCAAGTCCCGATATCCATCCGTCAAAAAAGTTCTGCAAATCAAAGTAGAAATCACGCCACGTAGTGTCAGGGCTTCTGCGATGTTGCGTAAACAACTGGCGAAACTTCTCGGCACTCATCTTAAAACGCTTTAAAAGAATTCGCTTCACATAGTCGTATTCCTGAACATTTTCTTCACTTTCTTGAGCAATAAGTTTAGCGATGTCTTTTGGGAGAAGACCGACCAAGTACACAACCCACTTTGTGACTGGTATCTTTAAAAATGTTAACTGTCTTTCGAACAGGTTCAGGAACAGGCTGATGTCATCACTTTTTGCATCGAAGCTAGGAATTAACTTTTCGAATCCAAATTTTGGAAACCCTGTGTCGGTTGACAAAGCAGAACCCGATGAAGAATTCGGATTTTCCAAATGAGATTGCAATCTCAGTTTTTCTAGTTCGAATGATCGTTCTTGTTCAAGATTCAATCGTTCTTGTTCAAGCTTCAATCGTTCTTGTTCAAGCTTTTCTTCTTTTTCTTTAGCAATTCTCAATCGTTCTTGTTCAAGTTTTTCTTCTTTTTCTTTAGCAATTCTTTCTACGATGATTTCTTCAAGAAGTGTTTTCACATATTCAAGTTCTTCTTTATAAACTTCACTTTGCTGAATGTTGTTTTTTATTTCTATGACTTTGTTATTTACATCATACTCTATATTTAAGTCATCAGCTAACCTTTGCAAGTCAGACTTTTTAGCTTTAGCAAGGAATGACATGGTGTCAATGTAAATCTTCTAAGCTATCAAATATTAAGTCAGACTAATATATACTTGTATACTTTGTTAACAAAATTGCTAAGCAGGTTTGTCTACCTTTTATTTTAAAAGTTAAAAAAAAATATTCTTCTCGTTGCAAGTATGAACACTTATAAGTAACAATTCACTATAACCTCATTAAAATTATCAGGGATAATAAAATAATATTTTTCAGGTACTAAAGGTAGGTATACACATGGAATTTTATAAAAAGAATTCCTATCATCTTGGATTTATTTCGACCGAAATGTTCCAAACCAAATTTGAATTGGATAATTCAATTTTCCTTTAGTTCCTGGGTTCACAATTAGCCAAAGACAGAGTAAAAGGACTTTACTTATCTTTCTTCTGACGTGTATTATACATCAACTTTAACATCGGTCGATGCCGTTATTTGATATCCCAATCGACGAGCTTCCATAACCAAACCGTTGGAAAAGTCGCCATCTTGCATCGTTTCACTACGTTGAAAATAAGACTGCTAACTTCTTTCTACAAGTTCAGAGTTCACCAAACCACTAATTCAAAAAATCGTAGATCGGGCCACGAGTTGGAGCGCCAATTTATAGCAATGTTACTTGAATTCAGTGAACATAAATGAGAGAATACAGATGAACTTAACTTTTATTCTAATTCACAAAGCCAAAAAAACATAACTTTTCGAAAGGCAAAAAAGACAAACTGATTTTTTTAAAATAGAACTGCGCGAGACGTTAGTTGAGTCGTTGCGAGAGAAAATGTAATAATTACTCTCGTGAAATAATCCTGCACAAAATAATAATACAAAATAAGTTCGCTACATAACTAATTAATATCTTTAAAATTATACTTATTAATTATTTTAATGGCTAACTTTCTTCTGTATTTTTTGGTAAGTTTTCGTGAGTACATGTCGTATACTTTATATAAAAACAGAGTCAAAAGTTTCCCCATGAGTGGAGTCTATTCGGCTTTTTCAAAAGAGATAAATGAAACCTGTTCGGAAACTCAAAGTACAGTCTGCTGTGCGTGAATTTTCTTCGTAAAAGCAGTCTAACCAAACGGGTAGCGTGACGTTACAAATAGCTTCCGTGGCTTAAAAAATGAGCAGGTCGTGCCTCTACTTTCCAATCAGAATTCTAGAACTTAATAGTCCAACACCTCTTTATTTGCTACCTTCATTTTCGTATGATTTAAAGTCGATAGTATACATCAGGGCTCGAAAAATCGTCCGTCCTCCCGTCCTCGGTGGTCAAAAATTCCCCGAGGACAACAAATTTCTCGAATCCGACGTCCTCGTGGACTGCCATTTCCCCGTTAATGATAAATTTTAAGTTAGTTCTAGAAGAAATACTAGGTTACTATTAGTAACCTAGTATTTGTTTTATTAATGTATAATGTAATCCTAGTAACTACTAATTCATTGCGTAATTTGTATAAATGTTTGTAATAAATAATAGAAAGTGATATTTTTATTTATTTAGGAGCTATTTATATAATTAGAGTTTGACGAGTCAGTTTCAAAGGAGGACGGGTACATTGCTGGACAAGCCGTCCTCTGGGACGGGTAAAATTTCTGAGTTTTTTCGAGACCTGGTATACATCCAACTTCTCTTTGAAGTTCTTCGGTAACTTTATGTGGATTCAAAATAATAAAAAAACCATCTTGGTCTTGGATCAAATGTGTGAAAGTTTGAACAAACACTCATTGACTCTCACACACTGTTTTCATATAAAGTTACGTTAACTGAAAGATCCCTGTTATCGAAGATAAAAACTGTTAAAAACTGTAAAAATATCGTATTTAACTGTAAAAAAGTGTAGTATTTAACTGTAAAGAACAGTTTAACTGCAAAATATGTTTTCAACTGTAAAGAACGGTTTTATCAGCTGTAAAGAACAATTTTCAACAGTAAAAAAGTATGGTGGTAACTGTTAAAACAACAGCTTTGAACAAGACTCAGACCTTTAATTCAGACGTTGAATTTGGAGCAAACGAGTGCGAGGAACTGCTCGTAGCACTGCTCGCAGTCAGTTGAGTTGACCCTGTTCTTTCACGAACCCGACGTCTGAGTGGGGTCGATTCAGGTTGTCGGCTTTTTCGAAAGATAGTAAAATTTTCGGAAGTTCAAAGTACAATGTGCGGTGCGCGAATAGGTTTTGTACTTTTTCTTCGGAAAAGCAGACAATCCAAACGGATAGCGTAACATCGTGAAGAGCTTCTGTAGCCTTAAAAATGAGCAGGCCATACTACTGCTCCCCGTTCACAATTCTGGAAAACTATAGTCTATCACCGTTTTCACGTGCTACCTTTTTTTTCCGTATGATTTCGATTCAATAGATGCGTCCAACGTTCTATTACAAGTTCTTAAGGTAAAGTAACTTTAGGTGGAAGAAAAATAAAAACAAAAGTACCATTCTAGATCAATTGCTCGAAAGCTTTGAGAAGCCCACCCTCTGATCCTGATGGTTTTTAAATGTAAAAAAATATAGTGTTTAACTGTAAAAACAACAGCTTTTTTTACAATGTAGAACATTTTTAACTGTAAAAAATATGGTGTTTAAATGTAAAGCACAGTTTTCAACTGTAAAAACAACAGCTTGTTTTACAGTGTACAATTCTGGATCAATTCTTTGATAGCAAGACTCACCCCCTTGATCCTGACGTTGCACTTGGAGCAGACGGGTGCGAGGAACTGCTCGTAGCACTGCTCGCAGTAGAGCTGGCCCTGCTCTTCCACGAACCCGACGTCTATAAGGGGAGTTTTGCAGTGGACATTGTTGCAATGGAAGTGGTCGGGACACCAGGTGCGGTTCAGGGCGACGATGAAAGGGCCCCTGTTAAAAGAGAGGTGCTTACTTTGTAGTGAAGGTGTCTGATGGATGGGAGTGGAATGATTGAGATTGCGGGGAGAGAAAATCTTTTTATTTTATTTTTGAATATTGTGGGACTTACTTTGTTGCATATACCTTTTAATAACTATATATCTTATAATAAAAAAAAATTTAGTCACTTGTCACCGGACCACTTAGTAGGAGTTTGCCACTACAAACCTAAAGCCTTGGTTTAAAAGAACACACAATCGGACGCTGAGCTGAGCGTCTAAATTTCTCGCTTTCTCAAATTGGCCATAGATGTCATGTGACCACTACGTCATAAATAACGTTGATCTCGGCATTCGTAACATTTGAATCAGTCGTGGTTTGATTGGAACGTCCAAACGTGCGAAATGGCCAATGTTTCCATTTATTCAGAAGAAATAACTGTGATCTTCGCTCATCCCTACGCACGCGCAGAAGAGGACGCTTCTCTACGCGCAAATTTTATCAAACCCTAAATAAAACACTTATATTGCGCATATAGGCGCTCTCTATAGTCCGTACGATTGCAACGCAACTCTTCTATCCACAACCCTTCGTTTGGTTTTCAGTAAACAGCGTAAAAGGCGCTCTTTTACTTTTCCCCTACACTCTTAAATCAAAATAGTGGTTTTAACTCAGTCTGAGTTAATTTCCACTCCTTTCCGGTGCCGAAAATGCACTTTCTCTATAGGAGTTGATTTCACTCTTTTGTTTTAAGAGTGATGTTTAAGTTTGTAGAGCAGTTGCATTTCACCTCACAGCAGAGCCTCAAACAAAGTAGGTTTAGAACAGCGACACTCCCGCCGGTTTTTGGAAAACCACTCGAGTTGGTGGGAGAAACCAGGATTGCGTTGTAATCATCCGGACTATAGCACTTTGAAGTGTGTCCTCAGTTCTTACAAACCAGCTGGGCTTTACCTGATGGGTTCTCCGCAATCTCCACAAATAGGGATCCTCCCCGGCACATTCTCGGTCGACATGAGCTGTCCTCGGCCTTTCTTCGGGGCCGGCTTGGAGCCAGCGCCGACTGGAACGCCCGGCTGGGCTGGAGCCGAAGATGCCGGCTGCTGAGGGTCCAACACGGGTGGAAGCACGGGCGCGAAGTTCTGGGCCGTGGATCCTTGAGCGGTGTAGGGTGCTGGAGCTTGGGGTGGTGGAGCCCAAGCTTGGGGTAGTGGAGCCATGGGGGCTGGAGCCGGTGGTAGCGATACTGGAGCTGGAATGGATGGTAATGGAGGGATGAGAATTGTGTTATAACCAAGATAGCACACTAATGTGGGATTCGTGTAGGACCATTTGGTAAAGTGGACACTACCCATATGGATCCCAGAAAGAAACGACCCTCTTTATTTTTGGTCAAACCTCATGGGGATACCCAAGTAGGTAAGTTTTCAATTTTGTCTCGCTTACGTATTTATCGCTAATAAAACTAAACTGCTCAAACAATTAGAGGAGCACTCTGCGTACTTTTGCTAACCCTCTCAGTTCCAACGTTTTATTTTTTATTCTAAAAATTTAATAATTTCATAACTTTTGAATAAATTATCACAATAATTATTTCAAAACATTATTTGTTTTTAAAAAAAGTTAAAATCAATTTTCAAACATCTAAGAATGCAAGCGTGAAGAATTTAGGCTCAATTTATTTCATAAAATTTTTTGGGAGTGGATTTTATTTTACCATGTTTTTCATATTTTCATTTAATTAAAACAAATATTTTTTAATTCTTCAAAAGACATAATTCTTCTATCTAACGATAAACAAGTGCCAGCTCAACTTAATGGGAAAAAATCGCAAGCTGATGATTCGAAATGGAATCATTGGGGGTGAAAGGGTTTAAACCATGAATTCCCCTAATTCTTTTGAGCAGTGTATTTAAAATAAGAAACAGTTTTTAAAAAAATTGGCACAATGTTTTCAAATCAACAGTTAAACATAGTTTTACATTTATGCAAGGTCAGCTACATTTATGAAACCGCTTGTAAAAAAAAAAAATATTCACATTACAGCCTGAGTAATGTGGCTTAGAAAATAGTTGTTTTCAATTGGATTAACATAGAGGCATTTTAGTTTGGAGACCCGTGGACCGTGGTCATTCTGGCTCATTCTCAATTAACTTCATGAGAACGTCATCGTAGCCGCCATTTAAACCATTGCGATCTGCCGTGCGTTCTCCTATGCCGTTGGAACGCAAGTTGTCATTTTGTGAAGGTTCTCACGGCTCTGTCTACTTAAGTTGAGCCAAAATCTACCCTAACAGCCAGGTTTGTCACAGTTACGTCGCTGCAACGTAATTTTTTGTCACTCTAGGTCACAGTCGCAATGTGACAAGCATGTGACATAACAGTGATATCGCGTAAGTCGCCGTCACAATGTGACTGGTATGCGATATCAAAAGGATGTCACTATGCGATCTTGCAGTGACATCATATTGTGACTTGTATGTGATATCTCAGTGATGTCATCTAAATCCCAGTCACAATGGGGATATCCCACAAATGTCGTAATTTGCTCTTGTAGTGACATTACATTGTGACATATATGTGAGGACACAGCGATGTCGCTTTAATCCCCGTCACAATGTGACTTGTATGAGATATTCCAGTGATATCACAATGTGATATTGCAGTGGCATTGTGTTGTGACTTGTATGTGATATCCCATTTTTGTCCCATACCAATATGGCTGCAACATGATCTATGTGACCTTGCTGCGATGTCAAGTTCGTCGCTAATTCGCCACGCAAGTCACCTAGGTCGCATATAAGTCGCAATGCGACATTGTTGCAATATTATGTTCATCACTAAATCACATACTGGTCTCAGAAGTCAGTTATGTCACATACAACTCAAAATGCGACATTGCTGCGATATCATCGATATCCATGTTACGTAGAAGATACATAACAAAAGCGGACATTCAACTTCTATGTGACAAAAAGGTGACTGATTGTGACATCACGGCGATCTTCAGTGACTTGTATGTAATATCGCTTTTCGTCACATACTCGTCACATGGCTATTAGGGTTAACATACAGAATGCTAAAGTCATAGATCTTGACTAACATGCTTTCCTTACCTGCAGGTGCCGGTTCCTGCGGCCTAAGCGGTTCCGACTGCGGAAAACTCGAAGGCAGCGGTGGCACCGTGAACGCAGCCGGTGGCGGTGCTACAGGTGCCACTATATCCGCAACAGCTGTCTCCTGCGGCTGAGGAGCCTGTACGGACCGGAAAGCTGGCTGCTGGGCACTATTATCTTGCTGTTGCTGGGGCATGGATACCAGAGGGGAGTAGTTCTGGGTTTGGGGGGCCTGGGGGGAGGAACCGTCAATTTCGAACTCGGATTTAGGGGGAGGCCAAACGAATTTGGTTTCTAGATGGAAGGGGGTGGGTTAGAAGGGGGGGGGGGAGAGAAATATAATTAGTTTTTTTTGTGGTGGTTAAGCATTATGTAAAGCACTATTGCATTTGTTAGGTTTTTTTTATGTTTGTCACTGGAAAAGGTCCTTTAGGGTGAGATGAGTTGTTATCAGTTTAAACAAAAGAAACAAAATATGCCTGTATTTGATTATTTTCAGATTATAGTGGAAAGTAATTTAATTGGCTTGTTTAAGGTGACGCACATCCTTCCATCTATCATTCCTGTACTTTCTTTGATCGGTGCTCCGATTGGTGCTCTGTCACCACGTGATTTGATTCATCTATCGATGCTCGATATAAAGAATTTATTTCATTCGCAATTTCTGTTACCACTAAAGACCTAAATCAAGCCCATTCATGTAGCCAATAGTACATCAAACAAATATTTGTTTTCTCCTCTTTAATTTATTAAACTAAACAACTACATTCGAAATAAAGTTTCTAAAGAAATTTTAGCCTTGTTGAACGGAATATTATTCAATAAATTGATAACTTTTTTTTTTGTTACTAAACTTTTAAAAATTACTTCTTTGTTTACTAAAAAAAATCTGTAGCAAAAAAATGGCTTATTACCAAAAGAAAATATTTGACAAATTCAACTCAAATTCACCTGGGACGTTTTTTCAGTGATGAAACATAAGAAACGTTGAAACATTAGTATTTAGTTAATTTATCATTGCTGGCAGTAATATTTTCCAGAATGCTTTTTTTTACAGCTACTTGTTCTATTTACTACAGCAGCAGTAGTTAAGGGACTGGGAATTGGAAATGTATAAATAATTTTCAATTAAAAAAAAATGGATAAAAGCCTAATTTTCAATATATTTAAATTTAAAATTATAACTATTGATAAATATTATAAAAAGACAGGGCACGCAAATTAGTTTTCAAAATAATATTTTTCGTAAATATTAGTATTGTAATCTTTTAAATGTATTAAACATTCACAGTGTAGTGTTGATGAAAAATGCATATACGTTTATTATTTTTATTCTAAGTAAATATTATTAAGTATAATACAATTTTAACAACATTTTATAAGTATCTAATAACTTTTTGCACTAATTTTATAACTATTGATTTTATTTACACTCTTAAAACAAACGAGCGGTTTTAACTCAGTCTGAGTTAATTTCCACTCCATGCCGAAAAAGCACTTCCCCTATTGGAGTGGATTTCACTGTTTTTGCGGAGTGGGTAAAAGAAATAAAAGAAAACAATCTACGTCTCTAGGAGAGGATTTCACTCTTTTGTTTTAAGAGTGTAAAACAGCACATAGAACACAACATTGATAAGTAATTTTTTATTGCTCGGTTTATTTTAGTTAATGCAAAAATATGTCATCATTCAAAAACACAAGACTAAGGACGTATTTTAAAACTATACTCGAAATATAACAGCTTTTCCGTAAATTTCTGAAGCATTTTATATTATTTTATTTAAAAAAACCATTTCCTTAATACCCAAGCCATATTTTAGTATCCCTAATCTGAATTTTTACCTTATTTTAGTGGTGCGCCCATGTCCCTAGTAGCAATTTTTTATCGACCGACAATCGAATTTTCATCGTTCGCCGGTGAGCCGATGAGAATTCGAATATCGGATTTTCATTGAAAATTGCCCGTTACGTCGATAACTCCTCGGTTATGTCCGCTCGATAGAGCAGCCTAGGATTTCCGTTGAGTTTTTCCGATGAGATTCCGACCAAGTGTCAAGAAGAAATCGATAAGAATCCGAAGAGTAGTAATCGAAATCTACCCTAACAATATGTTTGAACAATTTTTTATTGAAAAAAAACCTGAAAATGCTTTAAAAGGGTTCAAAAATCTAGTCCAGTAACTCTTATTTTAGATTTTTATCTAAATAGCTGATTTATTGCGTGCTTACAACAATTGTTCAAGTCATTGGTCTACTCTAGATACTGCAGTGTACCTCTCCACGACAGTACATGTGGAAGAAATAAAAGAACTAAAAACTAGAGGAGTTTTAATATAGTAATAATCTACTAGAGTTTCAATTAATTGTTTTAATTAATATGCATACTTTTTTTCAAGGGTATGGTACTTACTGGACTGCCCTCCGACCACTTGCTTGTAGTCCATGGCGTAGACCGAAGACGAGTGACTGCTGACCTGAGTGGTCTTCTGCTGGACCACTTGTTGAGTGACTTGAGTGGTCTGCGAAGATGACATCTCCGTGGTGGACTGCTGGGTGGACTCGCCCACGGAGGAGAACAGGGAAGACCTCGTCTGAAATAGATAGTGATGATACAAGTACGATGACAACAGTTACAATTATGAATAGTTCTTCGGTTGGGTAGATAAATTTCAACAATTCCAATTAATAATAGAGCTTTCGTTGGCAGGCAACTGTCAACTGCTTCATGGTACTTAATAAAGCCTAGTACTTACATGATACTTAATTTAGCCTAGTACTTACATGGCACTTACTTACCTAATGGTAAGAACAGTGACTAACGGTTACAATTAAAAACAGTGCTGACGTGGGCAGGCAAACTATCATCAGTTACATTTAACAACCGTGACAACAGTTAAAATTAAGAACAGTGACGAAAGTAACAATTAAGAACAGCGACAACAGTTACAATAAAGAAGAGTTCTGCCGTGGGCAAGTGAACTGTCAACTGTTACAGGTAAGAACAACGACAACAGTTACAATAAAGAAGAGTTCTGCCGTGGGCAGGGCAAGTGAACTGTCAACTGTTACAGGTAAGAACAGCGACAACAGTTACAATAAAGAAGAGTTCGGCCGTGGGCAAGTGAACTGTTAACTGTTACAGGTACGAACAGCGACAACAGTTACAATTAAGAAGAGTTCTGCCGTGGACAAGTGAACTGTCAACTGTTACAGGTACGAACAGCGACAACAGTTACAATTAAGAAGAGTTCTGCCGTGGACAAGTGAACTGTCAACTGTTACAATTAGGAAAAGTTATAACAGTTAAAATTAAGAGCCGGGATGGCATGGGTAGATAAAATGTCAATTGTTACAGTTATTAACGGTGACAGCAGTTACAATTAAGAATACTTCTTCTATGGGCAGGAAAACAATTACATAAGAAAAGTTACAACAGTTACGATTAAGAACTGTGCTGCCATAGGCAGGTAAACTGCCAACTATTACAGGTAGGGCCTGTTCTAGGAAATCTCAGAATATAGGCACAACCTATTTTAGAAGCCCCTTTAAGGAAAATGTTGTGTATGATTTTCAGTAATGATGGTGCTATACGACCTATGTATCAAAGTTTTGCTACAATTTTATAGGCTTCCTTAAAAACATTGATCAAAACAATCACGTTAGGTCATTTTCTTATTCAAAATTGAGCAAAAAACAAAGTGGAGTATCCGATTTTTGTTAGTTTACTGATATTTTGCGGATTTACAGCATTTAGCATAAAAGAAACTGAAATTTAGGGGCCCCTAAAATTTGGGGGCCCTAGGACCGGCCCTAATGGGCCTTATGGAAGAACAGGCCCTGGTTACAGGTAATAACAGTGACGCAGTTACAATTAAGAACAGTGCGGCCTTGTACTGACTAGGGCAGCTAAATGGTTACGGAACGTTTATTGATTTTTCTTTTACCTGTTCCGGCGGCATGTACGGCTTCATCTCGAACGGCAGTGGGCCGGAAGCGTAGGCCAGGGGTGAGATCGATGGCCCAGAGCCGGGGGTAGGGCTGGAAGGCGCATTCACACGGTGGAACTCGCCAGAGATGCGCTGCAATAAAGAACAAATATTCATATGTTGTACAAAAAATGTAAGGCCGTGGATAGCCTAGTAGTTATGGCCTCGTTCTCGGAATCGGAAGGTCCCGCGATCGAGTCCCGATACCACTGAAGATGCACCGAGTATAAGCGGAGTACGTGCTCGTTAAATCTGTGGGTCCGAAAGTCCTGTGGGCGGTCATGGCGCAGTTTCCCTCGCGTACGGTCCCTGGAGACTATTTCCCTCCCCTTCAGGGGCATGTCTAAATTGCGCAGGTAGCGATAGATAGCAGCACCTGTCAGCACGATGCCAAGACGGATTCCTGCCGTGTAGTCTCTACACAGGCATCTCTCCTCAGGAACCACACCCATTTGCCTTAATCCTTTACCGCTCCGCGGGAAGAGCTTGGGTTTCCCAAGTGGCATTAGTAACAACAACAACAAAAATTTAAAAAATTTGATAACTGCCCAGGTACGCAGCTGACACCATGCCACATATTCGAGTGTCCACTGTCCAGCTATGAGTTCTGAGAGAAATGGGAGTCTTGGGAGTCATTGATATACCTGTATGACGAAAATTGAGCTAGAAGGAAAACTGGAGTGAGGTGTCAGCGAGCCGAAAACCCACTCACACCCTTTTGAGAGAACCGGGCAGAAAAGGACTATTTTCCCTACACTTGTATGCAATGCTTGTATGAGACCCTTCTATCATAATGACTTGGGCTCCTAAATGTATTTTAACATTTTTAGTTCGAAAGAAATTAACTTTATTTAACTTTAAATTCCAACTTTTTTTTAAGAAATAACCATGTGGATCACCAACTAAGAACCAGCGAAGACGAACCCAATAGCGAAATAGGCAAGTTTCTTGCCCAGCTCGTTTCGGCTGCAGTGCCGTGTATTCCTCCGCGTTTCGTTATTGAACCGGCTCGTTTGCTGCCCTGTTCAGTGAATCACACACCTCACTCCACGTTTCTTCTAGCTCAATGATGACGAAATATTAGGCAATTGCAGTAACCTACGCCCATGGATCCATTTGATTCGACTCTGTCATGGAACGCGACCAAAAAAAATGAAAAACAAGTAAACAGTTAGGCAAATTTCAGAAACATAATATTATTCAAAAGAGTTGATGTTTGGAAACAAGCAACAACGCTCCTACAACTAAACTTAATAATTTCCAATCCAGTTTAAATGAGGATGATATACTACAGTGGAAGTCCAACTTCTGCTCAAAACTTATTTTTTAATTCTTCTTTTTATATTTAAATATCAATAGACAGCTGGAACGGATTCATTTTGACTATGCGACGTACTCAGATTTGAGTATATTGTAACTAATTTTTGAAAATGTCGTTTTGAAAGTGCAATAGCCTTCACCCTGAATAGCTGAGGCGATATGCTTCTGAAGGTCAAATACCTAAAAATTATTTATTTTTATGAGTAATTTTGCTCAAAATGAATGGTCATGATCAAAAATGAACATAAAGGAATTTCGAACTTGAGTGAACAGGTGTTTCATGCTTAAATATATATGAGTATAGCGAGTATATATGCTTGAGTATATGTAGGACATATTATAACTTAATCCCCTCAAAATCTTATATTTTGTACCCCAATTAAACTTAATAATTTAAATAATCTTTTTTATATATCCTTAATATCAATTAGTACTTTAACATCCCAACCACACCCTGTCGGCGACAAATAGTCGCCTAGATCAATCGTTCCCACAGAAACTGTTTAGTCATCACATTTTTAAGTTGATCTTTCAACTTTCTCATTACTCTGATTGGTCAGTGAAGCAGAGCTCGAGATTTTTCGCCATTTTTGTGAGCATTCGATCACACTCTCTCGTCGATTGCAGACGTCAAATCAACCTTCTCCTGATGAATAACTCTTAAATAAAAAGATCTTTAATTACTCCGAAGTTTCCCTGTCGACTTATTTTACATGTATGCATGGTTTCAGAACTGTGTAATGCAAATTTCAAACTTGAGTAACTAATTTTTAAATTTATCTTTAATATTTTAATATCAATGGACATCTGAAACAGAGTCATTTTGACTAAGCGACGATTAGATTGGATTGGGAATACAATGACCTCACCTTGAAAGGCTGCGGCGATATGCTCCTGAAGGTCAAATTTCCAGACGAGCTCGGGGTCTGGGGCAGATGAGACAGGTTCTGTCCCCAAGGTGTCGGGACGACCGGCTGGTACAGCGACGATTGCGGCAGGGAAGGCGCCGCGGCGGCCTGGGGAGCCAGCTGGCTGCGGGGGAGGTCCTGGATGGGCTGAGGGAGGGGGGCGGCGGGGGGTGCTTGGGGAACCGGGGCTGGTGGGGCGGAAAACCTGCAACGATATTGGCACGATGTTGTAATGTTAAGTAGCATGTATAAGTTAATGTAATCAACCATCAAAGTAATATTTAAAGAACCTTGCCAGCTGCATAACTTAACCTAAACATATCTGTAACCATAACCATGATCAATAAATGCTCATACCGCAGATTAGCATGGGTCAATCCTCCTCCTCTACCTGACGTGTACTTTATCAAGTGCTATCCTGAATATACACGTCAAAATGTATAGTCCTTACGATTAGAATCCAAGCCTGCTTCCACTACCTCCTCGTTTGGTTTTCCAGGAAATGGCGTAAGGGGCGACCTTTTATTTGTTTCCCCCACCCTACTTGGATTTAGAGAGCAGTTGCAATTAACCTCCCAGCTGGGCCTCAAGCAATGTAGGTTTAGGAAACAGACCCTCATGTCGTAAAATTGCATAAAATCCATTTAGAGAAATAAATGTTAGTGGAACATCCAATGAGAAGTTAAAATAAAAGACCTTTTTATGTGAAAAATATTTTTCCAATTGTTTTGAAACTTTGGGAACACATACTAGAGGATTTAAATAGTATTTTAAAACAATAAATTATCGATAATTTTATATTTTTGGGGGTACTGACTCCCATTAAGTGCACAATCAGTGTTCGAAATTGAATAACGAAATTTAAGAGCAATCTGTGTGACTAACCTTAAAAGAAATGGAGCAAATGCTCAATATCCTGGAGCATTTTTTTTAATTATTAAAAAAAAATTGAAAAAAAATGAAATTTCTTAAAATTGACATTTAAAAAAAGCCATCAAGTAACTTCGACAGTAATTTAGTTTTGTGTTTTGCTGAAAACATAAAAGTGTAATATGTCGTGGGGAAACTCCATATATAGCAGAAGGTATAGTATTTTCCCTAAAGAAATCGATTAAATTCGACCAAATTCTTGGAAAACCACACGAGGTGGCGGGAGAAGCCGAGCTTGCGTTGTAATCGTACGGACTATAGTCCTAGTAGCTTACACGGTAGAGTTTCCTGAAACATAACAAGAAGTTCCGAGTATAGACAAAAAAAAAGAATATCATTAACAATTTTTTTTATCGATTATTGACTATTTAGGACCATTCTCATAAATTACTAAAGTATCAGCACTATATTGAAAAGTTTATTTAAGCTCTTAGAATATATTTTATATAGTACTATAAATATGTTAGCATAATATTATATGTTTTGGTAGTATAATGTTTTTTATAAAAGAGATAGATGAGGTTAAGTGGGAATGGGCGCGCTGGACCGGGGGGCTCCAAACTCAAGTGCCTCAGTCTTAATCCAATGGCGAAACAAATATTTTCTCTGCCACATTTTTCCGGCTGTATTGAATATTTTTACAAACGTTTTTTTTTAAATAATAAATATAGATAACTTACAGGTCCCTATCTTCCCACATTTTGAAATTGCTTCGAATATTTTGTGTACAAATATTTGAACCAATTTCAATTTCAAAAAGTGGAAAGGTCGGTACCTGTAAATCAGCTCCATTTATCACATAAAAAATCCGCTTGTAAAAATATTCAATACAGCCGGAGAAATGTGGCAGAGAAAATATTTGTTTCGCCATAGGATTAACAATGATGCACTTTGCTTTGGAGACCCCCGGTCCAGCGCGCCCATTCCCCCTTAAGCTATGTTTTACTGGCGTACGTTTTATTTATGATGGTATATAATACACTAAATTGAATTTGGTTGAATTTATTAAATTTCTTTTTAGAGAAAATACTATGCCTTAATTTTTTTTTAATAATTAAAAAAATGATCCAGGATAATGTGCATTTGCTCCCACTTCTTTAAGTTAGTCGCACAGATTGCTCTTAAATTTCGTTACCCAATTTCGAACACTGATTGTGCACTTAATGGGACTTAGTACCCCCAAAAATATATAATTATCGATATTTTATTGTTTTAAAATATTCACTCTTAAAACAAACGAGCGGTTTTAACTCAGTCTGAGTTAATTTCCACTCCTTTCCGGTGCCGAAAATGCACTTCTCCTATAGGAGTGAATTTCACTCTTTTTCGGAGTGGGTAAAGGAAATAAAAGAAAACAATCTGCGTCGTACACTCTTAAAACGAGCGGTTTTAACTCAGTCTGAGTTAATTTCCACTCCTTTCCGGTGCCGAAAATGCACTTCTCCTATAGGAGTGAATTTCACTCTTTTGTTTTAAGAGTGTATTTAAATCCTCTAGTACAGCTGTTCCCAACCTTTTTGCACCTGCGTAATACTTGACTTTTTGAGAAATTTTGGCGGACCACCAGACCAAAATACTTTAATAAGCGTATAATTTTTTACTCTTCTAATAGTGGTCAAAGGCTTTTTGAATTAAATTCCTGCGAAAACTTCATATTTAATAGTTGGTATTTGTTTATTTATAACATGCTTATAATAAAAGAGAAATATAAAGATTAAAATAGTACTAATTTTCAGTTTTATTACCATAGGTCTAAAAGCATTTAAATAAAAAAAAATAGTACAAACTCAGCAAAAAAAAAAATTGATCAGATAAAGTATACATTTATAGTCTTTAGTGCAAAACTTGTTGTTTGCCAGTGATTAAGATTATAAGGTTGTAACAATACGAAGAATAAAATTTTTGCATTTAAACTTGTGTCTTATAATGTAACTTGAAATATTAGTGAAACGATCTTTTTACAGTTATAAATTAATAGAATTTCTAGCTTACCAGGCTTTAGTTTTTAACCAGAGGTAATTTTGTTCAGTGAATAAATGCGTATTAAAATTAAATCAAATAATTTACTAAGAGCATAGGTATAATAAAAACAAGAAAAATGAAAATAATTGAGCTTCTGTTTTCCCTTTTATTTTTATAAAACTTTAAAATCAAGATTATATTTTAATAAATTACGTAATTTAAAACTAATTAAGAGTTTTCTTCAGAACTAAAAGAATAACATGCATAAAGATTTAAACTAATATTTATATGTTTTTTTAATTCAGAAAACACTGTAATGCAAACGAAGCTCTCGAATTTGTTTGTTTTACAGTGATAAACCAAAATATCAACATAAGGAGTAATGGGACTTATCTTCACTCACTTAAGTCCTCTTCAACACTTATTTTGCTTTTATGTGCATTTTTTTATGAGTTCAGAAAATCCACACTCACGCAAGTAACTCGTAACAATTGACATCAAAATAGTACCATCATGTTGCTCTCCTCACTTACGCGTACCTCCTGAAATTTTCCCGCGTACCACCAGTGGTACACTGTTAAAAATTTGGTGCTAGGTTTCACCATGATATTGGTCACCATGATATTGGTTGGTTTCACCATGATATTGGTTCCTAGTAGCTGCAACGGCTGAGTGGTGAAATGTTTCACCTTTTTTTCGGTGTTTGGTTGAACCATTTTTCTGGATTTGGAAACAAAAACCTGAGAAATTGTTCAACCGAATACCAAAAATATGGTGGAACGTTTCACCATTCAAGCCGTTGCAGCTACTAGGAACCAATATCATGGTGAAACCAAGCACAAAATTTTTAACAGTGTACGCGTATCATTGGTTGGGAACCCCTGCTCTAGTATGTGTTAACAAAGTTTCAAAACAATCGGAGAAAAAAAACATAAAAAACGTCTTTTATTTCAACTTCTCATTGAATGTTCCATTAACATTTATTTCTCTAAATGGATTTTATTCAATTTTATGTACTCATATATGGAAACATAACCGTACTTAAAATGCTATAAAACTCTAATGGTAGTAATATAAAACTATAAATATTTATGAAAGGCGATCCAATTTTTTTTTTATTTAACGTACAAAATAGTATATTTTATAGAATAAGGAATGGAATAGTGAAAATATTTAATAGATTTTTTTAATAAAATAAAATGTTTGAAATTTTGTTTCATGGAATTCCAGTGTTTACCCACTAAAATAGTTGTTTTCCGAAACTATGCCTCAGTTCAAAAATTCAATCTCTTAAGGGGACGCATTACCCAAAATTTAGGGCTGCCCAGAAAATAATTAAACATGCTCGAATGCTGTGAGCTAAGGATATTGCAAAAAAAGAATTCTTTTATAATGGTGGAGGTTTATTGAAAATGATATAGGGGTTTGGTAAAATAGTTTTTGAAATTTTATGTTGATTTTTTAAATATTTAATTTTTTCAACTCGTGAATGGTTAAATTTGTGCCAAATTGTTATTTATAGTCTAATAAGTAATAAATTTGATTTCAGATAGTTGGTAAAATAGTTAAATTTTTGTCATATTGATAGTGGTAGTTAAAATCTAATAGCTGATAAATTTGCTTAGAACTATTTGGAAAAATAGTTAAATGTGTGCCATATTCAAATGTGTTCATATTTTGTGCCATTATCATCAAATTGCAATCACAAGAAATATTTGTAAAAATGCTTCTTTAAAAGCTAATTTTTTTAAATAACAATAATTTTTTGTAAGTTACTCCACAGATGTGGATTAATATGCAATAACAGTTAACTTATGATTAGAAATATTTAGTAAACGAGTTAAATTTGTGCCAAATTGTTATTTATAGTCTAATAAGTAATAAATTTGATTTCAGATAGTTGGTAAAATAGTTAAATTTTTGTCATATTGATAGTGGTAGTTAAAATCTAATAGCTGATAAATTTGCTTAGAACTATTTGGAAAAATAGTTAAATGTGTGCCATATTGATAGTTAGAATTCACTAACTGATCAATTTGATTGCAAATATAAAAAAAAACACTAGTCCTTTACGTATTTAAGGTGCACTACATTCCTCCACACTGCATACTTACGTTGGAGGAACAGGGGAAGGTGGACAGGCGTTTGAAGCGATGACTCGGGCAGCCAGCTTTGCGTGGGTTTCGCAGTACAGTTTGTTGTTGATGTTATGAAATCCTGAAAATTTTTAATGAACGAGAGCGTTAAGAAATAAATAAAGGAATTAAAATGAGTGAATGAATAAATAAATAAATAAATAAATGAAGGAAGGAAGGCATTAATTAATAATTGAATGAATTAATTAATAATTAAAGGAATGAAGGAATTAATTAATAATTGAAGGAATGAAGGAATTAATTAATAATTGAAGGAATGAAGGAATTAATTAATAATTGAATGAATGAAGGAATTAATAATTGAAGGAATGAAGGAATTAATTAATAATTGAAGGAATGAAGGAATTAATTAATAATTGAAGGAATGAAGGAATTAATTAATAATTTAAGGAATGAATTAATGAATTAATAATTGAAGGAATGAATTCATTGATAATTGAAGGAATGAATGAATGAAAGGTTACTTGCTAAAAACTAGCAATATCAGAGTTTAGTAATGACTTTTTCCACCTCCTATTTTCGTAATGTTAGGTTTCAACTTTGTGCATTTTTATATACAAATTGTATATAAATTACAACAGTGAACGGGGCCCCGATTTTCCATAAGACCCTTTAGGTCCGGGTCTAGAATCTCCAAATTTTAAGAGGGGACCCTAAATTTTAGTTTCTTTTGTACTTAACGTTGTGGTTCCCAAAATTTTAGTTAATTTCAAAGCTGTCTGGAACCCCTTTGTTATTATCTTTACTTTGACTTAGATATTAATCTAAGGTGATTGGTTTAATCGACTTAAGGGGATACGGTTTCAGTTTTTACTTATTATTTATAATATTTTTCTGAACATTTACTGAAAGTTTCATAATGATATCTTCTGCAGAAAAAAATTTATTAAATATTTTCTAGAGTCATTCCTTTAAGTTTGAATACGTATTTCGTCTGCTTTCAACCTGTTATCTCTGTTTCGCGTTTTTCAATTCTTGTGTTTAATAAATCCCTAAGGCTTTTTGCTAATTATGTTAGAATTTTGAAATTTTTAACCTGTGTTCTTATATAAATGGTGCGCAAAATTGTGCATGGAATAAGGTCTACTATGTATGGTTGTATTTTTTTTTAAATGTTGAATTCAATAATTTGCAATTTTTTGCGATTTTCAGTATAAATGCATGTTACTTTTTAACTGTAGCTCACATTTTAAAATCCATGCACAGTTCTTGAACAAATAGTTCTAAAAACAAACTATAAAAGTTTGGTGGAGTTATTCTCGAAATTGAAAGAGGAGTAGCGCTTTAAAAAAGTTCAAAATGTTGACTTTTTTTTAAATAAATAAAAAACTACTTGTAAATATTTGTTTTTATTGCTATAAAATGTTTATTTAGAGTGAACATAAAATAAAACCACTATAATTTACAAGTTTATGTTATTATTTCTAGAAATAATGTTTTGGGTACCGTATCCCCTTAAAACGAAGCTGAAAAAAGTTAGGAAAAAATATGATGCGTTGGCCAACTAACGCCCTTATTACGCCAATCATACGCAAGATTTTTTGTACGGAGGTCTCCAAAATTTGTTGTGTCCAGAGACTGAGTTTTCTTAGATAAGGCAATGACAGTTAATATGCCACCTATTGTAAAATGTAAAAAAATAATTGTTTGTACATACAATAAAACGAGTAGGTTTGTAACAGAATCTGTCACACTTAACCCGCTTCCACACAATAGTTATGTTTAACAGGTAAAAAGGCGCCAAACACAGCATTAATTCTATATTAAACATTTACATGCTAAATTTGGCTAGTTTCATTTTTTTATTTCGAAAATTCAATAATTATTACTTATCGTTTGCAAAAATTAATTTATATTTCAAAGATTAAATATGTAATATTCTGTTATATTTATATATTCTTATTAAAATGTTTTTGACGTTTAATAAGTTGTCTAGACAGTGACTGTCGTCACACTAAATATTGGTAGTGTTATATAATTTAACAAGTAGGTTTGTAACATAATCTGTCACTTAACCCGCTTCCACACAACAGTTGTGTTTAACAGGTAAAAAGGCGCCAAACACAGCATTGATATTCTATATTAAACATTGACATGCTAAATTTGGCTAGTTTCTTTTATTTTATTTCGAAAATTCAATAATTATTACTTATCGTTTGCAAAAATTAATTTATATTTCAAAGATTAAATATGTAATATTCCTCGCTTTCAAATAGAATGAAAATATTTTCATATAAACATACAAAGAATCTCGTAGTGAAGTATATTTGACGTCATTTCAAACTGATCGATGTCGCAAAAATAAATTTATTTTATTTTATTATTTAAAAGAATTAAAGTTTCTCGAGTGATTGTTGCGAATGGCAATGGTGATTTATTTCTAATAAAAATGGCTTCTTATGCTTTTCAAATGAGCATTAAATTTTGCAGTTTTTTAAATAATTGAAGTACTTCGAATTCTTTTCTGAAATGTTCAATGTATTCTAATTTCGATGCGCTGAATTTTTTGACGCATCACACTTGTCTGTAGCATTTGTAGTTTGGGCTATGAAAGTGGGTGACGGACAGACGGACTGAACGATTATAATACCTTCCACTTTTTACGTTATAAAAGTAGTGTGGAAGCTAAAAGTGGGCTTATTGATTAATATTCTACATAAACAAAAAAAAGTAAGTAAAATGTTCTATAGTTATTTAATATAAACTAGAAACAATTTTGGACACCAATTACATTGTTTACATGTATCTCTTAAATATAAATCTAAAAACATTTCTTTTATCGTCTTTAACCAGCAGTAGGATATGTATATATATTTAAATTCCTGTATTGCTTGTTTTGTATAAAAAAAATATTTATTAAAACAATGTAAACTAAACGATGCATTGTTAATATCAAACAGAAAAATAATTCTATTTTTATATATTTTTAATTATAAAGTTTATAAAAGGGCAAGTTATTTTTACACGCACAATCATGCCGATACTCCGTAATTATTCATATAAGGCGTTCAATACAAAGCAAAAGACGGATTCGTATTTATCTATTTAAATCCCCAAAAGTAAATTATTTTTTAAATAACATGTTTATTATTATTTATAGAAAAATAAGCTTTTGTTTATGATTGAAACATGAATCTTCAAATAAACAGCTAAAAACTATCAAATGTTTAAAACTAATAATAGAATGAGGCTTTTTTTTTAAATCACAGTCTTTGTTTATCCTATCTGCAACTTTTCAACAAAAAAACAAAACAAAGGAATTTGAAATAATAAGAGAATTTTACGAAATAATCCTCAATCTTTTAATTAAAATATTTAACTTGTGATGTCGAAGTCCGAGAAAAATTATTTGAATGGCACATACAATTTAAAATTTGTTTCTTAAAATAAAACGGCTTATTTTAGATATTAAATTACTATTTTGACTTATTTGAATAATTATTTTCATCGCGCGTATTTAAGTATTTGCATTTTGATTTTAATCACAATGGACTTAATATTCTTCACAATTTTTTTTTCACATATGTTTTCAAACATAAGTTATTCAAATGAACAAAGAAATATAATTAAAATTATGAATAAAAGATTATTATCTTTCAGCAAATTATTTTTATTAATTGCTTCTTGTAAAAAAGTATGTTTAAAGCAAGAGTTAAAAATAACATCAATTGTAAAAATTAACCCTCCCGAGGGATACAAACATACAAACCCGTTACCTGCAAGGTTTTACAGCAACACACATAATTTTTTAGAAATAAATATTTTTTTTTAATTTTACTAAATTTTAAAACCTGTGTCAACTGTGACTCAACTTTATGTAAAACAAATATTTTTCAACACTGTGATGTAAAAAAAATTAACCACAAAATTTCGTGTGCCTTTACATGAATTTCTTACAGTGCGACATAAGCCAGAAAAACGCAATAAGTTGCAAATTCATTTTTAAAGTGCAAAACGACGTGAATGGAGAATTTACCAATGTTCTGCAGTGACGATCCACAAGTGCTGCAGTTAAAGCACTCTTGGTGCAGGGTTCGGTCACTCAAGCTCACGAAAGGTCCCCTTCAGAGAAAAAAACATACTATCAGTTAGTCCAATTGTAAGTAACAATTAGGAAATTTGGAAATTTTAATATTTATTTAAAATGATTTTCTTTTTAGAAAAAGTCATCAGAAATATGAATATCGGTTTACAACTTCTGTTAAAAATTCATTTATGAATCAAATTAGCTTTAGATGGTCAGAAACGTAATGACGTCAAATATCCTTCAAAGTCCTAACGCTGTGTACGATGTCGCCCTTGACGGTTGCGTTGGGTGCCTACTCACGTGTCGGCTCGTCACTTGACTGTGGTTCTAAAATACGCCGTCGCCAATAGCCCTATCGTGTGGCTAGTGCGACGATAATTCAAAATAAACTAAACTCGGCTAGCGTGCAAGGTTTCGGCCCTATCTTAAAATTATTTTTTAACAAACTATGTGGGCAGCTGGATGGTCACGGAGCTGGTCATCCAGTCAAAAGGCTCCAGTCCAAATCCAGGCATGGATATTTGTGTCGTGTGTTTGTCGGTATATGTTCTGAGTAAGGTGAGACATACGTTCTCGTTAAATTTGTATAATCGAAAGTCCCGAGTAAGCGCACAATGACACCACTGGTTTGCTATAGGTGCCCGCTCATATGTCGACCACCTCCCTTGACCAGGGTTCTTAACTACGAGGCGTAATTGGCTGTGTTAAATCTCCAAGGAGGCTAGAAGTACACAGCAATAAAAAAGTACAACAAAGTAACTTAACCTAACGAGCCGACCCGGCGGCGCAACGGTTAGGGAGCTAGCCTTTGGAGCCTATGGGTTCGGGTTCGAATCCCGGTAAGGCATGGATGTTTGTGTTTGTCGAGTATATGCGAGTACGTGCTCGTTAAATCTGTTGGTCCGAAGTCCTCCAAGTTCCCATACCAAATCAATACCTCTGGGGTGACAAGCCAATTCTGGGATCCTCTAGTTGGCCTCTGTCTCTAAAAATTAGATGGATCCACTTATGTGTGTGTGTGTTGTCTGTTGTGTCTGTCTTACTTGACGAAGGTTTATAAGCGGGTCTCTGACCAAGCACGCAAACCTGAATATATATGTCTACCAACCAACCAACTTAACGAGGCGTGTGTTCAACTGTAACTTCAAACGAGTAGCTCGAAGTTCCGTTGGGTGCCCGCTCAGGTGTCCACCTCGTCACTTGAGCATGGTTCTAAATTACGAGGCGTAATTGGCTGTATTAAAGCTAATGAAGGAACTAGAAATAGGCACAGCCGGGAAAACGATAAAATTACCAAAAAATTACTTCAAACGATAGATTAACTCACGTTATATTCCGTCCACAGTCCGAGCAAGGGCCCTGTGACGGGCCTTCGGGGGCAGGGGGCGCCACCGGTTTCAAAACCGGCATTGGGGCCGGTGCTGAGGCCGGTGGAGCTGGGGCAGGGGCCGGGGGCGCCGCGTTGACAACTGGTTTGGGAGCCACGGAAGGGGGGACTTTAGAAGGCCGGAAGATCTGCTGGCCACTGGGGGCGGGCTTAGGCGACCACCCTGAAAAAATATACATTTGACGTAGGATTTACAATATATACATTATAGACTGCTCCTAGTGCTATAGTCCGTACAATTACAACACAAGCCTCAATATACCGAGAAAACGGCAGACAGTTCTTTCATGCTTTTTAAGTGGCCATATCACATCTCTGGCTTTCCAACAGGGAAAGAAACAGTTCATTGGTTCAGGGTCAACCAGGTCTCTCCTGAGCATATCCTTAAGGGGGAATGGGCACGCTGGATCGTGGGTCTCCAAACTCAAGTGCCTCAGTGTTAATCCTATGGGAAAAAAACTATTTTCTCTGCCACATTTCTCCGGCTGTATTGAATATTTTTACAAACGGTTTTTTTTTAAATAATGAATGTAGATAACTTACACGTCTCTATCTTCCCACTTTTTGAAATTGCTTTGAATATTTAGTGTAAATTTATTTATTGAAAATTTTAAAAAAAATATTCGAACCCATTTCTAAAAGTGGGAAGGTCGGGACCTGTAAGTCAGCTACATTTATCACATAAAAAATCCGCTTGCAAAAATATTCAATACAACCAAAGAAATGTGGCAGAGAAAATATTTTTTTCTCCATAGGATTAACACTGATGCACTTTGCTTTGGAGACCCCCGGTCCAGCGCGCCCATTCCCCCCTTAAATGTTTGAATTTCTCGATTTCCGTGATTCTAAGCGATTCTAATTTATTCCTGGATTTCTTGGAGATTTTTGGTTTCATGGAGGTAGTGTAGCTAAGCACCACCTGGGATTAGTTGTTGTTGTTGTTACTAATGCCACCTGGAAAACCCAAGCTCTTCCCGCGGAGCGGGCAAGGATTAAGGGTGCGGTTCCTGAGGAGAGATGCCCGTGTAGAGACTACACGGCAGGAATCCGACTTGGCATCGTGCTGACAGATGCTGCCATCTATCGCCACCTCCGCAATTTAGACATGTCCCTGAAGGGGGGATAGTCTACAGGGACCCCTGTACCTTTAGGAAACTGCGCCATGACCGCCTACCAGGACTATATATATTAAAGAATAAAAATTTAAAACACTTATCTTTACAACTTATTTCCCATAAACATATCCATCGCTCAAAATATCTCTCTACTCACATTACAGTTCAGCGTTCTAAGGATTTAATCATTTGTTATTCATAAATCACTTGTGGTTTTAATTAATTCACGTGAAATTCCAGTCCTTATTTTAAACATAAATTCCTTAAATTAATTTTTAAAAAATATATAGCTTTAACTTTACTTTATTTGATTACTCGCTTCAGGAAAAACTTTTAATAACTCAATTTAAAAGAAATTATTTTTCAAATTTATTTCTTTAACTTCAAATCAGCAAAATCATTCGACAATTTAAAATCACTAAACCCACAAAACTTTGCAAATGTTTCCACTCGTATTTAATTCCTTTTTTGATAATGAAATAAAACACTCTTGGGACTTTAATTGGTTTAAATCTGCAACTCTCGCTTTTAAAAAAACACACTCACTACTAGTTTTATAAGAGCTCCTTTCTCTTAAAAGCTTATCGCAAAGGAAATTAAAAACTTATTGCAATCATTAACTTAGAAACTAAAAGCAAATTTAAGTTGCTGCATGAACAATAAATATTATTAAGCTGAATCATTTGCTTTCCCGCAAGTTCTCTGGGGACAGGTGAGATCCGCTTTTATCTTAATTAAAATAAAATTAGGAAAGTTATTCGGTTTTCAGAAATGCTTATTTATTTGGTTTGTACCTTAGAACAAAAATAAAATAATCCTGCTGCCTATGTTCTGCATAGAGTTAAGAAGAAGATGGCGACGCTTGGCGGGAAATCAAGTGAGGCCGTCAGAAAGTCGCCAAGCAACCACTACCCAAACGAACCGATCACTCATAAGGTTAGTTCATACTGAAAAGCATCATTTTATTCCTTAAAAAGCATCAATTACAATTTTAAAATCACTATTTGCGTAGTTGTAGACTGCAGCACGAGATCTGAATATACCATAGATATAGTTATAGTATTAGATTGGCAGATCACGTGACCTCCAATGCTAACGACGGAACGCGCATGGAGGCCAAAATAAGAGGGCAAAATGGCCAGTGTTGCTGCCACTTTAAGGAGAAAAATACTACGAAAAAATACCATTTAATTCTAAAATTACAAAAAAATATCGTAAAAATACTAGCTGCATTTTGGAATCTTTTTAGTGACCTTAAATAATTTTCTAGTATTTTCTTTTTGTAATTTTTGAATTAAATGGTATTTTTTCGTGGTACTTTTCTCCTTAAAGTGGCAGCAACACTGGCCGTTTTGCCCTCTTATTTGGCCTCCAAGCGCGTCCCGTCGTTAGCATTGGAGGTCACGTGATCTGCCAATTTAATACTTTAACTATGATATCTATGAAATATACGCAGGTAAGAAAAATGAATCGTAATTTGAATGTTTCTTGTGATGTAACGCTTTTGTTTTCATTTTACTGCGTACTGTGATTTAATTGGTTGCCTCGGTTTCACTCTCAAAATGACCAATATAGATGAAAAAAAACTTTTCTTTACATGCAATCTTTCTTTAACAAATGTTTTGAACAACCTACAGCACAGCAATAAGTTGGCATTTAAAAAATGTAATAAGTAAAATATTCTTAGAAAACACTCATTTTCGAATACCAAAACAAAAGTGATTCCAGTAAACAAATGAAAACAGACCGTTGGCTCTGTTGCCATCCACGACGTGAAACAACCCCATTATAGTTATTTTAGATAGTCAGAACTCGCCAAGTCGATGTAGTAAACCTATACAAAGGTCATTGTAAAATAGAGTCAGCCAAATACACTGCTCAAAACAATTAGGGGAGCACTATTTTCATACCTTTGTTAACCCTTTCAGTTCCAACTTTTTCTTTTTATTCTAAAAATCTATAATTTGTTAAATAGATTCATTATGCATTCAGAATGGAATGGTAAAAAACAGAGGGGAAAAATCTTAATTTTTTGACTAAAATTCAAGGGGGAGGAATTGGAATCATAACTTTTGAATAAATTATAACACTAATTTTTTCAAAACTATATTTGTTAAAAAAAAAGTTAAAATCAATTTTTAAACCTCTAAGAATGCAAGCGTGAAGAATTTAGGGTCAATTTATTTCATAATTGTTTTTGGGAGTGAGTTTTATTTTACCATGTTTTTCATATTTTCATTTAATTCAAACAAACATCATTTAATTCTTCAAAAGACATGATTCTTCCATCTAACGATAAATAAGTGCGATCTCTACTTAGTGAGAAAAAAAAAATCGCAAGCTGATGATTCCAAATGGAATCATTAGGGGTGAAAGCTTTTAAACCAAGCATTCCCCTAATTCTTTTGAGCAGTGTAGTAAACCTATACAAAGGTCATTGTAAAATAGAGTCAGCCAAATAACTCGCCGAGAGCGTTTGTTTGGGCTTAATACAAAGCGATCGATGGCTTCACTTGGCAAACCTATTTTTGTATTAATGTTTGCCCAACAGCATCTCCATATTCTTCTTAGCTCTTGCCATTCTTTCATTTCCCTTAGGCCTGTGGAACAAATACTAGACCAGGACAGATAGTAAGCAAATCTCAGTATCTGTCCTGGTATTTGCTCACCAAAGAAAATATACAAACTACACATATTTAGGGCTCAGAATACAAGTGAACCAAGTCCACATTTTTGTCATTTTCGAGTTAGCAGTGCAATCAGGGCCGGATTTATAAATAGGCTAAGTAGGTTGTAGCCTAGAACGGCAAATTTTTGGGGGCGGCAAATTTTACGACCCATTAAAGCGGCATTTGGCATAAAAAAATTATTATAAAGATACGAATATTTTTAAGAAAGAAAACAAATAATGTACATTAATGCGTAAACGTATATATAGTAGTACTAATATTTCGTAGCAAACATGGTCGCTGCGAGGGCAATTGCACCCCCTCTTCCGGGATTTTGAAGTTGAAAGAAAAATAGTAGAACAGTTTTAAAAATTCGCCTATTTCGCTTTCGATTTAGTGTGTAAAGGTACATGGATGTTTTTAATATGTGTAGTGTATCTATTTTAAACAGCACATACCACCCTATTTTGCAGCTAACCAGCTACCTTTCCCCGAAGGGGGGAGAATATTGTGACAGGGGCCCTAGTAGCATTGTTTCTCGAAATTTGCTCGATCGATCATCGATCGTTCATCGGATTCAGCGAAAACTCACCGGTGATCGCATCCGTATTCCGAAAGTGCACTAGGCGATATCGGCAATCGGTGAACGAAATTCTATCGATAAAAGTCATCGATTCGATATCGGTCAAAGGTGAAAATTCAATCAATGTACGTTTCATCGGAAAATTATGACGAATCGATATCGCAACGATGAGAAACCGAAAAAATGTTGCTTTTTTTATTTTAGTACATACAAATTGCGTTAAATTATTTCGAAAACTTCATGTCCGAAAGCTATTATGTTCAAACTGGTAATAGTTATTTTTTATTTACTTATACACACAACATTTTTAATTGCTTGCGAAGATAAATATTTTTACTGTGTGATAACTATTTCTTTTACTTACTTGGAAATTAATTTTTAACTTTTTGGCCTTGATTAATTTCTGAAAAACTTAACTTAAAGAAAATAGATTTTTGAATAAATATTATGAACCAAACAACTTTTCAATACGTAAGTTACCAAGAGTTATTTTTAAATTAAACATATTTCTATTAGTATTGTTAACTTAATTTAATATTTAAAAGGAATTTGCAACTTGCAAAAGAAAAATCAAAATTAACATTTCTTAATCAATAACACAAAACTTCTTTAACGATCAACCTTTTGAGCTCTTTATTTAAACGCAATCACCCTGCAGGCCTCCATAGCCGAGAGGACTAGCGCGGATCCCGAGATTGTTGGTTCTATCCTCCTCCTAAAATTCGAAGTATTACCTGACTAACAGAAAAAAAGTGGCGCCATCTCGTTTAAACCTTTTGTACTAACATGTCTAAAAATGTTCGGAATTTTATCGGAAAGTGTTCGAAATTCCATAGGACGATGAGATTTCGATTGCTACTCATCGGATTCTTATTGATTTCTTCTTGACTTTTGATCAGAATCTCATCGGAAAAACTCATCCTAGGCTGCTCGATCGAGCGGACAGAACCGAGCAGTTATCGAGCAATCGGACAATTTTCAACGAAAATCCGATATTCGAATTCTCATCGGCTCACCGGTAACGATGAAAATTCGATTATCGGTCGATGAAAAATTGCTACTAGGGGGCGGACAAATCAATCGTAGCCTAAAGGTGGCAAATCTTTAAATCCGGCCCTGAGTGCAATTGCATACAATAACTATGTAGAATTTCAGTGTAATTATAAAAAAGTCTTAGTTCAGATAATGCCCGCTAGATAGCAGCCGTAAAAAAATGTTATAAGTGGGGATTTTGGCATTTTGCTATAAAATTTTAACATTAAAAATCTTCTTTGTGTACTGAGGTTTAAAGTTAAAAACAAAATTATCTCTTAACATTTTTTAACTACTGCTGCTTAGCGGATATTATCTGAACCAGGACTTTTTTCATTATTGGCCAATTCCATGCAAAATTATCTCTTGACATTTTTTTAACTACTGCTGCTTAGCGGATATTATCTGAACCAGGACTTTTTTCATTATTGGCCAATTCCATGCAAAATTATCTCTTGACATTTTTTTAACTACTGCTGCTTAGCGGATATTATCTAAACCAGGACTTTTTTCATTATTGGCCAATTCCATGCAAAATTATCTCTTGAAATTTTTTTAACTACTGCTGCTGAGCGGATATTATCTGAACCAGGACGTTTTTCATTATTGGCCAATTCCATGCAAAATTACACTCTTTCTGTAGTATGTGTGAAAAGCGATTATCCCTACAACTTTTAACGTTAAATGAAAAAAAAATTAACGGAATAGATGATCTACACTTAGTGCAGCCAAATAATGTAACGGGATTTATTCAATCTGATATACTTTTTCAAATTTAAAAAGCTTTTTTAACTTGTGACTTACACTTCAGTTACATAGAATCATCCATTGCACTGAAATAGGGTATTTGACAACAACAAAAAATTATTGGCTTAAAATATTCTTATGCCAAAAATATTAGACCCGTATTTTTTCTTTTTTTTCAAATACCCCATAAAAAGGGATAAAAATGATTTTAAAATTAGGACGAAAAATGACGCCCGAAAACGCTTTGTGGCTTTATCTATAACGTCACTAGTAACTGTAAACAAACTTTGAAACACCATTTTGGAATCTACTTTAAGCAAATTTGAACTATTCACTTCTGTGAAACCTTCTTCCACTATCTATATAATTCTTATATTACTAGTATATTAGATTAAATCCAGTTTAATTGCAAGCAAAAAAACCTCGCACCAGTTTGTTTATATATACTAATGACGTCGGCCAAATCGACGTGTTCGTGATCACGTGCGTACCGATGAAAAAAATAAGCCATTTTAAAATGATTTTTACTAATTATTTAAAGATTTATTTTGCCAAAAAATATATACGTTTGTTATGTTTGGGTTCAAACTATAATTAATTTAATATTGGAAGGTATTTTAGCGATACAGTCAAGAACCCTATTGAAATTCTACATAGTTAGTGCATGCAATCTCACTGCTAAATAGAAAATGATAAAAAACGTGGACTTGGTTCACTTGTATTATGACCCCTCTATATATTGCCTTTGGTTGCTGTCATCTATAGTGGATATTTTTGTACATATTTTTAGTATACAGGAGTCCAAAAACAGTTCTCTGGAATAGGGGAAGAAGATGTAATCAGAGAAAGAAAAAGTAATCTTATATGTTATAATATGCTGTGCTATTGATCTAAAATACAGCCCCTGGACAAATTATTAGACGCATTGCAAGATTTCGTGTAAAATAGTAATTACCGGGTGATATTGCACCGTTTTATTATTTTATATTGATTTGTTTTTTATTTTTTATATTATCCAATCTATTACCGATTTATTTGACATGAATAAAACAGCATTTATTTAGAAAAGCATAAGTTTATTAAGTTTTAAAGAAAAGTGAAATGAATGTTGGTAAAAGTCAATATTTAGTGGAGCCACCTTTAGCCGCTATCAAAGCTTTAATTTTGTGCGGCATGCTATCAATGCAAGACTGTACTGTCTCCTGCATTTGAGGATGATGATTCCACACATAAACGGGACGTTATGTGTACTACGTTCATGTATCACTTTGTCAACACAGTGTTGCTCTATGTTAAAAATAAATACAAATATGTAGTCTACAACAATTCTTTTAAATAAAAATCAATAATATTGTAGTTTAAATATACCATTATTGCATAAAAACTCTTAAGAAACATAAAATTACTAAAAAAAAAATACTGTGCGTCTAATAATTTGTCCAGGGACTGTATATATTACCTTTGGTTGCTGTCATCTATAGTGGATATTTTTGTACATATTTTTAGTATACAGGAGTCCAAAAACAGTTCTCTTGAATAGGGGAATACGATGTAATCAGAGAAAAGGAAAAGTAATCTTATATGTTATAATATGCTATGCTATTGATCTAAAATAACTTGAAAGAAATATGGGACGCTGTCATAAGACATTGGTTTTTCTTTTACTATTTCACGTACCGTCGAACTTTGGTTCTGGAGGGTAACATTGGCCCAAACATAAAATTCTATTTTATAGACATCCTTCTTGAGTATTTTTAATTCATAGGACAAAGCAGAGTTGCCGCTCATTGAAAAAGGCGAGTGCATTTTTAAAGAGTGCATTTAGTAAGAAGTTATTATAGCTTGGGAGTAAAGCTTTGACCAATGACCAAAGTTACCCTCTTGATCAAAAGTTACCCCATTCTACTGTACCTTGTTAGCTTCCAAACTACGTTTATAACGTAAAAAGTGGAAGGTATTATAATCGTTCAGTCCGTCCGTCTGTCCGTCACCCACTTTCATAGTCTGAACTACAAATGCTACGGACAAGGGCGATACGTCAAAACATTCAGTGCATCGAAATTATGATACATTGAAAATTTCAGAAAAGAATTCGAATTCAAAGTACTTCAATTATTTAAAAAACGGCAAAATTGAATGCTCATTTAAAAAACATGGAAAGCCATTTTTATTAGAATTTAATCACCATTGCCATTCGCAACAATCGCTCGAGAAACTTTAATTCTTTTAGACAATAAATTTAAATAAATTTATTTTTGCGACATCGATCAGTTTGAAATGACGTCAAATATATTTCACAACGAGATTATTTGTACGTTGATATGAAATATTTTCATTCTATTTAAAAGCGAGGAATATTACATATTTATTCTTTGAAATATAAATTAATTTTTGCAAACGATAAGTAATAATTATTGAATTTTCGAAATAAAATAAATGAAACAAGCCAAATTTAGCATGTAAATGTTTAATATAGAATTAATGCTGTGTTTGTCGCCTTTTTACCTGTTAAACAAACTCTGGAACTTCTGGAAGCGGGTTAAGTGACAGATTCTGTTACAAACTTACTTGTTTTTACCTAAAATCATTATATTTTGCGCTTACGAACGTAAACAGAGACTGACAATCTTGTTGTATCTCCCGTATTTTCCAAAATTATTACACTATGAAAAATTTGTTAAACGTTACACCGCACGGTGGTAGCACTTTTTGACAGCTGCTACCGTAAAAGGAGTAACGTTCCACCAATTTTTTATAGTGTAGCTTGGATTGCCCTAGACCTAGAGCACTAATGGGTGGTGAAAGGAATAAACAGAAGCAATCTGTTTCGTTACAATAAATATCTGTAATTTTAGAAAACAGATTTTTTCTGTCTGAAAATAACTGGAATGTCGTTTTCGAACAATTTTTTTAACAGTGCATACCTTTGTTCTGCTGTTCTTCTTGGACGAGTTTGTAGACTTCCGACATCGTGTTGATTGGCTTCTCAGGTTTCATGAAATTGATTCTGAAAACACACAAAAGATATAATAAGTCTTGCGAATTGTACTACAGAAGATATACCAGACTTATTAGTTTAGTTTGAATTATCGTCGCACTAGAGCTACACGAGGGCTATTGGCGACTGGCGTCGTATTTTAGAACCATAGTCAAGTGACGAGCCGACACCTGAACAGGCACCCAACGCAACCGTTAAGGGCGACTTCGTACGCAGCGATGGGACTTTGGTGCCTAGTTAACGTGCACTCCCTCTAGGGGTATTATTCGTCGGACGTTTTGGCTGCACGGGCCATTTATAGGTCGGCAGCTATTTTGGCGATGCCCGGACCCGAACCTGGGACTTTTCGCATGCTAGGCGTATAAGTCTTATTAATAGAGCAACAGCCCAGGGCCCCCAGACCTTTGTTATTTTCTCAGTAATGATATATATCGGATTAGGCAGTGTTTTTCGATTTAATTAAATTTTTATCTAGTTTAGAAAGTCCGCAGTCAAAAGGTCCGATGAATAATATCCCGTGTAGAGGGAGTGCCCATTGTTAATGCTCCAAAGTCCCAACGCTGAGTACGATTTCGTTCCTAAAAAGTTGCGTTAGGTGCCTACTAAGGTGCCGGCTCGTCACTTGACTGAGGTTCTAAATTATGACGCCCGTCGCCCAATAATTCAACTCAACTTAATATAAAACTAAACTAAACTCCTCGGCGCAACAGCCCATTAGTGAGCCAAGGCCTGCCGTGCCCAATTCAGCTTTCGTGACCAAGGGCTCTGAGGTGCTAGGCATATGTCCCGGTTAGGTGGTCAACCTCATGCGGGGCCCCCAGTGTTTAGTTCCCAAGCATTCCTGGTCCTCATTTTATCGACCCAATTGAGGGATGAAAGGTTGAGTGAACCTCGCCCAATCCGGGATTCGAACCCCGAACCTGTGGCACGGCAATGCAAATAAAGCGCTACCACTGCGCCGCGGGACCTCAACTTAATATAGCCATTGCATATACTTTGACACTTTAAAACAGTGTCGAGAGGAGGTGGGGTTGATACATATGTATTCCGGCTTGTGTGCTTGATCAGAGACCCGCTTATAAACCTTCGTCAAGTAAGACAGACACAGGAAGAATATTTTACTGTCACAGAGAGAGAAATTACACCCAGGGCGAAGGCGGGAATCGAACCCGCACCCGGTACAGTGCGCAGGCTGTTAGCAGAGGCAGCTATCTTAACCACTCGGCCACCCGGGCCCCCAGTGTCGAGAGAACGATTATAATCAAACGGTCCATCACCGCCAAAATTTCCAATCACCCTTAACTACAAAATAATTTACGAAGTCATGAAAGGGGGCTGGGGAGCCCAGTCGGTTAGGCACTCGCCTAGCATGCGAAAGGTCCCAGGTTCGGGTCCGGGCATCTCCAAAATAACTGCCGACCTATAAACGGCCCGTGCAGCCAAAAATGTCCGACGAATAATACCCCGTGTAAGGGAGTGCACGTTAAATATCCTTCAAAGTCCTAACGCTGCGTATGATGTCGCCCTTAACAGTTGCGTTGGGTGCCTATTCAGGTGTCGGCTCGTCACTTGACTGTGGTTCTAAAATACGACGCCCGTCGCCAATAGCCCTCGTGTAGCTCTAGTGCGACGATAATTCAAACCTAACCTAACCTAACAAAGTCATGAAAAACAGTTTCGATATTTATGATAGTTCATTAATATAATTCTAAAGTTAGTTTATTTTAACCATAACAAAGATTTATAACTATATAAAGATATAACTATAACAAATATTTAGATTAATTAAGATTAATTATTGCCAAAGGTTCATTTTAATTGCTATTACCTATAAGCAAAAATTTAGTTTTATTGAAATTTAGCTTATTTAACTATCTAAATAAACTATCACTAAGATTTTAATTAAGATTTTTACCTAAGTTGCATTTTAATTACTATTACCTTAGGAGAGAAATTTAATACGGATGTCTTTTTAATAAATGAAGAATTAATCCCTCGAATATTTAATTAACAGTAACTACCATATAGTTATATTTAATAAATAAAAATTATTCGCTTCGATATTATTTTTGAATTCTCTTATAATTTAAATATATTGTAATTTTTATATTTTAGTGAATATTTGTTTAATTCTTAAATTGTTTTTATTTGAAAATTTACTTAAAGTTTTCTAAAGTTATTTTGTCGCTTAGAAGTTTTGGGGCAAAGTAAAAAAATTAATTACCACGTGGACATTGTATTGTTGTTTATTAATTATCAACAACAATAATTTATTATATGTTTATTTTAAATTATTCGTTAAAGTAGTATTTTTAAATTAACTTATACTTTATTAAATATTTGTATAATTTTTACATTAGTTTTCTTTGGTAAACTTACTTAGTTTCTTAAAACTATTTTATGTTGTTTATAGAAGTTTTAGGGAAAAGTAAAAAATGACTTTCCACGTGGACATTGTAATATTGTTGTCTGTCAGTTTTTATTTCATAGAGTGTCTTATTGAATCAGATTTCCTGGAAATTCCATCACAAAACAACAACGACAACAAAATTTTAATAGATCAAATCGCTTGAGAAAAGTAGGTTTTAATTGGAACTGTGAATCAAAAGGCTTTTCTTAATTTAAGATGAAAAAAATTATCTGAAGGAACAAAATAAAGTTATTATAAACTTTGAAATGGGATATTAATATATTTGTTTCGCATTTAGTTTTGTTTCTGTAAAATTAAAAAAAAATGGCAGTGTTACTAAAATAACTTTTAAGGCTATTCAAATTATGAGGGAACTAATTAATGTTTTTCATTATAATTTGAATTTTCTAAATAAAGTTTTTACTTCCGTTAGGAAATTTAATTATGATTTCATTAATACTCGCTCGCTGTTTCTTTTATTATTTTTATATTTCTAAAATGTTTTCGTAAATTTCGCCAACTTTAATATATTTGCACGTTGCGAAATATATAGTGACCTTTTGATTAAAACTTTAGCCTCATCAAATTGTATCTTGGCAGTTTAAGTTTTTTTTTTTATTTGAATGTTTGCATAATAATTTTTGCTATTGTATTTAAAATTTATTATGTTTTATCTGGTATTTATATTATTACGTTTAAATTCTTATTCGTATATTCTTATTCTTATATATCTTACTTCTTATATTCTATTCTTATTCTATTCTTATTCTTCATTCTTATATTCTTCTTAGTATTCGCATTTTCTTATATTCTATTCTTTATATTCTTATTCTTAATTTATTCTATATTCTATTTGTATTCTATTTTTTATCTTGTATTCTTTTCTTATATTCTTATTCTTATATTCCTAATCTTATATTCTTATATTCTTATTCTTATATTCTTATTCTTATATTCTTATTCTTATATTCTTATTCTTATATTCTTATTCTTATATTCTTATTCTTATATTCTTATTCTTATATTCTTATTTTATTCTATTCTATTCTTATTATTCTTATATTCTTATTCTTATATTCTTATTCTTATATTCTTATTCTTATATTCTTATTCTTATATTCTTATTCTTATATTCTTATTCTTATATTCTTATTCTTATATTCTTATTCTTATATTCTTATTATTATATTCTTCTTATATTCTTCTTCTTATATTCTTATTCTTATATTCGTATATCTTATATTCTTATTCTTATATTCTTATTCTTTTTTATTTTTCTTATTTCTTATTCTTATATCTATATTCTTATTCTTATATTCTTATTCTTATTCTTATTCTTATTCTTATTCTTATTCTTATTCTTATTCTTATATTCTTATATTCTTATTCTTATTCCTATATACGATCGAAACTAGGTACCTGAATAGACAATAGTTAAGGTAAAGGACGGCCGGTAAAATGTGCCAACAACACTAAAAGCCCAAGTTCAGTAAAAATTTCTAGGGTCGCCACAGGCTTAAAAGGTGCATCAGAGGAGAAGAAAGAATTTTTGCCTAATATATCTTCAAGATTGATTTTACGATTCAAATTCTTGTCAAAAGTCTTGCCCCTAAAGGTAAATAGAGATTTATGTGAATTGAGGCTGAGACTTTAGTTAAAATGTAATTATATAATTTTGTGAATATACAAAGATCGATTTCATATCTTAAAATAAGTAGATTTTGAATATTTCAGATGTGCTTCGGGATTTTAGTCTTCGATAATGAAAAAATAGTAGCAACTGATAAAAAAAAACATTTTGCTAGCTCGCTTAAAAAGAATTTTTTTTATAAAAACAAATCGAAAATTTTCATGTTTTTTTTTTTTTTTTGTAATGCTAAGACAACATAATAAAATATCTCGTACTTCAAAGTTGTTTATATTTCGATCAAAATTAAGATCTCGAAATAATTGTTAGTAAAAGGGAATTTTCTTAAACATTTTTATTTTAATTCCCATTCGCAATGTACATTTTTTAAAGAAATAAATGCGACTCAAATGCAACAATGTCGCTTTTCAAAGTTTCTGATGACTTTTTTTTTTATCTGATCCTTCGGATAATGCTTTTCGTCTTGAATAAAGAAACCGTACATTTCCAAGTAAATACTGCTTTTCTCATCTTCTCCAGAAATGTGATCTGTAAAAATGTTGCCATTGTTCCTATTTTGTGATTGAAGTTCCAGGAATTATGGTTCAATAGGCACTCGAGGAAATAATAATAAAGCAAAGACAATTTAACAATGCCTTTCGTGGAAAGTAATTTTCATATTGCCTTAGAACTTCCACATGACACAAAATAGTTTTCGGAAGCTAAATAAGCTTATTAAATAAAACTAATCTAAATATTGAAAAAAAATTAATACAATTTATAAATTAGCAAATTTAAATTATAAGATAATTTAAAAAAATATGATCGCAATAAAAAAAATTATTAAACAGGAACCTATAGGTAGGCTCATCCAAAGGAAAATAAATATTTCCAATTTCTGACACTCAAAAATTGCTTTGCTTTTTAAAATTCAACAAATACCTACTCAAAATTGCAAACGTTTCATTAAATCCCCAAAAAATACTACACGGCTTATAACAAATGGAAATGTTGTAAAAAGTAAATACCTCTCAACAAAATTCTGAAAATGAATTCGATACTGGAAAAGGAGCTTTAATTCCTTTTGTAAAAAAAATTATCGTTAAATATTTTGTGGGGAAAATGTTAAGTGAAGATGCTTATTCAATAAAACTGAAACATCTGCAATGGTAGGGAAGTCTTTTTGCGTGGCCTGAGAAGGAAGATTTTTCAGACATTGTTATTGAAGAAAGAGTTAAGAAATTACCAGAAACTAACTTTAGGGGACGTTGTGTAACTTTTTCTAACTATTATTTACCATGTATGCAATTCTTAACTTACCATGTTCAAAATTATTTGCATATAGTATGTTATTATTTCCTAAATTTCCATATCTGTGATAAAATTCTCATGATGTAGTGTAAGTCAAGCACAAAAATATTAATAAATTATTCCCTATGATATTTCAACGCTTTTTTTGCAATTAAATTATTTAGCTTTAAACTATATACTTAAAATAACCACTGGTAAAATGTTGATTTACTGCACTATGAAGAAGAAATTAGAGTTAATAATGATAACTAAAAATCGACTTCCTTTATGTAGTGTAAGTCACATCAGGACATTTTTATTATTTTTTAGTAAAATATTAAATTAAAAAAAAGTTTTTACTGATTGCTAAAGATACTATATGTTCAGGGGTAAACTGACATACAATATTTTTTTCGAATAAATAGAAAATAAGTTTGAACTATGCAATCGATATTTGTTAAATCGTCAAATGTAGTGTAATTCACGCTTGGAATCTTCCATATAAATCTAAATTATACTCGTATTCAAATTTTTTTTATATTTGGAAATATGCATTAAACTGACTAATAACTACACTGCTCAAAAGAATTAGGGGAATGCATGGTTTAAACCCTTTCATGATTCCATTGATTCCATTTGGAATCGTCAGCTAGATGGAAGAATCATATCTTTTGAAGAATTAAATAATGTTTATTTTAATTAAATGATAATATGAAAAACATGGTAAAATAAAATTCTCTCCCAAAAAGTTTTATGAAATAAATTGACTCTAAATTCTTCATGCTGGCATTCTTAAATGTTTAAAAAATGATTTTAACTTTTTTTTAACAAATAAAGTTTTGAAAAAATTATTGTTATAATTTATTCAAAAATTATTATTCCAATTTTGCCCCCTTAAATTTTAGTTAAAAAATTAAGATTTTTTCCCTGTTTTTTACCATTTCATTCAAAATGCATAATGAATATATTTCCCAAATTTTAAATTTTTAGAATATAAAATAAAAAGTTTGAACTGAAAGAATTAAAAATACGCAAAGTGCTCCCCTAATTGTTTTGAGCAGTGTATATTTTATTATCACTTATTAAAGGTGTATCATTGTATCTTAGCTTCCATATTTTCTTAATGCATTAAATTTTAAATCAAAAAAGGCGCTTTTTAAAGAAAAATTATGATCCCCTAAGCAACATTTTGACGTAATTCTGGCGTAATTGAAAAATATGAGAGAAACTCTCAAAATATTCTTGAGAAATTCAGACATTCTAAGAACCATACGAATGAAAGGAAATACATTACAATCGTTGACACAAATTGCTTTTGAATAACAAAATGAGATCTCGCAAATTTCAAGTAAAAACCCGAAGTGTAGGATTTTTATGTTCTGTTAAAGTATTCCTCAAAATCTAGAATTGAAATCTGGAATTATTCCTCAAAATCTAGAAACTATAAAGAGGATCATGGGTATGATTTTTCAAAAAATTCCGATATTTCGCTGCTATCTAATTTTGTTAATTCTTATATGGTTGATTCCACGAAAATGCGCCATCGACAACATTTTTAAAATTCCAACAAAGGGGCTGGGGAGCCCACTCGCCTAGCATGCGAAAGGTCCCAGGCTCCGGTCCGGGCATCGCCAAAATAACTGCCGACCTATAAACGGCTCGTGCAGCCCTCGTGTAGCTCTAGTGCGACGATAATTCAAACCTAACCTAACCTAAATTCCAACAAAATTATTATTTTTTTGTTCCAGGAGATAGTTTAGTTTGGAATATCGTCGCACTAGAGCTACACGAGGGGCGACGTATTTTAGAACCACAGTCAAGTGACGTCCAGGAGATAGAAAATAAGTCAAATTTTATGAAAACAGCAAGATATAATAATGTAAATGCATAAATAATTTTGTATAGTTAATTATTGTGAAACTAACTTTGAAACCGAATTTTTTTTATTTTTACCTTTAGTTTGATGTCCTTTAAAGTATTTAAATACTAATAGATAGTTTAAAACAAAGTTTTTTTTTAAAAAGAATAGATCAATTTATGCATAACACAAAAAAATTATTGAAAACATTTTAATTATTTTGCTATTTCCCCCATCCCATGTCATGTCTGTCACGAATGGAATTAGCCATATTTGAAGTGTACTCTTAGTAATTTAGGATTGTGCAAAAAAAAAATATGTGGTAAAATAAACGTGGTTGAAAATATCATGATATCTGTTGAACATTTGAATTTGAAGTGTAAATTTACGGGCTTAAGGTATATGAACTTATTTGTGATTTTTCTTATTACTAACCTTTAAATAACATTTATCATAGGCTCTGCAAATTAAAATAAACTGGATGGGCTCTGTTTCTCTTGCATAGCAAAAAAAATTTACTTAACCAAAAAAATTCTGTTTTTAAATCTGAATTTGTCTTTATTCTTAATTTTATAAATACATGTGGAAATGTACAGTAATCTGAATAATAACTACATTTTATTTTTGCACTTACCATAGATATCATAATTAAAGTACTAGATTGGCCAGTGTTGCTGCCACTTTAAGGAGAAAAATACTACGGCATCATCGGAAAAATACCATTTAATTCTAAAATTACCAAAAACAAAATACTAGAAAAGCATTTCAAGTCACTAAAAAGATTCCAAAATTATATTAAAAAAAAATATCGTAAAAATACTAGCTGCATTTTGGAATCTTTTTAGTGACTTTAAATCCTTTTCTATTGTATTTTTTTTTTAATTTTAGAAATAAATGGTATTTTTCGTAGTATTTTTCTCCTTAAAGTGGCAGCAACACTGGCCATTTTGCTCTCTTAAAATACCTCCATGCGCGTCCCGTCGTTAGCATTGGAGGTCACGTGATCAGCCAATCTAATACTTTAATTATAATATCTATGGCACTTACAGTGTCGATTCAATTTCATATCTGTTTAGTATCTTACATATTTTTAATGCATGTAATATGAAATCAAAAAAGACACTTTTCTAAGAAAAATTATGATCCCCTACAAGCAACATTTTGCATGCGATTCTGGCGCAATTGAAATATATGAGAGACTTTTTTTACTCTCAAAATATTCCGGAGAAATTCAGACATTCTAAGAACATCCGAATGAAAGGAAATGCATTAGAATCCCTGTCAGTCACAAACTGCTTTTGAATAACAAAACGAAATTTCGCAAATTGCTTTTTTCAAGTAAACAGCAGAAGCGTAGGATTCTTATGTTATGTGAAAGCATTCGTGAGAATCTAGTTTTGTGAACTATGGGAAGCAAAATATAGCTCAAGAGGATTTGTGTATTTTTTTCGAAAAATTCAGATTTTTCATTGCTATCTAATCTATAGTTATTGTGACTCTTAGATATAAAGGGGGCCGGGCATCGCCAAAGTAACTGCCGACCTATAAACGGCCCGTGCAGCCAAAAATGTCCGACGAATAATACTCCTTGTAGTGAGAGTGCACGTTAAATATGTTCCAAAGTCCAGACGTTGCGTACGATGTCACCCTTAACGGTTGCGTTAGGTGCCTATTCAGGTGTCGGCTCGTCACCTGATTTTGGTTCTAAATTATGACGTCTTCGTGTAGCTCTAGTACGACCATAATTCAAACTAAACTAAACTTAGATATAAAGTGGGAATATTTAGGAGAGGGTAAGAATTTAGGAATCTTAGAAATTTCGGATTTTACACAAATACGTGTTCAAATAAATGTGGTAGAAAGTATCATGATTTCTGTAGAACATTTAAATTTGAAGTGTAAATGTATAGTCTTGAAGCACATATACTTATTTGTGATGTTTAGAAGTCAAATTTCAGATTTTGTACCTTTCAGTAGAGCGTCAAAATTTCACACCAACTGTTGCCGATGCAGCCAAATATCGTCAGCAAAGTGGGTCGAATCTAAATACAGTAGAACCTCGATTATCCGATCTAATTGGGACCGGAGCTAGGTCGAATAATCGAAAATACCGGATGATAGAGAATTTTCATTAAATACATTAAAACTTATGGTACAGAGAAGAGCCGAAAGTACGCGCCACCTAATGCCACCAACTTAAAATCTGCTTCTTATTTCAGAATCGTACTGGATAATTCCGTTTTCAAAATTTCAGGAGATTCCCGATTTTTGAATCGCGGAGAGAAGTTTGCCAATTTCAATATCACAGGAGATTCCTCACAAAAGAATCGATGTGTATTTCTAAAACTGGTTTCTTTTTTTGTGACAAATGACTGTGTCACAAATGACTTTTGTCACAAATCACTTTGAAGAATTTTTTGATGTTGATTTAGGGATTGTCGGTTAACATAGAGTTCGGGATAAAAGAGGGCAAATTATTAGACGCACTGTATTTTTTTAGTTATTTTATGTTTCTTAAGAGTTTTTATGCAATAATGGTATAATTAAACTACAATATTATTGATTTTTATTTAAAAGAAATGTTGTAGACTACATATTTGTATTTATTTTAAGATAATTATGATTAATTATGATTAAGGTTAATTTATATTAATCATTTATTATTCTAAGATTATTTATGTGTGGAATCATCATCCTCAAATGCAGGAGACAGTACAGTCTTGCATTGATAGCATGCTGCGCAGAATTAAAGATATGATAGCGGCTAAAGGTGGCTCCACTAAATATTGACTTTTACTAACATTCATTTCACTTATCTTTAAAACTTAATAAACTTATGCTTTTCTAAAGGAATGCTGTTTTATTGATGTCAAATAAATCGGTAATTGATTGGATAATATAAAAATAAAAACAAATCCATTTAAATAATAAAACGGTACAATATCACCCGGTAATTCATATTTTACATGAAATCTTGCAGTGCGTCTAATAATTTGTTAAGGGACTGTACAGTAATTATTAATTTTAGTGAACTCACCCCATGACGCCCGGGGCTATCATCTCCGAGTGGGTCGACAGCGTCTGGGCGATGACGTTCATGGAAAATGCCTCCATTTTCCCGGATCTCCTTGTCTGGAATTACCTGAAAGAAGAAAAAATTAACTTAATTAAAAGTAAGGTAGCATAATTAACTATAATAATGCTACCTTCACAAACGCACACTTTTCAATCTTCTAATCAATATCGACGACTTAGATCTTTGTTTCTCACTTTATTGAAGCTCATAAGTTTTCTTTTGTTATGCAGCTTATTGCCAAACTTTCCTGTATATTTTGTTAAGCAGTTTGTTGTTGTTTTATTTATTATTTTTCATCCCTTCTTCTATTTCGCCTTTACGGGATTTTCATGTTTTTCCATTGGCGTTCGTTTGCTTAATTTGTTGTTGTTGTTTTTTGTGATAATAAAAGTTATTATTATTTATTATATATTATTTATTATTATCAATTAGTTTATTTATTTATTTACATATTTATTTATTTACATATTTATTTATTTACATATTTATTTATTTACATATTTATTTATTTACATATTTATTTATTTACATATTTATTTATTTTTAATTTTTTAAATTATTTTTAATTATTTATTATTAAATAATTTTGTGTGAATGCTTGTAAATTGGTTCTGGGAAATATGCCGAGTCTGCAAAGGCATATCCGCCAATAAAGCGGCCCCTTTGAGAAAAATAAGTTTGTTGATTTGATATCCGTTTTCTGAGTATCTCATTATTTTTGGAGAAATGTCTTCAAAGTTGTGATGAAGTACAAGAACTTTGGGTGCAGTGTAAGAAAACGGAGTGTAGATTTACAGAGAAATATGCTGGCAACGTGGGCGCCAGCATGTATTTTTTTTACAATTACAAAACTTAAAACGAACCACTATATAAAAGAGTTTTAAAAAAATCCCAACGAAACGACAACTTATATATTCCCAGCAAGACCTGCACCGATGCAGAACTTACCCCGGATCACATTCTTGAGTGCCCAATCCTTACCCCCCCCCCCTCCCTTCTTGTATTTTGCAACTAGGTATGGTGCTACTGGCTTCAGAACTTCGACAAGTCCTCTACAGCTCGTTCCTCGAGCGAATCATTTATTTTATCGTGTTCATGGACACGATAAAATAAAGGATTCGCTAACTGTATCCCAAACAATTTAAGATTTGCTCTTATCACTAGACATTTTAATTTCGAATATTTTTGCATTTATAATTTGAAAAGTCATAATATATCCGATGGGTCACTTTTCCGCTCAACAGTGCGATCTATTCTCTCAGTAAGCGAGGCTTTAGTGCATCCAACAGGAAGTAAAAGTAGGCATTCCATTCTTTTCTCGGAGTGGGGATAACTTTCAACCTCCATTGTTGTCGAGGGCTGAGAAAAAAAAAGATGGGCCTTGGAAGGATTCCACTCCTATTTATACGAGGCGCCCTTTTATTCTATTTCTCCCTGTGTGTAGCATTGATACGGATTCTGTGGCATTAAACTACTCACTGTGTCAGTAAGGCATTAGGGTTGCTAATACAGGGTGTCCGTAAAAGAATGTCCGAGTTTAAATGGTATATTACAGGAGTTTATTTTATTTTTTTTTACATATCCCTAGGTCAAAATTAGACCAGTTCCATAATGTTTGTCACCCTGAGAAAGTCCAAAAATAAAAGTGGGTCGTCGTTGATGTCCTTCCACGTCAAACCGAGGCAATGGAGTATGTGTTCGAGACTGGTTTCAGCACTACCACGACAGTTGGGGCAGTCTGGGAACAGCTTGGTTCCGGCCTCAAACTTCAAACTCTTTGTGTGTCCCGTCCTGAATCTGGAGAGAGCAGTTTGGTCTTGCCTGCATAGTTGCAATTTAGAAATCTCGCCTGGTTTCTTAACGCCATACCAAGAGTGCTGATGGGGACTCCAGTCTATTGCTGTCTTTTTGTAAATGGAGCCAATTTCTGAATAAGTCAACAGGTTGTCCCCCTCTAAGATCTGGTCACAGCCTGCCCTCCTATTTTATACTAAATATAACAAATCATACATGACATTGAAGGAAAACTAACTTAGTTTTTCCTAAAAGTGCTCAATGGGTGCGCCTTTAGTGATAACGGCCCACATCCAAACGAAAATGCAATTCTTCCAATACTGTCTGCAGCAAGTCCGGAGTAATGGAAGCAACAGCCTGTGCAACTGCGAAAACGATGTAGCGGTATACAAGCGCATGCGCTTATCTGAAACTGTTGGGGTTATTCTTTATTCGTCACCTTCAACCACATTACAATTACACTTCAACCACAATACTATTACAATTTGAAACTCGGACATTCTTTTACGGACACCCTGTATAATACATCAGTCAACTAGCACTATCATTAAGGGTTATCATAATCAGATATTTTTATAAAGGGAGGGACCACAAAATCTGTCGTCCCTATAGTCTGTGTTTTCCTGGATCAGGTCATGGTTTCACACCTTTAAAAAGTTTGGTGCGAAATTTATCCGGAGTCCTGGAACTTTCCAGCTGCCAGACCACCATTTGGAACGTTGATTTACCATTTTTGCGGTGTTACAAAGTAATGGTTTTACCACAAAATTGGTTAATTCATGTTCCAAATAGTGGCAGCTACTAAGTTAGAGGATTCAGGATCAATCTCGCACCAAACTTTTAAACATTGTGCAAGTCCAACAATATAGTTAACATTTAAGAGGGACTGTCAGTACCATAGAGCTAATGCATTAGTTTTGAAATCACAACTTTTGCAAAAGAATTGTTTTGTCATATTTGCAATTTGCCTTTTCACCAGGTATGGGAATCATCGTAGCATCAATTTAAAACAAAATTAAGAAAATAACATCCGGGTATTTAATTATTCATTGATAAAGTTTTAAAATAGTGTCGCCATCTGCTGTATATTTTTGGCATTCTAAAACTTTAATTAAATAACTAGATAATATTTTCGTTTCAAATTTGTTTCATTTCGATGTTATGTTGATTAACATACCTGGGGCAAAAGAGCAAACATGGCAAAGCAATACTTCTGCGGAAGTTGTTGATTCCAAAACTAATGCATTAGCTCTAAGGGACTGACAATCCCTCTTAAGTGATGTGAGGGTTATAATAGACTGGTTTTATTACCTACAAAACAACTACTATAAGATAAAAAATATTAGTGGACGTAGCACAACTTTTATAACAGTGTACATCTTTTTTTCTTCCTTCTGAATTTTTTTCATTTTATATGCTTAACTTAACGGCTTTACCTCAAAGTCAACGCAAAAACAAACACATAAAAATATTTCCAACCAGAATAAGTGATAAGTTCACTAACGGGGAAAATACATTGAAAACATGCATAAATAAACGTTGTTTTCTCTTGATTATTTTTATTCATGCAACTGTGGCGGAAGCTATACTTGCCGCCAACCACATTAGAACACGTTAGGGATGGCGGTTTTTCAGAAAAAAATTATTTTTTCAAAAACCGGTTTTTTACAACGCCGGTAAAACCGTCCCGGTTTTACCGAACCTTAAAAACAGTTTTTTTTTTCAGTTTCTTATTAATTAATTGAAAAAATCAATTAATTTCTAAATTTTCCTTTCTAATTAAAAAAAACAATTCGCACAGTCAATTGCAAAAGTTTAAAGTGTTTTGTTGAAAACTAAGTTCTAGGTTTTCTTCCTAATTCTTACTTTCTTATTATTTAAAATTATTATGTTCCTTTTTTTTATTCCGGTTTTTCTAATCGTTTTGAGTATTTTTATTAAGCTTTGCATTATTTCATCTCTATTTCCTTTTCCTTTTTTTTCTTAAATTTAATTCCTCCCATTTGCTATCTATGCCGTTAACATAGTGCAAAACTAAATTTTTAAAAAAATTATATAATTAGAAAAAATGCTGATGGCGGTTTTTTTTTGAGAAAAAAAAGTTCCCCGCAAGAGTTCCCCGCAGCAAACCGGTTTCCGGTTTAGACCGGTCTCATGAAAACCGGTTTTTCTGTCAAAACCGATAACAAAAAACCGGTTTCGGTTTTCCATCCCTAAAGTCTAACAAATAAGGGTGGCGCGAATGATAAAGGTGTTTCACTTTTGCTAAAAAGCAAGACAAATATTGTTCATAAATACATTTGCATAGATTTTCCCCTAAAGCCTCAAATAAGATTTTTTATTTGACTTTTTTTTACAGATTATTTGTTCATCAATAAATGCATTAGTATTTTATAAAGAGCATATATTATTCGAAACCATCAAGATTTTTTTTTAAAGTAAAGAGTAGAAATATTTTGGACTTGGTTTGAATTTTTTAGAATGAAACATCAAAGTACACAACAAATAATGATTCAAAAAGGATTTTTAAAATATATAATTAAATTCACTTGGATGATTCATTGGTTAATTCACTTGGATGAGAGCTTTGTAGAAAACTAATACTTTGTTCTCATTATCTTATGGATACGCGAAATAATATGTTTTAAGTTTACTCCCAATCGTAATACAATTAGTTTTATTTTTTTAGACCATTATTTTGATGTTAATTCAATTATGATACAAGTCGTTTTGAAACAAAAACATCTATAAAAACAACTGATGTCTTTAAAAAATAAAAGTCAAACTAATATTCGTATGCAATTAATAATAGTTAATACTTAACTTTAAAATATATATTAGCAAAGAGATAAATAAATGTAGCAAATAATACCCATTTCAAAAGAAAACTAGTAAACATTCATAGAGATTATATACGTGAAAAGGCAAATTATTGTTATATTTACGCTTGTAAATAATACGGTTAGATAATTAAATTTATTATTCATTTTTTTAAAAAATGATAATCGTACTAAGAGATTCTAAATATTAAAACATGAATGCTTGTATATATAAGCTTGCTGAAATGTATAAAATAACTTAATAATGTGTTTGTATAATTGAATTCATTATATATATATAACAAAAAAAATCAAACGTATATTCTCAAGCGTATTTCACATAATTGAAAGACCAAATATTTGGCATTCTGAATTTAATTTTAAAAAAATTTAAAAACATGAAATACTCGTATATTGTATTTAAAAAAAAATGTCTAGCAATCCTCTGTAATAAAAGAAAGTTTGAAAAAAGACAGGTTCTTCTTTTGAATGTCTTTTGCACCTCAAACTGACATTTTTTACCACAAATAACTAAATAATTTTACGTATGCATGAGTTTTTTCCTATATTGAAATGACTATACCTATTTAGGAAAGCAAATTCGATGAGTAGTACACTTAATTAATGTGTAACGCTTAATCAAGTCTTAGTCTTAGTAAATGCTTAAGGGGACGCGGTACCCAAAAAATTAAATCCAGTATTTTTATCGCTAACATTCAAATTAAACTAATTTTAACAAAGAACTAACATTTCAAATAGAACATAATACGAAAAAATGATAAATATTAAAACTGTAAAGGTTTTTTTTTTAAAATTAAAAATGTAAACATTTTAACGTTTTTCCAAAATGCTACTCCTCCTACAATTTAAAGAATTTTGTAATGGATTTTTTTTTCAAAATGTTCCCACAACATCTATTAATAAAAGTTGGTATGGATATTGAGCTTTAAGTTACACAAAAAAAGTTATGTAGCTTTATATATAAAAAAGGCAAAAAAAATGTAAATTTTCACCTTCTTCATTTTTTTTAAAAATCTTTTCACACTAGACCTTATCCCATACTAATTTTTGTTAAACGCATATGTTTCAGGAAAAAAATTTTTGGAGCTCTACATTAATTTACCTAAAAGCCTTAGGGTTTTAACCATTCACAAGCTGAAAAAATTAAAAATTGAAAAAATCGACATAAGAATTTCAAAAACCATTTTACCAAACCACTATATCATTTTCAATAAACCTCCACCATTGTAAAAGAATCCTTCTTTTTTTGTAATATATCCTTAGCTCACAGCATTAGAGCAGGTTTAATTATTTTCTGGGTAGCCCTAAATTTTGGATAATGCGTCCCCTTAATCCCCTTAAGTTTTTCGAGTCTGAATCAAGTCTTCATGTGTAGTCTTTCTGAATTTTTTTTTCACGTTAAGCATTAGCAATGTTTGTTTCGAATTATTTTGGAGTTTGATAAAACGGAAACTAATGAGTTCAAAGAACCAGGGATAGAATATTTTTTGTAGTGAATCATCCACCTATTCATCTATTGGCCTAATACTTTTTTTAACTAGCCATATATTTTGAACAGCTTATTTATGTTAGGTATCTATCTTTTTGAAAAATATAGTTTTTACATAAAGTAAAGTAATTTTTTTCCCTTTTCAAAATAATAACTAAAAAAAATTATTTTAAGTCCCTGATAATTGAAGAAATTGTTATTTCAAGCTGAAGTTTTGCGTTACAATTTTCTGTCAGCTAGTTAAGCTTTTCAGCATGGGCAATGTGAGAGTCCCCCCCCCCCCCCCCCTTCCTTCCACAAAAAAAAGATGAAGATGAATATTCCAGTCGGTCTATCGATAGATAAACTGTTTAAATGTTTTTCCTTTCGCAGTTGACTTTTGTTTCCGGTGATTTTTTTAAAATAAAATACAGGTCAATTGAAAATATATGTATTTTGCTGATTGACGAATTTCTCTTCGCTTTAAAGATCTGTTTTTACGGTCTGTGTGATTTAAAAAATTCTTCTTTTCTTACAAAAGTATGACAGATATCTACACTCTTAAAACAAACCAGCGGTTTTAACTCAGTTGGAGTTAATTTCCACTCCTTTCCGTGTAGAAAATGCACTTCCCCTATAGGAGTGGATGTCACTTTTTTTGCGGAGTGGGTAAAAGAAATAAAAGAAAACAATCTACGTCCTACACTCTTAAAACGAGCGGTTTTAACTCAGTCTAAGTTAATTTCCACTCCTTTCCGGTGCCGAAAATGCACTTTACTAAATGAGTGGATTTCACTCTTTTGTTTTAAGAGTGTATCTTTTTTTTAATACTTTGTTTGTCTGTTTGTGTGTGTTTCTGTATTTAAGAATTTTATTGAGTGTTAAAGTAACAGGAAAGTAGGCTATTCAAATTGAAAAATTGTAGTTTGAAACCTAATCTGACAGCGAAAATGCGAGATCATTCGCCATTATTCAAGTCAATATTTTTTTTTTTTTAAATTCCTTTTCAATTCTGTACTGACCTCTACATTTTCTAAAAAAACAAGAAAAAATCCTCAGGTATTTAATAGTGTTGTATTGGGTATTTAGGAGTATTTAATAGTGTTGTATCGGGTATTTAGGAGTATTTAATAGTGTTGTATCGGTTATTTAGGAGCATTTAATAGTGTTGTATCGAGTATTTAGGAGCATTTATTAGTGTTGTATCGGATATTTAGGAGCATTTAATAGTGTTGTATCGGGTATTTAGGAGTATTTAATAGTGTTGTATCGGGTATTTAGGAGTATTTAATAGTGTTGTATCGGGTATTTAGGAGTATTTAATAGTGTTGTATCGGGTATTTAGGAGTATTTAATAGTGTTGTATCGGGTATTTAGGAGTATTTAATAGTGTTGTATCGGGTATTTAGGAGTCTTTAATAGTGTTGTATCGGGTATTTAGGAGTATTTAATAGTGTTGTATCGGGTATTTAGGAGTATTCAATAGTGTTGTATCGGGTATTTAGGAGTATTCAATAGTGTTGTATCGGGTATTTAGGAGCATTCAATAGTGTTGTATCGGGTATTTAGGAGTATTCAATAGTGTTGTATCGGGTATTTAGGAGTATTTAATAGTGTTGTATCGGGTATTTAGGAGTATTTAATAGTGTTGTATCGGGTATTTAGGAGTATTTAATAGTGTTGTATCGGGTATTTAGGAGTATTTAATAGTGTTGTATCGGGTATTTAGGAGTATTTAATAGTGTTGTATCGGGTATTTAGGAGTATTTAATAGTGTTGTATATAGGGTATTTAGGAGTATTTAATAGTGTTGTATCGGGTATTTAGGAGTATTTAATAGTGTTGTATCGGGTATTTAGGAGTATTTAATAGTGTTGTATCGGGTATTTAGGAGTATTCAATAGTGTTGTATCGGGTATTTAGGAGTATTCAATAGTGTTGTATCGGGTATTTAGGAGATTCAATAGTGTTGTATCGGGTATTTAGGAGTATTCAATAGTGTTGTATCGGGTATTTAGGAGTATTTAATAGTGTTGTATCGGGTATTTAGGAGTATTTAATAGTGTTGTATCGGGTATTTAGGAGTATTTAATAGTGTTGTATCGGGTATTTAGGAGTATTTAATAGTGTTGTATCGGGTATTTAGGAGTATTTAATAGTGTTGTATCGGGTATTTAGGAGTAATTAATAGTGTTGTATCGGGTATTTAGGAGTAATTAATAGTGTTGTATCGGGTATTTAGGAGTATTTAATAGTGTTGTATCGGTATTTAGAGTATTTAATAGTGTTGTATCGGTATTTAGGAGTATTTAATAGTGTTGTATCGGGTATTTAGGAGTATTTAATAGTGTTGTATCGGGTATTTAGGAGTATTTAATAGTGTTGTATCGGGTATTTAGGAGTATTTAATAGTGTTGTATCGGGTATTAAGGAGTATTTAATAGTGTTGTATCGGGTATTTAGGAGTTTAGCATACACAAATCTGTATTTTTTTTTACTTCGTACTCAATTTAATTAACTCCATTAGTTTATGTGCACAAAGAAGAAAAGGTAAAATTTAACATTTTTCAAGTAATGAAATTAAATTTTGACAAAACGTTAACTGATGCAAAAAAAATAATAACTAACGTCAGATAGACATTGCGACAACAAAAAACCATACATAACAATAAACTAATGAAACAAATTTCAAAGAATATTTTTCTAATTAATCTCTTCTACACTGCTCAAAACAATTAAGGGAGCACTTTCTGTACTTTTGTTAAAATTTTCAGTTTCAACTTTTTGTTTTTTATTTTAAAAAGCTTAACTTTGTGAAATAGATTCATTATGCATCTACAATGAAATGGTAAAAAACGGGGGTACAAAATCTTAATTTTTTTAACTAAAATTCAAGGGGGAAAATTGGTATCATAACTTTTGAATAAATTATAACAATAATTTTTTCAAAACTTTATTTATTAGAAAAAGTTAAAATCAATTTTTAAACATCTAAGAATGCAAGCGTGAAGAATTTAGGGTCAATTTATTTCATAAAATGTTTTGGGAGTGAATTTTATTTTACCATGTTTTTCATATTATCATTTAATTAAAACCAACATTATTTAATTCTTCAAAAGACATGATTTTTCCATCTAACGATAAATAAGTGTGAGCTCAACTTAGTAAGAAAAAAATCGCATGCTGATGATTCCAAATGGAATCATTGGGGGTGTAAGGGTTTAAACCATGCATTTCCCTAATTCTTTTGAGCAGTGTATTAAAATACTTCAGCTCATCTTGAACACATAAATAATAATTTTAAAATAAATAAAAACTCACCCAGAAAACGACTTAACCAATCAAAAACAATCAAACGATCCCAAAGAAAAGAGGGTTAGAAAGAAGCCTAGAAACCAGAACCCACTCAAGCAGGTTACAGGTGGAGATGCAGCTTCGACACTCGCACCCCGAAAAAAAACAGAACAAAAGAAACAGAAAGAATGGAAGTTACGAACGAAAGAAAACGAAATAGAACAGCGGGAGCGAGAGGCAAGGTCACGTGATCAGCACCATCCTTGATCCGATGGATTAAATCGTGATCCTACCATGCTGTAGAATGAGTTCTAATTCTAGGACTCAGTCGGTCGGCTCAACTTATAAGGCTATATCTTATAAGGCTATCAACTTATAAGGCTCAACGACCTATAAACGGCCCGTGCAGCCAAAAAAATGTCGACGAATAATACCCCGTGTAGAGGGAGTGCACGTTAAAATTGAGATTGTGATTCAAAGAGAAAAAAAAGGATTTGATATCACAAATTTCCAAATTAAAAAATAATTAAATCAAAAATTATAATGAATAAGATGAAGCAAAAATACAATGAATATTATTATACTTTTAATTGAAGAGCTCAAGTGCAAAACAAGTTAAATCACTTTTTGGAAAAAATTGAATTGGTTAGCTTTTCATACAGGCATTGTAGGAAGGGATCAACCAATATTTTGATTTGCACAAAAAAAAGTGACTTTTGACAAAAAGTGAAAACTTTTTTGTGCAAATCAAAATGTTGGTGGATCCCTTCCTACAATGCCTGTATGAAAAGCTAACCAACTCAATTTTTTCCAAAAAGTGATTTAACTTGTTTTGCACTTGAGCTCTTCAATTTTGCTCGTGCCTAGACTTCTGGTAGTATTAGTCTTTAAACACTCGAGTCTCTTTTGTGATGAGTCAAAAGTTGGCATCGCCAATCTGCTGCTTGCTGCAACTTTGGTCACCAGTCTTAACATTTGGATTCTAAACACAAACTCGGCTTAACCCTCCTTCGTTAAGTTTCGCTTTTGAGCCGAAGTTTTCTCATCGATGTATGCGATATGCTTTTAACTACTCTGTTAAAAAGTTTGGCGCAAAACTGTGCTGAAATCTTGGAACTTTCTAGCTGCCACCACTATTTAAAGCTTGCATTTACCAATTTTGGGAAAAACAAGTTGGTTTGTAACAGAATCTGTCACCTAAACCGCTTCCACACATTATTTGTGCTTACCAGGAAGCACACTATTTATATACTTTATAAATTCGCCAAACAGGGCCTTTAACAAGTTTTAATTTAAAGTTTTGAACGCCAGAACTAGAAGAAGTTGAGTTAAGAATAATCGTGTATTTTTTTTGCTGCAAAAATGGAAGCGAAACTATTATCATATCATTTAACTTTACATAATTTTAAAAATTAAAAATGGACACGATTTTCATGCGAAAAATGAACAGTCTCAGTCGTTTTCCTAATAAACAACTTTTAGTCGCCATAATTTTCATTAACTTTCTGTGTGTCGAAAAAAATTCAATTAATGATATTTATCGTTTGTTAAATTAATTTGCAGTTCGAAGAATAACTAATTAGTAAAATTGATGCTTTAAAAATAAAAGCGAAACTTTTCGTATTTTTATGCACTCTATGTGCATCTTTCATCATATATAAATAATGAACCATCAAAAGAACTCTAATGTGATGTGACATCAATCCAAATCGAATAATATCACATAAATAAATATTTTTTCAAGAGTTTATTTTAAATAACGTTTCTCGTATGTTTGACGAAATGGCAACAGTGAAAATATTGAATAAAAATGGAATTTGCATGGTTATTTTAATGTAGATTAAATTTTAAGTTATTTAAATTTTAAATAAACTTCTAATTTAAATTTTTTAATGAAATTTGGAATGTAGCCTAGCCTGATTTTTTGCTTCAAAATGATGTATCCCACTTGTTTGTGTGACTTGCGGTTCGTTTAGTGAAAGTGGGTGACGGACAAACGGACTGAAAGATAATAAAACCTTCCGCTTTTTACGTTATAAACGTAGTGTGGAAGCTAAAACATAAATTTGATACACCACCAAGTGATAAATCAACACTCTAAATAGCAGGGACAGCTAGAAAAATCCAGGATTTCGGTGCAATCTTGTATCATAATCTCATCAATATATACAACGTACTTAAAACTATGCTTTTAAAAAGTTTCGTGCAAGTTTTCGGAATTCTGGAATTTTCTAGCTGCCACCACTATTTGGAGCATAACTTTAATACACCAGAAAAGTAGTTAATCAACTCTGCAAATAATGGTGGCAGCTAGAAAAAGTTCCAGAATTCTCTGGTGGCGCCAAAAGATTTGACTGTGTAAAATTCTGATTTGATACAGTTTTAAACTCAAAACTGGTACGACACATATACATTCCCGAGAAATACTATCAGGACTACTCTTGTTAAAATAATGTAAACGTCTGCACTTCGAAAATACACTGCTCAAAACAATTAGGGGAGCGCACGGTTTAAACGGTTTAAACCTTTTCACCCTCAATGATTCCATTTGGAATCATCAGCTGACGATATTTTTTCTCATTAAGTTGAGCTCGCACTTCATTATGGTTAGATAGAAGAATCATGTCTTTTGAAGAATTAAATTATGTTTGCTTTAATTAAATGAAAATATGAAAAACATGGTAAAATAAAATTCACTCCCAAAACATTTTATGAAATAAATTGACCCTAAATTCTTTACGCTTGCATTCTTAGATGTTTAAAAATTGATTTTACATTTTTTTTACAAAGTTTGGAAAAAATAATTGTTATAATTTATTCAAAAGTTATGATTACAATTTTCCCCCTTAAATTTTAATTAAAAAATTAAGATTCTTTTTCTCTGTTTTTACCATTTCATTCTGGATGCATAATGAATCTATTTCACAAATTTTATATTTTTATAATAAAAAATAAGAAGTTGGAACTGAAAGGGTTAACAAAAGTACGCAAAGTGCTCCCCTAATTGTTTTGAGCAGTGTAGATATCTGTAAAACTTTTATGTTTAGTATTAGTGATATATTTGTTTCAAATGAATATTCTATTGTTACTTATGCCACTTTACTGAGCAGCTCCACAAAGTACCTTACTGTGTATATCTCTAGTAAGTTCACATAAAATGTCAAAACAAATTAGATTTATTAAAATTTTCCTTTCAGCAAAATTGAACAGAAGTTCCGAAACCTTGCTACGCATTTACTAGTTCCTTAACATTAGTTTTTTCGAGAGGAAAGTGAATAGACTTGGAAACGTCAGCAAATTGAGTTTGACACTTCGTAAAATTTTATTAACACATAAAAATTATATTCTGCTATAAAAAAAATAAAGTGACTCAATTAAGGGGACGCGTTACCCAAAATTTAGGGCTGCCCAGAAAATAAACATGCTCGAATGCTGTAAGCTAAGGATATTGCAAAAAAGAAGGATTCTTTTATAATGGTGGAGGTTTATTGAAAATGATATAGTGGTTTGGTAAATTTTTTTAATTTTTTCAACTTGTGAATGGTTAAAACCCTAAGGCTTTTAGGTAAATTAATGTAATGCTCCAAAAAAAAATTCCTGTGTTGAAACATATGCGTTTAACAAAAGTTGGTATGGGATAAGGTATAGTGTGAATAGATTTTTTTAAAAAATGATGGTGAAAATTTACAAAAAATCTTATTTTTTGGCCATTTTTATACATAAAGCTACATAACTTTTTTGTTTAACTGATAGCTCAACATCCACCAACTTTTATTAATAGATGTCGTGGAAACATATTGAAAAAAAAATCCATTACAAAATTCTTTAAATTGTAGGAAGAGTAGCATTTTGAAAAAACGTTAAAAAATTTTAATTTTTTTTTTAAAACTTACGTTTTAATATTTATCCTTTCTTCGTATATGTTTATTGAATGTTAGTTCTTTGTAAAAATAGTTTAATTTGAATGCTAGCGATAAAAATACTGGATTTAATTTGTTGGGTACCGCGTCCCCTTAAGTTTTCAGGCTCAGGATGGTTAGTTATTTGAGAGCTGTATTATATACATTATAATTATTGAATTATTTTTTTTAAACTTTAGTAAGAATGGAAATATTAATACTATGTTTTCTTCTTTACTCGGGAATAATCGAATGTGATCACGGCCTACTCAACTACTAAGGCCGAAGAAGCTTTCTCAAACAAGCTCGGAACGGAAATTTTCATAGTTCCGGGTGACGTTGTTCCGAAGATGAAGACAACCTGTCTCGAAACCTGTTCGGAACCACTAGTTCACGGCTGACCCCAATTTTAGGGTTCCGAATGCGTCCGAACTGGTTTCTCGATCTTCGGCACTGGGAACAGTGACGTCAAAATTTCCGTCTACGCTCATGTTTGGGAGAGCTTCTCTGGACTTGTTATTGAAGTTGGCCGTGATTTGATGTGCCTTGGTTTATTTAACAATTTTGGAACCTTTTATCTTTACTATTTGCCAGCGTGATCCGGTGAATTAAGGCCCCAAGCATAAGAGAATGCCTTTTCAGATTCTGTCCCCATTTTCGTATACCATAAACGAATTGTGATTAACCAAAAGAACCTGCCAATAAATAACGCGGTGTAAATGAGGACTGGTGCACGTTAAATCTTTCATAGTCAAACGTCCTGCGCTTGCGCTGTAGCTGTAAAATGCGTCACTCGGAACTATGATGTCAAAATATCCGTCCCCGAGCTTGTTTGGGAAAGCTTCTTCGGCCTTAGAAGTTGAGTAGCCGTGTCTCAACCCTTCTCCCATGTGATAATGGACCATTCCTACTTAACAGTAACACTATCTGTCGTTACATGTAATGGAATGTTTTAATCTTATAACTATCTAAGCTTCTCTTCTCTGATGATTTATATTTGTGTTCGTCTTTTTTACTTCCATTTACCAAAAACTACAGTCCCTGGACAAATTATTAGACGCACTGCAAGATTTTCATGTAAAATATTAATTACCGGGTGATATTGTACCGTTTTATTATTTTAAATGGATTTGTTTTTTATTTTTATATTATCCAATCAATTACCGATTTATTTGACATAAATAAAACAGCATTCATTTAGAAAAGCACAAGTGTATTAAGTTTTAAAGGAAAGTGAAATTAATGTTAGTAAAAGTCAATATTTTCGTTGAGCCACCTTTAGCCGCTATCAAAGCTTTAATTCTGCGCGGCATGCTATCAATGCAAGACTTTACTGTCTCCTGCATTTGAGGATGATGATTCCACACATAAATAATCTTATAATAAATAATTAATATAAATTAATCTTAATCATAATTAATCATAATTATCTTAAAATAAATACAAATATGTAGTCTACAGCAATTCGTTTAAATAAAAATCAATAATATTGTAGTTTAAATATACCATTATTGCATAAAAACTCTTAAGAAACATAAAATTACTAAAAAAAATACAGTGCGTCTAATAATTTGTCCAGGGACTGTAAATATAAGTTCATAAAAGTATTGCAGTGGTAAGGTAAGGTAAGGTAATCGTTTCCGGCTGTTTATTTCTAGCCTCCTTCAGGAGCTTTAACACAGCCAATAACGCCTCGTAATTTAGAACCCTGGTCAAGTGACGAGGTCGACACCTGAGCGGGCACCCAACGGAACTTCGAGCGACATCGTACGCTAACGCCGTCGGGACTTTGGACTCCACAGATTTAACGAGCACGTCTGTCCCTGTGTACTCGAGCCCATCCGTGATGAGGATTTTTTCTACTATTTCCAGCACGGATCCGATTTATAGGATGACTGGCAGTAGGTGGGATTCGAACCCCCGCACTCCTGAGAAGGTTGAATCTCTAGGCTGATGCCTTAACCACTCGGCCACGGACGGGCCATTGCAGTGGTAAATGGAGTCAAAAATTCGAAATGACGATTTTGTGTTCTCGACATGTTTTTGAAAGTGCCAATTCCGAAAAACGTGGTTTTTGGACATTGGCCAATCAGTCTGTTTGGAAATTGAAAGTGGTATAGCGTTACACACCCCTAGTAGTTTCTTCTTTAATATCTTGATGTAAAATTAGCTAATAAAGTCTCTTACTAGTAAGTATGTCTGTGTTCCGTTGGTTGGTTGGTTGGTAGACATATATTTTCAGGCTTGTGTGCTTGGTCACAAGGACCCGTTTATAAACCTTCGTCAAGAAAGGCGGACACGACATACACACACATACAAGACAGATGCTGCCATCTTTTGCCACCTCCACAATTTAGACATGTCCCTGAAGGGGAGGGAAATAGTCTCCAGGGACCTGTACCTGTGGTAAACTGCGCAATGACCGACCACAGGACTTTCGGACCCAACAGATTTAACGAGCACGTACTCCGCATATACTCGGTAGGTATCAACATTAAACCACTGTTCAAAATGCTGAAGCCCGTAGTCGCCAATAGTCCCCGTGTAGCTCTAGTGCGACGCTAATTCAACCACACTAAAGCTACTCAGTCTTTAAAACTGCAAACCTACTACAGATTTTTTTTAGCCATCTGAGACTCTTTCTAAATTTAATTCTGATAAAACAGTATACTAATGTGTTTTTATTTTTAGGCGCTTGAGTTAGCAGAATGTTTTCTGACTCTGTATATCAACATCCGCGCGACAAATGATCGAGATGAAATAAGACCATTCAACTTTGTGATCAAACATGCTGCCATCTGACGGTGTAAAATCAAACAAATGTTTCGTATATTAAGGAAGTGTAGGTCGCATTGACGGAGCCAGAAATTAGTTTGGGGGGGGGGGGGGGGGCACATTTTCAACCCTTTTAATTAATAGAATTAATTAATTTACTATTAAAATTAATTAATTAGCCATCATAACTAAATTAACATTTTAATCAGCCATTGTAATTCGTTAGAATCCATTTATTATGCAGGTATTCATTGAAATTGTGTTTTTCGAATGCAGGATAATTTTTATTAAGCTCTCCTCCCCTGCGTCCACTACTGTATAGGTGTCCCCCTTTTAGCCAGAGAAAAAGGTTCTGAACAATGCCTCTAAACTTGAAAAGAGATTCATTAGAAAAGTTCGTAGCCTTTAAAACGATTTTTAGAAAATTTTCCCTACACTTATATGCAATGCTTGTATGAGACCCCTCTGTCATATTGACTTGGGGTCCTAAATGTATTTTAACATTTCTAGTTCGAAAGAAATTAACTTTCTTTAACTTTAAATTCCAACTTTTTTTTAAGAAATAACCATGTGGATCACTCACTAAGAACCAGCGAAGACGAACCCAATAGCGAAATAGGCAAGTTTCTAGGTTTTCTGCCCGGTTTGTTTCTTCTGCAGTGCCGTGTATTCCTCCGCGTTTCGTTATTGAACCGGCTTGTTTGCTACCCTGTTCGGTGAATCACACGCCTCACTCCACTTTTCTTCTAGCTCAATGGTTAAGACAGCTAAACCATAAGAACTTTTTGAGGGATACAAGTCTATACACACCCATCCCTGACTTGTTCAGCAACACACATATCTTTAAAAAATGTATGAATTTAATAATTCTTAATTTAAGTTCGTTAATTTTTCAAATTTAAAGCACGGAGGAGCCATTTAAAACCATCTGCTGCATAAATATAATGTTTAAAAAATTAAGAAATTAAATTTTCAGTTAAAATTTCAAGTTAAATTTTAGCAATGAAAATAAGTTTATCCTTTCACCCAAATTTCCTTATCCCTCATATATTTTGGAGAACTTATTTTACTGCTTTTATTATTCTTATATTTACAGTCCCTGGACAAATTATTAGACGCACTGCAAGATTTCATATAAAATATTATTTACCGGGTGATATTATACCGTTTTATTATTTTTAATTGATTTGTTTTTTATTTTTATATTATCCAATCAATTACCGATTTGACATCAATAAAACAGCATTCATTTATAAAAGCATAAGTTTATTAAATTTTAAAGAAAAGTGAAATTAATGTTAGTAAAAGTCAATATTTCGTTGAGCCACCTTTAGCCGCTATCAAAGCTTTAATTCTGCGCGGCATGCTATCAATGCAAGACTGTACTGTCTCCTGCATTTGAGGATGATGATTCCACAGATAAATAATCTTATAATAAATAATTAATATTAATTAATCTTAATCATAATTATCTTAAAATAAATACAAATATGTAGTCTACAACAAATCTTTTAAATAGAAATCAATAATATTGTAGTTTAAATATACCATTATTGCATAAAAACTGTTACGAAATATAAAATTACTAAAAAAAATACAGTGCGTCTAATAATTTGTCCAGGGACTGTATACTCTCTTACAAAACATAATTAGTTTTTTTTATCCATGACCCTGTAATCCTCCATAGCAAAAGAAATCATCAATTTCTATAAAAAAACACTTTTTCACGAACAAACCCAGCTACATAATTTAACACCTTCAACCAAGTTTTTAAAAAACAACAAATGTAATTACTTTTTTTTTATAGTTTACTCTAAATCCACTTGTTGTAGAAAGAGATTATTTTGTAAACAAAAGTGTCAGCATTGATTCTGTACTGTTACGTAAAGGATTTTCATTGCTTGTTGCTGTTCATCAAGTTAATAAAAATTTTCTGTAACAAAATATATTTACTTCTGCGTAAAAAAATCAATCGAGACTTTATTTAAACATATGTTACCGTTAAAACCCGGAATCAGCTAAAACTAGAATTAACTAGTGAGAACTAGTTTTAACTGGAGCCATTAGTTAATACCAGTTTCCACTAGCCTAAACCAGTTATTCCCATCTAATACTGGTTTTGACGAAGTAGATTAGTTTAAACTAGTTTTAACTATAAAAAACGTATTAGATAAAACTAGAACTAACGGAAAATAAGATGATTTAGGATAATAGGTTTGGTTTAGTTTAGTTATTAGATTATTGTGCTGAAAGGAAATGGAGGCGTGTCGGTTATTGGAAGACTATCCATTAAGAACGGTTGGTTGGTTGGTTGGTTGGTAGACATATATATTCAGGTTTGTGTGCTTGGTCAGCGACCCGCTTATAAACCTTCGTCAAGTAAGACAGACACAACAGACAACACACACACATAAGTGGATCCATCTAATTTTTAGAGATAGAGGCCAACTAGAGGATCCCCAGAATTGGCTTGTCACCCCCGAGAGGTATTGATTTGGTATGGGAACTTAGAGGATTTTCGCACCCAACAGATTTAACGAGCACGTACTCCGCATATACTCGGGAGGTCTTCAGTGGTACCGGGACTCGATCGCAGGACCTTCCGATCCCGAGACCGAGACGCTGACCACTAGGCTCACTACGGCCCCAAGAACGGTATAGAGCTGCTTTTTTTAAAGACCAACAACAAACAAATTCTTCTAAGTTTACGTATTGCCACTTCTTTTTTTTTAAATAAAGTTCACAATAAATTAAAAGTCAAGTATTCGCAGTTAATTCTATTTTTATCTGAAACATGTTATATATTTCTAGTTTATGCAAATTAAAACTAGTGTTAACCAATGCAATCGGTCAAAACTAGCATTAGCTAGAGAGGTCTAGTTTTAGCAAGAGGAAACTAGTTTTCACTAATGGCATTAGTTAAAACTAGTTCTCACTAGTTAATTCTAGTTTTAGCTGATTTCGGGTTTTAACGGTAACATATGTATCAGTCAAAAATAAATATTAGTTTACTATACATATTTATGACTCGACTTGAAAATAATTACTTTCTGACGAAAAAAATATTTTTTTGGTAAAATTCATAAAAATAAACTCTGGATCATGCAGTGCGAATTTCAAATGAGATATATGTTATGCTTAGCAGTTAGGTCAAGAAAATAATATTTTTAGGGATATGCAGCGAGAAAGTATCTAAACTCGTGTGAATCAGTATGAACTGAAATAATTGTGCTGTTAAATTATTAAATTTAAAAAGTATTCTCGTGTGAATCATTATGAACTGAACTAATTGTGCTGTTAAATTATTAAATTTAAAAAGTATTCTCGTGTGAATCAGTATGAACTGAACTAATTGTGCTGTTAAATTATTAAATTTAAAAAGTATTCTTGTGTGAATCAGTATGAACTGAACTAATTGTGCTGTTAAATTATTAAATTTAAAAAGTATTATCGTGTGAATCAGTATGAACTGAACTATTGTGCTGTTAAATTATTAAATTTAATGTAATAATATTAAAGTACTTTGTTCTAGTTTTAGCTTCCACATTACGTTTACATCGTAAAAGGGGACGGTTTTTATAAAGGCTCTGTCCGTTCGTCTGTCTTTCTGTCCGTCACCCACTTTCATATCCCAATCTACAAATGCTACAGAGAAGAGTGATCTGTCAAAAAAAAAAAAAAATCAGGGCATTTACAGTCCCTGGACAAATTATTAGACGCACTGTATTTTTTTTAGTAATTTTATGTTTCTTACGAGTTTTTATGCAATAATGGTATATTTAAACTACAATATTATTGATTTTTATTTAAAAGAATTGTTGTTGACAACATATTTGAATTTATTTTAAGATAATTATGATTAATTATGATTAAGATTAATTTATATTAATTATTTATTATAAGATTATTTATGTGTGGATTTATCATCCTCATATGCAGGAGACAGTACAGTCTTGCATTGATAGCATGCAGTGCAGAATTAAAGCTTTGATAGCGGCTAAAGGTGGCTCCACTCAATATTGACTTTTACGGACATTAATTTCACTTTTCTTTAAAACTTAATAAACTTATGCTTTTCTAAATGAATGCTGTTTTATTTATGTCAAATAAATCGGTCATTGATTGGATAATATAAAAATAAAAAACAAATCAATTTAAAATAATAAAACGGTACAATAGCACCCGGTAATTAATATTTTACATGAAATCTTGCAGTGCGTCTAATTTGTCCTGGGACTGTAGGTAAATTTAAGCAGAAAGCCATCAGGGGGCAAATTTCCTTGCCAATTGTCGGAAATGGGGTTATTTAATATTATCTTGACACACAAAAAGATTTTCCATTGGTAATTTAAAAAAAAAAACTTCGCAAAAAACAGTTGTTTCCAATTTTAACTAAAAAGGGCAAGGTAGAAGAAATTCAAAGACAAAAGTAGTCAGAATAACTTTTATTTATTATGCTATCACAGTAACATTAGCTCCAATTATAAAGCAACCAGTAAAAAATGAAAGAAACACATTTGAAATTTAATTCTTCAACTTAACCATAATAACGCGATTTTCACAAAAATTCCATATTAAACCATTTTTGATGCTTAACCGACATCTTGTCAACAACAAAATAAAGTTTTTAATACATAAAAAGAAGATCCAGGAACAGAGTAGAGATAAGTGTCAACTAAAAGGCTTTCAAAAGATGAAAGATTTTCACCCATTAGCTGTTGCTTGTGAGATCGGCGTGTCCTGTGGGGAAAAAAAGTAACATTAAAAATATTTTAAAAACAAAACCTTAAGGGGATACGGTACCCAAAACATTATTTCTAAAAACAATAACATAAATTTGTAAATTATAGGGTTTTTATATAATGTTCACTCTAAATAAACATTTTCTAGCAATAAAAACAAATATTTACATGTAGTTTTTTATTATTTTTTTTAAAGTTAATTTTTTTTTTTTTTAAAGTTAAACTTTTTTGAAACGCTACTCCTCTTTCAATTTTGAGAATAACTCCACCAAACTTTTATAGTTTGTTCTTAGAACTATTTATTCAAGAACTGTGCATGGATTTTAAACTGTGAGCTACAGTTAAAAAGTAACATGTATTTATACTGAAAATCACAAAAAAAATACAAATTATTGAATTCAACATTATTTTTAAAAAAAACAACTATACATGGTAGACCTTATTACATGCACAATTTTGTGCACCATTTATATATTAGCAAAAATGCCTTAGGGATTTATTAAACACAAGAATTGAAAAACGCGAAACAGAGAAAACAGGTTGAAAGCAGACGAAATACGTATTGAAACTTGGAATGACTCCAGAAAATATTTAATAACTTTTTTTTCTGCAAAAGATATTATTATGAAACTTTCAGTAAATGTTCAGAAAGATATTGTAAATAATAAGAAGTAAAAACTGAAAAATCGATATTTTGACCAATTTTTGGGTACCGTTTCCCCTTAAATATTGTAAGTAGTATTTGTATTTAGGCGATGAAATTAATGTAAAAATATGTATTTTTATCAATACCAAATCAAGATGAGATCAGACATCTTAAAAAACCTAAATATAGGTCGAAAAGCGTAAAATTGATTCCCAAGCGTAACGCTACACAACTTTAAGATTTGTTAGTCCTTCAAGGAGTTGCTAAGGGCCGTTGCTAAGACCCTGAGGGAGAAGTTCCGAGATGTAGTACAGTCCTATAGAAATCAAGTACGAATAAAATTTAAATGGTTGTTGCCAAAGAGTGCTTTTTGAGTTAAGCCCTAAGAAAAACAAGTTTTTGTTTCTGCAATTTTTAAAAATATATCCCTTAACAGCATCAATGCCGACCGGCTATCAGATGGCGCTGATTTAAGTTTATGAGACTAAATTTTAGAGTTTTATCCTAAAAATGCCTTAAACAGCATCAATGCCAGCAACTCCTTAAAAACAAAGTCATTTTTTATACAAATAACGAATGGTACAAGTCAGCTGCTTCTGTATCAATGTTTTTGAAGATCTTGAACATTCTCTTTTATACCCGCACGATCGTGATAGCTCGGTCGGAAAGGGTTATAGAAAGAAAAATTCAAAGAACTGTTCTACAATGTCCTCGGAACGAAATATCTCTTTGAATATTTTTTTTAATTCTGTTGCGTAGTTTATGAGTCTATTTAGCATACTCACCAACGCATTTAGATCCATTTGCTTTTCCTTGGTAGGAACATGGGTCAGCAGCTATTGGATACAGCTTTTATCCAATAAAAGCCCTCCTAGCAGCTTATTGGATTCTAAACTGCCTATCAGTATCAAGGGAAGGACGGGTCACCAATATCACTAGCAACTAAAGAACTCAAATATTAAGTTGAAAACTTAGGAAAATTCCAAAGGAACGAAATTAATCCAAACGATGAAATAGTTCTTCAAAAATAGGATAAAAGAACAAGTGTTAGTGGATTTTACTAAAAGACAATTGAAAAACAAATTCCTTTAAATCTTAGTTGAGATACATTTAATAAATATAACTAATATAATAAAAATACAAGAATAATATTTTGAAGAATCAAGCAAGGCATAAGAAATGCGGGATTCCAAAACTTTCTAAGGAAATTTTTTTCGCCTCCATTGACAAAAAACGATAACCTTAAACATTATCATAAATTAAATGCGACTAGATCATTCATCAAGAGGTAAATACTACCAATAAAACAACACCATAACACAGAATAAAACCTTAAATAAATTGTAGTCGAAAAAATCATTCAAAATAACTAAGCAAATATAATAAAATAGTAAAACTTCCAATGCAAAACAAGCGTTTGCCGAAAACGTCACTCTTAACAATATCGTCACTTAGTTTGGACGATAACGTCACTCAGCTCTTTTTCCGAATGTATCATACAAAACTGCCAAAACAGAAAACAAAAAAAAATCGAGAAAACTAATCATTATATAACAAACGCTGCCACAAAAACAATAAAACGTAACAAAACTACAGCAAAATATGATGTAGCTAGGCTCAAATTATCAGCAGGAATGCTATCTGTGCACTCCATATTTGAATTTCAAAGTTTTGTTTACCAGGCTAACTTCAGTTTTAAATTCGTTTATATATATATAGATTTTAAGACAATTACGACCAGTCCTTAAGGTGTTTACTTTAAAAGTAAATAGTTATAATGTAAAATTGAACAAACTTAATTGTTCTCCTTGTTCTAACTACATAGAAATTATTGGGAATATTTTATGTATGTTCCATAACTCAGGCCTCTTGCAAATGATGTGTTTCTTTCTATGCTTATTACTTTCATTACAGCCTCTACCTTCTAACTCAGCAACAGTGGAAACCATAGAGGTAGGAAGGAGGTGTAGAGAGGTTCACCAGTGGAGAGAAATTGAAGCAGGGCTGTCAGGTTTTTAGAGCTATTGCGCTTAACATACTGGCACCGAGGTATCCCAAGATGCACCGCTCTGTAGAAGGCTCCTCCAATTGAGATGATTTGAAGCAGGGCTGTTAGGTTTTTCGAGCTACTGTGCTTAACATACTGGCACCGAGGTATCCCAAGATGCACCGCTCTAGCCTGCTTCATTTGTGCTCTACTGCGCATATACAAGGACCTCTCTATTCTCCTTCCTAGCTCTATGGTAGAAACTGTACTTCGAGATAAAGAGCCTCTCCGCCCCACTGGGGTTATCCCCGATGGAAGTTTTGAGGGGCGAGGGTCAAAACTGATGGTTTATATACTAGTCAAGATAGAAGATAAACAAAGCGTTTAAAAAATCTGCTTTTGCTATAAGAAAAATCTTCAATAGATTTTTGTACGCGATTGTTACTCTGCTTTTATTAGTATAAGCCAAACTTTTATTTAAATTACAATTGCTAGTAATGCACAGATAGCCTTCAAGTTGGTAGTATCTTCTCTTCAATCCATTATCAAGACCAACAGTTTATTCCATATTCCAAATTCATAGCAAAAATGTAGATAAATACGATGTTTAATACCTCGACATTTTAAGCTGCAGGACTTTTACAACTCCATTTACAACCTTCAATTACCCAGTTCTCAAACTAAATACATCTTCCCATAAGGTAACCAGAGCCTTCGCCACAAACCCAAACAAACACCACAACGACCAACATAAAAACAACAAAGTCTACCAACAAATCTATCTAAACTCTATGTGCTGGGTGCCAGGTGGCGGCCTGTAGGTCTGAGGCACGTTAATAGACGCATGCTCGTGGATGTAGTCATCAAACTGTGACTTTCTGCTCATTCTTGGGCTAGGCCTAGGTGGTCCGCCATTCATCTGTCTCATGGCGCCCTCTGGTGGTGGCCACTGGACGTCTTTCCTCCGCGAGGGGGAGTTGTAAGCGCGTCTGGTTGTCGGTGGGGATGGGGAAGGGTTCCATTGAATTCGACGGCCGGTTACAGGGGACAGAGGGGTGGACCGGCCGCTAGTGCGATGCTCGTCCGCGGGAGGCCATACGCAACGTCTGCCGCTGCCACCTGGTGGAAGAAAGAAGAGTTATACCATAGCCACCAACCAACATTCGAATTCTCTTTGAAAACAAAGTTTTCTTTTTAGTCTTTAGGATAGTACGTTAAAATCTATGTTAAAATGTATCTTACTTTGTTCTCTTACTGCAGCAGGATTGAAGCCTTGTCTCGGCAGCTCAGTAGTAGAAGATGCCTGAAAAAAGTTATATAAACAAAATTATATTTTACTCAAAACGTTACGGAGTCTCAGGCCTTTGCTATTTCTTTTGAATCTCAGGCATTGAGCTAGAAGGGAAACTGGAGTGAGGTGTCAGCGAGCCGAAAACCCACTCAGACCCTTTTGAGCGAACAGGGCAGAAAAGGACTATTTTCCCTACACTTGTATGCAATGCTTGTATGAGACCCCTCTGTCATATTGACTTGGGCTCCTAAATGTATTTTAACATTTTTAGTTCGAAAGAAATTAACTTTCTTTAACTTTAAATTCCAACTTTTTAAAGAAATAACCATGTGGATCACTAACTAAGAACCAGCGAAGACGAACCCAATAGCGAAATAGGCAAGTTTCTAGGTTTTCTGCCCGGTTCGTTTCTGCTGCAGTGCCGTGTATTCCTCCGCGTTTCGTTATTGAACCGGCTCGTTTGCTGCCCTGTTCAGTGAATCACACACCTCACTCCACGTTTCTTCTAGCTCAATGATCTCAGGACTTAAGTTGGGGTTAGATGGTAGATGTGAGCCCTTGGTTGGCGCCACGTCCGATGTCACGAAAGAAGAGGTACGGTTCGACCCGGTTTTAAACTGGACCCCATACTAAACCGTCTACGACAAAGTACTTACTCGGCCGCGAGAGCTAGTATTGAGTATTTGTGCTGACCAGCACAAACCCTTCTTCTTAAAAAAAAGACCAATAACAAGTCCAGTCCACATTACCATTTGTCAAGGGACCCAAAATTTAGTCCAGGTCCCTCTTTTTAAGGTATGCTGATACTGATTACACGAATGTTATATGAGTTGTTTCAATCTGTTTATTAAGTTGTTTAGCTGTGGTCCATTAAAGTTTTTTCGTTCAATAAATACTAGATCTAGACATCTAAATAGAATTCTGGGGTAGTGCGACTGACGTTTGATTCGAATAATAAGATAATTTTCTGGGTTTTATCTTTTTTCGGAATTGAGTAATATATCTTCTATTTAAGAACTTTGGGTCGATCTTTTTAATTCGTTGCTGATTCTTTACCTTCGGGGTCCACACTTGGTCGACAAGCCCACGTGATCCAGACATCCAAATAGATTTCTGGGTTGGACGTTTGATTTGAATAAGAAGATAATTTTTTGGATTATATCTTTTGTGTAGAACTTTATATAATTCAAGGTGTCCGTAAAATAATGTCCGAGTTTCAAATTGTAATAGTATTGTGGTTGAAGTGTAATTGTAATGTGGTTAAAGGTGACGAATAAAGAATAACTCCAACAGTTTCAGATAAGCGCATGCACTTGTACCACTACATCGTTTTCACAGTTGCAGTGTCATCTATTCAAAATGGCGACTTCTGATCGTAAAGCGTTTTGTTTTCTACATTTTGCTAAGAGTGATTCCGTATCACTAAAGGCGCACACATTGAGCACTTATAGGAAAAACTAGGTTAGTTTTCCTTCAATGTCATGTATGATTTATTATATTTAGTATAAAATAAACTCCTGTAATATACCATTAAAACTCTGACATTCTTTTACGGACACCCTGTATATTCTGTTTAAAACTGCGGTTTATCTCTTTGATTCATTGCTGATTCCTTACCTTCGGGGGCCAGACTTGGTCGACGTTCTTGATCAGTCCGTTCGGGGGCGAGTCCAGATGGGGGCTCCGGAACCTCTCGTGCTGGCCGCTGGAAGCCGGCGGGGGCCAAACTGGCTTCGGGGGTGCCGCTGGGGGTGCCTTGTACGTGATAGGGGTGCCAGAGGTGCAGTTGTGCTCGAAGATGTCTTCGTCGATGATGTGCGCACGAGGTTTCTGTGGAAGAAAATGATTGACCCATTAACGACGCAATTCCTTTATTTCCGAAAAAACTGTTAACTTTAAGGGGGAATGGGCGCGCTTGACCACGGGTCTCCAAACTCAAGTTCCTCAGTGTTAATCCAATGGCGAAAAAACTATTTTCTCTGCCACATTTCTCCGGCTGTATTGAATATTTTTACAAACGGTTGTTTTTTTTTAAATAATAAATGCAGATAACTAACAGGTCTCTATCTTCCCACTTTTTGAAATTGCTTCGAATATTTTGTGTAAAATTATTTATTGAAAATTAAAAAAAAAATATTCGAACCAATTTCAAAAAGTTGGAAGGTCGGGACCTGTAAGTCAGCTACATTTATCACATAAAAAAATCCTCTTGTAAAAATATTCAATACAGCCGGAGAAATGTGGCAGAGAAAATATTTTTTTTCTCCATAGGATTAACACTGATGCACTTTGTAGAGAACCCCGGTCCAGAGCGTCCATTCCCCCTTAAGGTATTTTAATTCATTTCTCATCTAACTTTATGCAAATGTCCAAAAAACCGTTCACACGTAAAATACTCTGTTTTCTTCGGAAAGCAGAAATCGAAGCTTAATCGACGAAAAAGGGTAAACTTTGAGCTACAATAAGGCGAGACTGTAGTCACGTTCTATACGTGCCTATGTTTGCTCCGTTGAAGTGTGGAATTGAAATTTTTATTTTACCCAAAGCTCGTATTAACGAATTCAGTTTCATTGAAGTATAAATACATGTACAACATAAGCGTCAACCTCAAAAGTGATAAGTTAAATCTACTCGCAACCATCCTAAAAATCGTAACATAGACACTTTTGTATCGACTATACAACAAAAAAGTGCATGAAAAATTCAACTTCATCCAACTTAAATATACTTTAATTTACTGACGCGTGCAACGCTTTTATATCTACTACCCATATCTACACTGCTCAAAACAATTAGGGGAGCACTTTGCGTATTTTTGTTAACCCTCTCAGTTCCAACGTTTTATTTTTTATTCTAAAAATCTAAAATTTGTGGAATAGATTCGTTATGTATCCAGAATGATACGGTAAAAAATAGGGGGACAAATCTTAATTTATTTTTTTAAACTAAAATTTAAGGGGGGGGGGATTGTAATCATAACTTTTGAATAAATTATAACAATATTTTTTCAAAACTTTATTTGTTTAAAAATTAAAAATCAATTTTCAAACATCTAAGAATGCAAGCGTGAAGAATTTAGGGTCAATTTATTTCATAAAATTTTTTGGGAGATAATTTTATTTTACCATGTTTTTCATATTTTCATTTAATTAAAACAAACATTATTTAATTCTTCAAAAGACATGATTCTTCCATCTAACGATAAATAAGTGCAAGCTCAACTTAATGGGAAAAAAATCGCTAGCTGATGATTCCAAATGGAATCATTGGGGGTGAAAGGGTATAAAACATGAATTCCCCTAATTCTTTTGAGCAGTGTATATCTAGAATAAGAATAATAAATAATTATTTACTCTGTTGAACAATTTATGGATAGTTAGTGGCAAATGGATAAGGGTTAAGTTGGTTAAGGGTTAATTTGGTTTCAAACTTTAACATGATAGTTATTGATTAAATTATTTTGGAGCTTCTCTTACATTTAGGTCCTCTTCGGCATTCAGCATCATCTGTTGCTGTTGCTCGTACTGCTTCTGCAGATGCTGCTCGTATTGTTGCTTGTACACTGCCGTCATGGTGCTGTCGTGATCTGTACTGCGGGGTGGGGGAGGGGGGCCGACTGTACGGAGGAAAAGAAAGACGTAAAACAGGCATAATGACAAAGTCTCATACGTTAAAACTGCACACAAGCATAAGAATGCTGTAAAATAAGATTAGCATAATTGAAGATTAGTGGTAGAATGTGCTAAGTGACATTTTTGGAAAAAAAATTGAGATTTTTGTGGCAATGAGTGCATTATTCCATTTCTTAAAGATAACAAGTTTTCGCTATTTCAAAAACTTTTTACCGTTTGCAAGTACCGTTTTTTCGGTTTAAGAGGGATTGTCAGTCCCATAAACGGATGCTATTTTTCTTTCAACTTTGTTTTAAAATGATGTTATGATGGTTCCCATACCTGGTGAACATGGGATAACATGGCAAAGCAATTCTTTTTCAAAAGTTGTGATTTCAAAACTAATGCATTAACTCTATGGGACTGACAGTCCCTCTTAAATGCAAACTAGAAACTTTAAAGCTCATTTTCTCGTCTTCACCCACTTACCATGTTCTTCCACTAATCTCTTCCATTGTGTTTCCAATTCGTCAGAATTCAACAGTTAAAGGACGTTAGACATGCGTACTACACAAAAACACTCAAAATGGACTGGTCTATTATCGTTTGGTTATTGGTAAAATCTTCGTACACAACAGGAAACTCCACTCCATTGCTTCCCCAATTCGTTCCATCAGTTACTTTAATTTCTAATTTACACCTTAGAAAAAGATCTTTATATTTTCAAGCAATCTTTTTGTTTCTATGAATTCTTCGGTTATATAATTTGCACATATTTCTATGCCATTGAAGAATTTGTTATCCAAATACAATTGAAGAGCTTTAGAGGAACGTGTTAAGTGACAAAAAAGGTGAAAACGAGAACGTGAATTTTAAAGTTTTTAGTTTGCACTCAGAAGGGTACTTGCAAACAGTAAAAAAATTACTAAACTTATAGTGAAAAGGGGGAAACTAGTTGTCTTTAAAGAAGTTAGTAATATGTTAATTCATTGACAGAAAAATTTCAATTTTTTCAAAAGTGTCACTTAGCACATTCACCCACTAAGCTATTCAATTGTAATAACTTTTTTTTAAAATTTAATTCCAAATGATATGCAAACCTTTTATCTCAGCTCTCGATACAGTTGACTGAGGTGCCTGAGTAGTCTTTGGTTGCTGGTACTTGTTTTGCTGCTGAGCCTGTACTTGATGATGACTTTGTGACTTTTCCTGCTGACCCTTCTTGTAATTGACTTGATTCAGGGGCTCGTAAGTTGGCGACTTAGGGCCAGAATACTGTTGCTGGTTGAGATTCACAGAAGCTTGCGACGACTGAACAGGCTGCTGGTAGCTTTGACTATGCTGCTTTTGTTGCTGGTAGCTCTGATTCTGCTGATGGTAGTTCTGATTATGCTGCTGGTAGTTTTGATTCTGTTGTTGGTGGTAAATTTGATTCTGTTGCTGGTAATTCTGGTTTAACTGCTGGTAATTCTGGTTCTGACTGGGTGTCGGCGACTTCTTGCTCTCAAAGCTGACTGACGACTGGTACACGGGTGCCTGGTTGCTGCCTCGAATTGGTGGTGACTGGTATCCCGGCGAAGACGATTGGTACTGGTACACACTCGACTGTTGCTGGTACTGTGTTGGTTGTTCCTGCTGGTAATAGTACTGGTCGACCACTTTCTGGGTGGTCTGGTACTCTACGCGACTGGTTGTCTTCCCCTGGTCTTGGTGGTAGACTTGGTGGTCGTATCCGTTGTAGATGTGTTCGTTTGAGGGTGGCTTTGGTTTAGGTGGAGGAGGAGGCGCTGCAGTCGGTTTTTTGACTTGCACACTACGGAAATATGTATTCGAATTATTATTGAGATAAAATTTGTAAAACACTGAGCAAATGCATTAAGTTAAAATGAATGACTGCGAACACAATTCGCTGAAAAAAAGGCTATATAACTTACGTTTGTGTTGCAACTCGTGTAGGTACAGAGCCTTCTAAAAATAAAGAAATATAATTTTAAAACATAACGTATGGAAATATTTAAAATATCGAAATTAACAATGCAAATGTGGTTTTAATCAGTGTCGTAAGTAATTATCTTATGTATTGCACCATACCTAACATATCAATTTATATCATCATACATTTATATCATAATCTATCAAAGTTTATTTCATATTTTATAATTTATCTAAGTTCATTTCATTTTTTATAATTTATCAAAATTCATTTCATATTTTATAATTTATCAAAGTTCATTTCATATTTTATAGATTTATCAAAGTTCATTCATTTTATAATTTTTCAAATCATTTCATATTTTATAATTTATCAAAGTTCATTTCATATTTTATAATTTATCAAAGTTCATTTCATATTTTATAATTTATCAAAGTTCATTTCATATTTTATAATTATCAAAGTTTCATTTCATATTTCATATTTATCAAAGTTTCATTTCTATAGTTTTTATATTTATCAAAGTTCATTTCATATTATAATTATCAAAGTTCATTCATATTTATCAAGTTCATTCATATTTATAATTTATCAAAGTTCTTTCATATTTTATAATTTATCAAAGTTCATTTCATATTTTATAATTTATCAAAGTTCATTTCATATTTTATAATTTATCAAAGTTCATTTCATATTTTATGATTTATCAAAGTTCATTTTATATTATATAATTTATCAAAGTTCATTTCATATTTTATAATTTATCAAAGTTCATTTCATATTATATTTATCAAGTTCATTTCATATTTATAATTTATCAAAGTTCATCATAGTCTTTCAAATTATCAAAGTTTAGAACAATTTTACAAATTTGGCGCTTGGTTTCACCAAAAATAAGGTTCCTAATAGTGCAACGGCTCTGTGGTGAAATTTTTCACAATTTTCGGTATTCGGTTGAACCAGCTCTCATGTATTCATTTAAATTACCGAAGAATGTGCATTTCATATTATAATACGAAACATACCAATTATGGTGAAACTTGACAACATACACAAGTGCTTAGGTACATGTTAAAATTGGCACTTGTTTCACCAAAAATATGGTTCCTATAGTGCAACGGTTGTGGTGAAATTTAAACAATTTTGGTATCGGTTGAACCATTCTAGGTTTATTAAACCTGAAAAAGGTTCAACCGAATACGAAAATATGGTGAAAATTCACCATACAGCGTTTGCAGCTTTACATAGAAATTATTATGTGAAACTGAGCACAATAACAGGGTAGTGGACTTGCCTTGTTTAGCTTGTTCCTCAAGAAGTGCAAACACTGCAGATTTTTGCTTGAAGCTCAGATTCTCTGGGCCTTCGTCTTCCCTGTAGGAAATTTTTTTAAAAATTTTAATGCAGATCAAAATTAAAAAAAAAATAAACCATCAAATGAGGTAACCTTGGCCCAGGCATAAAACCCTAGTGCTGACTTTCTTTTTAAGGGGGACCAGACCCCCAAAAATTTTCAAAAATGACATTTCAATGTTTTTAGTGTTTCTTAAAGTATGAAATCTTAGCTTTACAACGATATCTTACATTAAAAGTGTCGAGCACTGGAAGTATTTTTAATATTTTTTAAAACAGACGTTGTTTAGGTAAAATCCAGTCATGTTTTACAGGTAAGAAACCACTATTGTTTACTTTAAACGCTTATATCTCAAAACTTACTTTCTCAATGTTCAGGTACCTTTTTCTCAAAATCTACAATAAGTATCAGCCTGAAATTTTGTATACGTATTTAAGAAGTTGGTTTCTAAAAATGCTGGAGGGATTTGAGTATAACTGTCTTACTTTTTTTTTCTTTTAATATTATTGATGTTTTTTTAGGCAAAAAAATATGTAGTTTCACTTAAAAAATTATAATTTTAAAACTAAACAAAAAAATTAAAAAATGTCTTCATTAGAGTATAGTAGTACAGTTAAACATCCATTTAACAACTAGTAAATACTACATTAAAAAGTATCAAATAGATTCTGAGAAAAAGGTACATAAAAAAGATCATTTTAACATGGGCTTCAATGGAGGGCTCCGGTCCCCCTTAAAATATATAAATAAGTAACTTGGATGAAAGCATTATGGAAAACTAAAATTTTACTATCCTATAGCTTTATTATCTTATAGCTAAGCGAAATATCATATTTCTCGCAGACAGAGCGGCTGCTTCTTTTTCTATGCAGAAAAGAACCACGTTTTCAAATTCGTCTAACTTAATTTAATTTTTAATTAAAAAACTAATTGGAAATTTGAAAAAGGAAAAAACGCATCGAGGTATAAGGGATAGACATATTCCAAAAAGGTCATTTTAACATGGGCTTCCAGTGGAGGGCTCCAGTCCCTCTTAAATAATTTTCCCTCGCAGGTCTAGACAGAGTTTGAAATTGAAAAATCCAAACACATTTTTAAAAAGTGTATTTAATGAGAAGTTATTAGCTTTAAAAGTTGTCTTATTCATCGGTACCAATAAAATGAGGAGTACAGGGGAAAAACCGCTTAATTTCGTAGAAAACTTTCCTCATCAGGCATCTTTGGCGATGATAGCGAGTAATCGCCTTAACTAGTGTAAGGAAACCAGTTTCTCACTTTCTTGTGCATCTTCTCTCATTGCAACCCTGAAATTCAGTTCCACGTTTTATTCAAAACACTGTGTTCATCATCATATTAAGCTTTAAAAATAAAGTACGATTGATTGAAAATCACGAATTTTTCTAAAACAATTAAGAGAAATTTTAAGATTCGCCAATTAATTGAAAAATCTTAAACCACGGCTTTTCTACCTATATCGAGATTCACGCGATGCACGATTCCTACGCTTGGATCAAGCGAAGAAGAAAGAGAGAAACCGGTTTCCTGCCGCCAATGTCCGCCAAGCAGACACAATTACGGGACGACTCCTAATAAATCAAGCGGTTCTTCCCCTATACTCTTCAAATATTACCGCGATCTTTAGAAAACGGCTATTTTGTCTTTTTAAAACGAATGTATTAAATATGTCATAAGAGAAAACCAGAGTAAAATGGTTATTAAAAAGTGTAAAAAGAGGGAGGGGTATATAAATTTTTTAAATCGATAAATATCAGACCCCACCAGACATGCACCACCTGTTTTCTTGAACCTATTTTCAATAAGTTACTGTTAGATACATACAGGGTGTAATTAATACAAAAGAAATGGATAGAGATATTAACACAATTCTTGCAGAAAACGAATGAGTAATGTCTGGAATTTGATATGGAACACTTTATTATGTTAGTTCTGTTTATAACGTTATTATGTTATTACACTTTATTATGTTCAATTTAACCGACAGATGGCGCGGCAATACCGTGTGTTCGCTGTATGAAAGAACTAGGCATGCGTATATACCGAAAAGAAGTCCACGTGGTCAGAAATGTTCAGTGGCTTTATTGCGTGGAATCCAACACACGGTATTGCAGCGCCATCTGTCGGTTAAATTGAACATAATAAAGTGTAATAACATATAATAACGTAATAAACATAACTAACATAATAAAGTGTTCCATATCAAATTCCAGACATGACGAATTCGTCTTCTGCAAGAATTGTGTTAATATCTCTATCCATTTCTTTTTTATTAATTTTGAAAACAGGGAGTCCTTTTCTAGACACCCTGTAAGTTTGTACAATTAAATACTTTCGTCTTTAAGAATAGAAGCAGTTTGATGTTTATAATATGGATGAATACTATGAAGGCTCACGATAAGCGACTACTTACTCGGTCGAGACTTGGCCTTCGGTGAGCACTTCCGTCTGCTTGGCGAGAGTTTCGGCGATATTCTCCGTAGAGTAGAGGGACAGTGGCGAGTTATAGGGATTGTGGACCACGGCTTTTACCGTTGCTGGTTCCTACGCAAAAATAACAATTTTTGACAAAACAAAATTATTCTGAAAATAACAATTTTTGTCAACAAAATTATTCTGAAAATAACAATTTTTGTCAACAAAATTATTCTGAAAATAACAATTTTTGTCAACAAAATTATTCTGAAAATAACAATTTTTGTCAACAAAATTATTCTGAAAATAACAATTATTTTCTTTTCTTTTTAGAAATTTTTGTAGTAGATAGGGATAGTTTAGGAAATTTGGTAAACCTAGTGTTTGACGTAGGTGTTTTATACCTTGTTCAGGATAACTTTGGCATGTAAGCATAACAAATAGCATTGATTTTTCTACTTGAAACTTTTTTTTCACACAACATTGGTTTAACAGGTAGAGTGCCACTAATTGCATACAAGTAGGTTTGCAACAGAACTGTCACTTAACCGGTTCCACACAACAGTTTGTTTACAGTAAAAAGCGACAAACACAGCATAATTCTATAATAACATTTACATGCTAAATTTGGCTGGTTTCATTTATTTTATTTCGAAAATTCAATAATTATTACTTATCGTTTGCAAAAATTAATTTATATTTCAAAGAATAAATATGTAATATTCCTCGATTTCAAATAGTAAAACATTTCATATCAACGTACAAAGAATCATGTAGTGAAATATATTTGACGTCATTTCAAACTGATCGATGTCGCAAAAATAATTTTATTTTAATTTATTGTCTAAAAGAATTAAAGTTTCTCGAGCGATTGTTGTATGGCAATGATGATTAAATTCTAATAACAAGAAGTTCCTAAAGAACTAAAATAACCTACTTTCCTGTTACTTAAATACTTACTGAAGTTCTAATCGGGAAAAAACTAGGTTCCTAACAGTAAATATCATCAACAACCGTTTCTACACTAGATTTATACACATTAGAAAAAAATCGAAACACAGCATCCAGCTATAATTTAAACTTCTAAAAGCCAAAATCAACTATTTTCCTTAATATTCTTTCGCAAATTAAGTTATTATTTATCGTCTGCTCGATTTATTTGTAGTTCGAAGAATAATTACATATTTATTAATAACGAAAGTAATGAAACTACTCCGAACTGCATTAAAAAATAAGAAATGTAAATTAAAACTAAGCATAATTGCAAAAGTATGCCTTGCCGCTAACTTGGTAGATAATTAATGAATAATCAAAGAATCAAATTGTGCTACATTTTATGACGTCATTCCAAAAAGATTCATGAAAATATTATTTTGCTTCAAATATGTTTAAATAAAAAAAGTTTCTCATGCCATTGTTGATTTGGCAACAGTGATTTAAATGACTCAAAATTGAATTTCAATGCTAATTCAATGGGAAATTCGCCGACAGATAGTAGATTTATGTCCGTCCGGACGTACAAACAGACGGACAAAAAGTATGAAAGTTGGGTATCTGAGGTCATAGCTTTCTTACAAAAAAAGAATTTTTAAGATCCGATGGCTAGAACCGATTTTGGAAGGGGGGTACGGACGGACAGACGGACAGATAGACAGACGGAAAGACAGACAGACATACGAACAGACAGACAGATGGACATCAACCGCATTTCAATACCTACAGTGATTTAAATGACTCAAAATTGAATTTCAATGCTAATTCAATGGGAAATTCGCCGACAGATAGTAGATTTATGTCCGTCCGGACGTACAGACAGACGGACAAAAAGTATGAAAGTTGGGTATCTGAGGTCATAGCTTTCTAACAAAAAAAGAATTTTTAAGATCCGATGGATAGAACCGATTTTGGAAGGGGGGTACGGACGGACAGACGGACGGACAGACAGACGGACATCGACCGCATGTCAATACCTACTTTTTCATTTTTTTAATTCTTTCGAATTAAAAAAAGAAAAGTAGGCTAAAAATGGCTTCCTATGCTTTTTAAATGAGCATTAAATTTTGCAGTTTTTTAAATAATTGAAGTACTTCAAATTCGAATTCTTTTCTGAAATTTTCAATGTATTCTAATTTCGATGCGCTGAATTTTTTGCCGTATCACACTTGTCCGTAGCATTTGTAGTTCTGAGTATAAAAGTGGGTGACGGACAGACAGACATACGGACTGAACGATTACAATACCTTCCACTTTTTACGTTATAAACGTAGTGTGGAAGCTAAAAATGCATGCACATTTTAACGACTGCCTTCAATGAGAAGTTATTAACTTGAACACCTTGAGTTAAAGTTACCCTACATTAGCTAAAGTTATCCCATTCGCGACGGTAGCTTTATATGGTTCGAAGAAGAGTGGGATTATTCAACCACTAGTTGCATTCGTAAAAAGATACAGCTACTTATAATTGCTAGTTGTTTTTTTAAATGAAATGTACAAATGATACAAATAAGACAAAATTAAATCTTACCTTTCCTTTTTTAGAAGTTAATAAGTCCTCCCTGAAAAGAAAGAAGAAAAAATTAAAACACTTTCCAACGAATGTTATCTTATGAAGAGATGTAGTGTAATCTCTGATTAATATAACTTTGATTAAAGTTTCAATTTTTGTTTCATTTTTTTTTCAATAATTTGTTGTATTGTAGTACCTATATATTACCCTTATCTCACCTTAAAAAAATAATTCTGGCGTATGCAAAATCGAAAGTATATAAGCTAAAAGTTCGTCCTCTGGTATTTTATTTAACTTACTCAAGAATTTCTTACTCAGACGTTCTTCTCCTGATCATACTCTGTCCGACGAATAATACCCCGTTTAGAGGGAGTGCACGTTAAATATGCTCCAAAGTCCCAACGCTGCGTACGATGTCGCCCTTAACGGTTGCGTTGGGTGCCTACTCAGGTGTCGGCTCGCCACCTGACTGTGGTTCTAAAATACGACGCCCGTCGCCAATAGCCCTAGTGTAGCTCTAGTGCGACGATAATTCAAACTAATCTAATCTAATCCTGATCATACTGACCAGCAATTTTTCTGAGTATAAAAAGTATTGAGGGATACTCCCCACCCCGTAAACATTCCTTGTTCAAGTCAAAAATAAGAAATTATCAAACAGAAAGTATCCCATTTTATGATCATCTGTAAGAGTTTCAAATTTCTAACACCAGATGGCGACACGAAACATATTCGATGGTGCAGTGCCAAATAATGAGCCACCAACGCCCTCGAAACGGTCCAAAAGTCGTCCAAGGTCGCGATTTTGTCACACGATCCCTTCTGTCTCTTTTTGGAAAGAGTCGTCTGCCCTGTCACCTGCCAAACGCCCACCTCTTTTTTGTTCTCTTGTTCGAAAACATTGTTTATCTTCCGTGTTGTAGGATTCTTTTTTTTCCCTGCCAGTTCTTGTCGCTGCAACTGTGCTAATTATGGAATTGTTACTCTTAATGAGATTGTTGTTTTTTAACACCTGGGGGTTGATGCCCTTTATTTGTAAGTTATGTGTCAGGACTTGGGGCATACCTTCCAGGTTCTCTCCTCGCCTTAATCAGGCTATGAATGTACGACATAAAAGATCCATGAAGATCGTACGACAATAAATTTTACTGTACATATGTCATAAACTGTAGCAGTGCCTGATTTCGGATTAAGCCTACAAGGCCCGGGACTAGGGCCCAAGTCAGGAAGGGGGCCCTTAAAAAAATAAAATCACCAAAAAATCGCCTAAAAAAATTGAAAATCGCCAATCCGAAATAATGCAGTCAATTGACTATGATGACGTCATTCATTCTTTTGAACAGCAGAAAGTTCGCCGTGTGATTTTATAAATTTTATAGAATAACTATAGTAACATACTGTATTATTCTGATGTTTATTAGTCTTTTAAAAACTATATGTTCTGTACTAGTGTATTTAATTTGCTAAATTTCCAAAATAGCTTCGAGATGATGGGGGGCCCCAAATGTCAAGTGCCTAGGGGCCCTGGGTCTTTAAATCCGGCACTGAACTGGAGATATGATTAACTTTAAGTTTGTTCTGAGGGGTTGGGGAGTTATGTAAGGCGCTTGTCTTTATAAACAATTGACACAATAAACAATTCGGGCCCGAGTACAAAAATAACTTCCGACCCATAAACAGCCTGTGCAGACAAAAAGTCCGACAAATAATAACCCTAGTAGTTGCGTTGGGTGCCTACTCAGGCCTATCAGGTATATCGGCTTGTCGCTTGACTGTGGTTCCAAATTACAACACCCATCTCCAAATTGCCTTCGTGTAGCTCTAGTGCGACGATAATTCATTCACTAATATTTAAATCTGTTCTGGTCCCAAAGTCTTGAAACCACGTACGATGTCACCATAGGGTTATGCTTAGGGTGCCAACTGACGTATAAGCCTTGCCAATTAACCGTAATTTAAAATTACAACGCTCGTTGGCAATAACTTTTAACTATATAATATAGTGTGACGTTGACCCGTTTGTGAGTTTAATTTTGATAATAAAAATCACATATTTTATTTTCTAAGTACCCGACCAAAAGTTATTAGTACAAGGCTTTTTGGGGCTATTATAAGGGAAATAGGCCCGAGAAGTTCTATAGTTCCCGCCATCCTTATTTGTTACACTTTAGGGAGGGAAAACCGAAACCGGTTTTTTGCCCTCGGTTTTGACCAAAAAACCGTTTTTTTTTCCTGAGGCCGGTCTAAACCGGAAACCGCTTTTTTCATGAGGCCAGTCTAAACCGGAAACCCGTTTTCTGCGGGGAAAACCGTCTAAAAACCGGAAATCGTTTTTTTTTCTCAAAAACTGCCATCAGCGTTTTTTTTTAATTATATAATTTTTTTTTAAATGTTAGTTTTGCACTATGTTAACGGCATAGATAGCAAATGGGAGGAATTAAATTTTAAAAAAAAAGGAAAAGGAAATAGAGATGGAATAATGCAAAGCTTAATAAAAATACTCAAAACGATTAGAAAAACGGAATAAAAAGAGGAACATTGTAATTTTAAATCATAATAAGAAAGTAAGAATTAGGAAGAAGACCTAGAACTTAGTTTTCAACAAAACACTTAAACATTTAAAATTGACTGTGTAAATTGCTTTTTTTTTAAATTCGAAAGTAAAGTTTAAAAATTAATTGATTTTTCAATTAATTAATAAGAAATTGAAAAAACTTTTTTAAAAAATGGAAAACCGGGTTTTTTTTTGCCATTGAAAAACCGGTTTCGTGAAAACCGGTTTTATAAAATCGGTTTTTAAGGTTCGGTAAAACTGGGTCGGTTTCACCGGCGTTGTAAAAAAACGGTTTTTGAAAAACCGGTTGCCATCCCTAACTTGTTCTAATTTGGTTGGCGGCTAGTATAGTAAAACATTAATCTAACCAAAACCAAACTTGGTGGTTGAAAACAACATCACTGTTAGAGGGTGAAATGCGCTCTAATGCACTCAAATTTTGAAATGGCGCGCAGAGAGGAATTATCATTATATTCAATTAGTTACTAAGTGTATTCATTTATCACATTGTTGTTGTTGAGGATTTCATGATAAGAAATTTCAGGGAAAAACTCAATCAAAGGAGTTAACTTATACTCACAAATCAGAACTTTGGTTTAGGCCAAAATAACGCGACTGGCCTGCAGTTTCAACTGCCAAGGGTGAGCTTTCGGCCCAAATTGGCCGATCTCAAAGGATTAAAATTGAAACACTAGTTTCAACACGAAGTCCGTAGCTGTTTTAATTCGAAATATAGAGTAGTTTCAGACAGACAGACGAACCAATTTTTAAAACCACTTTTAACCCCCAGGCAGCTCCCAGATAAAGCTTTTTCAGAATAAACCGGTCAGGTGTCAGCTCGTCAATTGACTGTGGTTCTAAAATACGACGCCAGCCGCCAATAGCTCTCGTGTAGCTCTAGTGGGACGATAATTCAAACTAAACTAAACCAGAATAAACTGGTATGCAATGTACCGGGTGGACCAGCGGGTAGTGTTTGAAACAAATGAAAAAATAAAAACAAATAAGAGACATGAGAAGAATTTAATGACGTTTATTGAATGGACATATTGGGCAATTAATGATAAAGACGTTCGAAGTGCCCGCCATATTTAACAAGGACAGCAGTTAGGCGGTTCTCGAATCCAACCATACTCCATACTCCTTACCCATACCTTTCTCCTTCCTCCATACTCCTGCCACTCCTTTTGTTTGGCCAATTCTTTTTGTGGAACTTCTCACAAAAGCTAAAAAAGCTTCCCACAAAAAGAATTGGTCAAACAAAAGGAGTATGAAGGAAGGAGGAAGGTATTTGTAAGGAGTATGGAGTATGGTTGTATTCGAGAACCGCCTAACTGATGTCCTTGTTAAAGATGGCGGGCACTTCGAACCTCTTTATCATAAATTGCCCAATATGTCCATTCTATAAACGTCTTTAAATTCTTCTCATGTCTCTTATTTGTTTTTATTTTTTCATTTGTTTCGAACACTACCCGCTGGGCCACCCGGTATCATGCAACGCATTACATAACCCCTTAACGTGAGGTATGGGCAGTGAAATCTCTTAACGGACTTGTATCTTAATACATTGTTTTACTATCTCTCGAGAAATAAAACTATTGCCACCTTTCGAAATGATTTTGCTAAATTTAATTTTCGCTAGTAGTTAGGGCCTGAGATTTCGCATTTGTCTCCCAATACTTAGGGGTTCCCTAAATTTAACTTACTTTTATTCTAATGTGTTGCCCCTAAAAACGTCAGTAAAATGTGTCATATTTGGGCTTCGCATTATTTTTAAAGCTAGGAAATAAAGCATAACAATAGACAAGTTCAGCAAAAAGATACAGAGGTGGAAAATGATTTATGAACTAATCCCATATTCGCCAGATCTCGCTTAGTATTAAGTGCTATTGATTCAAATTTTGTGCGTCGCATATTCAGATCAAAATAAAGGATTTTCAAAAAAAAAAATAATGATATTAAATAAAAATATATCTATTTTTTGTTTTTAAAGAACTTAAATAGTGGAAATTGATTTATTAACTCAAATCTATTTTGAACCTATAGGTACCAAATATTTTAACTAGTTCTTCATTTGATGATCAGCGGAGATTAGTAGCAAGGTTTAAAAATAAGATCAAGGCCCACATCGTTGAAATTTATCTGTTTTATTTTACGAAATGGGTAAGCGTGCGGGACTGTCTGAAGCCGAAAAAGCAAAAAATGACACTTATACACTATGTAATAAATATGTAAGAGAAATCAGCAAATTAATTTTTAAAAAATAAATAAATGTAATTCATAAATATTTGAAGAAACATTATGACCGCGGCAAAAAACTTCAATAAGAAAAGTGTAACCCTCGTTTAAGCACGAGGGACACAAGCAGGATTATTTGACGTGTATCCCAAAAAGGTACCATTTGTGGCAGCATATGTACATTACAGGGCGAATTTGTTATGAACTATCACTTCCTGTTACTACCAGAAGAGTAAAACAAATATTGATATCGTCGTCGAACTTGAAATGGTCAAAAATGAAGGCTGGTCCAAAGTTGGCTCTGCACCATAGGAACATGCGATTAAAATATCGCCACATGAAAATGGGGGGAGAAATGGAAAAAAGGAAATTTTCTGATAAAAAAGTTTAATTTTGATGAACCAGGTAGTTTAAACTGCTATTGGAAGGATCTTCGTAAGGTACCAAGATCTATCTTTAGCAGAAATTTCGGTGGTGGAAGTTTGATGGTTTGGGCCACGATATCTATGATGGAAGAAGCCAGATTTTCTTTCTGAAGGTCCGACAAACATCACTTTATTATACAGATTAGCTCTAGAAAAATCTTTGCTTCCTTTCCCATGGCAAAATATGGCTTTTGCATGGCCTTTGATGATATTTTTATACAGTATAATGCAAGAATCCACACTTCAAACGAAGTGAAAGACTGGTTTAATGTACAGAGTGTTGTTCATTTAGATCATCCCGCCAATAGCCATGATCTAAACCTCAAGGACAAAGTCTTTGGTCAATTGGTTGTAATAATTTACTCAAATGGAATATGGAGTATGCACCAGTTATAGAATTGAAGGACTCAATCATTAAAAACTGGAAATTACTTGACCAAAACTGTATCCAAAGTTTCATGTTATTGCTGAAAAACAGAATCAAGGAAGCATTTGTGAAAAAAGGTGGATTTACTAATTATTATTTGAGATTGAATGTAAAAGTTCATAAATCAATTTCCTTATGCTGAAACTAAAATATCAACCAAAGAAATTATTTACGAATTTATATAAAAATTTATTCATGTGTATAGTTTATTATACAAAGCCTGTATATTGTACGAAATTTAGATCAATAAATAGTCATGCAATAAAGAAATACTGTTAAAAAAAACTGGCTGTTCATAAATCAATTTCCACCACTGTATAATTAATGACTATTTTACATTTTTTAATCTCTAGCTTTTGATTTTGATTCAAACTTGTCCATATTCCGAGGGGCCGTAGGGAGCCTAGTGGTCAGCGTCTCGGTCTCGAGATCGGAAGGTCCGTGATCGAGTCCCGGTACCACTGAAGACCTACCGAGTATATGCGGAATACGCGCTCGTTAAATCTGTTGGGTCCGAAAGTCCTGTGGTCGGTCATTGCGCATTTTACCACGGGTACAGGTCCCTGGAGACTATTTCCCTCCCCTTTAGAGACATGTCTAAATTGTGGAGGTGGCGATAGATGGCAGCATCTGTCTTGTATGTGTGTGCATGTCGTATCCGTCCTTCTTGACGAAGGCTTATAAGCGGGTCTTTGTGACCAAGCACACAAGCCTGAAAATATATGTCTACCAACCATAATACGAGCAATCATACACAAAAATTTCCTTAGGGGGCCCAAAAGTTTTCTGTGCCTATAGTCCGTGTTATCCTGTATCAGAACCTGTTTGTTGTTCACCTTTTACAGTGAAATTAGATAATAAATTGACGTTATTAATACGTTATGAGACTAAGCTCGTAAGCAGCGAATCATTATGAATTAGGAGTCATTTTGCTCCAGAGGTTCACATTCATGGACTTTTGTAGAATTTACTTCACTTTAGAAAACCCTTTTTAAAACTTCATTTTAAAAAATTATCTCAATGATATATTTTTCCATTATAAGCCAGAATATTCAAGCTTTCTGAAAATACCGATACCGCGTACCAGCTGATTTATTAATTGTTTAAAAAAAATACGTAGCAAATAAGTCAAGCACGATTTCGGCGGTCTTCCAAAAAAACCTTCAGTTTTTTGTCAGCGACATAGTTATAAGACATTTTGCATTAAAAACAGTGTTAAAATCGACTATTAATTACAAAAAAATGACAGAGCTTGTTTGTTTATTCATTGCATAAAAAAGTGAATTTTTACAGATCAAAAGTTAAAACCTCAAATTCCAAAAAATTGACGTGCCCTTCCGCAAACGTTAAGTTGATTTTTTTCGCAAAATCTTTGCAAAAACATACTTCTTAATCTGCATATTGGTTTGAAAGATATGTTTATATAAAGTGTATATGTGTATAATTTTGTTCAGGAGTGAAGAGATTAAAGAATTTTTTTTCGGTAACTAAATTACGCAAGATTAATAGTAAGCAGACTTCAGAACAAGATAACAAAAATAAACTAACCTTCAAACACCTTGAAAAAACCTCTTCCTTGAAAAATAACTAAGAAAAACTCCAACAAGGTACCAAAAAACGTGTTTAAAGTGAAATAAAACACTCGGCACACAACGCCGTTATTTGGAAGCAGATAAAACAAAATTCTGCCACCCACTATCGGCCGCTAGGTGTCGCTTCTGGATGTAGTCTCATTTTTATCTAGTGGCGCACTATTTTGAGGCTCCGCTATTTTTAAGGCGAGGGCGGGGGGGCTAAAAAATTTTGTGCATGACGATTCCATTGTGTGACTCAATTCTGAGTCTTCCCCTAGATAAAAAAAAAATATTTTAGGGAATCTAGGGTAGAGTGTTAATTGTGTCGGTATTTTAAGTAAGATTTTTATTGGTGGTTTCATACAAAGAACTTATTGTTCAGAGATGAACTAGATTTGAATGGTTCGGAAGGAATGGTGGTTTGGGTTATTTTTGTCCTAGTTTAAATAAGTTTAAGGTAGTTAACTGTTGTTTGATGTTGACTATTTGGAGAACTTTTAACTACTTTAGTGCAACCCTACCTAACTAGAGATAACATTGATTAGACAGGAGAAAGAGCCTTATCACCTCAATAAGGGGATACGGTACCCAAAACATTATTTCTAGAAATAATAACATAGACTTGTAGATTATAGTGGTTTTTCATTTTTTTTAAAAAAAGTCAAAATTTTGAACTTTTTAAAAACGCTACTCCTCTTTCAATTTTGAGAATAACTCCACCAAACTTTTATAGTTTGTTTTTAGAACTATTTGTGCAAGAACTGTGCGTGGGTTTTAAAATGTGAGCTACAGTTAAAAAGTAACATGCATTTATACTGAAAATCACAAAAAAAATTCAAATTATTGAATTCAACTTTAAAAAAAAAAAAAAATACATAGTAGACCTTATTCCATGCCCAATTTTGTGCACCATTTATATAAGAACACAGGTTAAAAATTTCAAAATTCTAACTTAATTAACAAAAAAGCCTTAGGGATTTATTAAACACAAGAATTGAAAAACGCGAAACAGAGAAAACAGGTTGAAAGCAGACGAAATACGTATTCCAACTTATAGGAATGACTCCAGAAAATATTCAATGACTTTTTTTTACAAAAGTTATCATTATGAGACTTTCAGTAAATGTTCAGAAAGATATTGTGAATAATAAGAAGTAAAAACTGAAAGTCGATATTTTGACCAATTTTTGGGTACCGTATCCCCTTAAACAGCTATTTATCTATCAAACTTTTGAAAATATTTTAAATTCACTCACACCGACCCATACTTTTAGGCGTACCAGGTTAATTGTTTTCCAATTTCTGGATACAAACAATCATTCAGTGTATTTGACTGTAAAAAAATCCGTATAATTTACCATCACAGTGTGATAGTCATTCCTCGATAACTCGACTTCCTATAAGTCGAATAATCCGCTAACTCGAACTTTTAATCAGGTCCCGAATCATTTCTATTCTTTTCTTTAAAAAAATGTCTCGAAAACTCGAAGTGAACATCATCTAAGTCGAAGTTTTTGTGATAGATTTCACCGGTAAAAACACATTTCAGTTAAAAATTAAATTTCAGTTCAAATTAATCAACATTTTGTATCCATAATGTCTGTGAATGCCAGCAACCTTAAAAAATAGAAACAACAAGAAATAACTGGGTTTTTTTTATGAGATTTACATGGTATATATACTAATCGATATGTAATGAGGCCGAATTTTGTGAGTTTTAATAAATGTTTGACTATATTTCTTCTCTTGTTTTCTACATGGGTTGTTAAAAAATTGAAATGAGTATAACTATTGTATTATGGCACATATCAAACCATTTAAACTAAGTCGACCCATCTTAAGTGACAGTAGAGAGGAATGGAAGGTAACTTCGATAACTCGAACTTCAGATAAGTCGAATATTTTTGGGGGTCCCCTGGGACTTCGAGTTATCGAGTATTGACTTAGTAAAAATAGTTGGAGTAAGTTGTTTATGTGGGTCTGTAGTCAAGAAAACAAAAATATGCTGTAAAACAAGCATTACTGCACTGTGATCTAAGAAATAACCGCAAAATGTGCTGCAATTTTACAGACTTTTTTTGCATTGTTGAACATATAGTCTATCTCCTTATCAGTACTGAAATAGCTTAGTGTTACTTGTAAATGTGTGTTTAGTATTCCATATTTCGGGACATTAATTATCTTTTAAAAATTTTGTGTACATTTTTAACGCGTTTTTATTAGCTTCCACACAACGTTTATAACGTAAAAAGTGGAAGGTATTATAATCGTTCAGTCCGCCTGTCTGTCTGTCTGTCTGTCTGTCCGTCACCCACTTTCATAGCCCAAACTACAAATGCTACGGACAAGTGAGATACGTCAAAAATTCAGCGCATCGAAATTAGAATACATTGAAAATTTCAGAGAAGAATTCGATTTCGAAGTACTTCAATTATTTTTAAAAAACCTGCAAAATATAATGTTTCTTTAAAAAGCGTAAGAAGCCATTTTTATTAGAATTAAATCACCATTGCCATTCGCAACAATCGCTCGAGAAACTTTAATTCTTTTAGACGATAAATTAAAATAAATTTATTTTTGCGACCTCGATCCGTTTGAAATGACGTCAAATATATTTCCCTACGAGATTCTGTACGTTGATATGAAATGTTTTCATTCTATTTAAAAGCGAGGAATATTACATATTTATTATTTGAAATATAAATTAATTTTTGCAAACGATAAGTAATAATTATTGAATTTTCGAAAGAAAATCAATGAAACCAGCCAAATTTAGCATGTAAATGTTTAATATAGAATATTAATGCTGTGTTTGTCGCCTTTTTACCTGTTGAAACACAACTGTTGTGAGGAAGCGGGTTAAGTGACAGATTTTGTTACAAACCTACTCTTTTATTTGTCATATTATTCATTCAATGATCCAGTGATTCGTCAATATTCCATGTCGTAACTCTATTTATCCAATTAAACAAAGCCGGGCATACTTTAACATCCACAGAGAGCTCAGATTCTTCGTAACATGAGGGTCGAAATTGGTAGGGAGAGCAGTGGCAACCCGTGGTCAAAAACGTTGGTGAAGACGAGGCAACGGGGCCGTAGTGAGCCTAGTGGTCAGCGTCTCGGTCTCGGGATCGGAAGGTCCTGCGATCGAGTCTCGGTACCACTAAAGACCTACCGAGTATATGCGGAGTACGTGCTCGTTAAATCTGTTGGGTCCGAAAGTCCTCTAAATTCCCATACCAAATCAATACCTCTGGGGGTGACAAGCCAATTCTGGGGATCCTCTAGTTGGCCTCTGTCTCTAAAAATTAGATGGATCCACTTATGTGTGTGTGTTGTCTGTTGTGTCTGTCTTACTTGACGAAGGTTTATAAGCGGGTCGCTGACCAAGCACACAAACCTGAATATACATGTGTACCAACCAACCAACCAACCAACCAACCGAGGCAACGCGACTCCAACACCCCCCAACAAGCAGAAGCAGTAGGATTGGATTATAAGCATGAAACTCATTCGATACCCAAATAGTTATCTTTTACAGAACCCACTATTTGAGGGAAATTTTTAATATGGCGTGAAAGAGTTGCATTAAAAAACAAGTAGGTTTGTTACAGAATCTGTCACTTAAACCGCTTCCACACAACATTTGTGCTCAACAGGAAACAAACTATTTATACAAATCAGAAAGAAATTCGGCAAACAGAGCCTTTAGCTAGTTGTAATTAAACATTTAAACGATAAAATTAATTATTTTCATCAATCTTCTTTCTCAGATTTAATAATTAGACTTTATCGTTTGCTTAATTTGTTTGAAGTACGAAGAATAATAATGTAATCCTTTTTAATAAATATCTTTGTGTCGTCACAATTTACCACTGACATTTCTTTCGAAAATTCAATCATTTATCGTTTGTTAAATTAATTTACAGTTCGAAAAATATATAATTAGTGCAATTGATGCTTTAAAAATAAAAGCAAAACTTTGCATATTTTTTATGCCAAGTTAGAATTCTCTATGCATCTTTCTTCATACATGTATAATAAACCATCAAAAGAACTCTATTGTGATATTACAACAATCCAAACTGAATTATATCACATAAATAAATATTCTTTCAAAAGTGTTTATTTTTATTTTAAATAAAGTTTCTCGTACGTTTAACGAAATGGCAACAGTGAAAATATTGAATAAAAATGGAATTTGCATGTTATTTCAATGTAGATTAAATTTTTAGTTATTTAAATTTTAAATAAACTTCTACTTTAAATTTTTTAATGAAATTTGGAATGTAGCCTAATCTGATTTTTTGCTTCAAAATGACGTATCCCACGTGTCTGTGGGACTTGTGGATGGCAACAGTGAAAATATGAATAAAAATGGAATTTGCATGGTTATTTCAATGTAGGTAAAAAAATTTAGTTATTTAAATTTTAAATAAACTTCTAATTTAAATTTTTTAATGGAATTTGGAATGTAGCCTAATCTGATTTTTTGCTTCAAAATGACGTATTCCACTTGTCTGTGGGACTTGTGGTTCTTCCTGTGAAAGTGGGTGACGGACAGACAGACGGACAGACAGACGGACAGACAGACGGACGGACAGACGGACTGAACGATTATAAAACCCTCCACTTTTTACGTTATAAACGTAGTGTGGAAGCTAAAATGCGTTCCTTTGGCAAAATATAATAATGGATAAAAAAAAATATATGATCGGATTTGGGATTCTGTTTTAAAGTCAATATTTAGGTACAGCCAGGCAGTACTTGCTGTATGCCACGAGCCGCCACTGAGCGAGAGTCACCTAGATAATGCCACAAATAAAAGGGCTCTCAGTTCTAGGGAAAGTGCCGAGTCTGCAAAAGCTTAGCCGCCAATAAAAGCGGCCCGTTGCGGTAGAAAAACATAACTTGAAAATATTACTGCTTGTCAAGATTCTTCCTAGAGAAATATTGAAAGTAATAAATGACCTATATACAGGATGTTATTACGTTATTATGTTATTACACTTTATTATGTTCAATATAACCGAAAGATGGCGCGGCAATACCGTGTGTTGGCTTTATGAAAGAACTAGGCATGCGTATATACGGAAAAGAAGAACTCGTGGTCAGAAATGTTCAGTAGCTCAGTTCAAAGGTCAGTTCAGGGAAAGCAGCAATAGTTATTGCGTGGAATCGAACACATGGTATTGCAGCGCTATCTGTCGGTTAAATTGAACATAAAAAAGCTTAATAACATATAATAACGTAATAAACATAACTAACATAATAAAGTGTTCCATATCAAATTCCAGACCTGACTCATTCGTTTTCTGCAAGAATTGTGTTATTATCTCTATCCATTTCTTTTTTATTATTTTTTTTAAACAGGTAGTTTATTTTGGGACACCCTGTATATCCTTAAAATATAAACATTAATTTACAAAAATAAACAGTTTCTTGGGAAATTCCAGCTCGTCACTTGACCAGGGTTCTAAAATACGAGGCGTTATTGGCTGTGTTAAAGCTCCTAAAGGAGGCTAGAAATAGGCAGCCGGAAAACGATTACCTTACCCTTACCTGCTAGTTTTTAATTGGAATTTATAAGCTCTATGCTGAGAAACGTCACGCCGAATAGGAAAAAAAAAACCTGTTGGGAAATCTCCAGACGTAAGAAACAGATGGGATAGGAGAAGATGAATGTTCTTGCCAGACTGAGCTAGCTACTGTTCGAAAACACAGAATTTCCATGTCGAACCCATCGCAATATTTACATGAAAACTTCATAATAGGTCATTGGAAATATAAATTACAAATGTTAGGTATTGCTGAACAAAATGTGCTTGGTCAAAAGACGTGTTTACACGTCTGTATCCATTAGGTAATTAATGGGGTTGTTTCACGGAGGATCTGGCAATAGCTCTGCGGTTTTGTTTTCATGTCTATTTGATGTCTTTCAACAGTGTTGCCACCAGTTTTAGAAGAAAAACTACGAAAAAAATACCATTTAATTCTAAAATTACAAAAACATACCATAAAAATACTAGCAAAGCGTTTCGCGTTTTTTTAAAGTCACTAAAAAGATTCCAAAATGCAACTAGTATTTTTACGATATTTTTTTGTAATTTTTTTAATTATTCTACAATTACAAAAAAATATCGTAAAAATACTAGCTGCATTTTGGAATCTTTTTAGTGACTTTAAAAAAACGTGAAACGCTTTGCTAGTATTTTTATGGTATGTTTTTGTAATTTTAGAATTACATGGTATTTTTCGTAGTGTTTTTCTCCTAAAACTGGTGGCAACACTGTTGAAAGACATCAAAATAGACATGAAAACAAAACCGCAGAGCTATTGCCAGATCCTCCGTGAAACAACCTTATTAGGTAAAAACACATAATTTATCTTTCACAGACAGATTACAACTTGATTTACATGACAAAAATAAATTTTCCTTCAAATATTTCCTTTTAAATAAAATTTCTCACATGGCATTTTCGATATGAAACAGCGATTTAGATTAATACAAATTAACCCGTTAGCGAGGACTTTATCTAATTTCTTTTCTAATCACAGACACTACTATACTATAACAAAAAGTCTGTTGTTTTTACAGAAAAAACTGTCAGCAGGTATGCCAGAAAAGTACCGTAAAATTTACAGAGATTATCTGTTTATTTTATCGAATACTTTTTAATTTTAACGCAAAATCTGTTTTTTTTAACGGCAAATTATAAATGAAAACCGAAAATTCAAGTCCCATCAGTCGCCCCAGTGACAAGCGGGGATATTTACCGCAATAGCTATGAAATACTACCTAAGATTAATAAAGTGCCTTCACTGGGTTGAAACCATGGACCTTTAGGTCTCCAGTCCAACGTTCTTCTAACCAAGCTAGTTTGGAACGACAGCGATTCCACAACAGTTTTTCAACTGTTGTGGAATCGCTGTCACTTTGTGCTTTGTGTTTCCGCTGTGCTTGTTACTTTGCTGTTAAATACACTTTACGCAGTAAAAAACAGAAAAAAATCTGTTTTTTACTTAAAACAGTTAATTTTTACAACTGTTTTACACTGAAAAAAACTTTAAAAAGTAAATGACAGATTTTTTCTGTAAATATTTAGTATTTTTCTGTAAAATTAACAGATTTTTTACAGTGTAATTGACACAAACCAGACAACGACTAAATATAAATCTCACCTATAATACCCCGGCATTCTTCTTATTCCCAATCTTTGTGATTCCATCCTTCACCTGTCACCAATATCCCCCGGACAAATTATTATTCTTGGCGACAGACAGACATAACTTCACCGAATTTTCTTCAAAAACCCTAATTTTTGGGTGACACTACCTGACGGAAACTACCACGTCTAATGGTAGGGTCTGCCTCGAAAAAGATGCAATAAAAAAAACTTTGCATGAAACGGGAACCTTGTGTAAACAGTTTCTTGTGAACCCAAAATTGGAACTCTTCAATTAGCGGTTCCTGGAGATGTATATTTATCTTTCCCCGTGTCTAAATTTCTGTGGTCTGATGTAGGTAAAAAGGAATTGGAAACACACCCTGAATTCAGAGGGTGGTAAGAAGGATTATGTCGTATATATTTGATTAGTTTAAGATATTTTTAATCTTTTAGAAATTAATAAGACCAAAGGCAACAAAGTTTGTAAAAAAAATTAATTAAATTGTAAAATTTCAAATAAAAATGCAGTGGGGTATTACGTGCCCGTCTCATGAGCCCAAGATCGCTCGTTTGAGCCCTTGAATCGGCAGATTTTCAGGATGGGAAAATCGTCTGTACACATGTCATATGATTGTGCAGCATGTAAAATATCGTTTGAGTAGCCATTTGGCTTGCGTTCTCACGGCAAAATTTAATCTCGACTTACTTTAACATTCGCAGAGCGATCAGATTCATTATAATCTGTGCATTAAAATTGGTAGCGCGAGCCACCAAGATGCCACAAAAAAATGGCTCTCAGCTCTGGGGGATATGCAGAGTATGCAAAAGGCTTTAAGCGCCAAAAAAAAGCCCCGCTTAAAAAAAAATACAAATATTGACAACCAATTACACCACGGCCAACTTCAATAACAAGGCCAGAGAAGCTTTCCCAAACATAAGCATAGACGGAATTTTTGACGTCACTGTTCTGAGTGCCGAAGATCGAGAAACTAGTTCGGACGCATTCGGAACCCTAAAATTGTGGTCAGCCGTGAACGAGTGGTTCCGAACAGGTTTCGAGACAGGTTATCTTCATCTTCGGAACAACGTCACTCGGAACTATGACGTCAAAATTTCCGTCCCCGAGCCTGTTTGGGAGAGCTTCTTTGGCCTTAGTTGTTGAGTAGGCCGTGATTACACGCCAAAGCACAGAAATGTGGATCCATTCCAAATTCAGTTTACCATACATTTTCTCCGTTATTATACTATAGAGGTACGCTTTTATTTGACTTAGTATACTTTATAACTTTTAAATTGAAATTTTTTCTCATTTTTTGCGAATTTTTCTCTTTTTTTTTAAATTCGGAATACTTTTTTTAAAAAAAATTGAAGTGGGTATTGGTAGGGTGGAGATATCCGTCTGTCCATCCGTACACCCTTCCAAACTCCTCTCCGTCGGATGAAAAAAAATTAGAAGGGGACATCAGAACTTATCTTTTATATTTGTTGTCCGTCTGTCGTCATTTCAAAATTAGATTCTATGACCTATGTCATTCCTGTTTTACGTGTTTAGCTTATTTATCTCTCAACCCAATCCGTCTGTCCCAAAGATATCATAATTAAAGTATTAGATTGGCTGATCACGTGACCTACAATGCTAACGACGGGACGCGCATTAAGGCTTTTTAACAGGGCATAATGGCCAGTGTTGCTGCCACTTTAAAGAGAAAAATACTACGAAAAAATACCATTTAATTCTAAAATTACAAAAAAAATACTAGAAAAGGATTTAAAGTCACTAAAAAGATACCAAAAATGCAGCTCGTATTTTTACGATATTTTTTTTGTAATTTTAGAATTATTCTAAAATATTAATATACTCTTTAAACTTTATAACTAAACTTTTAACTTAATTTTAGAATTTATTTTAGAATTATTCTAAAATTATAAAAAAAAAATATCGTAAAAATACGAGCTGCATTTTGGAATATTTTTAGTGACTTTAAATTCTTTTCTAGTATTTTTTTGTAATTTTAGAATTAAATGGTATTTTTTCGTAGTATTTTTCTCCTTAAAGTGGGAGCAACACTGGCCATTTTGCCCTCTTATTTGGTCTCCATGCGCGTCCCGTCGTTAGCATTGGAGGTCACGTGATCAGCCAATCTAATACTTTAATTATGATATCTATGGTCTGTCCCGAACATCCTTACACTTTAGCGTCAGTTAAAAGTTCTCAACGAATGATGCATGCTTGTCTTTTAGAAGGTCGGACGGTGATTCAAACTTCAGGTATCGACTCGTCGCTTGACCTATTGGTTCATAAGTAAGTAGTTTTCAGTAAGTAGCAATTCAGTAAGTAGCAATTCAGTAAGTAGCAAAGTATTTTATTCAGTAAGTAGCAATTTATACCAACTAGACACTAATTTTTCTAACGTAGATTCCGCTGCTTATAAATTTTAATTCTTGTTTTTAACGTAAAAATTTTAAGCCCTGTACCTTAAAAAAAAAAAGAAGAAATGTAATTCTTAAAAATATGAAAAGATTTTTAACAAAAGGGCAAAAATTTGTTTTCTCTTTAAAGAAAAGTTTACTACTAATTTTTTAGAAATAAAACCCCGTCATCCTCATTAAGGCTTCGATCACTCAACGCAACACATGTCAATAAAATTTTTAGACTTTTTTGTTTACTTTGTGGCCACACTGTAAAAGAAAGTCTTGTGTTTACAGAAAAAAATGTCAGCTGGTGTGCCAAAAAAAATTGAGATATTGTTGAACAACAATTGATACAAAAAAAATTGTTCGTATAAAATAAACAGAGATAATCTGTTTATTTTATATTAACCATTTGTAGCTTAACGTAAATCAACGAAAAAAATTTCATGTAAAAACAAACGACAGTATTTTTCTGTTATTATATAATTTTTTTCTCGAAAATTAATAGATTTTTTACAGTGTATTAAAAACGCATTAAAAAAATACAAGTACAAATTTTGTTCCAGAAATAAAAACTGTTTTTTCTGTAAAACTGTATATTCTGAAAAACTGTATATTCTATAATGCTATATGCGTATGGTATCTCTCAACGCAGCCCATCTGACTTTAGATTTTAGTGTTATTTTAACCATTAAAAACGTAATTTAAACTACTATCGTACAAATTTAGTTTCAGCAATGCAGAACGTCTGCAATCAAAAAATGTCTTATTCATCCACGTTATAAGCATCTCTCAACGCAACCCATCTGTTCATAACATCGTTAAAATTTTAGTGTTATTTAAAACCAAAAACAAAATACACAGAAGTAGAAATGATGCATCCGTTTATTTATTATAGCATCGGCAACGCTCCCTGCTCCGTCGTCAGAAGGTCGGATGGTGATTCACAGACGAAGATCAACAAGGTGACGGGGAAGATGCTGAGAATAGATCTTCCTCTGCTCCTCAGCCTCCCCATCCCCCTCTGTCTCTCTCTTTTGATACGACGCAGATGAAATCGGAGAGCCGAAAAATTTAATCATGAACTAATATTTGTGTGATGTTTGAAACAGAATCTGGGGAGCCATTTCGGCAAAAAGATGTAAAGTATAAAACGGTACAGTACGGTACCAATAAAGGTACAATACGGGTAAAGATACGTTAGAACGTATAATGACACTTTTTTTTAAGAATTTAATAAATAAACTCCTCGGCGCAACAGCCCATTACTGGGCCAAGGCCTGTTGTGCCCATTTCAGTTTTCGTGACCTAGGGCTCTGGAGTGCTAGGCATATGTTCCGGTAAGGTGGTCAGCCTCACGCGGAACCCCCAGTTTTTAGTTCCCAAACATGTTTGGTACCCATTTTATCGACCCATTCAAGGGATGAAAGGATGGGTCAACCTCACCCAATCCGGGATTCGATCCCCGGACCTATGGAGTGGCAATGAGAAGCACTAACACTAAGCCACTGGGATTTAATAACTGTAGACCCAAAAAATAGCAGGAAAAGTTTAATGTCTGACAATAGGGTGAGGTTCGGGTCAAGGGCATCGCCAAAATAACTTCCGACCTATAAACGACTCGTGCAGCTAAAATATGTCAGATGAAAAATACCCCGTGTAGAGGGAACACGTTAAGGGGACGCGGTACCCAAAAAATTAAATCCTGTATTTCTATCGCTACCATTCAAATTAAACTATTTTTAAAAAGAACTAACATTCAATAAACATATATACGAAAAAATAATAAAAATTGAAACATAAGTTTAATTTTTAACGTTTTTTCAAAATGCTACTTCTCCTACAATTTTAAGAATTTTTTTGATGGATGTTTTTGCAAAATGTTTTCACAACATCCATTAATAAAAGTTGTTGTGTATATTGAGCTATCAGTTAAACAAGAACAGTTATGTAGCTTTATGTATAAAAATGACCAAAAAATAAGATTTTTTATACATTTTCAACTTTATCATTTTTTTTTAAAATCTATTCACACTAGACCTTATCCCATACCAACTTTTGTTAATCGTACATGTCTCAACGCAGGAAAAAAAATTTGGAGCTCTACATTAATTTACCTAAAAGCCTTAGGGTTTTAACTATTCACAAGCTGAAAAAATTAAAAATTGAAAAATTCAACATAAAATTTCAAAACCATTTTACCAAACCACTTTATCATTTTCAATAAACCTCCACCATTGTTAAGTATTCCTTCTTTTTTTTGCAATATCCTTACATCACAGCATTCGAGTATGTTTAATTATTTTCTGAGTAGCCCTAAATTTTGGGTAATGCGTCCCCTTAAATATCACCCTGGCATTGCATGCGATGTAACCCTTAAAAAAGTTGAGTAGGAAGCTTGTACTCAGGTGTCGATTCGTCACTTGACTGTATTCTAAATTACGACGCTCGTCGCCAATAGCCCTCGTTTTGCTCTTGTGCGACTTTAATTCAAACTAACCCTAACTCTGCTTGGTTGGTTGGTTGGTAGACATATATATTCAGGTTTGTGTGCTTGGTCAGCGACCCGCTTATAAACCTTTGTCAAGTAAGACAGACACAACAGACAACACACACACATAAGTGGATCCATCTAATTTTTAGAGACAGAGGCCAACTAGAGGATCCCCAGAATTGGCTTGTCACCCCCAGAGGTATTGATTTGGTATGGGAACTTAGAGGACTTTCGGACCCAACAGATTTAACGAGCACGTACTCCGCATATACTCGGTAGGTCTTCAGTGGTACCGAGACTCGATCGCAGGACCTTCCGATCCCGAGACCGAGACGCTGACCACTAGGCTCACTACGGCCCTCCTAACTCTGCTCCTGAGCCACCATACCTTCTCCCTCTCTCTTTTGACAAGACGCAGATGTAACCGGAGAAACAAAAAAACTTGATCATGAACTAACATTTGTGTGATGTGAATGAGTCGTAGCTAATTGCGTTGTTGAAGGAGCATGGTTTAATTTGGAATATAATACATGGAAAGGAAATATTATACACTCTTAAAACAAAAGAGTGAAATCCACTCCTATAGGGGAAGTGCATTTTCGGCACCGGAAAGGAGTGGAAAATAACTCAGACTGAGTTAAAACCGCTCGTTTTAAGAGTGTAGGACGTAGATTGTTTTCTTTTATTTCTTTTACCCACTCCGCAAAAAGAGTGAAATCCACTCCTATAGAGGAAGTGCATTTTCGGCACCGGAAAGGAGTGAAAAATAACTCAGACTGAGTTAAAACCGCTCGTTTTAAGAGTGAAGGACGCAGATTGTTTTCTTTTAGCCCTTTTACCCACTCCGCAAAAAGAGTGAAATCCACTCCTATAGGGGAAGTGCATTTTCATCACCGGAAAGGAGTGGAAATGAACTCAGACTGAGTTAAAACCGCTCCTTTGTTTTAAGAGTGTACCCAATAAGATAACTTCAAAAAGATTAAAACAAAAAAAATCTATGGCAGCTACCATGTGAGGAGCATACGCGATATTCTCCAAAAACCTCACTAGGATATAAAAAATCGTGCACTAAATTTGAAGTCAATAGCTCTTTTAGTTCGAGCTGTAGAGTGGTTTCAGACAGACTGACTGACCGAAGGACCAATGTTTGAGAAACACTTTTTTTAGAATCAGCACCCGCCAAAACGTGTAGAAAACAACAACAAAATCTCCATTTCAGATTTTCGACCCCCATCTCAATACTTTTCATTACTTTCATATTTCGTATTAGGTAATTGAAAGAGAAAATAAAAGATATCCTTTTTTGAAATTTTATTTACTAACTTCAACAACACTTTACTTTCCCACCTCATTTTTAAGGGGACACAGTACCTCAAAAACGGCAAAAATTGCGAATTTTTTTTTATTTACTAACATTAAAGTTTGAAATCTTCTTAATAAGTCTAACCAAGTTTTAAAAGTGTAGTTAATAAAAAAAAAAAAATTAAAAATTTAAATTTTTTTTAAAAAGTGAAAAAAAGTTATTCCGTTTTTTATGCGGAAAGGTAAGATAAAAATGCAAACGAATGAAAACTTTAAACGTGTTTTTCTCGGTGTTCATTTTTCCTTGATGACAAGGTTTTCAAAACGCTAAGGCTTTTTTAATAATTTATAAAAGTATAAGGAATTTTGTATGCAGTCTGTCAAGTATGTTGAAATTAAAAATTGGTATCAAAATCGTTTTCAAAAGTAATACTTTTTTTATAAAAAATACTAAAGTCGAAATTTTCAAAATATGCTAAAAAACATTGGGATTTTTTAGATAAAAATTTTTTATGAAACAACTACTGAAGATAAATCAAATTTGGATACCAATTCTTATGTAAAACAGTTTAAAGTACATGAGGAAAAAAATTGGGTTAAAATATTTGTAGTCAAAAAAGCCTTAGCATTTTAAAAAGTTCAAAAAATTTTAAATTTTTTTAAATAACTTAAAAATTAAAATAGTTTTACATTTTTTTGTCATATATTGTTTTAAAATTTTGGTTGAACTAATAAAACACCAATTTTATAGTAAATATGTCAAAATTAAAATAAAAAATTTAAAGTGGTACCGTGTCCCCTTAACTCCTTACACTTCACAGAAATGTCTAAGATACCCCCAAAAGTAACATTTAGAAACTATTCCTGCTACCTGACATAAATCTCACCTGTTTAAACCCCCCCCCCCAAAAAAAAAAAAAAAAAAAAATTCTAACTTTATCTTATTTTAATCTCTAGGTATATCGGGAAAATGATATAACCAGGTATATATAGTCCAACAGCTGCAGAGATCCTCCTACGAGATAGAATAGAGTTCTATAGATCAGAGAGACAAGAATTCAAAACACATTCCTTGGCGCGTTTTTCTTGGACAAGATGAAAAAAAAAGTATCTGGAAACTTTCCATGCAGATGCATCTTTGTCGTCTTTAATGATCAATGACTTAATGACTTCGCTGTTCACTCGTTAAGAACGAAATTTCGTATAGGTACGAAATTATTATAAAGTAACACGAGGGGTGTGTAATACCCACACGACTTTTAAGTACCACTATAACCTCTTCGCTCCAGAGCTACACATATGTGGACCTTTGTAGTATGTTGTTGCTTATTCGCCATGATCTAGATCAACTAAACTGCTCAAAAGAATTAGGGGAGCACTTTGCGTACTTTTGTTTACCCTTTCAGTTCCAACTTCTTATTTTTTGCTCTAAAAATCTAAAATTGGTGAAATAGATTCATTATGCATCCAGAATGAAATTGTAAAAATGGGGGGGGGGGGGACTTAATTTTTTAACTAAAATTTAAGTGGAGAAATATTGGAATCATAACTTTTAAATAAATTATTACAATACTATTTTCAAAACTTTATTTGTAAAAAAAAAAGGTAAAATCAATTTTTAAACATCTATCTGAGAATGCAAGCGTGAAGAATTTAGGGTCAATTTATTTCATAAAATGTTTTGGGAGTGAATTTTATTTTACCATGTTTTTCATATTTTCATTTAATTAAAATAAACATTATTTAATTCTTCAAAATACAGGATTCTTCCATATAGCGCTAAATAAGTGCGAGTTCAACTTAGTGAGGAAAAAAATCGGAAGCTGATGATACCAAATGGAACCATTGGGGGTGAAAGGGTTTAAACCATGCATTCCCCTAATTGTTTTGAGCAGTGTAGATCAAGTCTAGGAGACTGTACACCCTCAAAAAGTCCATAACTTTGGCAGGTTTCTGCACCAAGTCATTCTTATCTCCAGCCCCATACAAGCAACCTTTGTAGCATTCACTTCACAACTTCAGTTCACAAGTTTTCTTATTACTAACTTTTTATAATAGAATGTTCAACACTGTTAAAAATCTTGTGCTTGGTTTCACCATGATATTGGTTCCTAGTAGCTGCAACGGCTGAATGGTGAAACGTTCCACCATATTTTTGGTATTCGGTTGAACCATTTCTCAGTTTTTGTTTCCAAATCCAGAAAAATGGTTCAACCAAAACCGAAACAAAGGTGAAACATTTCACCATTCAGCCGTTGCAGCTACTAGGAACCAATATCATGGTGAAACTAATCAATATCATGGTGAAACTAATCAATATCATGGTGAAACCAATCAATATCATGGTGAACAATCAATATCATGGTGAAACCAATCAATATCATGGTGAAACCTAGCACCAATTTTAACAGTGAAGCTTTCCAAATATACCGATACCGATATTTTTTTTAACATCAATGGAGAAAAGTAACACTTTTCTCTGCTTTGTTCACCATACTTCTATAATAAGATGAGGTCAGTAACTATTTTTGTTTTTAAAATAATGAGAAGTTTTTCAGGCAAGCGCTCCAGAATTTGTAAAAGCGCTACATTCAAATGTAAAACTATTATATGGACCCAACTGAACGAGAAACTATAAAACGAAATAAATTTATAAAAAAGCCAACGTGAAACACGTTTACGTTTAAAGAAAAGAAATTCTGTTGAGGAAAAATCAAGAGAGCAGTGAAGTGAAGTTATTACGCTAATAAACATATATAAACAAAATATACTGACATCGTTTTCCTAAAGTATATCCCAAATATGAAATAAATTAATAAAAAAAGCCAACATGAAACACGTTTACGTTTAAAGAAAAGAAATTCTGTTGATGAAAAATCAAGAGAGCAGTGAAGTGAAGTTATTGCGCTAATAAACATATATAAACAAAATATACTGACATCGTTTTCCTAAAGTATATCCCAAATATGAAATAAATTTATAAAAAAGCCAACATGAAACACGTTTACGTTTAAAGAAAAGAAATTCTGTTGAGGAAAAATCAAGAGAGCAGTGAAGTGAAGTTATTACGCTAATAAACATATATAAACAAAATATACGGACATCGTTTTCCTAAAGTATATCCCAAATATGAAATAAATTTATAAAACAAGCCAACATGAAACACGTTTACGTTTAAAGAAAAGAAATTCTGTTGAGGAAAAATCAAGAGAGCAGTGTAGTGAAGTTATTACGCTAATAACCATATATAAACAAAATATACTGACATCGTTTTCTTAAAGCATATCCCGAATATGTTTTAAATAGAGGAAAAATCTACATGCATCACGTTAAAGCAACACGAAAGGGCTTCACCATCTCCATCAGTCAGATGAGTCACGGCTTTTGACGCGATTTCTTTCCCAAATTGAGCGAGATATCTCCAGTCTCGAATCGTGTTTCCTTGGGCACGCTGTCAAGAGATACACACCTCTGGAGCCTTACTCATGACTGTCGAATTCAATATTGCACTGAACTCAAGGATATTGCATGCATCATGCCCAATGCAAAACGGAATCGGATGCAAGATGCAATTTTTACCCGTCTAATATGAGGTGGCGCAGTGACAGAAAAAAAAAAGTAGGGATGCTTACAATTCAGTTACAAGAAGGACCTGTTCTAGGAAAACTTTGACTATAGGCACAACCTATTTTGGGGGCCCCTTTACGAAAAATGTTGTGTATGATTTCCAGTAATGATGGTGCTACATGACCTATGTATTAAAATTTAACTGCAATTTTATTGGCTTCCTTATAAACATCTATCAAAACAATCACGTTAGGTCAATTTCTCAGTAAAAACCGAGCAAAAAACAAAGTGGAATATCAGAATATTTTTTTAGTTTACTGATATTTTGGAGATTTACAGCATTAGGCATAATAGAAACTGAAATTTAGGGGGCCCTAAACTTTAGGGGCCCTAGCCCTTTAAGACCGGCTATCAGATGGCGCTGATTTAAGTTTACGAGACTAAATTTTAGAGTTTTATCGAAAAAATGAAACAGCATCATGCCAACGACTCCTTTAAAAACAAAGTCATTTTTTTATACAAATAACGACTGGTACAAATCAGCTGCTTCGGTATCAATATTTTTGACGAGCTTGAACATTCTCTTTTATACCCGCAGGATCGTGATAGCTCGGTCGGAAAGGGCTAGGCCCAGGCCTAACGGGCCTTGTGGAAGAACATGCCCTGGTTACAAGTTCAGGCCAGTTGGACATATATTCACTTATTTTGCTCAGATCATAATTGAATAGCTTAGTTTAAGAACGTGCTAAGTGACATTTTTGAAAAATTGAGATTTTTAGGTCAATGAATATGTTATCCCCTCCTTTAAGGATAACAAGATTCTCCTTTTTCATAAACTTTAAGTTAAGTACTTTTTATAAGTTCCATTTTTATAACTTACCTTAGTGCAAAAGAAAAAACTTTAAACCCATTTTCTCGTTTTCACCTTCTTGTCACTTAGCACGTTCTTCCACTAAGCTCTTCAATTGGCAAACATATAATTTTATATAAAGAGAAAGTTGGATTGTTACGTTTCACTTGAGCTGTTTCATGAACAAGCTACAACCATTGAGCTAGAAGGAAAACTGGAGTGAGGTGTCAGCGAACCGAAAATAATGAGCGACCCACTCGCACCCTTTTGAGCGAACCGGGCAGAAAAGGACTATTTTCCCTACACTTGTATGCAATGGTTGTATAAGACCCCTCTATCATAATGACTTGGGCTCCTAAATGTATATTAACATTTTTAGTTCGAAAGAATTAACTTGCTTTAATTTTAAATTCCAACTTTTTTAAGAAATAACCATGTGGATCACTAACTATAAGAACCAGCGAAGACGAACCCAATAGCGAAATTGGCAAGTTTCTAGGTTTTCTGCCCGGTTCGCTTCTGCTGCAGTGCTGTGTATTCCTCCGCGTTTCGTTATTGGACTGGCTCGTTTGCTGCCCTGTTCAGTGAATCACACACCTCACTCCGCTTTTCTTCTAGCTCAATGGCTACAACTGATAGTTTTGTCGATTGAGAATAACTAAAATTTAAAAGAAGTTAAAATTTTCCTTGTTTTCTTTTGTTAAATGTGGAAAACAGCTAAGTAAACAAAAGAAGGACATCCGCACTCCTAAGAAGGTTCAATCTCAAAACTGACGCCTTAACCACCAGGCCGCGGAAGGGCCCCGTTAAACAAATATTAAATATGCAAACGGTGTACTCACCTGACGACAAACATCTCAATCTTGTTGCCACATCTCGCCAAAACTTCGTGGGCCTGGCCGAGGGTCAAATCCTGCACGTTGATCCTCCCGACCTGGATGATTTCATCCCCTTCCCTCAACCCGCACGTTTCAGCCAGGCTGGACTCGCCCACCTGCAAACAACAATGCCAGATTTAGAGTCACTTAGATATTCCATGACAACCTGGTTCGTGAATGGTTGATCTAGTTATGGAAACCTGGTGGAAGTGCAAAAGAATTTGCGCCACGGGCGGTGAAATTAAGCGCACTCAACCCGCACTTTTCAACCAGGCTGGAATCGCCCACCTTCAAACAACAATCCAGTTTAGAGTCATTAGATATTTATGTGACAACCTGGTCGGAAGGTCATTATAGACTGGGGAAGGCAAGAATTTGCCACGGGCGGTGAAATTAAGCGCACTCAACCCGCACTTTTCAGCCAGGCTGGACTCGCCCACCTGCAAACAACAATCCAGGTTAGAGTCACTAGATATTCATGATAGATAACTAGAAGATATTGTTTATTGCCGCCAGGATAGTCCGGGATTTTAAGTAATATCCGGAGAAAACTCCGGGGCTAAAATGTGCCTGGGATTTTTAAATAATTTATAGAAAAAAGTTGCATATTTTTCAACATTTTTCTACATGTTTTAAAAATTCATGCATTTTATAAGTTAATTCTATTCGATTGCAGTTTCTGACAAACTGTTACTACTAGATTTAGCCCTGCATGGGTAATGAGTGGAGTTGGGTAATATGTGCCAGAGGGTATGAAAAGGCTGACTTTCTTTACCCAGCCAAAAATTTTACTTTTGTCCCAAGTTATTACTTGGCTTTTTTTCAAACATTAAACAGTAGATCTTATCTAAGCATTAACTAACAAGATTTTTCAGATAAGACCGAAAAAAAGTCGGTTAAAGATACCGATATTGATAATTCCTGTTAGTAGGTTACTAAACTTATATTTTATTATCTTGTTATATCTATTATAAACTTATATTTTATTATATATTTATATATTCTTAACTTGTATTTTATTCAAATTCAATGTTTGTTGTCTTTATTTTATTCGATTTTAGTGTCTTGCCTCTGCTATGTAATTGGAAATTTCCTTTTCTGTATAGCAGTCTAATAATAATAAAATAATAAATAAACCCAAAACGAGCTGTGAAAACCGATAGGAAACGAACTCAAGGGGTTATAAAAAAACGAATAATTTTCTAAAATTTGCACAGCTTGCCAAGGTCTCGTATCTTTAAATGCGAAACTGTGACTGTGTCTCTCTTCTTGGCATACGATGGTTGCCTACTGGCTCACTGTCAACACTTGTTGTCTTCTATTGTTAAGTGACACTTCCCGTAACAAGTTTGGATTAATTTGGGCAACATGTTTTGGAAAATATCCTCTACTTCTTCGTTCGTCATACTGAATACATTATTATTTTTTATATATACACTGCTCAAAACAATTAGGGGAGCACTTTGCGTTCTTTTGTTAACCCTTTCAGTTCCAACTTCTTATTTTTTTGTTCGAAAAATCTAAAATTTGTGAAATAGATTCATTATGCATCCAGCATGAAATGGTAAAAAACAGGGGGGAAAATCTTAATTTTTCAACTAAAATTTAAGGGGTGAAAATTAGAATCTTAACTTTTGAATAAATTTTAGCAATAATTTTTTTCAAAATTTTTTTGGTAAAAAATGTTAAAATCAATTTTTAAACATCAAAGTATGCAAGCGTGAAGAATTTAGGGTCAATTTATTTCATAAAATGTTTTGGGAGTGAATTTTATTTTACCATGTTTTTCATATTTTTATTAAATTAAAACAAACATTATTTAATTATTCAAAAGACATGATTATTCCATCTAACAATAAATAAGTGCGAGCTCAGCTTAGTGAGAAAAAAAATCGCAAGCTTCTGATTCCATATTGAATCATTGGGGGTGAAAGGGTTTAAACTTTAAACCATGCGTTCCCCTAATTGTTTTGAGCAGTGTACTTTAGATATAATATGGCTATACAATTAGAATTGATACAATAGAACGGAATTACATTAAAATGTTCAAAAATATTTGAGGTAATGGAATTTTGTGTTGAAAGTATCGGCACACTCTTAAAACAAAAGAGTGAAATCCACTCCTATAAGGGAAGTGCATTTTCGGCACCGGAAAGGAGTGGAAATTAACTCAGACTGAGTTAAAACCGCTAGTTTTAAGAGTGTAGGACGCAGATTGTTTTCTTTTATTTCTTTTACCCACTCCGAAAAAGAGTGAAATTCACTCCTATAGGAGAAGTGCATTTTCGGCACGGAAAGGAGTGGAAATTAACTCAGACTGAGTTAAAATCGCTCGCTTGTTTTAAGAGTGCACAACACTAAAACAAAAAATAATGAATAATGAAATGATAAAGAAGCAATGGAAAAGGTGTGATAATATGTGACGGGGGCGGCAAATCAATCGTAGCCTACAAGCGGCAAATCTTTAAATCCGGCCCTGGCTACACACAAACGGGGAGCTTATCAATACCTAAGCATACCAACAAATTCGAAAACAATAGGTAAACAATTATAGATGCTCGTCATGAAAAACTCTATCCAATTTCTCCATAGGTTAACATTGGATGAGTTAGTTTCGTTTTCGAAAATTCATGTCCCTCTTAGGAGGGACTATCAGTCCCATAGAGCTAATGCATTAGTTTCGAAATCACAACTTTTGCAAAAGAATTGTTTGGCCATGTTATCGCATTTTCACCAGGTATGGGAGTCATCATAACATCCATTTAAAACAAAATTGAAAAGAAAATAACATCCGGTTATTGAATTATTATTCGATAAAGTTTAAAATTAGTGTCGCCATCTGCTGTATATTTTTGGCATTTTAAAACTTCAAAAATATATAATTAAATAACTAGATAATATTTTCGTTTCAAATTTGTTTCATTTCGATGTTATGTTGATTCCCATACGTGGGGAAAAAGGGCTAACATGGCAAAGCAATACTTCGCAGAAGTTGTGATTTCAAAACTAATGCATTAGCTCTATGGGACTGATAATCCCTCTTAATGGTTGACCCATATCTACTGACGGAACTTACAAATATATTAATTATGAAACCACTGTTTTCTGTTTTACTTCTCATTGCTCATTTGGGGAAAAAGGGTGCGAGGTGGAACTTTATGATTGAATTGAACGGTTTTAGAACATGAAAGTCTACAAAGGAAAAATAAATTATTCATAAACGTTTACCCTTAGTTAAAGTTTTGTGCCAAATAGTTATGCTCTGACGGTACTTATAAATCCCATTTTAAAAAAAAACGTTGTTTTAATTTTCATTGTTTGTTTAGTTTAAAGGAAAATAGATAGTAGTGTAGATTTTATGAATGCAGTAATCACAGTTTCAAAACTTTAAATGGTGAATTTTATTCATTCAACAAAATCAGGTTGGTCAGTGTCATTTAGTTTTTATTAAATGGCGGAAAAACGAAGATAAATTCCTCATAAAGTTTATTGTGTGTACACTGTTAAAAAATATGCACTTTGTTTCACCAAAAATATGGTTCCTAGTAGCTGCAACGGCTGTGTGGTGAAACGTTAAACCATATTTTTGGTATTCGAGTGAACCATTTCTCAGGTTTTTATTTCCAAATCCAGAAAAATGGTTCAACCAAACACCGAAAAAAAGGTGAAACATTTCACCACACCCTTGCAGCTACTATAGGAACCAGTATCATTGTGAAACCAGGCACAACATTTTTAACAGTGTATGTTCCAACTCTTTTTTTTACCGTAATATACTATTATTGGCATTATTGTTCATTGCGCAGATAGCTTAAAAATAGACAAAGGCAAATAATAATAAAAAGCAGAAAAAAAGCAGCGTTTTAAGTACAGGAATGTTTCCAATGGTAGAAACTGATTAAAATCAACCCAAAGAATTAAATGGTAGTGGAACATTCGGCGAAAAGTTAAATTAAACGAATTTTTTTTATGCAAAAAGTATTTTTTCGAATGCTTTGAAACGTTAGGAAAACATGCTAGAGAGTTTAAACAGCATTTTAAGACAGTAAAAGAAATGGAAATTTTTATCAAGTTTGGGGTACTGAGTCCCCTTAAGGGGGTCCAGTACCTTGAAATTGGTAAAATTGTACTTTTTTTGTTTTATTGTATGAAACATAATAGAGCTAATAGTGTACAATCCATAGCAAACCAGATAACAAAATTCATAATACCAAAAGAGTTATGATTGATTTCATTCAATAACTTTGTATTCTGGTAACGTTAAAATGAAACTTAAGAGGCTAATATATCTCCGGACGAGATTTTCATATTTTGATCTATTTCAAAATGCGAAGCATGCATTCTTTTTGCTTAATTTTCATTCGATTTTTCGTAAACAATGTTCAAAGTTGAAAATTCGTTTTTTCCCATGATTATGAGACTGACGTGCTGCCTACTGCGCTACCGAGGCGATCTTTTTCCCATGAAAATCTGTGATTTTTTTTAGTAATATATATTTTTTCCAAAACACAGTAGTGCGTGTTAACTAAAATTTGAAATGCATACATCTACTAGGATATTAATAAAGAACCTATAATAAATTTTTAAACACACAAAATTGAAAATTCATAGAGGAGTAGGAATTTGAAAAAAGACAAAAATTTGATAATTTTTTTTTAATTTGCACATAATTTGAAGTTTTTTTGGGGCTAAAAAGAATTGTTTATAGACGTTGCTCACGTAGAAAATTTTGGACTCAGTAAGTGCAAAAATAAAGAAAAAGTGGTGCAAGGGACGGGACCCCCTTAACATTGGAGAAGTTAGTTTCGTTTTTGAACTCAGGACCCTTTAGGGTCACGCTTGCATACTTTGATGTTTAAAAATTGATTTTACATTTTTTAACAAATAAAATTTTGAAAAAAATTATTGTTAAAATTTATTCAAAAGTTAAGATTCTAATTTTTCCCCCCTTAAATTTTAGTTGAAAAATCCTTAGAGATATAAACCCATTGCCTGACTGTGAAGTTTTAAAGCAACGCACATAATTTGTAAAAATTTATATTTTTTTATAAATTTTAAATTCGGAAGTATGGAGGAGTCATTTATAATTATCTGCTGCTGCTAAAATATAATTTAAAAATTGAAAGAAATTATAATTTTCTAAATATAATTTAAAAATTGAAAGAAATTAAAATTTTCTAAATACAATTTTAAAAATTGAAAGAAATTAAATTTTTCTAAATACAATTTAAAAATTGAAAGAAATTAAAATTTTCTAAATACAATTTAAAAATTGAAAAAAATTAAAATTTTCTAAATACAATTTAAAAATTGAAAGGAATATAAAATTTTCTAAATATAATTTAAAAATTGAAAGAAATTAAATTTTTCTAAATACAATTTAAAAATTGAAAGAAATTAAAATTTTCTAAATACAATTTAAAAATTGAAAGAAATTAAAATTTTCTAAATACAATTTAAAAATTGAAAGAAATTAAAATTTTCGCTAAAATTTAAATTATATTCTCATGCAATGAAAACAAGTTTACGGTTTAGTTTGAATTATCGTCGCACTAGAGCCACACGAGGAAAACAAGTTTACATTTTTCTTATCCCTCGGAGGGTTAATAAATGGTTAAGAAGCCAAAAACACATTCCACTTACCGTCTGCACCAGGAGGGGCTCGCTGTAGTCTCGACCCCCCTTGATCCCGAAACCCCATCGCAGGTTCGAATCCTGCCTCTTGAGCGAAATCAGGAACGGACGCTGGAAAGCCATTGCAAAATGCAACAAAAAAAAAACTTCACTCGCAAAAAAAAAAAAATTATAATCGAAAAGCAAAAAGCTCAAAAAAATGATTCGTTCGATGCTCAAAAGTGCAACCAAACCGCGGTTCTAACTATTATTGTGAGTCTCCTAAAATTATTCGTTGCGGTCTGGCTGACTGTTCGACGCGATTTGACTTTGGAGGATCTCTATCTCTGGCTTTTGTCAGGATGGGGTGCTCGGTGAGGATGCGGAAGAAAAGAGCGTTTCGTTTCGTTCTTGTTTTACCTCGGAGATCGAAATAACTATTTGCAGTATCCACGCAGTGGCTTAGTGGTAGTGCTTCGCATTGCCACGCCGCAGGTCCGGGGATCGACTTCCGGATTGGGCGAGCTTGACCCGTCCTTTCATACATTAAGTGGGTCGATAAAATGGGTACCAAGCACGCTTGCACGCTTAAAACAAAAGAGTGAAATCCACTCCTATAGGGAAAGTGCATTTTCGGCACCGGAAAGGAGTGGAAATTAACTCAGACTGAGTTAAAACCGCTCGTTTTATGAGTGTAGGACGTAGATTGTTTTCTTTTATTTCTTTTACCCACTCCGCAAAGAGAGCGAAATCCACTCCTATAGGGGAAGTGCATTTTCGGCACGGAAAGGACTGGAAATTAACTCAGACTGAGTTAAAACCGCTCGTCTGTTTTAAGAGTGTGGGAACTAAACACTGGGGATTCCGCGTGAGGCTGACCACCTTACCGGGACATATGCCTAGCACCCCAAAGCCCTAGGACACGAAAGCTGTAATGGACACGGCAGGCCATGGGCTGTTGCGCCGAGGAGTTTAGTTTTTAGTATCCACACAGAGCATCCTTCCTGCATATCTAAATCATTCCTAAAAGGGGCGAAACGTTGATAGGGTTAAAGGAAAAGCCATTAAGGCCTATCTAAAAATGGTGAAGGGGGTCGTCCGGGTCCGGGGACCTAGCAGACGCTGGAATAAGGGGTCAAAAGAAACCAAAATTTATTATGACGGGTCATGGTACACTGCTCAAAAGAATCAGGGGAATGCATGGTTTAAACTCTTTCACCCCCCAATGATTCCATTTGGAATCCTCAGCTTGCGATTTTTTTTTCTCACAAAGTTGAGCTCACACTTAATTATCGTCAGATGGAAGAATCATGTCTTTTGAAGAATTAAATAATGATTGTTTTAATTAATTAAAAATATGAAAAACATGGTAAAATAAAATTCACCCCCAAAATATTTTATGAAACAAATTGACCCTAAACTCTTCAAGCTCACATTCTTAGATGCTTAAAAATTGATCTTAACTTTCTTTTTAACAAACAAAGTTTGGAAAAAATTATTGTCATAATTTATTCAAAAATTGTTATTCCAATTTTTCCCCCTTAAATTATAGTTAAAAAATTTTAGATTTTTTTCCCCCTGTTTTTTACCATTTTATTCTGGAGGCATAATGAATACCTTTAACAAATTTTAGATTTTTAGAATAAAAATAAGAAGTTAGAACTGAAAGGGGGTTTAACAAAAGTACGCAAAGTGCTCCCCTAATTGTTTTGAGCAGTGTAGATAGTTTGGGGGCGTTTGTGCTTCTGTTCTGCGAACTGGTCATAAGCAAAGAGTTCTATAGTAGGGTAGAGGAACGACTCGTACTGAGCTGCCATCGGCAGCCATGGGTCACTACGGAGCCCGAATAGAGTGGCAAAAGTTCTAATTAATTTATAATTTTGATACTGAGAAAGGAAATACACCCAGGGCAAAGGCGGGAATCGAACCCGTACCTGTTACAGCGCGCGGACTGCTAGCGTTATGGCTTGCGATCCAAACCACTCGGCCATCTTCCCCATATGCCACCCTATATTGTCTCCGTGTTGGTCCATGGTGCTGTTTCCAGGTTCAGTCTCTACCCTACTATAGAACTCTTTGGTCATAAGCAGTGATTTGCGTCATGTTGTCATGTTCGGAAGCCTCGATGGCGGTGAAATGTTTATGAGGGGCTTGTGAGTATGGCAGAGTCGATTGGGTCAACACCATAGATCTCATAGTTAAAGTATTAGATTGGCAGATCACGTGACCTCCAATGCTAACGACGGGACCATAGAGGTAAGAAGGAGGTGTAGAGAGGTCGACCAGTTGAAAGAAATTGAAGCAGGGCTGTCAGGTTTTTTGAGCTACTGCGCATAACATACTGGCACCGAGGTATCCCAAGATGCACCGCTCTGTAGAGGGCTCCTCCAATTGAGATGATTTGAAGCAGGGCTGTCAGGTTTTTGGAGCTACTGCGCATAACATACTGACACCGAGGTATCCCAAGATGCACCGCTCTGTAGAGGGCCTCTCCAATTGAGATGATTTGAAGCAGGGCTGTCAGGTTTTTCGAGCTACTGTGCTTAACATACTGGCACCGAGGTATCCCAAGATGCACCGCTCTGTAGAGGGCTCCTCCAATCGAGATGATTTGAAGCAGGGCTGTCAGGTTTTTTGAGCTACTGCGCTTAACATACTGGCACCGAGGTATCCCAAGATGCACCGCTCTGTAGAGGGCTCCTCCAATTGAGATGATTTGAAGCAGGGCTGTCAGGTTTTAAGAGCTACTGCACTTAACATACTGGCACCGAGGTATCCCAAGATGCACCGCTCTGTAGAGGGCTCCTCCAATTGAGATGATTTGAAGCAGGGCTGTCAGGTTTTTTGAGCTACTGCGCTTAACATACTGGCACCGAGGTATCCCAAGATGCACCGCTCTGTAGAGGGCTCCTCCAATTGAGATGATTTGAAGCAGGGCTGTCAGATTTTTTGTGCTACTGCGCTTAACATACTGGCACCGAGGTATCCCAAGATGCACCGTTCTAGCCTGGTTCATTTGTGCGCTACTGCGCATATACAAGGACCTCTCTATTCTCCTTCCTAGCTCTATGGACGGGACGCGCATGGAGGCCAGAATAAGAGGACAAAATGGCCAGTGTTGCTGCCACTTTAAGGAGAAAAATACTACGAAAAAATACCATTAATTCTAAAATTACATAAAATATCGTAAAAATACTAGCTGCATTTTGGAATCTTTTTAGTGACTTGAAACCCTTTTCTAGTTTTTTTTTTTTTTTTTTTTTTTGTAATTTTAGAATTAGATGGTATTTTTTCGTAGTATTTTTCTCCTTAAAGTGGCAGCATAACTGACTATTTTGCCCTCTTATTTGGCCTCCATGCGCGTCCCGTCGTTAGCATTGGAGGTCACGTGATCTGTCAATCTAATACTTTAATTATGATATATATGGTCAATACCCAGGTCTCTGCGAATGCTTGTTTTACCTGTACAATGTAAAAAGTATGTTGTTTTTATAAATAAAAAACTGTCAGCTTTTTAGACAGAAAAATACCGTAAAATTTACGGAGATAATATGTTAATTGTATACGAATAATTTTACACACAAAATCTGTTTTTTAATAGATAAAGAAAAAAACGAAACTGTACCTCCCCCAAGTTACCCTAGTGACAAGCGGGGATACTAACCACAGTACACGCGAGGATCAATAAAGTGCCTACCCCGGATTCGAATAATGAGCCTTTAGATCTCCAGCCCAATGCTCTCCCAACTAAGATTAATAGAGAGATACCACAAACAGTGGAAATACTTCTTCGATTACACTTTACGCGATTAAAAACTGTTTTTAATTAAAAAAAATTATTTTTACAGAAAGAATGTAAAAAGAAAATAAAAAAATTTCTGTAAAATTTACGGACTTTTTACAGTGTAGAGGCTGAAGAGCTTAGTCGGTAAGGTGCTTACCTTGCTTGCGAAAGATCCCAGGTTCGAACCCGAACATTGCAAAAAATTATTGCCTCCCTATCAACGGTCTATGCAACCAAAAATGACCGAAAAATAATAACACCATTAGTGGGCCTGTTTTACTTCGTGAGTGGCAACAGTTTGAGCGGTATTGTTTTCATTTTTGGATTTCTTGGATTACATTTGTTTTGAACAATATTTCCTTACCTAAATGAAACGAATGCTGTGTGTACAAGCTTTTCAGTAAAACTAACGCTTTCCTCTGTTCATGAATCCCGTTTTTGCTGTCTCATAATCCCGCTTAATAATTCCGCATAAGAAAAAATATCATCTTTTGGTTGGTTGGTAGACATATATTTTCAGGCTTGTGTGCTTGGTCACAGAGACCCGCTTATAAACCCTCGTCAAGAAGGACGGACACGACATACACACACATACAAGACAGATGCTGCCATCTATCGCCACCTCCACAATTTAGACATGTTGCTGAAGGGGAGGGAAATAGTCTCCATGGACCTGTACCCGTGGGAAACTGCGCAATGACCGACCACAGGACTTTCGGACCCAACATATTTAACGAGCACGCACTCCGCATATACTCGTTGGATCTTCAATGGTACCGGGACTCGATCGCGGGACCTTCCGATCTCGAGACGCTAACCACTAGGCTCTCCACAGCCCCAAATATCATCTAAACCGAAGTTTCCCTACAACATTGACGTTTTGGTAATGCTTTGCATACGTGATATTTAATCGAATTAAGGGTCAATTTTTTTAAAAGGTGCACAACTTGTGATAGTCGATACCTTCGATTTTCTTGAAAATATCAGGATATGTTTGTAGTATTAAGATATAAAAAAGTTAATTTCAGTTTTTCTTAAATCCTTCTTTTTGACCTTGAGAGAAGGTCAAAGTATTAAGTAATGGATTAGTGGTGTACGTTATATCATCCTTCTACTTCTAAGGCCATGAGTACTCCATGATTTTTTTTTAAATATGGTTACTTCTTGATACTAGGTGCATGTCACCATAATTAGTTTGGTGGGTCACTTATGGCTTTGAAGGTCAGGGTTTTTTGAAAAAGATCATTTCCGTCGATTTTTGTCATGTTTCTGCCTAATTATCTGCTTAAACCATAAGTGACCCATGGGTAGATCTTAGAAAAATATAAAACAAAATGGTTGACCCTTTACTTTGGTAGTTACTGGGTCTCAATGTTGATCATTTCCAAAAAGAGGTCACATTCAAAGGTCAATTACTACAGAAGCGAAGAGTCAAAAAACTTGGTGACGCAGTTGTAAATACACTTCAAATAGAGCGAGAGCGCAGGGCCCCCAGACCTAAGTCATTTTCTAAAGGATGAAATGTTTGGATCAGTTCGGTTTTCATTACTTTTAGTATATGCATAACCGCTAGAGTGAACCGACGGCCAATTTACAGTATCGGGTGCAAAAGTAGGTAAATTATAAGTTAACTTAAGTAATTTTCTAAAGGCTGATTTTTACGTATGTTTTAGAAAATAATGTTAAAGTTAATAATAAATTTCCAGACACTTTCCGTCAGCCGAAACTTTTCCCAGACGCTTAAACGTCTTATCAAGTTCAGACTTTGCCACGCATCTGGCGGCGTGAGATGGCGCTACAATCGTCCTCGGACGACAAGAAGGGAAGTTAAGCAAAAAGAACTATGTGTGTATTGGAGATGTAGTTGGTGGTTGGTCGATTGACATATAGACTATCCACTAGACTATCAATTAACTAAGTTATTTTTAAAGCAATGTTATAAAACATATAATTATATTATTCTCGTTCTAATTTGCATGTCAACCCTTAATATGTGTTTGGGGGTTGTTTGGCCCATCTGATTTGTCTGGCAGCTTGTAAAAAAGTATTAAAATAGGTCTCTGAGTAACATATATAAAAAGCAAGACTGAGAATATAACTTAAGTTGATTTTTTTGGGTGGGGTGGGGATGTAATTTTCGTGTTTTTATGGTGACAGAAATAAAACTGATTCGTTAAGCAATAATAACGAAGAAAGAATATCGTTTCGATTTAAATAAATTTTCGTTTAATTAGAAAATAAATTAATAAACAGGTTACCATAGCTTTCTTTAGCTTACAACATTTTCACATCTCCAATGATAAAGCACACAAAACGGAATATATATGTCAATCGACCAACCAACCACATTTTCAATACACACATAGTTCTTTTTTGCTTAACTTCCCTTTCTTGTCGTCCGTAGACGATTGTAGCGCCATCTCACGCCGCCAGATGCGTGAGACAAAGTCTGAACTTGATAAAGACGTTTAAAGCGTCTGAGAAAAGTTTCGGCCGACGGAAAGTGTCTGGGAAATTTATTATTAACTTTTAACATTATTTTCTAATTTATACGTAAAAATCAGCCTTTAGAAAATGACTTAAGTTTACTAATAATTACCTACTTTTTGCACCCGATACCTGTAAATTGGCCGTCGGTTCACTCTAGCGGGTATGCACTATGCATATACTAAAGTAAATGAAACGACCTAATCCGATACATTTCATCCTTTAGAAAATGACTTAGTCTGGGGGCCCTGGCTCTCGGTCTAAAATGTTGTAGTTTTAGACCCAGGTTACAAATCCATGGCAATTAACTTACTTTTTTTATTACAGTCCATTTTATATCTCCAATTTATAACAATAGCATCTATCTTTACTTCTAAATTGCGGTGCAAAGGCTTCACATTTTACATCATAGATGGCAGCATGATAAACAAAATCATCAGCATTTTTAGAAATGATCAAAATGGACTGTATAAAATGGACTGTAATAAAAAAAAAAGTAAGTTAATTGCCATAGATTTGTAACCTGGGTCTAAAACTAAAACATTTGAAGTGTATTTACAACTGTGTCTCCAATTTATTGACTCTTCGCTTCTGCAGTAATTGACCATTGAATGTTTTTTTTTAAGGAAATGATCAACATTGAGACCCTGTAACTACCAAAGTAAAGGGTCACCTATTTTGTTTTATATTTTTCTAAGGACTACTGTAGTGCGTGTAATTAATCCAATAATTATTTCTGTGGGTCACTTATGGCTTAAGCGGATAATTAGGCAGAAACATGACAAAAATCGACGAAAATGACCTTTTTCGAAGGACCATGACCTTCAATAGCCATGAGTGACCCACCAAACTAATTATGCTGGCATGTACCTAGTATCAAGAAGTATCCATATTTTTAAAAAAAAATCATGGAACCCTCATAGCTTTATAAATAGAAGAATGATATAATGTACACCATTGATCCATTACCACGAATTTTGACCTCCTCTCAAGATCAAACTAGTTGGATTTAAGAAAAACTGAAATTCACTTTTTCTTATCATAGTACTACTAACACATCCTGAAAGTTTCAAGAAAATCGAAGACATCAACTATCACGCCCCTATTCAATTTGCCAGTTTTTAAAAATGGCTTTTAAAACCTAAAAGTTTAATAAATAGCAGGAATAAAACAAGTTCGTGTAAGATCTCTAAAAAAAAAAGACGTAAAAAAACTGCTCACTTTGAGAAGGAAATGGAAACAACCATTAAATCCAGAAACGGAATTGAAAGGGTTGAGTTCTATCTGATTACACCTCATTATTTACACCTTTTATTCCGGAGATTAACCTCCCACTGGCAACCTAACTTTACAGTTTGAGTCTTTTACGACTCCAAACGCTGGAGGGCTGGGGAGCCGAGTCTGTTAAGGCGTTCACCTTGTATGCGAAAGGTCCCAGATTCGGGTCCGAGAATCGCCAAATTAACTGCCGACCTATAAACGGCCCGTGCAGCATCGGTGGCGGCTCGTCACCTGACTGTGGTCAGTGACGCGTTTATTGATGTTGGGGCCATAGGCGGCTTTCGAATTCGGGTTTGTAAATTGGGATTCTCCCCTCCCCTTTTTTGGAGCTTGAAATGCTAGTGACGCAATCAAGGCTGAAAAAAAGAACCATGGTCTTGGCTACATATTACATGAGACAAGAATTTCACTTATACTTTTACTGCCCTTATAATTTACATACTTATTTTCCATTTACAACTTTTTCTTTCTGCATTTTCTTTTTGCAAATTCGTTTATCACCTCGTCGAAATCAATTTTTTTTGTTTCATCTGATTCGATGTTCAGAATCGCTAAGGCGTTAAGGCGTATCTGTGTAATCATATTTATCTGCACTTTCTTTATTCTTTTTAAAGCAGAGAAAGAACGTTCTCCATTTGCATTGCTAATCGGAATTGTTAGATAAATACGCAACAGCGTTTTCACACTTGGAAAAGTCGATTGAAGTTTTAATCCGTGTTGCAGAAAGTTATACATTTCCGCTGGAGAGCAAAGGTGTTCTTTTCTTGCGAGTATTAAAAAAAAATTTATTTCGTCTCGAACACTTTCGTTGCAGTCGTTGTTAGACTTAATATCCTCCCTTTGTAAGTTTAGTGATCATGGTTTCGACTTCGTCAGCGGAAACATCTTCTTTCTCCTGATCATTTAAAAAAAAATATCCAAACAGACCATTGATTTCCTTATAGGACTTCAGTCTGTAATCGAGTTCAAAAATCAACTTATCACAAATAACATTAACGGTATTAAATATGAAGATTTCTCGTCCATTAACAACAATCTCATTCTCCACGTTTTCGTCGAAAAATACAGTGCGTTTTTTTCTTACGACTTTGTTCGTCACGGTAAATACAGTTCTCGTTGTCTAGTAGTCGTGCTGCGTCTGCCTCAATTTTACAGAAACTTCTATCATCCCGAATTTCTTCTGTAACAAAGGTCTTTAAAGATTCAAAGAGTTTTACACTGACCGACAAGTAGATTTTTGGTGTTTGTAGGGATTTGCTACTTGCATTCATTCGCTAATCGCTGGAGAATTTTGTTGCACAAAATTGTCATCAGAGCTGTTTCATAAAAATTCATTCTTGAAGCTAGACCTATTGCTTCAGCTCGGCACATGGGCTTCTGCGTTAAGCTTATTTCTGCTTATTTCAGTTAAAGCACGTTTAATGTGTTTATAACTTTTGTACAGTGCGGAAACAGCATCTGCCCTTGCTGACCATCTTGTATCCGATAATCTTTTGAGCGTGCAGGCATTTTTTTTTCGAAATGGCTTAACAGAATATTCCATCTACTTGTTGAAGCAGAAAAAAAACATAGATGTGCTGGACAAAATCAAAATACGATACAGCAGTAGTCGCACAATCTCGCCGCAGCATTGCACACTAAGTTTAAACTATGTGTGGAGCACGGAATGAATTCTGCGGTTGGGCTCAGAGACATATAATAGAATGGACTGCGCATTGGCAAACCTAAAGCGATCCCCTCATGGGTCACGTGCTGGGGTAAGATTTATCCCAGCACGTGATCACGACCAGTTGGCGAGTTTTTTCACAACGACTTGAACATATGAGGCCGACAATCTAGTGGTATGAAAAATAAGTTGGGAAAGGAACAAAGATGAATTGCTATTTCGGTGAAAAAGATTGCTATTTTTGGCAACTTATAGCAGCTGTTTTAATAAAAAAGCTAAACATTATTTTTTATAGTTATATTATCGTGGATCTGATCAATGCATGTGGCGCAGAAGGCTAATTCGAATTTTTACAGAATATTTTTATCAAGAAAATAATCCCTGACCTTAAAAAGAGCTTATAGAATAATTTACTCTAATCAAAGTATAGGCTTTTAGGAATAAATTACTATAAATATACCTATCTAAACAATCTTACCTGTAAAGTATCACAGATCTTTTTTTAATTTATGTTTACATTTTTTAAACTGCACAAATATTAGGCATCTAACAGATATAAAACGAATGGAAGCAAAATATTTCTAATTGAACACAACAGCAAACCCACGTGACTTGGACATTGATGTGAGTCACCATTGCGGTTTGCCAGGCTAGATTTACCTGATTTTCTGATCTGGCGACAATTGGCATAGTTCTAACGAAACAGTAGCGATAAATTGCCAGATGTTGCAACCTTTCTCCTCTCGGCGAATTTCATGATTGGTACGCTTTTAGAAGCTGCTTGACAGAGCAATGAGCAGTCCATTCTATTTATGTCTATGGTTGGGCTATGTTGCTTAACACGAGCACATAATCCAAAGTATTCTCCTGCCATGTTGCTGGCGTTGTCATAACTTTGACCACGGCATCTTTTGATGTCGATGCCCCAAGACTCGAGTCGAGTGTTTCAAATGCGTGTTTTCAGACGTGCGAATAAATATCTGAAAAGGTCATATCTTTCTATTCCATGTTAATCATTAATCCCTTCACCTACCAAATAATGTAATTCTGAAAATTTGGCAATACATTTCTTAGGTATCTATCACACCCTTTATTCAAGAACAACTGGAATGCTAGGCAAGAAGGCTTAATTTAGCGCCACCTAGCGTTTTGCTTTCGTGTGAGCATTCAAAAAACAGTACGGGGACTTTAAAGGAAACCACAAGGCTATATTTAGAAACTATTAGCATATATTTACACTTATGTATTGAAAGAAATGTGTATAAATGTCCAATCATTTAAAACTAGATTTCAAAACTTCTACTAAAAAGGGACAAACAATGTATAGTATTTCATCTTTTCGTACGTTAAGAACATGGTTTTAGCGAAACTCGGGACACTTAATGCATAAAAAGCTCTCTTTGGTGGTCATTCACAGTCGCCAAAATTTGGTATTACCATTTATGAAGTAATATGATTTATAACATTATACATTCTGAAAACATATATTACATAGGAGTTTAAATATGTTACAAGTAGTTAACTAGGATATAAATTATGTTCCGCTTGTGTTTTGATGTTACCAGTATTTACTTTTAAAATAATTGAATTTAATATTTTAACACTAAAAATTTTTAAAAAGCCGGGCAATCCAATGCAACCAATGAACAATGTTGACAGAAGAAGGGGTACATCGATACCTAAGCTCTAAACCCAATGCAACTATTCTAAAAACTTATCCTGAGGAAATAGCACACATTATTAAAACCCTTGATTCTAAAAAGGCATCTGGATACGATATGATTTCTAATAAAGCACTAAAAAATCTATCACAAAAGGTCATTGTAGTCATCAGAATATTTTTAACGCATGCCTCCAACACAACTACTTTCCGACTGAATGGAAAAAGGCCATTATAATACTTTTTAAAAAACCTGGCAAAACGCCCACTTCAACCTGGTAGCTACAGACTAAGCAATAAGTCTCTTACCCTGCTTAGCAAAAGTACTTGAAAAAAATTATTCTGACTAGATTAAACACTTTCTTGGACACCAATAAGATTATCAGTCTCAATCAAATGGTTTTAAAAAGGGACATTCAACAACACACCAAGTTCATAGAATAGTAGAAATAATTGGAAATGCCTTTAACAACAAAGAAACAGTGGGAGCCGTGTTTTTAGATATTGAAAAAGTTTTTGATAGCCTCTGGCATGAAGGCCTAATTATTAAACTGGTCAAACAAAACATACCAAAACCTCTAATTCATATCATTAACTCTTTTCTCACAAACAGAGTTTCCAGGTTAGAATCAATAATACATTGTCCAAAGTCTTAACCATTAACGCCGGAGTCCCGCAGGGAAGCACCCTGAGTCCCACCCTATTTAATCTGTATATAAACGATTTTCCTACTCAGACAGACTGTATTACTGCCCAGTTCGCGGACGATACGGCCATATTAGCCAAATCTAAACACGGTAATATAGCTTTTGACAAATTACAAACAGCTCTATATTTAATTGAAACTTGGTGTGAAGATTGGCAGAGTCAGAATTAATGCACAAAACAGTGTCTCAGTCCTCTTTAGAAAGCACAAAACACTGACGAATTGCGACACCGATCTTGAGATCTTTAATACTGATATCAAAAATGAGCCACATACCAAATACCTCGGAGTACATTTGGACAATAGACTCAGCTTTAAAGAGCACATTAAGCAAACAATAGCTAAAGCCACAGGTGCCAGCGTCAGTCTAAATCCCATCATTGGGAAACACTCCAAAATGTCCATTAACAACAAGGTTTTACTTTATAAGTCAATGATAAGGCCAATTTTACTCTACGCCTCTCCAGCGTGGGCCGCTGTTCGCAAGACACACAGACACAAACTACAAATATTTCAAAATAAAACCCTTAGAAGAATGACAAATGCTCCTTGGTATGTGCGAACTTGGTATGTGCAATTCTTTCTGCTTCACATAATTACAAGACCTCTATTGATAATTCTGCATATGAGAACCTTAAAGATATTATCTCTTACGATCATGTAGTTGAACAAAAATACAAACGTTCATGCACCGTTCATCACGACCCTTCTTGGTAATACCGTTATGACTGTTAATTTTTTCCTTAACTAATATTATTTTTAACCTGACGACAAGTTTCACTTTGACTAGCATTGTTATGTCCAGTGCTTAACGATATGTGTTCATTGTCCTTTTTGCACTTTTTTGGTGTTCATTTTCATCATTGTTTTATTTTAGACAAGCCTATCGCTTTGCCCTGGGGTCTCTCCTATAGGTTTTCCACATTATTTTTATATGGACTTTTAGTTTACCTTTGGAAATCACAAACGCTCTCCCATTTTGGGGTATCTTAGATGGAGAAGTAAGGACGCTTCGCGTCGATACTTCGTATTGTTAATTCGATCTCCGATCATTACATGGAAAAAAAACTTTTAAAAAAGCCGGGTTTTAAGAATAATAAAAATCGATTAAATATTTTGTGAAGTAGTATGGTGGCTATTGTGCATCTCAATAACTGAAACATTCCCATTCAAGGAGAAGACTTTTCAACATATTCCTGAATATAAAGTATGGGACAGATACACTCAAGAAATTTTTTTCAAAAATGCAGCACAACATTATTTACTAGGTAACACGGTTTTTTAAAGTATGGGACAGATACGCAAGAAAAAAATTCTTAAGAATAAATTTAAATAACATATTTTTTTTAATTTGATTGTCTTTAAAAAAAATGTCTTACAAGCAGGCAATAAAATATATAAACAAAAAATAAAAGAATGATTAAACAGCAAATGGAAAGGTAAATATCGCAACGCGTTTCAAAAACCAAACGTAAACAAAAGTCACGCTGGTGGTAAGGCTGGTGGCTATACAAGTGCAACCCCCCCCCCCCCCCCCCCAAAAAAAAAAAAAAAACATGTAAAAAATTTACATAAAATCACTAAATAGCTGAAAGGTAAAATAATAGTAATTAGTATGATGTAAAAAAAGCAAAATAAATCAATAAAAATGAATTAACTCACGGATCTCGTTCACAGTGCAGCTTTCAAATCGCCACCTAGCGGTCAAAATAATTTATTACGCTTATGTATCGAAAGAAATATGTATAAATGTCCAATCATTTAACACTAGATTTCGAAACTTACCCTACTAAAAAGGGACAAACAATAACAATGTATAGTATTGTATCTTTTCGTACTGTCAGAACGTGGTTTTAGCGAAACTCGGGACACTTAATGCATAAAATGCTCCCTTTGGTGGTAATTCACAGTCGCCAAATTTGGTATTACCATTTATGAACTAATATGACATTATACATTCTGAAAACATATATTACATAGGAGGTTAAATATGTTACAAGTAGTGAACTAGGATATAAATTATATTCCGCTTGTGTTTTGATATTACCAGTATTTACTTTTAAAATAATTGAATTTAATATTTTAACACTGTTTTAATGTTACGACGCTGGTAAACGTAACAAAACCAGTGTTTCCACTTTAAAGGATTTTATCCCTTTTAAGGGATATTTTGGCCTCTTGTGGAATGAAAAAGGGATTGAGGGATATTAAGGGATAAATCAGGTTTGAAAGAGAAAAATGAGTCAAACTAGGGATATTTAAAAAAAACACTGCCACTTTGCTCAAAAATGGTTAGTTTTGAATAAAACTGAAAAAAGTGCAAGATGCTTATAATGTATGCTTTTAACATTGAGCTAGAAAGAACGTGGAGTGAGGTGTGTGATTCACTAAACAGGGCAGCAAACGAGCCGGTTCAATAACGAAACGCGGAGGAATACACGCATTGCAGCAGAAACGAACTGAGCAGAAAACCTCGAAACTTGCCTATTTCGCTATTGGGTTCGTCTTCGCTGGTTCTTAGTTAGTGATCCACATGGTTATTTCTTTAAAAAGTTGGAATTTAAACTTAAAGAAAGTTAATTTCTTTCGAACTAAAAATGTTAAAATACATTTAGGAGCCCAAGTCAACATGATAGAGGGGTCTGATACAAGCATTGCATACAAGTGTAGGGAAAATAGTCCTTTCCTGCCCTGTTCGCTCAAAAGGGTGTGAGTGGGTTTTCGGCTCGCTTACACCTCACTTGTTTTCAAAATTGCTCTGAGCGTGTTTCGATTTAAAAAAAACTAACTAAATATATATAAAATGTCCATATCCAAACAAGTGTTTAGGCCTTCAATAGGTCCTACAATTCTTCCCAATGTTGAATAATGGTGTTTTTTTAAAAGAAAACAAAACGAGTGTGCGTACTGCATTGCCACACCACCACTACTAGCCCATTTTGGGGTGAGTTTGCTTTTTTTGCCATATCAGCTCTTGTTTACAGCTTTTTCAACCAATTCATTCGAATTATGGTATGGTTAATGTATGGGCTTGTTTCAACATTTTGTTAAAGAGAACAACCAATGAAATCGCAGTATGGAGATCGTGACATCATAAGAAATATTCCCATTGGCGTAAAGAATTCAAAAGAAGAATACAAGGCAAAAGGTTGCTAAGTTGGCGGTTGAGGGATAAAAAGGGATTTTTTGGTTCCTTAGAAGGGATTTTTAATTTTTTGGAGTGGAAACACTGAACAAAACCTTAAAAAAGCCGGTTTTTAAGAATGTTAAAAATCGGTGAAATATTTTGTGAAGTAGTATGGTACACATTCATTCACCCAGTCTGATGCATCTCAATACATGAAGCATGCCCATTCAAGGATAAGACTTTTCAACATATTCCTGGATATAAAGTATGGGACAGATACACTCAAGAAAATTTTCTCAAAAATGCAGCGCAACCTTATTTACTAGGTAACACGGTTATTTTAAAGTATGGGACAGATACGCAAGAAAAGAATTCTTAAAAATAAATTTAAATAACATAATATATTTTTTTTTAGAATTAGATTGTCTTTAAAAAAAAGTCAAACAGATAGCAGCCCGAAATCAAAATCTTTTCATTAAAAACCTAAAAAATTTTAAAAGGTCATATCTCTCTATTCTATGTTATCATTAATCCCTTCACCTACCAAATAATGTAATTCTGAAAATTTGAGAATAAACCCTTTATTCAAGAACAACTGGGATGCTAGGTAAGAAGGCTTAATTTAGCGCCACCTAGCGTTTTGTTTTCGAGAAGCAATTATTAAAACAGTACGTGGATTTTAAAAAGAGATAGAAACCATAAGACTATGTATAGAGATTATTAACAAATGTTTCACTTATATATTGAAAAAGTAAACATGAATGATCCGCCTGCTTTGAAAGCCGGTGAAAAAATGCACGCCGTGGCTATTTCACTGCCCAGTACCACAAGTCTCGAAACCAGACTGAGGGGGGTTGCTTTGGTTTTGATGCCAAATGTAGGAATCGACAAACGCGCCTAAATTAAGAAAGGAGCGTTTTGTTTTTCTGCTTGATTCATCTTTTTGATTCGAAAAATATTTCTGTCTGCGTTCTTCTGTAATACATTTTAAGTATATACAATAATAAATAATTTTACACATAATCTTTAAAGGGGCGATTTAAATAGCACAGGGATAAACTTATATAGTTTTAAAGAAACGAAATACAGTTAAATTATTTCGTAAGGGCTATTTGATATTTACCCTTGTTCTTGCAGTATTATTATTGTGAACCGTGCAGAATTGCAGATATTTTAATGGTTTAAAGAAAAATGTTTTTAAAAAATACATTTAAAAGTAGAAAGTCGCATACCCTAGCGAAAGCATTGCAGCGGAAATGGGAAGTCGGAATAATAAAATATTTTAAAAGGTTTCTTTACTAATAACAAGTGACATTTTCTTGCAATCATGGAAAAAAGGCAGCAGATTATCCTAAAGCGAAACACCGAAGATTGAATCAAATGTTTTAAAAAAAATATCTAAATCAATCATATTTGAAATTCAAGCGAACTAGCGATAGATCGCCAATACCTGTCGCCTTGCTACCGGGAAAAACTTGTCCTGGACGGGTTCCGGGCAGGTACATAGCTTCAGCGAAAACAAAATGAAACAATAGGCCACGAATCCCTGAGAATTATAAACAATATATTTCAGGGAATATATCTCTGTTCGGTGTTGTGCTCAGCGAAATTTAGGTTGTGTGACAAATATATTAACTGTTGATAACATAAGATAACACTAGATGGCACCACCTATCTGGCGACCCCTTCTTTATACAACCTTCTTGTATTCCCCTCTTGCGGTGCAGATGTAGTCGAAGACGAAGGATGTAGACAAAAATGTCTAGCTTCGATATGTAACTATCAATCTATTTCCATCGTGTATAATTTAGAGATGACGTATTTAATCAAGAAATAAATATAACACTACTTCTTTCCCTCTAAAAGAGTATTTTCTTTAATCTTCAATTTGGCAACGATCTCCACCATCCTACACTCTACCCATGAGGTAGTTATAAGGTCCTGTATTATAAAAAAAAAATCTCTGTACAATGGGCTTGTTTCAGGGCAGGGGTGCCTACAAGGGGGGGGGGGGTCAACGACGCAGACTGCGTCGTTGAAATTTTAGGGGGGGGGTTGAATTTTTTATAAAAATTGTTACTAAACAGCCAATCTTGATAAATAAAAAATCAGCTAACTCTTATTCTTACTAATTATCTGCCACTCCCCCCACCCGGGGGGGGGGGCTCAGAACGTGTAGTCTGGCAAATTTTTATTTGGTTTAAAATAAAACACAAAAAGTAGCAAGAAAATCAAAGTGGCTCCAATTTGTGTATATTTTGTTGCCTTCAAAGAATAGGAATTTGCAACCATAATTCAAAGTAACACCAAGAAAAAAAGGAGTTATAAATTATGTTTGTTGGCGTCTACCAGACAATAAGATTTCTGACAATTATTTCCAATAAACAATCCGATCACTGTAACAAAGTTTAAACACTCATAAATCTCACGCAGTTTTATAAAACATTTCGGTGAATTGATGACGTTCGCATAGTTTGCCAATGGTATCAATGAGATATTCCCGCCATATTTTGCAGCTGGCTCATAAATCTTTCGAACTTTGTATGCCATTTTTACGAATTAATGACCTTCAGATAATATTTTTGACTTTTTTCCACCAAATTAGACTCGAAGCCAAATAGATATAGAATCAGTAGGAAAATACTTGTCGTCTTGTGTCACATGTATGGGTCTGGGTGATTGAATATAATTAAATACATAGTTCAATTCCGAGTTTCATGGTAAGAATTTTGTTATATTTAACTTTAAATTTTTTAAATGTTAGTTTTTTTTTTTAAGTGAAACTATCTCTGTAAACATTATAAAATAATTCTGATGTGTTTGATAATGTCAAATGTGTTGTATTAGATAAAAATCTATACCAAGATAAACTTTTTTATGCATTAAGAATTGAGGGAATTAATTGGAAGCCGTTTTTGATTGGATCACGTGTCCGGCTATTTTTATTGATTTAAAAAATAATATAATTACATAAATTTTGAACGGAATTTTGACCAATTATTTAGATTCCGATAGCTTTTGCTGTAAAGAAAACCTTTTTAAAGGAAAATTAAAAATAGCTTGTAATTCCGTATTATAAAAGTTATTTCAAAAGGTGCTTTTTTTCGATTAGGAGCAACTCTGCTTTGACCTATCAGTAGAAAATATTTAAGAAGAAAGTCAGTACTAGGGTTTTATTTCTTGGGATAAAGTTGAGTTACGCCATTCGATGGTACTTGAAGTCATATCATTTTACTATAAAGGTTTTTTATATACACCGTAAAGATGTAGTTAGAGACTACTTTGGTTAGGTACTCCATTAGCCCATATAAATAAAAAAATCCTCACCGGTGTTTTTTTTTTTGGGGGGGGGGTAATAATTTTCTAAGGGGGGGGGGTGCGTCGTTAGCTCTGGGGGGGATCGGCACCTCTGTTTCAGGGGACATAAATCTTCCAGCTTCTACTTTTATCGATGCTCCGATTGGTGCTATATTTCCAAGTGACATTAATTCGCCAAACGAGGCTCGAGAATGAATTTATTTTTATTCAACGTGTCTGTTGCATCTCAACACCTAAAACATGCCCGTTGAAGGAGGAAACTTTTAAACTTATTCCTGGATAAAGTATTTGACAGATACTCAAGAAAATATTCTTAAAAATAATCTTAAATATCAATAACATAATAAATAAATTATTTTTTTAGAATTAAATAAAGTGTCTTTAAAAAGGTCAAACAGATAGCAGCCCAAAATCAAAATCTTTTTATTAAAAACTTAAAAGTCTTTTATAGGTCATATCTCGTTACTCTATGTTAAACATTAGTACCAACCTGCATTAACATTTTTTAACACTTTTTTTAAGCTCGTTTTCATCATTGTTTTACCTTAGACAAGCCTATCGCTTTACCCTACGGTCTGTCCTACGGGTTTTCCACACTTATTTTATACAGACTTTTACTTTATTTTTAGAACTAGCAAATTTATACCCGTTCTTCGCACGGAATAAAAAAAATATCAAATAGATTCCAAATATGTGTGCCATATACCCTGTTATAGGATCATAAACTTATTATTGTTTCCGCTCGTTATAAATTATAAAATCCCGTTTCATTGCCTTAAAATTCCAAAATGAAAAATACGCTATAAAATGCACTCATAAATGTCATCACAATTCCCTCATAAATACATAAAACATTTGAGCTCATTTGGCGCGTTTTGGGAAATAATTTGGCGAGAAAATAGATATAGCTACCCACACCCATTATACAGCTCTAACACAATGACCTTCGAACAACCGACCAGCTTATAAATTATTTATAAAAGAAATTGCCTATTTGGCGAATTTTAGTTAATAATTTGGCGAGTTTTGCAAAGTATTTGGCGAAAAAAATAAAGACATATAACACTAATAGCTCTAGTGCGATGGCCTTTATTAACCATCATAGTTCAGTAATAGCTTAACTATACATTTATTGCTTAAATATGCATACATGCAGTCAACAGAAAAATCAATGAAAAAATCATCAAATAAACCCACAATAAAATCCGGGAATGAAGACTGGCGGAATTACGTCACTTGAAACATGTCAATTATTTTTATTATTATTTTTTTTCAAATAATGAATTTAGTTTCTGAAAGTAATGGCAAATGAATAAAATAAACATTTTGAATTTTAAATGTTTTCGTTAAAAGTTTTATTTAAGTTTTTCAGCCGATGGCATCAGGAAAGAGAAAAAATGATCGGATTTGAGCGAAAGTGGTGTATTTTTTTCAGAAAATTCGAATTTTCTCTAAAAATGGAACAAATATGAAAAAACTAAGCCTCAGGTGCACACGTTGGTATTAAAGGGAATCTATCTTAAAAATTTCGAATTTCTGAGGGCAGTATAAGTAGGTCTTTTACGATCCGAAGACAAACAGACACACACAGACAGACTCTTTCTTTTATTATTATAGATGCACAAACGCTTTCCCATTTCGGGGTATCTTAGATGGAGAAGTAAGGACGCTTCGTATTGGTACTTCTATCTCCGATCTCAACAAACACTTTATTTAAGAACAACTGGAATGCTAGACAAGAAGGCTTAATTAAGCGCCACCTAGCGTTTGGTTTTCGAGAAGCAATTGTAAAACCGTCTGTGGATTTTAAAAGAAATACAAACCATAAGACTATATAGAGATTATTAACAACTGTTTCACTCATGTATTGAAAACTTAATATTACAATTGCACATTTTTACGTTTAATTTGTGTGTGGGAACGAGGTATAGGAGACTAAGTACAATCATTTAGCACTAAATTTTGGAACTTTTACTAAAAAGAGAAACCCCCCCCCTTGGTGACAATTCACAGTCGCTGTTTTGGTATTACCATTTATGAACTCGTATGAATTATAACAATACTTTTATGCATTCAGAAAATATGTATTACTTTGGAGTTTGAATTATGTTATAAGTAGTACTATGAGTAAACTAGGTTATAAATTGCCTCCCGTTTGTGTTTTGTAATTACCAGTATTTATTTTTAAATTAACTGAATTAATAGTTTAACAAACTCTTGTTGATTTAACATTATTTACATTCTTCATCATAGTACTAATAACAGCCAGTTTTCAGATATGCTGAAAATTGGTGGATATATCCACGGATAATCGCTGACGCGCTACAGATCGTCAACTCGAACTACTGGAAAGGAATGTGAACTAAATGGAGGGGGGGAGGAGGAGAAAAAGAGGATAAATAGTGGCGCCATCTGTGCATGATTGCAAAATTACTGCCAAAAGAGGGTAAAAAAAAACTACTGTCATGGGGAACAGCCAGGATTTGATCCGGGGGGGGGGGGTACTGGACAAGATTTGCATGCTCTACCACTGAACCAGGGAAGTTTACCTGCGGAGCGCGATTCAAAGTTTAAGTTGAGTTTCTCATTACAAACTACTGATTCTTATGAATGTCGTCTTTATTAGTTATGTTTATTGAAAATTGATAACAAGAGAATAAAAGATATGAAATAAGTAACGCAATTATTTTATAATTGCCATTTTTTTACACAATGCAATATTTTTCTTCCATACATAATTGATCTCAATAGAATTTTATCATGGATAAAATTAAAACTTTTTTTTTACATTTTATTTTTATGATAACTTATAGTGTTATAATTTTTAATTTCTTAACTTTTCAAACAAATATAAAATTCTTAGAAAAATGAAACGATAAATTAGAAAAAGCTTGAGTTTCAAAGATAATAATTTAGCAAAATTTTTAAAGAAGAGAATACCTAAAACTTAATAATTTTATTCTAAAATATTATTTAATTAATAAAACTAAAAAACTTATTCACGTCAAGACGATCATCATGACAGGACGAGGAAATTGGATGGACCTCAATACCCAATGGCAAGCTTTGGAAATTAACGAACAGTCAAGCTTTGAAGACTTTGATAAGTTAGCAAAGTTTCTTCGCGTGCATGTGCTCCAAGAACAAGCACCCGACGAAGAGCCGCGGAGCCGGGGCCTGATCCACCAGCCGAGGACCCAATGGAGACGGAAACTGGCACGTAAGTCACCATACCCACCTCAAACTCCTTCCAAGCCCTTGACTCTCTAGACCCCGCCGCGGATGACTACATCCCGCCGGCGAAGGACTATACAAGCCACTGCCGATCCTCTTCCCTTCGGGTGAAGTAGGGGCCAACATCTGCAAAACGATCGCCGAGACCTGCTCGCCTGACATTGGCTCAAAACACTTCTTCAAGCTCTTGAAAGTTTTCCCTAGAAATAAAGAAGAAGAAACCATCGTCGAAGAGTATAATACCGGCCACTTCCGACACAGGTGGTCGTCAAAGGGCTTCCTGCGACACCGACCCCCTGGCTATCAAAGATGCCCTCTCCCAAGAAGGACTCACCGTAAACAGAGTCGTCCAATTCACCCGTGCAAGGACAAAGACTCCTATATCCCTATTTTCCAAGCCCAGATCATCCGAACTGGTGCCTTCAAGGCCGTCTTTAAACTCGAGTCCCTGCTCCAAGATGAAGTCTCCGTCGAGGCTTTTCGGATGAAGACTCGCATTCCCCAGTGCTACAAATGCCAAAACTGGGGCCACACAGCTAGACTTTGCGATATGGAAGCCCGCTGCAGGTTCTGCGGTTTACCGCATGACTCGCGGCAATGCCCCACCAAGCATGAACAATCCCATCACTGCGCCAACTGTGAAGGCGCCCACCCCAGCTCCTCGGCGGCATGAGCTGCCCGTCCGAAGGTCCCTCAGCGTGCCAACCGGCCAGCTTTCAACCGCGACCCCCTGCGGCCGCTCCCACCTAGAACCAGGCCACCGGAAAAGATGGACGATCTGCCCTCTCTCCTAGATGCCCTGCTGACCCTAAAGACATCAATTGCCTAAGTTTTCGGAGATGTCTCTTCATTCCTCGGCAAAGTTGCGAAAATCAGCGCAGCTACCGACAAGGCCGCCAAGATGGCAGCCATGCCTGAGCTGTTCTCCCCGTAGAGAACCAATCGACGACACCAAGTTGGATGCCGCTACTTCTCTTAGCCTATCCCGAGCTTCTGCACATTTTTTTTTTAACTACTAACGTTATTGCCTTATATGACTATTTCGACGTGCAGAAAGGACGCTCCGCGTCGATGCTGCAAATGTTCATTTCGATCTCCGATCTCCTAAATTTCAACACTTAATTCATGGCGATTTCAAAGTGTTTAAATAGTTTTTTTAAATTTAATTTTTCTTTCCTTGTAAAAAAAAAACCCTACAATTTGTGACCAAAGTTACACGCTGGCTGTGATGGTACTGTAAAATTTGAAAAGTATTTACAGGGTGACCAGAAAAGGTCTCCCTGTTTTCAAAAATTAATAAAAAAGAAATGGATCGAGATATTAACACAATTCTTGCAGAAAACGAATGAGTCATGTCTGGAATTAGATATGGAACACTTTATTATGTTAGTTATGTTTTAACGTTATTATATGTTATTAAACTTTATTATGTCCAAATTAACCGACAGATAGCGCTGCAATACCATGCGTTGGATTCCACGCAATAACTATTGCTGTTTTCCCTGAACTGAAAGCTACTGAACATTTCTACCATGTGTCCTTCTTTTCGGTATATACGCATGCTTAGTTCTTTCATACAGCCAACACACGGTATTGCCACGCCATCTGTCGGTTAAATTGAACTTAATAAAGTGTAATAACATAATAACGTAATAAACATAACGAACATAATAAAGTGTTCCATATCAAATTCCAGACATGACTCATTCGTTTTCTGCAAGAATTGTGTTAATAACTCTATACATTTCTTTTTTATTAATTTTTGAAAACAGGGAGTCCTTTTCTGGACACCCTGTATATATAGAGCAGTGTGCGAGAGCGCACGGATTTAAGTCGATGCAGAAAATATTATCATTGTAGTGTACGTTCATCATTATTTATATATCTAACTCTTCTGAGAAACCATGTGTTTATTTTCAATTGTTATTGTATCCTCAATTTAATATGCTTTAAGCTTGGATATAAATTGCATTTCGTTTGTGTTAAGTGATACCAGTTTTTGTTTTGGAATAAATAAAATTTTAAATATTTCAATCAAGATTCGATAACATTGATTGATAACAAAATTTTAAAAATAACTAGCTTTTCGCTATGCGAAAAACTGGTGGAAACTGAAAGTCATATTCATTTGTCAGTAATCAGAATTTGTAAATCTAACTCTTTTGAGAATCCGCGTATTGTATTTATTTTTACTGTTATCTTGTTTTAATCTACTCTAAAATTTGAAAACTACTGTTTAGATAAAGTTTCGTAAAATGAACATTCCCATCACTGGTTAGTATTGAATGTACACTCAGCGTATTGTTCATTAATATCTATTTTTTGTTGCTACGTAGAACAATTGTAAAATCTTAACTCATTTATGCATATTACCTTGCGTTCTATATTGGAAAATCAATTTTGGCAAGTATGACACTAATTAAAATAAATACCAACGTGCACTTACGGAAAAGGATCTTTAAAAAAAGGTAAGACAAACGATATATAAACAAAGTTCTGTTAAAACATTTCTGAATCTGCGTCAATTAATGCATATAACATGGTGTTAAATTCAAAGTCCCTGCCTACTTTATGTTATGTATACTCTTGAAAATTGAAACAATATGTGAATACATTCTTGAAATTTTTATTTTCTTTGGAGATTTAAATTATACTACAGGCAACAAATTTGAATATAAATTGCACCCCGTTTGTGTTTTATTGTTACCACTATTTGTTTTGAAATGCATTTATATTCTTTTAATTTTACATATAGAACTGAACTACCAATTGGTAAAATTTAAACTAGCTTTTCGAAGTACGAAAGGCTGGTGGAAAGTGGAAAATCAGCGAGGGAATAAAAAGTAAGGTCGCCTGCCTTCCTCCAAGTCAATTTCATGCACTTCAAGTATGAGTGATCTCTAGTCTTAATTTCTCACTTATAGGGCCAATGCCAAATTTTTCGAAACACGGGTACAACATATTGTAGTTCTACATTTTTTGAAAAATGATTTCGTAAGTATAACACGCACTTTATTCAGGAACAGCTGGAATGCCAAGGCGATCGAATAATTTCAGCGCCACCTAGCGTTGTTATTTCTTATAGGTATTTATATTTCTTAAAATGTAGGAGGATTTTAAAAGAAAATTTACTTTTGGGGTCGCATATGAAACAAAAGCGAATATTTATTTTTAAATTTTTCTTACAATACACGTATGTTAACAGGTACAGTGTCAAAAAAATCCCGAAGGTTAACATGAAATTTGGTTAATTCGGTGCATTCTTCGAGTTCACGTTAAAGGGGTTCGACTGCATAACCATACGCCATGTCATAAAATATTGCCACACAAGACGTGAAGAGCACTCCGCGCCCAATGCATTCAAATTCACGAATTGTCAAAAGTTCGTTATAGTTTCATCAAAATAAGCACAAAAATACGACCCCCTATCTTCCAATTTAAATTAAAGTTTAATGGGAAGTTTAGCTAGTAACTAAAATTAATCGCACTTTGATATTTTTCCGAACAATGTGTTTTATTAACATCTTTTTATGGTATAAATGGCAAATTCAATATTATTGTGAAACGTATTCATCTAGATTCTTAAAGTTATAAGTTAACCAATAAGCATAATGTTAAAGGCCCTTTTGGTATTTAGTTGAATTCTAGGACAAGAAGCAGGTTTTCATGGGTCATCGAGAAATATTTAAACTGAGGATCCTAGTCGCAATGCCGATTTCAGAACTGTGCTCTTAAAACAAAAATCTCTCTTTCTTCCCATCAGATGGCGCACTTTTAAACCACGGATCATTTCATTCACATTCGCCTGAACCTGACACACATTATTTAAAAACAGGATTCAAAACATTTACCTAGGGTATAAACAATAATTCAAAAGTACAAATAATTCTTCTTTGATTTTTCTTAACTTTGACAGAGGACGCTTATACTTTAAATAACCTATAGGTAAAATAATTGACGTGACGTCATTTACTCAGTATTATTTATAAAATCATAAAGGTTTTTACCAGTAATTATTTTGAAATGAATTTAAATTCTTTTAATTTTCATACTGCATAGAGTTAAACCGAAGCTAATAAAATGGCGGTATGGCGGTTATAAGCTAGCTTTTCGTTGTACGAATTACGAAAAGCTGCAACGGAAAATTAGATCAATTTCCGGAGTTAAATAAAACGGCTCTTGTTTAGTGAGGGAATAAGATGTAAGGTCGCCTGCCTTCCACCAAGTCAATTTCATGCATGTCAAGTATGGGTGATCTCTAGTCTTAATTTTTCACCTATAGAGCTTAAGGAAATGAAATATGCAGGGATTGGAAAGTTACTTTTAAAAAGTAACTCTGTTACAGTTACTTCATATGAAAAGTAACGCGTTACAGTTACTTTAAAAAAAAAGTAACGAATCACAGTTACTTTTTGAAATTTCAAGTTATAATAAAAATTGAAATTTAGCCATCTTACTATTTTTCAAAGAGAACCACGATAAACTAAATATAAGCTCAAACAAAACACTGAAATTATAATTAATAAACATTTTTTTTATATTTAATTTTAATCCTTTACCCTGATACGAGTCCATCTGTAAACACTCGGGTAGGTACTGACAGAAATAGGGGTATCTCAAGAATTAATGTGAAATCTCTGTATCGCTCTCCCCACGAAGGACTATTGGTCATTGTTGTATAACCCATTCAGGTAAGGGGACACAAAGGGGTTTGGACTGAGGGATCCAACCTGCTTGGCAGTTAGCGTAAATTTATTTGGAAAATCCTTCTTTTCCGTAGATGCCTGTAATTGTGCGGGGCTTATAATATGATACTTAGAAAGGTAAACAGACAAGGAAAAACATTCGTACTGTTACAATTCTGTCTGAAAGCCGCCGTCACGCCTTTAGCAGCCAAAGTGGACAATTCTATTACATTCTTTACTTTTACCCTCCCAAGAAAAGCTCTTATTTCGGGAATGCGAAATGTTTTATTCTTAGGAGTGGAATTTCAAAATTGGCATCAGACAGCCTTCGTAAAGTAACGGAAAAGTAACGACATTTTCCGTTACTTCGTTACCGCTAAAAGTAACTAAGTTACAGTTACAGTTACTTTCTGAAAAATGTAACGGCGTTACACGGCGTTACCCAAAAAAAGTAACTGTTACAAGTAACGCGTTACTCCAATCCCTGGAAATATGGCGTTTAAACAAAAACTCGCTTTTCGTTGTACGAAAGACTGGTGGAAAACTGGATCAATCTCTGGAAGTAAAATAAAACGGCGTGTTGCACAGCGAGGGGGAAAGAAGTAAAGTCGCCTGCCGACTATTAAGTCGATTTTAAGGGGCCGTCCATAAATTGATACTTTTTGATACTCGGGCAACTTCAAAATGCAAACTAATCAACGGCTAACCCCAAACTTGAATAGTCCAAACAGCAGCTGCATCATCTAACTCTTGTATATGTAACTCTTGTATATCTAACTCTTTTGAGAATCCGCGTATTGTATTTATTTTCACTCTTTCATTGTTTTGTTTTAATCTACTCTAAAATTTGAAAACTACTGTTCAAATAAAATTTCGTAAAAAGAAAATTCCCATAACTCGTTAGTATTGGATTGACACTCAGCGTATTGTTCAATAATATCTCTTTTTTGTTACTACGTAGAGGAATAGTAAAATCCTAACTCATTTATGCATATTACCTTGTGTTCTATTGCAAAATCAATTTTGGCAAGTATGAGACTAATTAAAAGAAATACCAACGTGCACTTACGGAAAAGGATTTTTAAAAAAAATGTACGACAAACGATATAACCAAAGTTCTGTTAAATAATTTCAAAATCTGCGTCAATTAATGCATATAACATGGTGTTAAATTCAAAGTCCCTGCCTACTTTATGCCATTTATTAACTCTTGAAATTGTAACAATATGTGAATACATTCTTGAATTTTTTTTTTCTTTGGAGATTTAAATTATACTACAGGCAACAAATTTGGATATAAATTGCACCTAGTTTGTGTTTTATTGTTACCACTATTTGTTTTGAAATGAATTCATATTCTTTTATTTTTACATAGAACTGAACGTGTGACTCTTCCATAAGACGGATAAAATTAAACCAGCTTTTCGAAGTACGAAAAGCTGGTGGAAAGTGGAAAATCAGCGAGGGAAATAAAAAGTAAGGTCGCCTGCCTTCCTCCAAGTCAATTTCATGCACGTCAAGTATGAGTGATCTCTAGTCTTAATTTCTCACTTATAGGGCCAATGCCAAATTTTTCGAAACACGGGTACAACATATTGTAGTTCTACATTTTTTGAAAAAAGATTTCGTAAGTATAACACGCACTTTATTCAGGAACAGCTGGAATGCCAAGGCGATCGAATAATTTCAGCGCCACCTAGCGTTGTTATTTCTAGTAGGCATTTATATTTCTTAAAATGTAGGAGGATTTTAAAAGAAAATTTACTTTTGGGGTCGCATATGAAACAAAAGCGAATATTTATTTTTAAATTTTTCTTACAATACACGTATGTTAACAGGTACAGTGTCAAAAAAATCCCGAAGGTTAACATGAAATTTGGTTAATTCGGTGCATTCTTCGAGTTCACGTTAAAGGGGTTCGACTGCATAACCATACGCCATGTCATAAAATATTGCCACACAAGACGTGAAGAGCACTCCGCGCCCAATGCATTCAAATTCACGAATTGTCAAAAGTTCGTTATAGTTTCATCAAAATAAGCACAAAAATACGACCCCCTATCTTCCAATTTAAATTAAAGTTTAATGGGAAGTTTAGCTAGTAACTAAAATTAATCGCACTTTGATATTTTTCCGAACAATGTGTTTTATTAACATCTTTTTATGGTATAAATGGCAAATTCAATATTATTGTGAAACGTATTCATCTAGACTCTTAAAGTTAGTTAACCAATAAGCATAATGTTAAAGGTCTTAATATATTATTTATTTAATGCGCTTTTGGTATTTAGTTGAATTCTAGGACAAGAAGCAGAATTTCATGGGTCATCGAGAAATATTTAAACTGAGGATCCCAGTCGCAATGCCGATTACAGAACTGTGCTCTTAAAACAAAAATCTCTCTTTCTTCCCATCAGATGGCGCACTTTTAAACCACAGATCATTTCATTCACATTCGCCTGAACCTGACACACATTATTTAAAAACAGGATTCGAAACATTTACCTAGGGTATAAACAATAATTCAAAAGTACAAGTAATTCTTCTTTGATTTTTCTTAACTTTGACAGAGGACGCTTATACTTTAAATAACCTATAGGTGAAATAATTGACGTGACGTCATTTACTCAGTATTATTTATAAAATCATAAAGGTTTTTACCAGTAATTATTTTGAAATGAATTTAAATTGTTTTAATTTTACATACTGCATAGAGTTAAACCGAAGCTAAAATGGCGGTATGGCGGTTATAAGCTAGCTTTTCGTTGTACGATTTACGAAAGGCTGCAACGGAAAATTAGATCAATTTCCGGAGTTAAATAAAACGGCTCTTGTTTAGTGAGGGAATAAGAAGTAAGGTCTCCTGCCTTCCACCAAGTCAATTTCATGCATGTCAAGTATGGGTGATCTCTAGTCTTAATTTTTCACCTATAGAGCTTAAGGAAATGAAATATGGCGTTTAAACAAAAACTCGCTTTTCGTTGTACGAAAGACTGGTGGAAAACTGGATCAATCTCTGGAAGTAAAATAAAACGGCGTGTTGCACAGCGAGGGGGAAAGAAGTAAAGTCGCCTGCCGACTATTAAGTCGATTTTAAGGGGCCGTCCATAAATTGATACTTTTTGATACTCGGGCAACTTCAAAATGCAAACTAATCAACGGCTAACCCCAAACTTGAATAGTCCAAACAGCAGCTGCATTATCTAACTCTTGTATATCTAACTCTTTTGAGAATCCGCGTATGTATTTATTTTCACTCTTTCATTGTTTTGTTTTAAACTACTCTAAAATTTGAAAACTACTGTTCAAATAAAATTTCGTAAAAAGAAAATTCCCATCACTCGTTAGTATTGGATTGACACTCAGCGTATTGTTCAATGATATCTCTTTTTTGTTACTACGTAGAGGAATAGTAAAATCCTAACTCATTTGTGCATATTACCTTGTGTTCTATTGGAAAATCAATTTTGGCAAGTATGACACTAATTAAAATAAATATCAACGTGCACTTACGGAAAAGGATTTTTAAAAAAAATGTACGACAAACGATATATACCAAAGTTCTGTTAAATAATTTCAAAATCTGCGTCAATTAATGCATATAACATGGTGTTAAATTCAAAGTCCCTGCCTACTTTAGGTCATTTATTAACTCTTGAAAATTGTAACAATATGTGAATACATTCTTGAAAATTTTATTTTGTTGGAGATTTAAATTATGCTACAGGCAACAAATTTGGCTATAAATTGCATCTCGTTTGTGTTTTATTGTTACCACTATTTGTTTTGAAATGAATTTGTATTGTTTTATTTTTACTAATACAACTCACGCTGAATGCATACGGTATAGTAGATAAAATTAAACTAGCTTTTCGAAGTACGAAAGGCTGGTGGAAAATTAGATGATACGACGCTTGTTTAGCGAGACAATAAAAAGTAAGGTCGCCTGCCTTCCACCAAGTCAATTTCATGCACGTCAAGTATGGGTGATCTCTAGTCTTAATTTCTCACTTATAGGGCTAATGCAAAAATTTTCGAAACACGGATTGCCTACCAAATATTGTTGTTCTACATTTTTTAAAAAAGATTTCGTAAATATATCACAAACTTTATTCAGGAACAACTGGAATGCCAAGGCGATCGAATAATTTCAGCGCAACCTAGCGTTGTTATTTCTAGTAGGTATTTACATTTCTTAAAATGTAGGAGGATTTTAAAAGAAAATTTACATTTGGAGTCGTATGTGAAACAAAAGCGAATATTTATTTTGAAATTTTTCTTACGATACACGTATGTTAACAGGTACAATGTCAAAAAAATCCCGACAGTTAACATGAAATTCGGTTAACACGAAATGTTTCGGTGCATTCTTCGAGTTCGCGTTAAAGCGGTTCGACTGCATAACCATACGCCATATCATAAAATATTGCCACACAACACGTGAAGAGCACTCCGCGCCCAATGCATTCAAATTCACGAATTGTCAAAAGTTCGTTACAGTTTCATCAAAATAAGCACAAAAATACTGCTCCCTATCTTCCAATTTAAATTAAAATTTAACGGGAAGTTTAGCTAGTAACTAAAATTAATCGCACTTTGATATTTTTCCGAGCAATGTGTTTTATTAACATATTTTTATGGTATAAATGGCAATTTCAATATTATTGTGAAATGTATTCATCTAGATTCGTAAGGCTATAAGTTAACCAATAAGCATAATGTTAAAGGCCTTAATATATTATTTATTTAATACGCTTTTGGTATCTAGTTGAATTCTAGGACTAGAAGCAGGTTTTCATGGGTCATCGAGAAATATTTAAACTGAGGATCCCAGTCGCAATGCCGATTTCAAAATTGTGCTCTTAAAACAAAAATCTCTCTTTTCTTCCCAACAGATGGCGCACATTTAAACCACAAATAATTTTTTTACATTCGCCTGAACCTGACACACATTATTTAAAAACAGGATTCAAAATATTTACCTAAGGTATAAACAATAATTCAAAAGTACAAGTAATTCTTCTTGGATTTTTCTTAACTTTGACAGAGGACGCTCATACTTTTAATAACCTAGGTAAAATAATTGACGTGACGTCAGTCACTCAGTATTATTCACCAAACCATAAAGGACAACAATGTCACCAGAGGGCGAAGAAAACCAAAACAATTTTTTAAGGACCTCTTTGATGGCCTATTTAACTCTCAAGTGTGTAAAAACAAAAATGGCGGATGTCAATGGCGTTTTGTTATGGTATCAATGCTTTAAAAAGATGTTTTTTGTGGTGTCTGTTTTATTAGTTTCAGTTAATCAAGGCAAGTAAAACAACTAATTAGTTCTTTTATTCTTTAAAAAAATTCCTATCGACTTTGTTGTTATTGAATTTTGTATTAATTAATGTTGGTAGAGTAATGTAAACAAATATTTATTTAATGAATTCAATAAGTTGATTTTAAATTAAATATTGATTCCAACTACAATTTTGTTAATAAAAATGCTTTATTACATACGTAGTTCTACTATCATGAAAAAAGGTTGCGAGCAGATTTGTACACTGCTTCATTGTATTTAGATTAGGTAACAACAAATCGTTTTAATTTAAGTCCCCTAAGTAAATAAGTTATATTTATTATATACCATTTCATGAAACAACGTATTAGGTAGCCAATAATTCTTGCCCTTATATATGTGTGGGGAAAATGTTATTATTTTTTTAATTCCATGAATTCCAATATAATGCATTTGATAAATTTGTATTCCCTAAATTCCCTTCAAAAATTTTTTTATTCTATACTCGGAAACCGCGAAGTCAAGCAACTGTGTTGCCAGATTGGAATTATTTATCGCTTTTTTTTGTCGCCAACGTTCCGAAAAAGTCGCCGTATACCGAAACTAGAATTTAACCTTAGAAGGAAATGGGGAAGAAAAATAGTAGCTTAGTGGAAACTGGTAAAATCCTAGTCTATGGTCCGGCGATAAATTACAAAAGATTTGGAGTTTTTAAAGAGCGATAAATAACTTTTTCTGGCAATCATGTATACTACTCAAAGTATGTGATGTTTAACTAACATTGCATGCATCTAGAACCCGATTGAGATCAATTTTAGGGTTACCGAACAAAATCACAAGCAGAAACAGTGGTTTGGAAAACTGGATTTCGAAAAGTCGTTGGACCAGTGTCTAGCATCAATCCCTCCATGAATATTATCCATATTAAACGTTTTGTCCCAAAAAGCTTTAAAAATATTGAATTCAACCTTGTTGTTGTGGCTTATCCTCCTTGTCTGACGGAGTCAGACAAGAACCACTAGTTCAGGGGTTCCCAACCGGTGGTACGCGAGAGAATTTCAGGTGGTACGCGTGAGTAATGTGAGCAACATGATGCTATTAATAGCTTCTGTAAAATGCATAAGCAGTGAGCACGCAGATATATTACTCATTATTTTAAAGATTTCTTTTTAAAATAATGTTAATGTTTAACTTCTGGATCGGATATAAAACCAATTACCCTTTAATCTTCTGGCAAGCTCTGCTATTTTTGATGCTATTTGTTTCGAGTTTTTTTTTGTGTGTGAGTGGATTTTCTGAACTCTTACAACAAGTTTCACACTAAAAACTATAAAAGTATATTTTGTATAATGATTAATTTTTTTGCTGAGTTTGTGCTATTTTTTTATTTGTATGTTTTTAGACCTATTGGTAATAAATAAAACTGTAAATTAATACCATTTTAATTGTTTTATTTATGCTTTATTTTAAGCATCTTTATAAATAAACAAATATATAACCATTAAATATGAAGTTTTCTCAGGAATTTAATTCAAAAAACCTTTGAACACTTTTAGAAGAGAATACATTATACGTTTATTAAAATATTTAGGTCTGGTGGTACGCCAAAGTTTCTCCAGAAGTCAAGTGGTACGCAGGTGCAAAAAGGTTGGGAACCCCTGCACTAGTTCATTAACCGAATTCAACTTTTAAGTGCCTATTATTTATTTTAGTTAAATTTTTATATAATAGGCTGTTTTTATACAAAAATCATGCTGCTACTGAGAATACCTTCTGGGATTCTATCCTCACCATAGCCTAGTCGGTTAAGCTGTATGCCTTGCATGCAGGTCCCAGGTTCAGGTCCGGACATCGCTAAAAAAACTGCCGACCTATAAACGGCCCGTGCACCCAAAAATGTATGACGAATTATACCTTGTGTAGGGGGAGTACACGTTAAACATGCTCCTAAGTCCCAACGCTGCGTACGATGTCGCCCTTTACGATTGCGTTGGGTGCCTACTCAGGTGTCGGCTCGGCACTTGACTGTGGTTCTCAATTACAACGCCCGTGTTGGGTTTTCGAAGGGAAAAATAAACTTTCTGCTGACACCTGAAATCCAGGAAAAATAACTATCACCAAGTTAAATTCAGAGAGTTGGCAGGTTTAATTAACGTCAAAGCATTAATTTGTACGAAACGTTATTTGTTAAAAATAGTTAAAATTCATAATTTTTTACATTTTAAAAATGTAAGGTTGAAGAATGAATTTTATTTTATCATGGTGTTCATTTAAATAAAACAAACATAATTTAATTCTTCAAAACATATGATTCTTCCATCTAACGATATAAAAAATATCTATAAAGAAATAACCATATCGAAAAATTTATGGAGAATTTAATATAGAAATAAGTGTTAGTTTAACTTAGTAAGAAAAAAAATTGCAAGCTAGTGATTCCAAATGGAATCTGTCAGTCGCTGCCTTTATTTTAAATATAAAATAATAAGAAGAATCACAAACGAAACTTTGAGCATAAGGCCGCCATTTTTATTATTTAAATTCCTAAGATGAAATTCCAAAACATAGACAATATCAAGTAGCATATATAAGGCGCGTTTACATGAGCCATCGAATCCATGGAATGCCAAATCCTCCATTAGGAGAAAAAGTGGTCGAGCAGGATTACTAACCCATACTCCGCAATCAAACCCCCTTCGTTGATGACGTAAAAGCGCAGGACATCTGACATTTCTTGACAACTACACTTGAGTAATGTATTGATTGTGACTCGTATATTTAGCTAGCAATACTTTTCTATAAAACCTTCATTTCATAATGATTAGCAATATTTTGATGAGCTATATAAAAATTAAGCTTAAGTTATATAAAAACAAATTGAACAAAAGTTATATAAATTAAGAGCTTGAGTTATATAAAAATTAAAATTTAAAAAAATATTTAGGATGGTAAGTACATGCTAAGGTGTTTATGTCAAATGTTTTTTCCGAATCCACAGACAAGAAGTAGAAGTATAAGTGGCGGAAACCATGGAATGAAACGCAAACCCTCCTTGATTGGAGGGTTTGCGAAACCCCCCAATGAACCCTGCAATTACCGGTTCTGCCGGGGCGAAAAATCCCCAAGAGGGAAATATTGCGGAGTTTGCTCTTCATTCCATGGATTCGATGGCTCATGTAAACGCGCCTATAGAGACAAGGGGCCCTCTTCCGGAGCAAGGAATATAACCTCTTAAGACCCCAGCAAAATCCTACACGTATATTTTTTTTATCTAAACATACTTTTCATACAAATATATACTAAAAAGTATGTTTTGCAAAGTAATTTGTAAAAAATTTTAGTTTAATGATTACTGAGAGACACGCTTTAAGCTCTAAAAACAATTTTTTTTGTGCTATAAATGCAATAAAAGCTGTATAACTTATTTGTAGTTAACAGTTCCTTTTAACATAGTTTTAAAATGCAAAATGCCTTAAAAATCAACTACTAAAAGAACCTTTTGAAACGTTTAAAGAAAGAACTAATTTGAAGTTATTTTTTTTTAAGAACTCTAATATGGTATTGACCCTCGTTCAACTTCATTTTTTAAAGAAATGACTGATATCTGTAATCGAAGGCTGAAAACTGATTTTCGTATCTCTTATCCGACCAGGTCAATTTTGAAACTAATTAACATGTTAATTGTTTGTGGGGAGGTTTTAAAAAATGTCCCCGAATGGGGACCCCAGGTCGCAAGAGGATAACAAAGTAGTAGCACATGAATTAATTATGAACAATTGTATTAGAAACCTTACAGTCGGGTCCGGGCATCGCCAAAATAACTGCCGACCTACAAACGGCCCGTGCAGCCAAAAATGTCCGACGAATATTACCGTGTGTAGAGGGAGTGCACGTTACATATGCTCCAAAGTCCTAACGCTGCGTACGATGTCGCCCTTAACTGTTGCGTTGGGTGCCTACTCGGGTGTCACTTAACTGTGGTTCTAAAATGCGACGCCCATCGCCAATAGCCCTCGTGTAGCTCTAGTGCGACGATAATTAAAACTAAAAAAAAAAGAAACCTTACAGAATCATTGGGAGTGAAAGGGTTTAAGAGGGATTGTCAGTCCCATAGAGCTAATGCCTTAGTTTTCTAATCATAACTTCCTCACAAGTATTGCTTTGCCATGTTAGCCCTTTTGTCCCAGGTTTGAGAATGAACATAACATCGAAATGAAATAAATTTTGAAACGAAACTGTTATCTAGTTATTAAATTATATTTTTTTTAGTTTTAAAATGCCACAAATTACAGCAGATGGCGACACTATTTTAAAACTTTATCAATTAATAATTAAATAACCGGATGTTATTTTCTTTTCAATTTTGTTTTAAATTGATGTTATGATGATTCCCATTACCTGGTGAAAATGGAATAACATGGCAAAACGATTCTTTTGCAAAAATTATGATTTAAAAACTAATGCATTAGCTCTATGGGACTGACAGTCCCTCTTAAACGATGATTCAACCTAACCTAACTACCGTTCCAGCTTCCTCGCTGATCTGCTATTGTTCTTCCGGCCACTGCCCGAATGGTCAGCAGAACGGCTCTTGCTTCGCTCGCCCCCACTCACAGTGCTTCAGCGCAGTTGAGCAGGTCTACAATGAGCAGACGGATCTCCTGGAGGAGGAAAGAACGCATGGTTGCTTGCCGCCAGAGGAGAGTGGACTCATGCAGGTATGTATTGCTAAGTTCTTTCTTAATTTAATAATTCTAAGTTGATGTCTTGTCAAACAGTTCCCACTTTCTATTTATGACATCCCAATTTACGACCACCCCTCCCAAATTTTATGCATAGAAATAATTTTGGGTATTTACCCAAGGAAAGGGTACCGATTTATAAATACCCTACCCACTGGGTATTTACGTGACTCGCATCAGTATCTGCATATTGCATAATTTCAACTCAATCCCCTACTTTAATTCAATTTGTCAATTAAGCAAAAGCCGTTAATTTTTACAAAGAGACCTTAAATCTGGTTAACTCGTATGCTATTTTAATTGGGAAACTTGTATGATCCTCATATCGGGAAAAATCATACAATCCTTAAATTGGTCCTTCTTGATTTTAGGTCAGTTATTTACAATTAATGTTTATGTAGGAATAGAGTTAAATATTAGTTTTTACTCATTAATTTTAAAGAATTTTTTAAGTAATTTGCAATTGGTAATATTTAAGCTTAAATTTAGATAATTCTAGACAACTTACAGGTTTTTTTTTCCATTTTGCTGGCCCAAATCTTGGCAAACAAAATCTTTGGTGACAAACAGATTTTTTTTTACAACAAAACACAGTACACACAGTTAAACTTAACATTACCATTAAAAATAATCCATTTGGTGGCGGTTGTACATTTTTGGCGACTATCTCTTGCGCCTGTGAAATAGGAAAAGTACACAGAAATTATTTATAGCAACCTCAGAATTTAAAATGTCATAAATAGATGATGTCATAAATAGATAAAATGATATTATTTTCTTTGAACGTTTCTTCTTCAGAATATGCTTTTCCAATGAAGAAACTTGTATTTCATTCAACCTTTTGCATTTTACTGAAATATTTTGAACAGAAGAAAATATCAAAAGCTTGCAAGTTACCTTAACCCATAAAAGACAGTTAGCAAAAAAAATTGGCTGTGCAAAATGGGCTTTTTGCTTAAGCAAAAAGCCCATTTTTGCACATAATAATAATTGGGTATTTTTGCACGTAATAGTGGGGTCCTTTTCCTCCTTCTGGGCTTAGGCTCAGCCCAGTCGGTTTATCTAAATAAAATAAACAAAATACTCGTTAACTCGAAGTCCCAGGGAACCCCCAATAATATTCGACTTATCCGAAGCTTGATTTATCGAAGTTACTTCCCATTCGTCGCTACTGGTACTTAGGATGGGTCGACATGGTTTAATAGGTACCATAATACTATATTTCAATTTTTTAATAGCCTATGTAAACAACAAGAGAACAATGGGGTCAAAAGGTTTATTAAAACTCAACTTTAAAAAAATTTGGCCTAATTACATATTAATTAGTATACATACCATGTAAATCTCATTTTGAAAAAAAAAGATATTTCTTGTTATTTGTATATTTTAAGGTTGTTGGCATTCACTTAGTTACATAATTTTTTAAGAATTTGGAGTTTTAAACCAAATTGTGTTTTTATAGGGGAAATCTGTCACAAAAACTTCGACTTAGAAGATGTTCAATTCGAGTTATCGAGATTGTTTTTTAAAGAAAAGTATAGAAATGATTCGGGACTTGATCAAAAGTTCGAGTTAGTGGATTATTCGACTTATAGGAAGTCGAGTTATCGAGGTTTGTCTGTATATGACAAATGAAGTACATAGTCCAGAACATTTTATGTATAATGGTAATGTGTGAATAGTATTCTCAAGGTCATTGTTAATGGGGTAATTGTCCTTTTCCTTCTTGTGGGCTGGGGAGCCCAGTCGGTTAGGCCTTCGCCTAGCATGAGAAAGGTCCCAGGTTCGGGTCCGGGCATCGGCAAAATAACTGCCGACCTATTAACGGCCCGTGCAGTCAAAAATGTCCGACGAATAATACCCCGTGTAGAGGAAGTGCACGTTAAATATCCTTCAAAGTCCTAACGTTGCGTACGATGTCGCCCTTAATGGTTGCGTTGGGTGCCTACTCAGGTGTCGACTTGTCACTTGACTGTGGTTATAAAATACGTCGCCAATAGCCCTCGTGTAGCTCTAGTCCGACGATAATTCAAAACTAAAAAACTTTTCCTCCTTGTTTAGTGCAAGGGCCACTTGGTCCCCCACCAGATCCCCAAGTCCATAGCGTGCTGTGCCAACGGAGACTGGTGCAACAGACACCTTATGCCAACTCCTGTTGTGAGGACCACCACTGCTAATCCATGTAAGTAATCATGTTAATCCAGGACCCAAGACTTGTTTGCACATGAATGGTTTTGGTAGTGTTTGCAGTAGTGCTGGATGGTCCTAATTTTAAGGAGCAGTAGCCTAGCTTCCAAACCGAAGTCTTTTCACTGTGTTTAATCCAATAAGGAAAAAATAATTTTCGAAGCTAAATTACTCCAGATATATTGATGAATATTTTTACGGACTGTTTTTGTGTGATAAATGTAGCTGACTTAAACAGTAGCAGTTTTTTGAATATTTTTAAAATTTTCAACATGTCATTTTACAGCAAAATAATTGAACCAATTTCAAAAAAGTAGAATTAAAATAAAGAGCCATGTAATCCAACTACATTTATCATATAAAAAGAAAGCTTTTTTAAAACTATTCAATACTGGATTAATTTTGCTTGGAATTTTTTTTTCCCCATTGCATTAACACAAAGAGAAGACTTTGGTTCGTGACCCAGCTACCTCTCCCATTGCACCTTAAATATTGTAAAATACATACATATGAGAAAAGAGTTTGGCAGTTTTTGTCAACAATTTATTTTAAGAAATTGTACAACAATTAAAAACAGAAAAATACAGAATAGTAACTAAAAATTTTCCTGTTTGCATGTTTGTAAATGTATAAGCTGCTTTGTGAGTATTAAATTAATGTGGAGATATTTCAATAAGTCTTCTTAAAATGACATATTATAAACAACTTGGATCAAGAAGCACCTGTTTCTCAAAAAGAATGTTTACGTGTCACTTTTACTAGTTAACTGCAACATGTTTCCTTGACAAATATTCTAACTATTTCAAATTAAAAAAAAAATGTCCTAAGAGTAAAAAATGACTCTGATATATATCAATATTTAATAATTTTAACATTTTTGTATCAAATCTACATTATGACTGATTCCATGCAAAATCACCCTTTGCTGTGTCTAACTCGTATGTTTAAAAGTGATTATCACCACAACTTTTAACATCAAATAAAAAAAATAGCAGAATACATCTTCTACACTTTCTAATAACTAAATAAAGTACCTAACTTGTTTTATTTTTTTTGAATAATTTCAAATTTGAAAATCTTTTTTAACTTGTAACTGATACTACGAAAATCTTTAGTTAGATAGAATTATCCATTATATGCTTTTGTATTTTGAAGAAAAGGACTTCATCTTGTGTTTCCGCTTCAATTCAAATCTTGTTCCTAAGAGTAAAAAGTAGGTTTGTTACAGAATGAATCTGTCACTTAAACCGCTTTCACACAGTATTTGTGCTCAACAAAAGACGCACTATTTATACACCTCTGAAAGAAATTTGCCAAACAGGGCCTTTAGCTTATAATTTATTTTTAATTCAAACTTTTAAACGCCAAAATTAACTATTCGCAAATTAATATTTACTCATTATTGTTTGCTGAATTTGTTTGAAATTCGACGAATAATAATGCAACTTTTTGTAATAAATATCTTTTAGTCGCCACAATTTCCTAAATTCATTAACTATAACTTTCTTTAAAAAAAAAGAATAATAATTAGTAAAATTTATGCTTTAAAAATAAAAGCAAACTTTTGCTTATTTTTTATTCAAAGTTAGAATTCTCTATGCATCCTTCCTCATACATATATAATGAACCGTCAAAAGAACTCTATTGTGATATTACAACAATTCAAACTAAATTATATTACATAAATAAATATTCTTTCAAGAGTTCTATTTTAAATAAAGTTTCTCGTACGTTTGACGAAATGGCAACAGTGAAAATATTGAATAAAAATGGAATTTTCATGTTATTTCAATGTAGATTTAATTTTTCGTTATTTAAATTTTAAATAAACTTCTCATTTAAATTTTTTATTGAAATTTGGAATGTAGCCTAATCTGATTTTTTGCTTCAAAATGACGTATCCCACTTGTTTGTGAGACTAGCGGTTCGTTTTGTGAAAGTGGGTTGACAGACGGACTGAACGATTATAATACCTTCCACTTTTTACGTTATAAACTTAGTGTGGAAGCTAAAAATCACCCTTAATATCTGAAGTTTTAACAATTTATCCAATCTAGATTAAATGTTTTTGTAAGTTTTTTTAAAACTTTTTTTTTTTTTACTTTTATCTTGTTTTTCAGTGTACGAAGGAGAGCTTGTGCCATACTCTGGGTTCCTGAACATTGTCTTCTTCTGGGTGGCATTCATTGTTGTCAGCCTAATACTTGTCTCCGTTTTGATATGCATGTACATCAGGTAAGAAGCCTTGTTTTGGATAGATAATTTCACTGGCTACAAGGGGGCTGTGTACACTGAAGAGCCAAAATAACTGGTATAGGCATACATCTGCGAATAAAGAACTAATCGAAGTGCGTCGCTATGTTCGGCAGCGTCTACGTGCTGCTACATGACAGGTTATGAAAATTGAAGGGATTTTGAAAGTTGAGAAATGGAATTCCACATCCATTTATCTCCGAGGTGGAGATGAATTTTGGATTTTCACTTACGACAATTTCACGAGTGTACCAAGAATATCGATAATCCAGTAAAATCTACGACATAGCATTGACTTTAAAAACATCGTGCAAAGCCGGGTCCATTGACAACTGATCAGTAAATGTGATAAACGTCTATGTCGATTCTATGTCGTACGAGTGTCGACTTGTTAACCATTTAATGAATATTCACCGATATGGGCTTCTGGAGCCGTATATATCACGTATTCGCAATATGTCATGTTTAATGATTTTCGTCCGTCGTCGATGATCTGTTTTTGCATTATCTTTTTTTAGGCCGCAGCTGTGTCGTAGTTTTAATGTTTTACTGGATTATCGATATTCATGGTACACTCTTGAAATTGACGTAAGTGAAAATCCAAAATTCATCTCCACCTCGGAGATGCATGGATATGGAATTCCATTTCTCAACCCCTGATTCTTTCAAAATACCTTCAATTTTCATAACCTGTCATGATAGCAGCACATAGATGCTGCTGAACATAGCGACACACTTCGATTAGTTCTTTATTCGCAGATGTATGCCTAAACCAGTTATTTTGGCTCTTAAGTGTAAAAGCCCCAGGCATCTATAAAATGGGGCATATACACTGTTAAAATGTCCAAATTCCAAAAAGGCCCAAACTTTTATGATTATAAAAAAAAAAATTCAATTCTTTAGTACTTGTAACAGTTTTTTTTTTTAGGTAATGTAGTTAGACTAGGGGGCTATGCCCCCTGCTCACTATAGCTCACCAACCCCCGGGTTAGGGGCACTTTTTTAGTTTAGTTACCCACTTTCTAAATGTTATGGAAATCATTATTCTGCTTTTTTAGCTAAATTTCTCATGGAAATATTTTAGGAAATCAGTTTTATTGAATAAAAACAGATGTTATATGCAAAAATATAAGTGAGTAACCGATTAAATTCGTATTTCGGATGTTGATAATTTTGATTAAGCCTAACTTGGCTGCCGTGCTGCCAAATCCGTAATGCTGTTGCTATTCCGACCATAGAAATTTCCCTTTAAATTTGACCACGTAAGAAGAATATATATATAAATTTTTCTGAAAGTTACTGTAACTTAGTTGCTTTTAGTAGCAACAAAAAATGTCGGTACTTTTCTGTGACTTCACACGCTACTCTTCACAGCAATTTTGAAATGAAACTTCTTTTGAAACTAAATAAAACATTTGTTAATTCTAATTGCAGTATTTTGTTTGTAGTTATGTTTCTTTAATCTTCGTACTCTTTGAAAAACAGTAAGATGGTTAGATTAAATTTTTTCTTATAACTTGAAATTTCTAAAAGTAACTGTAACTAGTTACTCTTCATATTAAGTAACTAACAGAGTTACATTTTAAATGTAACTTTTTCAATCCCTGGTTTTTTTGTACAGGAAAAGTCAAGAATGTTTGAAACTGTTTTTGAGTCGGCACTCTAATTTGTGTCTTTGATTAAACTTTTTTTTATCCAATGGGGCTGCAATTTTGGCGGCTAAGCCTTTGCAGACTCGGCATATACCCCAGAACTGAGAGCCATTTTTTTCATGGCACCATCTGAGCGACTCTCGCTACCAATTTTGACGCTCAGATTGCAATGAATCTGAGCTCTCTGTGCCAAGTATGCCAAGATTTAATTTTGCCAAGAGAACCCAAGCCAAATGGGTACTCCAGGGTTCTTTTTTACATGCCACATAATAATATGACATGCGTGTCCTTGATTTTCCCATCCAGAAAATCTGACGACTCGGCCGGGGCTCGAACCCGCGAACTTGGGCTTATGAGACGGACACGTTTAACCTCTCAGCCACTGAGCCGACTTCTCTTTGATTGAATGTTTAAAATGTTAAAATACTTTTAAATAGTTGATAGTAACCCTTTTTTAAAAAAAACTTACAGATACAAGGTGAACCAAAAGCAGTGTCGTCGCAGCTACATGGACGTGGAAAAGAAGCTCATACTCGGCGGAGATGCTGCCAAAGGTCTCATGGAGAGATCCACTGAAACTTCGGGCAGTGGCTCCGGATGCGCTGTTCTGGTATGTGTTTAATATTGTTCAGGTTTCGTACGCCTCCTGAAATTCCTGAAAAACTCCTGAAATTTATTTTTTTTCCCTAAGGGCTCTTATAACCCCTGAAATTTGTCTCATCTCCTGATATTTTTTCCCCTCTCCTGAAAAAATTGATGACAAGAATCGTTTTCTGCCGTTTTTCTCCCGTGCTTTATTTGGTCTTATAAGTCTACTGCGCATGCACAGTAGAAAAATAGAGTTCAGACATTGTGATAATAGTTAATGTTCCAGAATGCCCCCACAACTCTTTGGATGATTTTTTACCCCTTCTGTTTCATATCATTTGAAGTGCAGTGAAGTCACTAGACTAATACAATACTAAATAAACACATTCAATTTTATTCCTCGTTACCTCCTGAATTTACATTGCTGCTGAAAAACTCCTTAGGAACTACTAAATTTCAATATCATAGATAGAGTATGAACCTTGATTATCTGTCTCTCGTTTATCCAGAACTCTCTGTTAACCAACCTTCCGGGAATCAACATAAAAATTTCTCTTATAAGATCATTCTCGGTTGTTCACAAAAGAAATTCGTCTCAGAATTCTAAGGCGATTCTAAGATGAGGAATCTCCAGCGATACTGTAAAAAAAAAAGATCAAGAAACTTCGAGATCTTCTTAAATCTTGAAACTTCAGCGATATCTACTATTAAAAGAAAAATAAGCAATTTTCCCGGGACTCCGCTCAGATATTTTGAAAATTAAGAATAGAATTTAAAAATATTTTTTAAGCACTTTCTGTTTTGCCAGGAAGTCTCAATATCAGAGATAACTTAACACTAATATTACTAATACATACTAATATTAACACTAATATCTAATATTTATGTGAAACCAGCGGTCCCATTTAGATCAGATAATCGAAAATCAGATAATCAATTAGATCAGATAATCGAGATTCTACTCTATTCTGTACACCGATTCGTATGTTTCTAAAGTAAAAATACGAAAATTTATAAACTTATATTGTAGAAAGTCTATTGCCAATCAATCTAGCTTATTTCTGAGTGATAACGGATGCCAGGAAGTTCTATCCCTGCACTTTTGCAAAACTGTTCATTGGACGTGATAGACAATCTTTGCAATAACTGAGATGTAACTAAAAAATTATCATGAGGCAGAGATATAACTTTAAAAAGTTTCTAGAAAGGAATTTACTAATTCAGTTACTTTGAACTTACTTGCTCAGTTACTTTGTGGGCGGTCATGGCGCAGTTTCCCACGGTTATAGGTCCCTGGAGACTATTTCCCTCCCCTTCAGGGACATGTCTAAATTGCGGAGGTGGCAATAGATGGCAGCATCTGTCAGCACGATGCTAAGACGGATTCCTGTCGTGTAGTCTCTACACGGGCATCTCTCCTCAGGAACCGCACCCATTCACCCTAATCCTTGCCCGCTCCTCGGGAAGAGCTTGGGTTTCCCAAGTGGCATTAGTAACAACAACACTAAACTAAGCCACTCTTTCTTTGCAAAGGATTATACACTAAAACAGTTACTTGCAACCCATTTATAAGCAACATAGTCAAACTTTTATAGTTATACTACTACCAGCGTGTAAAATACTTTATTGTGTGTGTATAGCAGTTCTGCTACACCAAAGTATTTGTGTGTAGCAATTTTTAATTAATGCATAGCACTTTTGAATATTGTCCATCTTTATCGTTGCACCGCTAATTCTGTTGATTAGCGATGCGTTTAAATTTTTTTACATTTTAAGTTATCTACGTGCTTTGCACATAAAGCGCATGTTATTTTAGTAACAACGTTACCGTTAGATTCGTACTTCAGCCGCACTCATTATTCGGATCCGACGACGTGATCCAGTTTTTAACAGTTCGTAACTGAACCGCCATATTTTACTTTCGTTGATTTTCGCAACACAAATAATAACGAATTGGAAATCTCGCTAAATCTTTCTGTTCTGGCTCGATTATCGGCGGTTTGTCTAAATTTTCTCCTACTCACTTCCAGTCTGGTATGGAGTTGAGATGTTTCCCTGCCCGAACGAAAAGTGGCCAACGGATTCGAATTGAGATAGAGCTCCATGACTTAGACAACTGAACTGAAGCGATCTGACTTCGAATCGTTTGCAAAAACACCATGGTTATGACAAACGGAGATGCTTTGTGAGTATCGCAACTAAATGCGATACAAAGCTAAATCGCTATCACAAGTTATCATTTTGGTGTCGCGTTTCGCGATGCGATACCGCTTATTTTACACGCTGACTACTACAATATTTTACACCTAAAAAAAATTCCATTGACCATGTAGCAATGCAGGAAGGCTGTGAACCTTGATATAAGGTACACTAATAATTATACAAAACTGGCGGAGCTTGTTTATGCCTTTACAGCACAAAAAAATGTATATTTTTAGACTTTAAATCTCAAATGCTATGAAATTGATGCGTCCATCAGCAAATATTAAACTTTCTTTTACACTCTGGTGGTATTTTTGATTGTTAAATTGCTGCATTTTTAACTCTCTGACTATTAAAACAATATATTAAAAGTGTTAATTTTTTTTTTAATAAATAGTTTAGTTGCTACTAAAATTGGGTTTAATTTTTTTTCAAAATTTTCAAGAGTAATAAAGACCAAATAGGTGAAATACCAACACAAAATAACAATAATATTAAAAATTGTTTAAAATTTAAAAATTTTATTACTATCTAAAAAAAAACATGCATGGTGGCATACCTTAATTGTTTATATAAATTGTGATTATTAATTATTAAAGTTTATGAGTCTTCTTTATATTAAAAAAACCCACTTCTTTGAATTAAATTTATTACTTGTTTGAATATATATCTTTTTTTGAGAAAAAAAAACAAAGTAAAAAAGAAAAGATAATTGATGGTGGGTGCATCAAAGAGATTGACAAGAGATTGCAAAATTGCATCAAGAAACTGTAAAATTGCATCAAAAACATGCAATTTTGCAGTTATGATTTTTATGCTTCGTAATTAAAGATTTCTTCGTTCAGGTCCAACGTACAATCGGCAAAGAAGTCGAACTGGTCGAAAGTATTGGACGTGGCCGATTTGGCGAGGTCTGGAAGGCTTGCTTAAGGGACGAATGGGTTGCCGCCAAGATATTCTTTACTTCTGAAGAGGCCAGTTGGGCTCGAGAAACGGAGATCTACAAGACGGTGCTCCTCAGGCATGAGAACATTCTGGGTAAGTGAAAGGATACAAATCCTTTTTTGTCATCATTGCCTTTTTTTTATGTAAACACTCACAAAATACATTCTGTTAACACTGAACGACATTTTTAGTTCTGATAACTAAAATTGTTACCGTATATGAAGAGCTCAAGTGAACTTTTTTTTGTGCAAATCAAAATGTTGGTGGATCCCTTCCTACAATACCTGTATGAAAAGCTAACCAACTCAATTTTTTCCAAAAGTGATTTAACTTGTTTTGCACTTGAGCTCTTCATATACTCGTGTATAACCCGAATCTGTGTATAAGTCGACCCCCCATTTTTAAACCAAATATCCTTCCAAAATCGGTAACCCGTGTATTAGTCGAGGTAGGAAATAAGGTCAGGGCCTTCTGAAGAAAATAAGAAGAAACCGGTTAATGACGGGCCATAATTTTTCTTATTTATTTTGCAAGCTAAATTTCAACCCCAATGAAAATAAAACCGGTTTCGTCTCCGAGTGTCCTTGACATTGCTGACCATGAATGAAGAAGCTTAGTTGAAACTATGTTCCATGAAGCGTGAAGACCACGCTGACAAGGTCACGGCCGGCCTTTGTTTTCTTTACACCTTGAAAACTGATTGACTGAACTGCCCTGTAGCTACACGTGCAAAATACGCATCACGCCAAGAACTAACAATAAAGCATCATATGGTGGATACAGTGAATAGATACCAATCTTATTTCATCTTCAAAATTTAACTGCTTTTGTGTCTTTATTCTTAATAAAGATAATATTTAAACCTTAAGTTTGATTGAAATTCGGTTTTAGTTTAAAGATAAGGGATTTATTTTTTTTCGGAAAATCGATGTCTCGTGTATAAGTCGATCCCATTTTTACGGCACTAAATTTTTCCAAAAAATTCTCGGCTTATACACGAGTATATATGGTATTTTAATTGTCACCTTTTCTTTTTCAAAGTTGTCTAAGGGCATAAACCAGGATAACGCAAAAATGAAGTTATTGAGGGTCGTGTATCCCTAAAGGCAAAAAAAAAAAAAAAAACTGAATGAAACATTGAATATTTATGTCACTATGTACTAGTTCGTACCTCTAAGAAATTCCTAAAAACTCCTTTTATATTTATTTGAGGCATATAATTGAAATTATGCAATCTGATATTTTTTCCCTACTGAAATAAATTGAAACCAAATGAATAATCTTGCTGACCAGTGAATAATTGTGGACACTGTATACTAGTTTGTATAATGACTGAAACTGAATTGTTTTCCTTGTTTATCATTTGATGCATTGAAGCATAGACTAATATGGATAAAAAAAAGTATTCATATCCGTTTCTGATTCATTGTGCTTGAAAAACTTCACTAAAACCTATTTTACTTCATAGTAGATATGAACTGTTATTAGTTATCCAGGAATATTCCTTGCTGAAGAAAAAGGGGGTCTAACATCAAAAAACAATTTTTTTATATTTATTGTGACGAGTATTTTTAAATATTTGCATCAAATATTGAAATTTTCTAGGCTGTAATATTGGTACAGCTAAGATATAATGACCAGTCTGTTCATTGGCGTCGTTTGACGAGCTTGATAATTTAACGTAGGGTTGTTAACTTATCAAGTTGTATGAAATATGAGGTGGAATGTTTTCCACTTTTGGGGATTTTTGTTGCTTGGCAATGTAATGCAAATCACTAAATTTAATGCGAACTCACTAAGAAAAAAAAGGGTCAAATTCAAAATTTTCTGTTTGTGTTAAGCGAGATTTCACCTAAAGCTATTTCGTATTAAGAGATTTTGTAAGCATTAACTCGCAGCTTTTTTGGGGCGGGGAAATGCTTTCACTTCATCTTAAGCAAAATTTCGTGTTAAGCAAGTTTGCGTTAACGAGGTTCGGCTGTACTGTATTCAGGGTTCGTACGCCTCCTGAAATTCCTGAAAAACTCCTGAATTTAATTTTTTGTTTCTATGAGCCCTTATAACTCCTGAAATTTGTGTCATCTCCTGATATTTTTTTACCGTCTCCTGAATTTTTTTTTTTTGACAACCCAAATCGTTTTTCTACCGTACTTTATTCGAAATAAGTCTGCTCATAGACATTAGAAAAATAGAGTTAGGACATTGTGATACTACTAGTTTAAGTCCCAGAATGCACCGCACAACTCTTCAGAAGATTTTTTTTCTTCTGTTTCATCATTTGAAGTGCAGTGAAGTCACTAGACTAATGCAATAACAAACAAAACTATTATTATTTTATTCCTTGTTACCTCCTGAATTTAGATTGCTGCCCTCCTGTAAAACTCCTTAGAAATTCCTGAATTTCACTATCATAGATAGAGTATGAACCCTGTGCATTATTAATTTCCCTCTTGGTATTTCCACAGTAACATAGTAGCATTTTTTCTGAATAATCCCATTACCACATTTCTCCCATTAGGCTTCGTGGCTTCCGATATCCGTGGCAACGGTTCCTATACTCAGATGCTGCTGATCACCGACTACCACCAGCTTGGATCGCTGCACGATTATCTCAAGGTCAGCATGTTGGACAGCCTAGCTATGGTGAGGCTGGCACATAGCGCAGCCTGTGGGCTGTCCCACCTGCATGCTGAGGTGTCTGGGAAGCAAGGTTTGTATTAACCCTACAAGTGTTAGAGCCATCTTTTTTCACTTTTTTTGCATCAGTTTATCTTACAATAATCTTTTAAATTTGAGATCATCTCTTCAAAAATAAACCTGATTATGATTTTTTTTATACAAATATGTCATTTGGAATAAATTCAATTTAAAATGTATGTGTGAAAGCTTAAAAAAACCTCCTCAGCGCAACAGCCCATTTATGGGCCAAGGCCTGCCGTGCCCGTTTCAACTTTCGTGACCTACGGCTCTAGGGTGCTACGCATATGTCCCGGTTAGGTGGTCAGCCTCACACGGAACCCCTGGTGTTTAGTTCCCACGCATGCTTGGTACCCATTTTATCGACCCACTCAAGGAATGAAAGGATGGGTCAACCCTCGCCCAATCCGGGATTCGATCCCCGGACCTGTGGTGTGGCAATGCGAAGCACTACTACTAAGCCACTGGGCCTGGGTATATGTGAAAGCAACAATACATATTTGCCTCTTTCTAGGCTGTTTGGGAGGTAAATTGTAATTTGCTAGTTTTTATTCAAATATTTTCTCTGCCACATTTCTCCGGCTGTATTGAATATTTTTACAAGCAGATTTTTTTATGTTATAAATGTAGCTGACTTACAGATCCCGACCTTCCCACATTTTGAAATAGGTTAGAATATTCTTTTTAATTTTCAATAAATCATTTTACACAAAATATTCGAAGCAATTTCAAAAAGTGGGAAGATAGAGGCCTGTAAGTTATCTACATTTATTATTTAAAAAAAAAAAACGTTTGTAAAAATATTCAATACAGCAGGAGAAATGTGGCAGAGAAAATAGTTTTTTCTCCATTAGATTAACACTGAGGCACTTGAGTTTGGAGACCCGCGGTCCAGCGCGCCCATTCCCCCTTAATAACCATCAACACCAACTTTGTCAATACCATATAATAAAGTTTTTAAAAATCTGATAGTAAGCATTGCCTTCGATTTCAAGTTTATCGACTAGCTGGAGTTTTGCGAAAAGAAGTCTAGGAACTTATTCCAGTCTAAAATTTTCCAATTTATTTAGGCAGAATTTTTTTTTATTTGTAATCGAATTGTGAAATGAATAAGTGTATATAAGCATTCTCAGAAAACTTTATTTCGTGCCTTCATTTATGAATAAAACATTAATTTTAAGTTTTGTAAATTTGTTTTTCATGTGATTTGTCAAAAATAAATTGTTCAGGACAATGGTATTTTGCCTTATATTTTGTTTATTTGGATAAACTTAAACAGAAAGCTAATTTTCGCTTGAAAAAATTTCTTGCCAAATATTGTGAATGGGTCAGTGTTAGAAATTGAATTAGGAAATTTAGTTTAAAGTTTTGCCATTAGAGGAGAATCACCAGATTTTTGAAATTAATAGAACCACTGGAGTTTCAAAACCTTAAGTTCGTACGCCTCCTGAAATTCCTGAAAAACTCCTGAATTTCAATTTTTCTTCTAAGGGCCCTTATAACTCCTGAAATTTGTGTCTCATCTCCTGATATTTCCCCTCCTTTCCTGAAAGAATTGACGACTTTACTTTATTCGGAATACTTGATTCGGAATTAGTTTACTGCGCATGCACAGGTAGAAAAATAGAGTTCAGACATTGTGATAATAGTTAATGTCCCGGAATGCACCGCACAACTCTTCAGAAGATTTTTTTCCCTTCGGTTTCGTCATTTGAAGTGCAGTGAAGTCACTAGACTAATACAATAATAAACAAACATATTCAATTTTATTCCTTGTTACCTCCTGAATTTACATTCCTGCACTCCTGAAAAACTCCTTAGAAACTCCTGAATTTCACTATCATCAGTAGAGTATGAACCCTGTAAGTTTCAAAAATTTAGAAATCAACATTTACAATAGCAGGAGTTTGTAGATATGTTTGTAGATACGCAAATTTAAAGGATTCGATCGCATTTTGCGACTAGCGACTGTAAATTTCAAACCCTGATTAATAACCATCAGGGTATGATGGTTTTTTGAGCCACTTGGTTTTAATTAAGATTTAAACCAAGCAGTTTTTTTCCAGAAAAAAAACCGAATTTTGTCTTTTCTGAATTTCTTATAGTTTCAATTCTAAAATTGTTTTGTTTAAAAAAAATTTTTAATTATGATGCTTAAAATTACTAAACACAACAGATCGGTAAGTTTCAAAAATTTAGAAATCAACATTTACAATTGCAGGAGTTTGTAGATATATATTAATTTCAATATTACAGTCACAAGAGTCGCATACTGTCTTAGTTTTTCGATTGCGAGAGTTTCTGAATTTTAAGATCGCCACAATTATACAATTTAAAGTCCAATTTTTGCAATTTTAAGATCACTGTTAAGGAGATCGCTGAAAACTATAATAAGAAAAGCTGGTATAAACAGTTATGATAATCTAGTCACAATAACTGTGACTAACGGTTTTTTTTTGGGTTGCAAATTTGAAGGATTCGATCGCATTTTGCGACTAGCGACTGTAAATTTCAAACCCTGATTAATAACCATCAGGGTATGATGGTTTTTTGAGCCACTTGGTTTTATTTTAATTAAGATTTAAACCAAGCAGTTTTTTCCAGAAAAAAAAACTAACTTTGTCTTTTCTAAATTTCTTATAGTTTCAATTCTAAAATTGTTTTGTTTAAAATTTTTTTTTTAATTATGATGCTTAAAATTACTAAACACAACAGATCGGTTACATTCCGTTGTGCAATCGTACAATATAAAAGCATTCTTCAATATATATTTCAAAAAATAAACTTAAATGTGTGTTATTAATTTAACCCTAATGTTAATAGTTAAGTATTTCCTTGAATATTTCTTAAGTTTCATTAGGTTCTAACCATAGATATCATAGTTAAAGCATTAGATTGGCAGATCACGTGACCTCCAATGCTAACGACGGGACGCGCATGGAGGCCAAAATAAGAGGGCAAAATGGCCAGTGTTGCTGCCACTTAAAGGAGAAAAATACTACGAAAAAATACCATTTAATTCTAAAATTACGAAAAAATATCGTAAAAATACTAGCTGCATTTTGGAATCTTTTTAGTGACTAGTATTTTTTTTTTGGTAATTTTAGAATTAAATGGTATTTTTTCATAGTATTTTTCTCCTTAAAGTGGCGGAACACTGGTCATTTTGGCCTCCATGCGCGTCCCGTCGTTAGCATTGGAGGTCACGTGATCTGCCAATCTAATACTTTAACTATGATATCTATGGTTCTAACCCTGAAAATTTCAATTTTAACTTTTTATCTTTAACAAATTTATCTTAGTTTATCTATCCGATATTATCTTTTAATTAAGAATCTGTGAAGCAGGTGTAAATAAAATTTATTTTTCCAATTATTACTTTGCTGGTTTTGATTTAAATGTGTTCTTAATCAGAATGTTTCCGTTATAAAGGTTATTATAGTAATAGAGAATGCCAATACTCTAATTAGTAACTAGAAACCAAAGTTTGTGGAATTTACGTAACGTATGCCTGCTAATGTTTGATGCTTTAAGCTGATTTTTTTTCCTTAAATCTAGAATGAAACAGGAAAAGTTTTTTAAAAAAACTAAGTAGATTATATTTTAGTTAAACTCATAGTTTCCTTGCACAGAGGCCACAAACATGGACGGAGCTATAAAACACGCGGAGCAATCAGATGAAGAGGAAATTTCAGCCGTTTTATTTTGTCTTCATCTGATTGCTCCGCGTGTTTTATAGCTTCGCCCGTGGACGTGGCTTCTGTGCAAGGAAACTATGAATTTAACTATAGTAATATATTAATGATAAATAAATTAAATGTCTGAGTTGGATTTCATGCAATATATCTCTGTCATGTCTTTTTTTATTTCAGGAAAACCTGCCATTGCTCACAGAGACATCAAGAGCAGAAATATTCTCGTCAAAAAGGATGGCACGTGTGCTATTGCAGATTTTGGCTTAGCTGTTAAATACCAGAGGTAGGCAATACCTTAGTATTCTCACAATATTTCAATATTGAGTCACTCCACTAGCAATTGTTGCAAGATTATGATTAATCATATTTCTTTTAAATAACTATCTATTAGATCAGTGGTTCCCAATAGGTGGTCCGCGGACCCCCAGGGGTCCGCAAGCTATGCCAAAGGGGTCCGCAGGTTAATATTAGAATATGAAATATATTTCGTATAATAACAGATTTTTTTGTTTGGGCTGCTTCCTGCATGAGCCGAGTCTAGCGCAAAACTAGAATTAGATGGAGGCATTAGTTCTGCTGTATGCGAAGGCCTACTGAAGAAGAGCAAGATCAACTTCTTGTGGGTCTGTCCAGCTGGGGTGCGATGAAAAAAACATTTTCATTACTACAGACTCCTGGGCATCAGCACGTAAGGACTACAAGAAACTTGGAAATAAGGCAATGAGAAAGATCCTTTCATTTGCAACCGGATATCGGTGTGAGCAAGCATTTTCTTCCATGTGTTTCATGAAAAACAAATATAGGAATCGGCTCTACATGCTGTCTGATTTCAGAGTGAAAGTTTCAAGTTTGGAACCTAATATTTCAGAAATAAAGGGTTCAAAGGACAGATTTAACTCATCTCATTAAGAACTGAAAATTAAAACTAACTGTATACTGATGGAGTACTCTGTTGTAACTGTAAAAAACGGATAAAATATAAAGACTTCATTTGGCTCTCACTTTATAATTTTATTATAAGGAATTAATGGGGGTCCTTGTCACAAAAGCGGCTAGATGAGGGGTCCTCGAGAAAATGTTGTTGGGAACCCCTGTATTAGATAAACATCTTAAGAGTTTAAATGGTTTTATGATTAACTATTATTCTTCTTATTACTTTTCCAAAATATTATTGTTTTGAACACACTGTATTAAATGTAAAATGTTATATTGTCAGTTTTTTTCCTTGCAGATAATTAGTAGATATACATAAGTATTACCTTTGAGCATTAAACCTGGCTTTTCTTAATTCATGCTCCGGTCTTTCTAGTAATAACTATAAATTTAAAAATAATTACTTTATATTAATATTCAAGTTTTTTTTTCTTTTGGAAATGGTTTTAAATCATCTCTTCAAAAAATAAACTAAAATATGATTTTCTGTCTGATTAAAAATTTGCCTATTTCCAGACCGTTAGAAAGATTAATAAAAGTCCATAATCATAATAATGTTTTGTGTCAATTTTAGCTTCCACACTAAGTTTATAACGGTTGAAGGTTTTATAATCGTTCAGTCCGTCTGTCCGTCACCCACTTTCACAGAAAGAACCACAAGTCCCACAGACAAGTGGGATACGTCATTTTGGAGCAAAAAATCAGATTAGGCTACATTCCAAATTTCATTAAAAAATTTAAATTAGAAGTTTATTTAAAATTTAAATAACTAAAAATTTATTCTAAATTGAAATAACATGCAAATTCCATTTTTTTTTTCAATATTTCACTGTTGCCATCCACAAGTCCCACAGACAAGTAGAATACGTCATTTTGAAGCAAAAAATCAGATTAGACTACATTCCAAATTTCATTAAAAAATTTAAATTAGAAGTTTATTTTAAAATTTAAATAACTAAAAATTTAATCTACATTGAAATAACATGCAAATTCCATTTTTATTAAATATTTTCACTGTTGCCATTTTGTTAAACGTACAAGAAACTTTATTTGAAATAAAAATAAAAACTTTTGAAAGAATATTTATGTGATATAATTCAGTTTGGATTGTTCTAATATCACAATAGAGTTATTTTGATTTTTCATTATATATGTATGAAGAAAGATGCATATGGAATTCTAACTTGGCATAAAAAAAATATGTCAAGTTTCGCTTTTATTTTTAAAGCATCAATTGTACTAATTATAAATTTTTTGAACTGAAAAATTAATTTAACCAACTATAAATAAGTGAATTTTTGAAAGTAATGTAAATGGGAAATTGTGGCGACACAAAGATATTTATTAAAAAAGATTACATCATTATTCTTCGAACTTCAACCAAATTTATCAAACAATAAAGTTTAATTATTAAATATGAGAAAGAAGATTAATGAAAATAGTTAATTTTGGCGTTTAAAAGTTTGAATTACAAATAGCTAAATGCCCTGTTTGTTATTAGAATTAAATCACCATTGCCATTCGCAACAATCGCCCGAGAAACTTAATTCTTTTAGACAATAAATTAAAATAAATTTATTTTCGCGAGATCGATCAGTTTCAAATGACGTCAAATATATTTCACTACGAGATTCTTTGTATGTTGATATGAAATATTTTCGTTCTATTTAAAAGCGAGGAATATTACATATTTTTATTCTTTGAAATATAAATTAATTTTTGAAAACGATAAGTAATAATTATTGAATTTTTGAAATAAAATAAATAAAACTAGCCAAATTTAGCATGTAAATGTTTAATATAGAATGAATGCTGTGTTTGGCGCCTTTTTACCTGTTAAACACAACTTTTGTGTGGAAGCGGGTTAAGTGACAGATTCTGTTACAAACCTACTTGGTTGAAATCTGCAATGTAATTGCATGCATTCTTAAATACTTGATCATCTTGCCTCATTATTCGTTTAAAACATACCTCCCTTCTTTTAATCAGAAATAACGTAACACATGCAAAGCATATGTATCTAGTCAGAGGCCAATGTTTATAATTGTTGCTTGTCTGTCTATATGATAAGAATTTCTGAGAGTATTACAGGGTGGTAACAAACCTGGAAATCAGGGAATTCTCAGGGAACTTTTTAATTCTGGAAATATCACGGAATTTTTCAAATTTCGCTGAATATCAGGGAATTTTTCCATTTCGGATTATTTAAACAGTAGGTTTAGGTTCTTGCAATCACTATACTAGCGGACGCTTCTTGATCAAAAGAAAATATTCTGGTGGTTCGATTGGCCTTAACCAGAGCTACGAAAGTAAACTCAACTCTTCCTATCATTTGCAGAGGCAAAAAACTGTCAATTATTATCAAACGCCAAATATGCTCCAAAGTCCCAACGCTGTGTACGATGTCGCCCATAACGGTTGCGTTGGGTGCTACTCGGGTGTCGGCTCGTCACTTGACTGTGGTTCTAAATTACGACGCCCGTCGCCAATAGCCCTCGTGTAGCTCTAGTATGACAATAATTAAAACTAAACTAAAAAGTAATTGTAGAATCGGGGAATTTTTTATGATAGTATCAGGGAAATCATGAAAATATCAAGGAACTTTTTTTTAAAGGATTTTGTTACCACTGTGTATTAAGGTAGTAGAATTAGTTATTTATGGAATTTCTTTTTATATCTTGGTGATATATTTATACAGAGTTTCCTCTTATACCATACCTTTTAAAATGTTTTTATACAAGGCTTTAAAACACTAAGACAATCTCGCATGTTTCAGCTGGTCCAACGAACTCGACCTCGGCATGAACACGAGAGTTGGTACGCGTCGGTACATGCCTCCAGAGATTCTGGACGAAACTATCGACACGTCTCAGTTCGAAGGATTCAAGAGGGCTGACATGTACTCCTTCGCCCTGGTGCTGTGGGAAATCGCAAGGAGGTGTATAGTGGGCGGTGAGTTTGTTTGGTCAACAGTTGATTCCATGCAGGGATTGGAGTAACGCGTTACTTGTAACGCCGTTACTTGTAACAGTTACTTTTTTTTAGGTAACGTCGGGTAACGCCGTTACATTTTTCAGAAAGTAACTGTAACTGTAACTTAGTTACTTTTAGCGGTAACGAAGTAACGAAAAATTGCGTTACTTTTCCGTTACTTTCCGAAGGCTGTCTGATGCTTATTTATAAATTCCACTCCTAAGAGAGAAGGGAACATTTCGCATTCCCGAAATCTGAGCTTTTCTTGGGAGGGAAAAAGCAAACTAGCATTGTCCACTTTGGCTGCTGACGGCAGCCAGAGTTGCGAAATTGTTTCGTTAATAATGATTTTCTTTGAAAAATGGTAAGATGGCTAAATTACAATTTTTCTCATAACTTGAAATTTCAAAAAGTAACTGTGAATCGTTACTTTTCGTACTAAGTAACTGTAACGTGTTACTTTTCATATTAAGTAACTGTAACGGTAACAGAGTTACTTTTTTTATTAAGTAACTGTAACAGAGTTACTTTTTTAAAGTAACTTTCCAATCCCTGATTCCATGCATAATCTGTAGTGTAAGTTGCATGCAGTAAAAACAATGAGTATCACTACACCAGTGGTTCCCAACCTTTTCTTATGTTTCTTGTTATGTCTAATCATAATTTGAGTTAAAGTGTAACGATAAAACAGTTTTATAACACTTACAAACCGTTTATAAAAGCAACCAAAGAAGCTTTATCCAGTAACTTTTAAATAAAATAGAAAAAAACATAAAACACATATTTTTAAAGAACAAAAGTGAAATGATTAACTAGATATTTTTACTGGCTTCTAGAAAATTTAAGAGAGTTGAATGGAAAAATTGGCTGGTTTGGTTATGATTGGAGAATGGTTTTACTGTACAAAGGTACAACATTATTTTAAATTCCTCCCTTTAAATACTCATCGCCCCTCAAGTATTTTGTGCCCCCTTGATAACACAAATCGCCCACTTGGGGGCGACCGCCCCCAGGTTGGGAACCGCTGCAGTACACTAACATTAAATGAGAAAAAAGCTTTAATGGAATATTTGATTTAAACTCAATAATGTAACCTGCTTTATTTAATTAGATTTTTTTTTCAAATGAAAATGCAATTGCACAGGCTTTTGCCAATTTTATAAATGTCCAGCCCACTGGCCATTTGCCTGGCCCAGATCACAACTTCAGACATTACTCTTACACAAAATACACTGCTCAAAAGAATTAGGGGAATGCATGGTTTAAACCCTTTCACCCCCAATGATTCCATTTGGCATCATCAGCATGCGATTTTTTTTTCTCACTAAGTTGAGCTCGCACTTATTTATCGTTAGATGGTAGAATAATGTATTTTGGGGAATTAAATAATGTTTGTTTTAATTAAATGAAAATATGAAAAACATGGTAAAATAAAATTCGCTGCCAAAAAATTTTATGAAATAAATTGACCCTAAATTCTTCACGCTTGCATTCTTAGATGTTTAAAAATTGATTTTAACTTTTTTTTTGATAAATAAAGTTTTGAAAAAAATTTTGTTATAATTTATTCAAAAGTTATGATACCAATTTTTCCCCTTAAATTTTAGTTGAAAAAATTAAGATTTTGTACCCCCGTTTTTTACCATTTCATTGTAGATGCATAATGAATCTATTTCACAAAGTTAAGATTTTTAAAATGAAAAATAAAATGTTGAAACTGAATGAGTCAACAAAAGTACAGAAAGTGCTCCCCTAATTGTTTTGAGCAGTGTATACTGTCGGCACAATTGTTAGAGTAGTCAATGTCAACCCTTCGCCCCTTTATTGGAGTTGACCTGTCTGGAATGTTGCTCTCTGCGTTGTTTAAATGTGTAATTTTCAAAGTTTCTGTTAATGACTGTTTGTGTTCGTCTTTAATAAAATGATGTCGCTAATCAACTAATGATGCCACTTGCTACAGTCGCTGGATAAATTATTAGACGCACTGCAAGATTTCATGTAAAATATTAATTACCGGGTGATATTGTACTGTTTAATTATTTTAAATGGATTTGTTTTTTATTTTTATATAATCCAATCAATTACCGATTTATTTGACATAAATAAAACAGCATTCATTTAGAAAAGCATAAGTTTATTAAGTTTTAAAGAAAAGTGAAATTAATGTTAGTAAAAGTCAATATTGAGTTGAGCCACCTTTAGCCGCTATCAAAGCTTTAATTCTGCGCCGCATGCTATCAATGCAAGACTGTACTGTCTCCTGCACTTGAAGATGATGATTCCACACATAAATAATCTTATTATAAATAATTAATATAAATCAATCTTAATCATAATTATCTTAAAATGAATACAAATAGTATGTAGTAAAATGAATACAAATAATGTAGTCTACAACAATTTGTTTAAATAATCATATAAATACGTCCGTATCCCTCAATATTGCTTAAGGCAAAACTTGTATCATCTTTGTGTGAAGATGATTTTATGTAAGGTCCTTTGTAGTGACACAAAATGTTATGAAACTTTGAATAAACAATAACAATAAATGATAATATTTAGCTCAACTTTTCTTCTCAATGCAGGCATCACCGAGGAGTACCAGCTTCCTTTCTACAACTGCATTCCCTCCAACCCTAGCTTCGAGGACATGAAAAAAGTGGTTTGCGTGGATCAAATGAGGCCGGCCATCCCCCTACACTGGAGCAAATGCGAGGTGATTTTGAAATTCATTGCTCTTTGAAGTAGTTTTTATTTGATAATTGTAGCTTGCTTTTTTTTTACTTTTGAAAGAGCGATTAAATTTTATTATTCATATCTCTTTTATCTCAAACTCACTGTTAACAGATCGTGCATGTGTCAACATCAAAACATTTCTCAAACAAGGTTTTTCTTGGTAGTTCACTAAAGAAACCAGTCTTGGAAATCTACAGCAATTCTAAGATGTGGAATATACTACCCAGCAATTTATTAATAAATCTGAATTCTCCGGTGTTTCTAAAATTGAAAAACTCCGTCAATTTTAAGCTAGCAAATCTGCAGCAACTCTAAAAATTAACTGAGGAGACTCTAAACAGAGTGGATTTAGGGTCCGCAGACTTTCTGCACTCCTCTGTTCTAGAAGTTTTACTTTTTAATACACAATTCTCTTTATCAAGAATTTTTAATTATCTGATCTACCTCCGGTCCTAATTAGATCAACTCCCTTTTTAACATAACCACATACATTTGTACCAGTTTATGGTAAAAGCTTATACTGAACAATACAAGCATACAGTGATTTCAATTTGCCAATTAAAAGAAATTGGTAAACTTACCTAACTATAAACTTGCGTTTTCACTATATGACTTTAAATTTACTCATTTTTATGTACTGCTTGTAATACTTAGGGTATGTAACTAGTACTTTTAGATCAGCAAGCATTGACTGTTATTTTAAAAACGGGGCTACTGACTATTTAAAAATGGAAAAGATTTAGAGCTGAGAACAGAAAAATATAAAAGTGAAATTCTCTTCTAACGACTATTCATTTTTATTGAAGGTAAAAACACAATTTAAAAAAGGTGGCTAACAATGCCCAACTAACGAAAACTCAAACACATCAACCATTTTTTAAACTTCCATATCATTACTATTGCTAGATCCAGAACTGTGTCAAGACCAAAATGGGTTTTTTTGTAGTGGCGTCATAAAGGCATTTGACCAGGGCCGGATTTCGAAACAGGCTAAGTAGGCTGTAGCCTAGATCAGCGAATCATTTGGGGCGGCAAATTTTACGACCCATTAAAGCGGCGTTCGGCATAAAAAAATTGTAATAAAGATACGAATATTTTTAAGAAAGAAAACAATTTACATTAATGCGTAAACCTATATATAGTACTAATATTTCGTAGCAAACATGGTCGCTGCGAGGGCAATTGCACCCCCTCCTCCCGGATTTCGAAGTTAAAAGAAAAATAGTAGAAGTTTAAAAAATTCGCCTATTTCGCTTTCGATTTAGTGTGTAAAGGTACATAGATGATTCTAATATGTGTATCGATTTTAAACAGCACAGCTAACCAGCTACTTTTCCCTGAAGGGGGAGAATATTGTGACAGGGGCGGCAAATCAATCGTAGCCTACAAGCGGCAAATCTTTAAATTCGGCGCTGCATTTGACTGCTAATTGAGCTGCTCAGGGCCGATTCGCAGGTCCTTGAGCAAAACTAACTTGCCTTTTATCCAATAACTGTACCTTCTGTTGAGTATAACATTTTAGGATGCGCCCACACGATTTCACAACTAATCCGATCTTTTCAGTACATGCAAATCATGGCCAAAGTGATGCAGGAGAGCTGGAAACAGAACAGCGGAGCACGACTCCTCGCTCTGAGGGTCAAGAAAACTCTGTCGAGCCTCGAGAATCAAATCCGCCAGAACGAAATGAGGGACGACGACAAATCGCTGAAAATCGTCGTCTGACGTTGGACTTTTTAAAAGGGGTCAAATGGATCCCTTGCCCTGTTACAGGGGAGCTCGCTCTCTTTGGTGCCTTTAATGTGTGTGTGTGTGTGTTGATGACTGCTTGGGAGAATCTCTTTGAAGAAAGGGGTGTTGAGATGTGTTTTTTATGTGGTGGTCGGCGATTGTTTTTCAGGTTGTTTGTTGCAGGAAACAGATCGGTGATAGTTTATACAGATGCTTTATTTAAATTAAGAGTAAAGTTTGATTTCATTCGATCTTATAAATGTAAAATAAACTAAAAACTTAAAAAACTCCTCGGCGCAACAGCCCATTAGTGGACCAAGGCCTGCCGTGCCCATTTCAGCTTTCGTGACCTAGGGCGCTAGGCATATGTCCCAGTAAGGTGGTCAGCCTCACGCGGAACCCCCAGTGTTTAGAACCCAAGCATGCTTGGTACCCATTTTATTGACGCACTCAAGGGATGAAAAGATGGGTCAACCCCACCCAATCCGGGATTCGATCCCCTGACCTGGGGCATGGCAATGCAAAGCACTACCACTAAGCCCCTGGGCCTCGTAAAATAAACTAAGATAATCTAAATTATGAATTTGTTCCTACACTCTTAAAGCAAACGAGCGGTTTTAACTCAGTCTGAGTTAATTTCCACTCATTTCCATGCCGAAAATGCACTTCCCCTATAGGAGTGGATTTCACTCTTTTTGCGGAGTGGGTAAAAGAAATAAAAGAAAACAATCTACGTCCTACACTCTTAAAACGAGCGGTTTTAACTCAGTCTGAGTTAATTTCCACTCATTTCCGTGCCGAAAATGCACTTCCCCTATAGGAGTGGATTTCACTCTTTTGTTTTAAGAGTGTACAGTAAATTTGGTTTGTCCTAGAATATGTTGAGCATATGTTTTCATCAGCACAAATACCCAATGTTCTTACTGCTGAGTAATTACTTTATTGTAGATGCTTCAGTATTGAGCTTGCAGGTTCCAGGATCAAAACCGGGCCAACTCTCCAAATATTTAGGATGTGGTTAAACAAAGAAAAGCTATGTTTTTAGCCGATTTTTTTTTAAAAATTCAGACTCGGCAACCCTAATTTTTCTTGACAAGTAAAGTATCACAGCAAAGTAAAATTTCTTCATAAAACAATCTTCATATTTACATAAGAATGACATAATGCTTATCTTCAATTTTCAAGCTTGAACGCTTATCTTCAATTTGAAACATATAATTGGAATCAAGTTGAGTAAATCTGATCAATCATAAAAAAAAATCAACGAATATTTTAACTACTATTGTGAGACAAGGTTTTGGTTTTCCAGAGAAATTCATCAATAATTTATTGAACTGTTTCCTGCATCATCTCCCGAGCTACAATCGTTAACTGCCACCGCGACCATTAAGAGTCGAATCTTATAGGAGGATGTGGTCTCAAGTCCACCGCTCAATCTATGCCCTAATTCAGGACTACAAAGCATTTATATAGATTTGTAACGATACATTTTATCATCATCTACTCTTTTCCAATACCCCATTTCATTATTTAAAGGGAAGTTGATCACTTCACCTAGTTTTGTTTTGCATGTTAAGTCTATGGGAGTGTTTTTTACGTTGAACGGCCTTTAATTGAAGTTTTATAAACTAATGGGATTTGTCAAAAGGAAGTCTATAAACTTGTCCGAAGAAAAACATTTTTAAAATTTTATTTAGCCAGAAAAATCTTATTTCAATTTGTTTATGTTTTTAAAAAAATCTGATAGTTAATGCACTGTCTTCAATTTTAAGTTTTAGTTTATTTTAATTTTAAGTTAGCTTTGCAAACGGAAGGACTTATCCTGGACTGCACTTTTTCATTTTGTTCAGCCAGATTTTGATAAAAAATCTGCTAGTTAAATGAACAAGTTTATTCAAAGATTCATTGAGAACTTAACCCATAAAGGATGGATTTGTGAATATTTTTTGTATCTTTATTTCCGAATGAAAGTATAAACTTAAGTTTTTTTTTAATTGTTTTTCTTGTAGCTTAATTTCTTCTTCATAAATTGTTTAGGACTATGGTCTTCTTTTGTCTTGCATTTTATTTAACTGCATGAACTTAAGCAGAAAGTTCATTTTGCCTGTACAAACTTTCTTGCCAATCGTCTTTAACAGGTTAATAAGCTTCCTTTGGTAAAAACTTTTTCCTTACATAAAAAAACTTTTAAACTTTAAAAGCAAATTAAGGGTAAACTTAGAACTGCCCTATAGACTTAACAAGGAAATTAAACTTTAAGTACCTTTCAAACTCAGAGCGTGGACAATTTGTGACAATCTACTTTTCATTGTTGATTCAATATCGTTTGGGCTGGAAAAGCAACAATTATTTTTTTGCAAATCATAGGTTTAAAATAAAACTTCAGCAAGTAGCATACGTTTTATGCCTTAATAATATTTAAAAAGACTGTTCATGGTTTTTAAAGTCAAAATCTTATAAAGTTATCAAATTGAACCACATATTATTTTATTAGCTTTGAAATTTAAATGTATAATAATTGATACAGTAGTCATTATAAAAATGTTATTTTTATCTGTTTAATCATAATTTCAAAATGTGTGTAACATTATCTTATTTTTTTTCTCCTTTATCTAGTATGACTTGCTTCCATTTTTTTCTTTTCTTTCTCGCCAAATCTTTAGTTTGCTTTTTTTTTATACATTTGGATCAATGTAATTTTTAATTAGGTTTTTTTTGTCGACGTTAGACAAATGTTGAGAGAATTTTTTTAAATGGTGTTAATTATTAAGTTTACTTTTTTTTTTATCTTGTTACTGAGTATTTTGCCATAATTTTCTAAAACAAGCTTTCTTTCAAAAAGCATTTAGAATCGGTAATTGTTATGATTTTATTATTTAAGTTAAAATTTGCACTTGTTTCATCTAGTACTGTTGCATGTCTGTTTATTATGTGTTTTTAGCACACACGCACCCCTTTCAAAAGTATATATCTGGCTGGAAAAAATGTAAGGAATTCCGAAAGGGGTGTTTATTTCCTGCCTTTGTTCAAGTTCCAAACCAAACACAATTTTAAAAAAAAACTAAATATTTAGTTTTTTTTAGCAGCCCCTTAAAATTTCAAAAATGCAGCCTACATTCCCTGACACAAAACTTATAGGATGAGATAAAATCAAAATTTTATGGGTTTTTTATTAATTTAGACTACAAATCTTTTTATTTGATTATTAGCAAAGATTGATTTTTGCTATTCATTAATAAGCTGTACATTGAATTTGTTATTTATTTATCGAAAAAATACTTTGTTATTTTATTATGGATTTTGTGTGACCCTTACAAACATGGTTCCTTTATTATTAACTGTATTTTGATCAACTTGTCTCCTATTGTGCCAAGTACTTCATTTCTAATGAACATGTAAAATAGCATCTTAAACAACAATTATTTGTTTGCAACATATTAATGAATTTTCTATTATCATAGGGAACACGCTTATATTTATAACTAAAATATTTCTGGCTTACAAGGTTTAAAAATACATTCATCATTAAAAAAAAATAAGTTAAATTTCAACGTTACTTCTATTACATAACAATAATTTAAAATTAATTTAACAAATCATTAGCTGTATTAAACTTTTTTTTAAAAAATACATTTTATAATTTTAGTTGTATATTTCAAGTTTTCCCAAACGAACTTTTCATGCTTGCAAAAAGATACTTGTATCAAAAGGATTGCATGTCCAACTTTAAATAGATATTGTGCGTTGCTTTTCGTTATACATACTTGTAATTAATACAATATAACTCGAATACTGTTTCATCCATTGACCTAGAAGGGAAACTGGAATGAGGTGTCAGCGAGCTGAAAACCCACTCGCACCCTTTTGAGCGAACAGGGCAGAAAAGGACTATTTTCCCTACACTTGTATGCAATGCTTGTATGAGATCCCTCTATCATATTGACTTGGGCTCCTAAATGTATTTTAACATTTTTAGTTTGAAAGAAATTAACTTTCTTTAAGTTTAAATTCCAACTTTTTTAAGAAATAACCATGTGGATCACTAACTAAGAACCAGCGAAGACGAACCCAATAGCGAAATAGGCAAGTTTCTAGGTTTTCTGCCCGGTTCGTTTCTGCTGCAGTGCCGTGTGTTCCTCCGTGTTTCGTTATTGAACCGGCTCCTTTGCTGCCCTGTTCAGTGAATCACACACCTCACTCCACGTTTCTTCTAGCTCAATGGTTTCATCTGACTTGGAATAGGTGTTTTTCATGACTTTAGACTTATTTGTCAGTTGTTGTGTCCATTCCTGTGTGATTAAATGTGTCCAGCAATAATCTGTGCCAAAATACGTCAGTAGATACTCTGTGTAAAATAAGTGGTTCTTATTCACATGCACTTCACATATCTACTTAAATGTCGATTGGTGTAAATTTGCGTTTTCAATTGAATAAGTTAATGGGAAATTTCACAGTGTCAGAGGTAAAGATATGATCAGAGTTTACACAAAAAAAAATTAAAAATTTTCAGATTAAAAATATTCTTTATATATTTGTTTTAGTACTAACAAAAAACCAACCCTTATAAAAAAAAAAACTCTCATTTTTTTAATTATTTACTTCAGATGTTGAAATCAAAAAAAAATATATCAAATTTCTTTCAAGCAACACCATGAGTTGATATATATTTTTTTAAATTTAAATAATGTTTCAGAATTTTTTTTGTAACTCTATAAACATGCTTAAGTTTTTTTTTCCTTCTTTTAAACATTTTTTTTTTGCAAGTTCTTCATAAATTATAGTTCAAAACATCTTACCTTGCAAGAGTTTTTAATTGCCTACATTGAAATAATCTTTACGTCTGATACCTTTTAATCGGTCGTATATATTAAATTTTTAAAATTTGGCAAAAGTTTGCAAAAAAAATAAGGACTAATTAGATTTACTATTAATTGTGAACCACTTATTTTGGTGTATTAGTATAGATACTCAATCTACTCACTTAAATTTATTTAAATGGCAGCTGGAAAAATCCCAGCTGAAATATATGACATATTATAACTTAACCCCCTCAAAATCTTATATTTTGTACCCCAATTAAACTTAATAACTTAAATTACCTTTTTCACATATCTTTAATATCACTTATCTTTAACATCCCAACAACAGCATCATCGAGTCGCACCAAGTAACAGTTCCCACAGAAACTGTTTAGTCATCAAATATTTTACTGTAGCCTTAAACCTCTCTCATAATTAATCATCAACCCTGATTGGTCAATCGAAGAACAAACAATAATAATCTGTAGCTGTGACGCACTTTTTAATTAGACTTCGAGATGTAAGGTTCCGGCCCCGTTCTTTACCAAGTCTAAAATATGCTTTCTTTACAATAAGCCACTCTTTGGACGTCCAATATTCCTCCATTTCTAGATTAACTAAATAAGAATTATACTCTCATGTGTAGTAGATGTTATTCTATTACAATAAAGTCGGCGTAATAGAATAACATCTACTACACATGAGAGTATAATTCTTATTTAGTTAATATAGAAATGAAGGAATATTGGACGTCCAAAGAGTGGTTTATTGTAAAGAAAGCATATTTTAGAGTAAAGAACGGGGCCGGAGCCGAAGCTCGGCACATCAAAAATGTGAAAAAGGTAATTTAAGTTATTAAGTTTAATTGGGGTACAAAATATAAGATTTTGAGGGGGTTAAGTTATAATATGTCATATATATTCGTTTCTTCCTTTTTTTACTGTTTGGTGTTTGCTATAAATTGTATTTAATCAATGTTCTGTGCATCTTTCTATACCTTTATTTTTAAAAAAATGTGATCATATATCATAATTATATTGTTTATCATCAATTTAATCCACAAAATCATCTAAATTGTAAGTCATTCATGCATGGGTTAACTAACACTCAGCAATAATAATTCCACATGCTAACTCGGGTAGCCAAATAAATTGCAAGAATCTATTATTCATTCATTAAAATAATCAACAAAACATCTACAGTCCCTGGACAAATTATTAGACGCACTGCAAGATTTCATGTATCAATCAATGATGAACAAAATACCTTTAGAAGGACATTTGAAGAGTACAAGGGGGAAAACCGCTTAATTTCGTAGAAAACTTTCCTCATCAGGCCTCTTTGGCGATGAAAGCGAGTCATCGCCTAAACTGGTGTAAGGAAATCGGTTACTCACTTTGTTTTTCTCTCGCGGCAACCCTGATCCACGCCAGAGATCAGCGGACACAAGTCACACGTTGGTACCGCGAAAGAAGAACCGAAAGGAAAACCGGTTTTCTGTCGCCAATGTCCGCCAAGCAGATACAATTACGGCACTACTCCTAATAAATAAAGCGGTTCTTCCCCTGTACTCTTCATTTGTGTTCCTGAACTTAAGCTATTGAATAGACAATACTATTTGCTATACTTCATACGTATATCGACATCTTTTTTAATGATATGGCATTCTTTGGTATGTTTTCATCATTACTAAAAAAAAATACAGTGCGTCTAATAATTTGTCCAGGGACTGTATCTATACCTTTAATCATTCATCATATTAATATGATCAATTGAAACTCGCCATATAAACTCAGGTAGCTTAAAAAAAATTGTCTGGTTTTTTTCAAGATTTGTTTAATGTTGTTTAAAGCTCTAAGCCCATACTTCCGAATTAAATCAAGAAATCGCCCAAATCGTGATAACCATTTGTAACTATCCCCTCACATATTTTAACCGAATAAATTGTTAAATCGTAGTGAAGGAAGCCATTGCTGTTAATCCCTTACGTAGAATCATATCAAAATTGTGGAATTAATGCATACATGAAATTTTTTAAAGGTAAACTGGTGTACTATCTAAATTCTGCATATCTTTGAACTATGAGGATAGTTTCAAAAAAAGAAATTTTAAATTTTTTTTTCCTTCATTCTAGTTATTAGTCTGAAGTTATATTGTTCATGTTATTTCATTTTTCGAGGTAGATTTTAAATTGCAACTATTTGCAAACTGTTTTGAAAAGTAGTTATAGTTAAACTCAAGTGTTTCCTTGTACAGAAGCCACGACCATGGTCGGAGCTATAAAACGCACGGTGCAATCAGATGAAGAGGAAATTTCAGCCGTTATATTTTGTCTTCAACTGATTGCTCCCTGTGTTTTAGTGCTCCGCCCCTGGTCGTGGCTTCTGTGCAAGGGAACTATGAGTATAACTATAATTACACCGTTTCAAAACTCTGTCGGTTTAATTTCTTGATTAGAAAATTATTTCACATTCTCTGTAAACTATGTGTCATACTAAAAGAATTAAGAGAGAATAATTTATTCTCAAATGCAATTATGCGTTCCTGTTTTGTGTTTTTGTGCCATATATTTCTGTATTTTTATTTGTGTATTATATATTTATGTCGATGAGTTTCCAGACTTTTTATACATATTATTAGCTGAGAAATTATTCTTGGGTGTAAAAAAAAAGTTTTGATCTTAAGTTTTTTTGAAGCCAAGTGATTATGATTTTTAAAAAATTGTTGATTTGTATGCTTTTATTATTGATTTATCTGTTTAGTGTTTCGTTTACGAACTTAAAGGGGAATGGGCGGCCTGGACCGAGGGTCTCCAAAGCAAAGTGCATCATTGTGAATCCTATGGAGAAAAAAAAAATCTCTGCCACATTTCTCCGGCTGTATTGAATATTTTTACAAGTGGATTTTTTTAATGTGATAAATGTAGCTGACTTACAGGTCCCGACCTTCCCACTTTTTGAAATGGGTTCGAATATTTTTTTTAATTTTCAATAAATAATTTTACACAAAATATTCGAAGCAATTTCAAAAAGTGAGATGATAGAGACCTGTAAGTTGTCTACATTTATTATTTAAAAAAAAAACGTTTGTAAAAATATTCAATACAGCCGGAGAAATGTGGCAGAGAAAATAGTTTTTTCGCCATTGGATTAACACTGAGGCACTCGAGTTTGGAGACCAGCGCGCCCATTCCCCCTTAAGAGCATGTGCGGGCTAACAAATCAAATCCAAAAATTTAACATGTACTTTTGAAAGAAAATCAAGTAAATAAGGATATTTGTGCTAAACAAATCCTTTTGGTGTGAAACACCCCTTGTGAGTGCTTGGTGGTTAAAAATTAGCTTTTTTTAATTAGTTATTGGCTTTTGTATTAGTTTTTTTTTTATTTTGTTTAAATAGTATAGTTATGATAAAATAGTTGCTTAAAGCTTTTTATTATTATTTACATTTTTCCTTCAAAATGGTGTCTAAAAAGAAAATAATGAATGGTCAATCAAAAAATTATGATAAATGTTTGGTTTTGTGAAAAAAAAATTTAATAGCAATAATAGTTGCATAACTTTATTTTCCAAAGTGTTTTGTTATTATTTCACTCAGTGGCAAGTTAACTTATACTTTGGAACAATTAAAACACAAGACAAAAATTTAAACTTTTAAAAAATACTACCATGAACAAAGAGTTTTTAAAAAAATGTTAATGTCCTTAATTCTTCTAATTGGCCAATTGGCCTATTCTAATTGCCAATTCTAATTGTTTTAATTCTAATTGCCTAATTCTGATTGGCCTAAACACTGCCATTGTAAGACTTCTCCACGTTTAAATTGTCTTATCTGTGAATCTGACAAAAAATCAATTTTAATTTTCTTGCCAAAATTACTAACAAACTTTAACTTAGTAACATAATCACTTGGTCTAATGTCAAGGATATTTTGCAAGACCCAGAAGGGTAGCTTATGTCGTCATAACTCTTAAAAATTTTAAATGTTTTATTTTCTAGGGCTTCCTTTGTAAAAAAAAAAAATGTGAAAATAATATGAATGTTTTTAACCGTCGCATTTGTTCGCGAAACAATGCGAGATGAACGTGTACAGAAAATAGTCATTTATATTTCTATTTATGGATAGATATGTCGAAATAAAATATTGATAATATATTTTTGTTCTTATTTATTGTATTTGTTGGTGGTTGGTGCATATCACTAAACACGAGGATTCCCTCCCTAACCATAGCGTAAGAAGACAACCCGAATCAGCATGTACACGTAGAAATTTGCGGCATGCGTTAATAGTCAAAATAACCGCGCGTTTTATAGTTGATGCAAATCAAAAGGCATGTAATGGTTTTCGGTGACGCATATACAGTCCCTGGACAAATTATTAGACGCACTGCAAGATTTCATGTAAAATATTAATTTCCGGGTGATATTGTACCGTTTTATTATTTTAAATTGATTTGTTTTTTATTTTTATATTATCCAATCAATTACCGATTTGACATAAATAAAACAGCATTCATTTAGAAAAGCATAAGTTTATTAAGTTTTAAAGAAAAGTGAAATGAGTGTTAGTAAAAGTCAATATTGAGTTGAGCCACCTTTAGCCGCTATCAAAGCTTTAATTCTGGGCGGCATGCTATCAATGCAAGACTGTACTGTCTCCTGCATTTGAGGATGATGATTCCACACATAAATAATCTTATAATAAATAATTAATATAAATTAATCTTAATCATAATTATCTTAAAATAAATACAAATATGTAGTCTGCAACAATTCTTTTAAATAAATATCAATAATATTGTAGTTTAAATATACCATTATTGCATAAAAACTCTTAAGAAACATAAAATTACTTTTTAAAAAAATACTGTGCGTCTAATAATTTGTAAAGGGACTGTATATACAAAATGAGGCACATGACGTCAGTAAAGTGTCTTTAACACAAAAATTATCCTATAATGTTGACATACCATAATAATATATCCATAGGTTGAGAAGGGAACCTAAATTAATCGCTGATTTGACGAAAAAGTTTTCTACGATCTGTGACTTGCATGTTTGTGGCTTTAGCTACTAAAAAATTAAAATTTTATTTGGGAAAGCTATATTTATTTGAAACTTAATGGATAGGGGATTAATTTTGTTTTCCTGAAAAAAGATGTTAAGTCAGTTTAAAACACTTATATAAAGAGAGCTAAAGCATTGTTGTTGATTTATGAAATTTTCTCTTCAGGAACATCTGTCGGGTCATTGATTAAATTATGATAAAGTTGTAAACTAGCACGTCATTCTCAATGCAACAGTTATAGCCCTCTTGTAGCTCTAGTGCGATGTTATTCAACCAGACAAATGAAACTGTTAATTTCTTAATCTCAAAAGGGGGCTGGGGTAAGCCATGTCGGAAAGCGCGTTTGCCTTCCATGCGAAAGGTCCCAGGTTCGGATCCGGGCATTACCAAAATTACTGCCGACTGATAAATGGTATGCGCCAGTAAAAAGTCCGGCGAATAATACCACAGTAAAGGGAGTGCACGTTAAATATGCAACAAAGTCTCCACTCTACGTACGATGGCGCCCTTAAAAATTGCGTGAGGCAGAATTGGCGAACCCTTCCTTTCACCACCCGAGGCAATTTTATGCTATTCCAATAGTGAAGTATTTTAGGTTTTGGGTTGTGTGCCATTAGCTTAGGTGCTGTTTAAGTCATCTGCATGGCTAGGGCATTGTTCCCGGGTTTTCCTCAGTTTAGAATCGCCAATAGCCTTCGTATACCGCTAGTGCGACGATTTTCAACTCAACCAACCTAACTGATATTAGACTCGATGCCTTTACTAATATCCCAATGTGCCGATTTTGCAAACCCGACGCTAATCAAGAAAAAATTTCCTAACCGATTAATATTTGTGTTTATTTTCTTCATTTCGATCAACTGAAAAGAAACAGATTTCTGGTGGTGACGTAATTTTGGTAACTTAACTGTTTCCGGTTGTCTGTTTTTAGCCTCCTCTGGTGGTGTCATAGATGTTTGTTGATTTAATTTGTGGATCAAAATAAAAATATCAATGAACATAGGGCTTCATAATTTTGTGATTTACCTTCGAATTAACGTAGATGAAACTCGTGAACCATCAGCCGAAACAAGAAACGGGATAGAAAACACACATCGCAGCCCAAAACCGGTAAGTGTTTAAAAATCACATTTCTCAGTAAAACATCATGGTTATTAGCATAACGCATACCAACTGAAAACTCACCGGCAATACGACGAAAATAGCCAAATATTTCTCTAGAAATAGACCTTGAGCGTTTAGCACAACACATATTCGCTTGTTTCGTTTGCTGTTGGTATGCGTTTGATCGTTTTAGTACCTCTTCCATCATCTTTCTTAGCACCAAGCCGAATGGCGAACATTTTTATCCTTCTTTAAGGGGGAATGGGCGCGCTGGACCGCGGGTCTCCAAACTCAAGTGCCTCAGTGTTAATCCAATGGCGAAAAAACTATTTTCTCTGCCACATTTCTCCGGCTGTTTTGAATATTTTTTACAAACGAGTTTTTTTTTTAAATAATAAATGTAGATAACTTACAGGTGTCTATCTTCCCATTTTTTGAAATTGCTACGAATATTTTGTGTAATATTATTTATTGAAAATTAAAAAAAATATTCGAACCAGTTTCAAAAAGTGGGGAGGTCGGGACCTGTAAGTCAGCTACATTTATCACATAAAAAAATCCGCTTGTAAAAATATTCAATACAGCCGGAGAGATGTGGCAGAGAAAATACTTTTTTCGCCATAGGATTAACAGTTAACACTGGAGCACTTTGCTTTGGAGACCCCCGGTCCAGCGCGCCCATTCCCCCTTAAGTCTGTTTCACACAGAACTATCGCACTTGGTTTTATACCAACGGTATTCTCCCAACAGTAGAACAGAGTCAATGTTAAAGGAATATAGGCTTTCATATTGAATTTTGACATCAACGTTTAGGGTCAATTTTGGTCCCGACCGATTTTTTAATATTATTTTTAAAAAAGTTTTTCGTGACTATTTTTCTTGCTTGGTTGAGTTATTTAAATCCTAATTAAATCGTCTTTTTAAAAAGTTTTTTTTTGTTTTAAATCCTTATAAAATTATCACTTGTATTTATTTCTTAAGGGGATACGGTACCCAAAAATTTGTCCAAAATATCGATTTTACAGTTTTTACTTTTATTATTTGCAATATCTCCCTGAACATTTATTGAAATTTTCATAATGATATCTTCTGTAGAAAAAAAAGTTATTAAATATTTTCTGGAGTCATTCCTATAGGTTTGAATACGTATTTCGTCTGCTTTCATCCTTTTTCTCTGTTTCGCGTTTTTCAATTCTTGTGTTTAATAAATCCCTAAGGCTTTTTTGCTAATTAAGTTAGAATTTTGAAGTTTTTAACCTGTGTTCTTATATAAATGGTTCACAAAATTGTGCATGGAATAAGGTCTACTATGTATAGTTGTTTTTTTTTTTAAATGTTGAATTAAATAATTTGTAATTTTTTGAGATTTTCAGTATTATAAATGCATGTTACTTTTTAACTGTAGCTCACATTTTAAAATCCATGCACAGTTCTTGAACAAATAGTACTAAAACAAACTATAAATGTTTGGTGAAGTTATTCTTAAAATTGAAAAAGGAGTAGCGTTTTAAAAAAGTTTAAAATTGTGACTTTTTTTTTTTTAAATAAATGAAAAACTACTTGTAAATATTTGTTTTTATTGCTAGAAAATGTTTATTTAGAGTGAACATTATATAAAACCACTATAATTTACAAGTTTATGTTACTCTTTCTAGAAATAATGTTTTGAGTACCGTATCCCCTTAATAAATCCTCTTCTTCGGTATTGGTCCCTCCTTTTCCATCTGTAGTCTTTACTGTTCCCCGGCCCGTGGCACTTTGTCATGTTTCATTCCTGGCCACCGACCCTCCTTTTGTTTCTGACCCGGGCCAACGGTATCATTCCATTTTATTCAAACCGTCAGCCCTTCCCTCCCTCCCAACATCTGATTTCAGGAAAACACCATTCTAATTTTGTTCCTGGAATGATAAATTAAAATATAACCACTATTGGCACCTTTTCAAATATTTGCAAACGAAACAGTTAAAAGTACATTTAAAATATTTGCAAACAAAATAATTATAAGTACAAAATCGTAGAAATTTAAAAAAATAACTAGTGAAAACATTTTTTTAAGGACAGCTATAGGGGTTTTGTCTATTTCAATTCCGTTGCTAAGCCATAAAGCCCACAATTATTATATTCATTTAATTCTGCTCCAATATAACATAACTTAATAGTTCTATCAACTTTATTTTACTTTAACACTAACGCCAAAAGTCGATTATGAACGATTGGACTTTTATGTCATATCTGACCAAGGGCCGATGGACATTTATTTCAGAAATTTTTTTAAATTCTAATAATCTCATATAACGGAAAATTTTAATTTTTAAATCTATTTAGCAAAGTTTTTAAGTTCAAAAAAAAAATGTTTTATAAAAAGAAACAGATAGACTGATACAAATTGAATTGTGAACGAAAATTAAGATATTTTGTAGAAAATGACTTTAGAAAAAAAATAAGAAAAACTTAATTTTGATACATAGATTAAGGGGTTTGTTTTCAATTTTGTGGAAGATTTAAGTTAGCAGCTTTGCGGATGAAGAGTTTGGGGAAGAATGATAGAATTAACAATTTCAATTGTTGCTTGTTGATTAAGTTTTGAAGTTTGGAACAAAGAAATTGCTTTTGAACAAAATGAATTTCCATTTTTTCTTTGTTGTAAACACAAAAGTCATTGTTGCTAATAGAATTTTATTCTTGTGAAAATGTTTTACTATTATTTCAAATGGGCATTGTTGGAATTAATATAACTTCATCGCCACACAATTGTATCAAAGTAAAATTGTTACTGTAACTGTCACTTAGACACGCTTCCATACAATTTTCAGAGTTTGCATTTTTAAAACGTTGTGTCCTTTTTTTTTTCTTTTAAATGAATATATTTGTTTGTTTACGATTTTATTAAGAAAACTATTGGAACTGTATTTTTGTAAATGAAAATTTTAATTACTTTTTTAAGTTTTGAGATAAAAGTGAAAGCTGGGTCTCTGCTGTCATGTACCTTTCTAAAATAAAATATAATTATTGAGTTCCGACGTTTAGAACCGATTTTGGCACGGCCAACTTCAATAACAAGGCCAGAGAAGCTTTCCCAAACATGAGCGTAGACGGAATTTTTGACGCCACTGTTCCGAGTGCCGAAGATTGAGAAACTAGTTCGGACGCATTCGGAACCCTAAAAATGTGGTCATCCGTGAACGAGTGGTTCCGAACAGGTTTCGAGATGGGTTATCTTCATCTTCGGAACAACGTCACTCGGAACTATGACGTCAAAATTTCCGTCCCCGAGCGTGTTTGGGAGAGCTTCTTTGGCCTTAGTAGTTGAGTAGGCAATGATTTTGGCAGGGAAGAATAGACAGATATCTTTACCATGTTCATCTTTTATATATTTTTTAAAAAGTTATTTCGAGTTTTTTTAAATGGAAAGTTGGCTAAAGATAACCTTAAGGCTTCATCCTCATTGACTATACATTCCTACCTCAAGTTCTTTAACCTTTTGTTTTTTTTATTCCTTCAATAAACCTACAGTGTCATTTTGGAGATGGTCACCCAAAAGGTCATCAAGTTATTCGATTGAATTACTCGTCAAATATTCATCAAAATGTCACAAAAACTTAGATTTAAGGGTTTTCGAGGGTGCTCAGCATTTCTAAGTTATTAAGATTGGGTGTTGCTATTAGAAAGTTTAAAGTTAGTAACATAACAGACGGACCCTTATGCAAATTTTGTGTTGTGCAATTAACTCAAAATGTTATCTGTTCACAAAGTCAAAAAGGTTTATTCTATAAGATGAATAACGGCCGAAATGATCACTAGTGGAATTTTTTTTTAAATAGTTGTATACGAGTTCCTATAGTCCGTATCAAAAGCGTAGACAGAAAACATTTTGAGTCCAAAAAATTTCAATAAAAAGATTTAGTTGCAACAAGTTGTGACAGTAAGGTTCAAGCAAGTATAAATAATAAAAAATACCACGAATCACAAGGAAAATAATAAACAATAAATTTTATTTGCATTAATGGTTCTTAAGGTTTTTGAAGTTTCAAAAGTCAGATTGGTAACAAGCCACGGCTAGCGATGCTTGTTTTGAAAAGATGTCTTATTTGTTTGAAATCGTAATAACAAATACACTTTAGAATTAAAACTAGGGCTGGAGAGTCCAGTCGGTTAAGACGCATGCCTTGCATTCGAAAGGTTCCAGGTTCGGGCCCAGGCCATTGCCAAAATATAGCTCCCGACATATAAATGGTCAGTACAGCCAAATAATAATGCCCCGTGTGGAGGAAGTGCACGTTAAATATACTAAAAAAGACCCGACGCTGAATACGATGTTGCCCTTAAAAGTTGCGGTGGGTACCTACTTAGGCTTGTCGCTCGAGTGTAGCTCTGAATTATGACTCCCGTCGCCAATATATTGTGTATATTATTAAACTATGCATCTATTAAACTGTTATTTACTTAGTAACAACTTTTTTGCTTTAAATCCTAATAAAATCACATTTTGTGTTTAATTTTTACCTGGAAAGGTTTTGAAGATTTCAAAAGTCATATCGGTAAATTGTCACAACTAGCGATCCATATTTTGCAAATATCTTATTTGTTTCATATTGTTATAAAAATACACTTTAGAATGATAACTACTTTATTTAATGTCTTTTTATCAAGACTATGCATCATTTTTATAAAAAGTTACCCAAAATGCGCACTATAAGACGCAAAATATACATGTCACAATTTAAAGTTTACATGTCAGATAATTTTTCTTGTATAGCTAATATCGTTGTTAAAAACGTAAATACGATTTTATTTCCGTCGCGTATGAAAGCTCCACTTTGACTTCATACTGTGACCGTGATCATGCGCCGCCGCAAGACCTCAAAGTATGCGGTGATCATTTTATTGCCTCTTCCATCATCTTCCTTAGCACCACGTCGAATGGCAGACATCACTTGGCAAAAATTTTTGTCATTCTTGTAAGAAGTTTTCATGGTTTACAACCATGGACGCGGTACTCAAATAATTAAATCCTGTATTTTTATCGCTAGCGTTCAACTTGAACTATTTTTACAAAGAGCTAACATTCCATAAACTTATACGAAAAAAAATTGAAACAATTTTTTTTTTAATTAAAAAAATCGAAAATTTAATGTTTTTTCAAATTGCTGCTCCTCCTACAATTTTAAGAATTTTGTGATTGTTTTTTTTTTTGCAAAATGTTCCCACAACATCTATTAATAAAAGTTGGTATGGATATTGAGCTATCAGTTAAACAAGAACAGTTATGTAGATTTATGTATAAAATGGCCAAAAAATAAGATTTTTTATAAATTTTCAACATCATTTTTTTTTTAAATCTATTTACACTAGACCTTATCCCATACCAACTTTTGTTAATCGGACATGTCTCAACGCAGGAAAAAAATTTTTGGAGCTCTACATGAATTTACTTAAAAAAAGCCTTAGGGTTTTAACCATTCACAAGCTGAAAAAATTAAAAATTGAAAAAATCGACATAAAATTTCAAAAACCATTTTACCAAACCACTATATCATTTTCAATAAACCTCCATCATTATTAAGTATTCCTTCTTTTTTTGCAATGTCCTTACATCACAGCATTCGAGCATGTTTAATTATTTTCTGAGTAGCCCTACATTTTGGATAATGCGCCCCCTTAAATATCACCCTGACACTGCATACCCTCTGGTACGCTTTAAAAAATAGTTTTTATAACAACGCGCAAAAAAGTTCACTTTTTTTATATCATATTCATTCATAAATCGATGCGAAAATGACACTTTGACACACGTGCTTGCGTCACAGACAGTGCCGAAAGTACGTACTTTCGGCACTAGTGCGGTAAAGTAAATGATGTCATGAATATCTCCATGGAAACTAAACGATGTCATGAAACTCACTTATTTCTATTGGTTCATTACTTTTGCATTTTCTAATATCCCCATGGACACTACAATTACTACACAAATTATTAAAGGAAATTAAATAAGACAAAAGTAAGAACACAAATTTCACGCCAAACACCATCAATAGTATAAACCTCCGAATATCGCCATGAAAACTAAATGATGTCATGAAAATCACTCATTGGTAGAAATACTTTTTTGCACGTTATTATAAAAAAAATATTGTAAGCAAGCACGTGCCAAATAATACTTTATTAAGATCTTGTCATTATTTTACTCGACCTACGGTCTCGTGAAATAAAAGCCACTCGCTTAATAAAGTATTATTTTCGGCACTAGTTGCTTAAATAACTATTACCCTCTGGTTTGTTTTCAAAATTGATTGGGTTTTTGTTTCCCTTTACATTTTTTTCTTAATTTATGTATAGTACCGTCGAATGGGGTAACTTTGGCCCAAGCTTTTCAATCTTCTCATTGAGTACATAAACAAGTAGGTTTGTAACAGAATCTGTCACTTAACCCGCTTCCACACAACAGCTGTGTTTAACAGGTAAAAAAGGCGACAAACACAGCATATTGATATTCCATATTAAACATTTACATGCTAAATTTGGCTAGTTTCATTTATTTTATTTCGAAAATTCAGTAATTTATTACTTATCGTTTGCAAAAATGAATTTATATTTCAAAGAATAAATATGTAATATTCCTCGCTTTTAAATAGAATTAAAATATTTCATATCAACTTACAAAGAATCTCGTAGTGAAATATATTTGACGTCATTTCAAACTGATCGATGTCGCAAAAATAAATTTGTTTTAATTTATTCTAAAGAAATCGTATACCATTTATATCTAAAAGAAATAAAGTTTCTCGAGCGATTGTTGCGAATGGCAGTGGTGATTAAATTCTAATAAAAATGGCTTCCTATGCTCTTTAAATAAGCATTCAATTTTGAAGTTTTTTAAATAATAATTACAGTACTTCAAATTCGAATTTTTTCCTGAAATTTTCAATGCATTCTAATTTCGGTGCGCTGAATCTTTTGACGTATCCCACTTGTCCGTAGCATTTGTAGTTCGGGCTATGAAAGTGGGTGACGGACAGACAGACGGACTGAACGATTCTAATACCTTCCACTTTTTACGTTACAAACGTAGTGTGGAAGCTAAAATGTGATTCCTTTTTTTTCAATTAGTGGCAATGAGTAGAAAAATATTCAAGGAGAAAGTCTTCTAGGGATTTATGCTTACCCCATTCGACGTCTTATGCTACTTTTACGAATACAGCACTGATTTTTAAGGATCTGCGAAGTAAAGCTGCTAAACTTTGAATACTTTAGTTGGTTGGTAGACATATATATTCAGGTTTGTGTGCTTGGTCAGCGACCCGCTTCTAAACCTTCGTCAAGTAAGACAGACACAACAGACAACACACACCCACATAAGTGGATCCATCTAATTTTTAGAGACAGAGGCCAACTAGAGGATCCCCAGAATTGGCTTGTCACCCCCAGAGGTATTGATTTGGTATGGGAACTTAGAGGACTTTCGGACCCAACAGATTTAACGAGCACGTACTCCGCATATACTCGGTAGGTCTTCAGTGGTACCGGGACTCGATCGCAGGACCTTCCGATCCCGAGACCGAGACGCTGACCACTAGGCTCACTACGGCCCCAATACTTTAGATAATCTTAAGAATAACGGATTCTGTCTATTAAACATGTTCTATATTAATAATGGGTTTATCGGGAGCACACCTGGAGCATGAATGGGTTGTTTCAGATGACGTAAACCATTACCTCCTACTAGATTAAAGCCGTACAACAGGACGGTTCCCTTCGTGACGTCATGACGTGAAGGCCAAATTTTTCTAAACTTTTCTCCTTAAAAATGACTCGATGAATTTCAAAAAGTTAAAATTACTTGAAAACAAGTAAATTATTTTTACCACACACATTCCACAATTCACTCGTTGATTCACTTTACAGTAGGAGAAAGTTGAGTCAAAATTGGCCTCCGCATCATGACGTTACGAAGTAAAGCGTTCCTGTTGTACGGCTTTAATCTAGTAGGAGGTAATGCGTAAACTCCCCTGGCTACATTCTTGCATTTCCGAGATTTCATTGGCTCTTTCAGTTTCACTCTCAATGCGCAGTTTTGTCGTCTGCTGTGTTCTATTTTACGGTTCTTTTTTATTTGCAACTTGTTTTTATTCCCGCTATTTATAAGACTATCGGTTTTAATTCGATTAAATTTCAACTATACACAGCTTTACCAAAAATGTTAGAAAACTGCTATTTAGATGATTGTTCCGTCTTATGTACAGTAATTTAAGGTGATTCATGAACAGAGAAAATTTTTAATTTTACTGAAAGAAAAGTTTATACGCAACATTCGTTTTAGTAAGATAAAAAAAAGTATTTTTTTGTCTAATACCGCTGGAATTGTTGCCACTCAAGTCTTGAAACGTGTCCATTCAACATTTAACACGATTTTATTACGTTTTTGTTCTTTTACTACGATATACCGAATTATTTATTAGCAAAATTTTTTTCGTCATGTACGCTCGAGAATAAAGTGATGCGATCAAACCCCATTATTGTATTAGTGCATAAATGAAACAAGTATTACGGGGCTGGGGAGCCCAGTCGGTTAGGCGTTCGCCTTGCATGCGGAAGGTCCCAGGTTCGGGTCCGGGCAACGCCAAAATATGCCGACCTATAAACGGCCCGTGCAGCCCAAAAATGTCCGACGAATAATGCCCCGTGTAGAGGTAGTGCACGTTAAATATGCTTCAAAGTCCCAAAGCTGCGTACGATGTCGCCCTTAACGGTTGCGTTGGGTGCCTATTCAGGTGTCGGCTCGTCACTTGACTGTGGTTCTAAAATACGTCGCCAATAGCCCTCGTGTAGCTCTAGTTCGACGATAATTCAAACTAAAACGAAACAAGTATCACCGACCTCTGTCGCGTTTAAAAAAAAGTGTCAAAAGAAGCGCTATTTAGTACCTGAATCGTGTGATTGAACTCTCCTTTTGTGTTTGGATAAGCATCGCAGTTTGACACAATGTGGCAAAACAGGATGAGTCTGTCCAACTGGTCGGACGAAAACAAATTAGCCATGCACGAATGGAGAAATTGTGAGTTCTTTAACTAGCCGAAACGAGTTGAAAGGATGTCTTTGCTTCAAGTCAAAGGTTGGGGCGAGTTGGGAAAGCGCGATTGCTTTGCATGCGCAAGGTCCCAGGTTCGGGCCCGGGCATTGCCAAAATAGCTGCAGACCTAAAAACAGTCTAAAAAAAACTAAACTCCTCGGCTCAACAGCCCGTTAGTGGGCCAAGGCCTGCCGTGCCCATTCCAGCTTACGAAGGACCAAGGGCTCTGGGGTGCTAGGCACATGTCCCGGTAAGGTGGTCAGCCTCATGCGGAACCCCCAGTGTTTAGTTCCCAAGCATGCTTTGTACTCATTTTATCGACCCACTTAAGAGATGAAAGGCTGTCTCAACCTCACCCAATCCGGAACTCGATCCGCGGACCTGTGGCGTGGCAATGCGAAGCACTATACCACTAAGCCACTGGGCCTCCTAAAAACAGTCTGTGTTGCTAAAAAGTCCGACGAATAATGCCCCGGGCTCTGTAGAAGGAGTGCACACTAAATGTGTTCCCAAATCCTGATACCGCTTTTAAAAGTTGAGTTGGGTATCAACTCTTGTGTCAAGCCGCCCATGCGTAGTTCTAATGCGACGGTAATCCAATTCAAACGTTCTTAAAATAAAATTTGTTGTTGATGATATACAAACAATAATTAATAATAAAGTATATCCACTGGTCTATCCCAATGTAAAACATGCACCAATAGCAATCTTGTAGCTCGAATGCAATGTAAATTCAACTAATATGACATTGAGAAGACGCGATGAGCCTTGGAACTATACCTTCCACCCTCAACAATGACATATGCCGGTTAGGAATAATTCTTAGGAGCTAAAGGCTTAAACTTAAGGCTTTAATGTAAATCTAATGATAGGTGATGTCTACGGTAACTAGGGGTGTATAACACTATACACGACTTTCAATTACACTCATTAAAAATCAATACATCTATATATATAAAAGGCAAAGTCTTGACTGACTCACGTATCAACGCCCTGCTAAAACTACTGTATGTATAGCTACCAAATTTTAGGGAAATATTCTTTTTATATCGTAGGGCGTCATTTAAGAAGCGATTTTTCGAAATTCGAACCCAAACGGGTGTAGGAAGGCAAAACGTGAGCCGATTTCTCCATAGGAATAGGCGAATAGCAATGTTATGAACTTTTAATTTATATTTTTTTCGTTTTCTTATTTGAAAGAAATTTCAGCGTGAAAGCGAAAATTAAGTATAATTAAGTATAATGGTGAAAAAAAAAAATTTCCAGCCAAGCAATATTTCTAAAGAAGTTAGAAAAATTTGTATGGTCTGCATTTCTGAAATTAGTTCCTACTACATTTTTCATGCTTTATTGCTGGAATAAAATGATGAATTAGTCTTAACTATAAACTGAACTGAAGTAGCAGCTTTAATACCGAAAATTGCAATTTCTTATTCGTCCATAAAAAAAATAACTTAATTTACCAATTTTCTTTAGAACTTTTTACGCCTTGATAATGAGGTTGGAAAACCCATCTCAGCCCAATTAGGCCCATCGCTAAAAGTGTGCCTTTTGGTACGCTAAACGCGTCAAATGTTGCATGCGATTTCCTTTATCTTCACCCTTGATCTTCGAAATATTCTACGTGTGGTGTGACGATTCTCATCAAAGAGAAGATGGAAGGAATCGCCATTTGCGGCAATTTTTTTTTACTTTCTATTCTAAAACACGTGGGAAGAAAGGGTTTCGTTCCACGCTTGGCTGACCAACCAACTTCGCACCAGAAATCAGCTTCGACGATCCAGATAAAAACAGCAACATAAAAGATGACGAAACGAATAAAATAAAAGGCATCGGAACAAAAACAATAAAAAAAACCATGAACAACTGCGAAACAGAACATATACTCGGCGACAACAGCGAAATAAATGACATTCACGAAGTCTTCAAGTAAATCACTTTTAAGCAGCATTTAAGACTAAAATCGAAAAATCCTGTCCAATATCCATGCGAATTGCCTTCAAGAAATGATTATTTTTCGAAAGTTATTACTGGATCTTGAGGATTGAGGAAGAACCATTGCTATGTCCAGATTAGGATCGGTTTTTTCGGTGAAAGATGAATGGCGCTTGTTTTCTGATGTCCTCGCCAATTTTCAGAAGAAGGATTACATCAATGTTACTGAATAAACAAGGACGTTCGTAAATGGCAAGATATTTATATATATTTTTTTTAACTTTTGTCTTCCGCATTGTTTCTAGTTTCTCGAACAGGTTTTATGAAGTGCTGACGCGTTCTACCTTAAATTGAAATAAATAGCAATAAAGTGAAATGGAAGTGTAGAAAATGGAGTGTAAAAAGGGAATATTTGAGAATTTAACTGTGCATCATCGTTCCAAAAATTTAGGGAAGTTTTATTTAAATTCGGAACTTAAATAACCCAAAAGAGATTTGAGATTACCTGAAAACATGAGTCCATTATGGTTAAAGAGAACAACTTCTCCTTATCAAACTAGGGGCTGGCGCCCCTAGGCGAGCAAGCTCGCACGCCACTGGATTAAAGAATGTCACATTATTAGAATTACGCAGCATAAATTAATTACGCATTATTAATTAACTTACGAATTAATGCAAACGAAACTTAATTATAAAACACTAACTAACACGCCCTGAAAAGAAAAATATTACATAGATACAAACGAATAAAATTAATGCAAACGAAACTTAATTATAAAACACTAATTAGCTAACACGCCCTGAAAAGAAATATATATTACATAGCTACAAACGAATAAAAATTAATGCAAACGAAACTTAATTTTTTAATACTAATTACGCCCTGAAAAGAAAATATATATATTACAAACGAATAAAAACGAATATTTTACAAACGAATAAAAATTAATGCAAACAAAACTTAATTATAAATCGCTAATTAACTAACACGCCCTGAAAAGAAAATTAACTCAAGATGAATATTTCATGCTGTTATGGCTCCGGACATTTTAAAAGAGCTTACTTTTTTTTTTTAATATAGAGAGAAACCACCCAGAAAGACAGATTTGACTGTCTTGCAGGCAATACTCGTTTCCCATAGAGTTAGTAAAACCAGAATCACTCTCGCATTTTCTAGAGGAGATACTACCTACACTCTTAAAACAAAAGAGTGAAATTCACTCCTATAGGAGAAGTGCATTTTCGGCACCGGAAAGAAGTGGTAATTAACTCAGACTGAGTTAAAACCGCTCGTTTTAAGAGTGTAGGACGCAGATTGTTTTCTTTTATTTCTTTTACCCACTCCGAAAAAGAGTGAAATTCACTCCTATAGGAGAAGTGCATTTTCGGCACCGGAAAGAAGTGGTAATTAACTCAGACTGAGTTAAAACCGCTCGTTTTAAGAGTGTAGGACGCAGATTGTTTTCTTTTATTTCTTTTACCCACTCCGAAAAAGAGTGAAATTCACTCCTATAGGAGAAGTGCATTTTCGGCACGGAAAGAGTGTGAAATTAACTCAGACTGAGTTAAAACCGCTCGTTTGTTAAGAGTGTATAAGATTGAATCTGACCCCTCGAAAAGAGGTTGAGTCCTTAGGAGTTGTTAGAAAAAACAGTCTAAAATCGCTGAATTGATAAAAGCTTTTTATAACTTAGGAAAGGTTTTGCTTTTTTTTTTTACCCACTCCGAAAAAGAGTGAAATTCACTCCTATAGGAGAAGTGCATTTTCGGCACGGAAAGAAGTGGTAATTAACTCAGACTGAGTTAAAACCGCTCGTTTTAAGAGTGTAGGACGCAGATTGTTTTCTTTTATTTCTTTTACCCACTCCGAAAAAGAGTGAAATTCACTCCTATAGGAGAAGTGCATTTTCGGCACGGAAAGGTGTGGAAATTAACTCAGACTGAGTTAAAATCGCTCGTTTGTTTTAAGAGTGTAATAAAGAATTAAGAGATCTCGACCCCTCGATGCTAGGTTGAGGTCCGTTCGAGGAGTTGTGTAGAATAAAACAGTACTAAAATTGCTGAATTGCATTATTTTTAGAAGCTTTTGTATCAAAAACTATGGCTAACAGGTTTTTGAAACGTTTTTTTTTTAGATGTTTATACCTTTGTAATTTATGAATCAGACTCCTTTTGACAGTTATATTTCTCTTCAGTTTCTTTCTACGTGAAACTCCATTTTTCTCAATAAAATAAATGGCCGTAATTAAGTATAGAAGTTTTAAAAAAATAAAACATAATTTAACTTAACACTAAATTTTCAATACGTTTTTTTAAATTAAAAAGCACAATTTTACTGTAGTTTCTAAACTAATCAATAAAAAAACATTTATAATTAGTATTTAATTAATCCGTACTTGTGAAATTCAATTCAACAAGGTTCTCCGGGATTTGGGTTTATTTTAAGTAACGACAACAACCTATCCCCCACACCACCTCCCCTTCTGTATCCTATTTCCAGAAAAATGTTGCACCCAACAGAAGTATATGTCCAAAAAAACCTTCTTTAAACCGTTACAGAAGCTGATTTTTGCCCTGAAAAAAAAACGCTTTTCCGTTAATAATAATGAATAACACCTGAAATTGATGTTACTCGAAGTAGTGCGAGACAGATAAAAGCAACAATTAGCCAACACTTTTTAAAAATAAAAAAATAACATCCCAAATCCACTACTATACTTCAAAGTTCAAAATACCCCAGTCTCCAAAAACACAATGAAAGTGAAACAAAATATTACAATGTAAATAATTTTCCCCAAAAAATATTTGAATGAAATTGCATTTTCTGAGAAGGTTCTGACTACATTTTCTGTGTAATAACACAACCACAGTTCATTCACAGTTATTCTATGCCATCAACTGCAGCAAGAATAACCAAAGTCTAATTTCGTGTAATAACAACCTATAACCAATTCTAACCAAAAATAGTAATGGGGGATAGTATAATAATAGTATAATGAGGGAAATTCTACTTTCCATGAAGGGGCCTTCGTAATAAGTGGTCATGCTGCAGTGGATTTCGAAGATCCATCCCTCCAATTTCCAGAGCAAATATTCCGGAACTTAATGATCTCTTTCGCCTCACCGCATGTCATTGAGGGTTATTTTAAGAGAGTAGGTGTCAAATGTTCTACTATTTTCAGAGTATGATCCAAACTAGAATCAATGTGTGCTAATGTACAGAAAGTTCACGGCAGCTCACAGGGCCTGATCTAGGATAACACCATAGATATCATAGTTAGAGTATTAGATTGGTAGATCACGTGACCTCCAATGCTAACGACGGGGCGAGCATGGAGGCCAGAATAAGAGGGCAAAATGGCCAGCGTTGCTGCCACTTTAAGGAGAAAAATACTACGAAAAAATACAATTTAATTCTAAAATTACAAAACAAGACCATAAAAATTTAAGCTGCATTTTGGAATCTTTTTAGTGACTTTAAATCCTTTTCTAGTATTTTTTTTTTGTAATTTTAGAATTGAATGGTATTTTTTCGTAGTATTTTTCTCCTTAAAGTGGCAGCAACACTGGCCATTTTGCCCTCTTATTTGGCCTCCATGCGCGTCCCGTCGTTAGCATTGGAGGTCACGTTATCTGCCAATCTAATACTTTAACTATGGTATCTATGGATGACACGAACTTTTGGCACAGAAAATTTTTGAGGGCCCCCTTACGGAAAAGTTTGTGTCGGAATGAGTTTTCGTATATTGATCAATGTCGGAATCAAAATCATAACCTTAAAATATTAGAAATAATCAGTAATTTAAATCATTGCGATGAACTTTTCAATTTTAATGCTTTAATTTCTAGCTGTAAAAATAACGCAGGGGCACAATTTACTGAAATTTCAGGGGGCAACGCAATTTAGCATAAAAATTACTTTAGTTGGGGGGCTTTGGAAGGTTGTGAAGACCATTAACACCTTCATTATCTCCACCATCATTCATCTCACTTCAAAAAGGTAACTAAGTTTTTGAAATTCGTTTTTCGCATAATGTGTTCTACATAAATTGTCCCACACTCTAGTCTTCATTTGTCTTATATTTTGTTTAGATAAACATAAACAAAAATATGTATCGAAATGATGCGGGTTTTTCGCTTCCACACTACGTTTATAACGTAAAAAGTGGAAGGTATTGTAATCGTTCAGTCCGTCTGTCTGTCCGTCACCCACTTTCATAGACCAAACTACAAATGCTACGGACAAGTGTGATACGTCAAAAAATTCGACGCATCGAAATTAGAATACATTGAAAATTTCAGAAAAGAATTCGAATTCGAAGTACTTCAATTATTTAAAAAACTGCAAAATTGAATGCTCATTTAAAAAGCATAGGAAGCCATTTTTATTAGAATTAAATCATCATTGCCATTCGCAACAATCGCTCGAGAAACTTTAATACTTTTAGACAATAAATTAAAATAAATTTATTTTTGCGACATCGATCAGTTTGAAATGACATCAAATATATTTCACTACGAGATTCTTTGTATGTTGATATGAAATATTTTCATTCTATTTAAAAGCGAGGAATATTACATATTTATTCTTTGAAATATAAATTAATTTTTACAAACGATAAGTAATAATTATTGAATTTTCGAAATAAAATAAACGAAACTAGCCAAATTTAGAGTATAAATGTTTATAATAGAATTAATGCTGTGTTTGGCGCTTTTTTTTTTTTACCTGTTTAACACAACTGTTGTGTGGAAGCGGGTTAAGTGACAAATTCTGTTACAAACCTACTTGTTTTTTTTTACAAAATGTCAGAATCGTAATTTTTTCTAAAAATAATAAATAGTGCTACGTAAAATTTAATTTCTACGCATATGAGATATTTAATAGAGATAGGGATTATTTTTATAGATAAATTATGAATCACGAATCATGATTATTTCTATTGTTACGAACTAAAATAGTTAAAAAAGTTTCGCATAAACACTGATGGCAAATAACCCAACTGACCATACATGCAGTATAGAGGCTGTAACATGTTATGGAACAAATTATCGTATTTTCTTTAACATCACTTCTCTGTAGAATACCTGGCATTGTTTCGGACACTTTGTCACGCTCGGTAACGCATCGCCATCGATGTCGCCAACCGATGATGCTTCGCATTAATTCGAAAAGAACCAACCTCAAGAAATATCTATTTGTGTGAATCATGTTCTAAACTTTGGTCTAGTAAAAAGAAGCAAGCAATAAAATCATATATTGCATGCAAATGTACAACGTAAACAGTTTAAATCAAAGAGCTATTAATGGGGAAGAAATAATAAAATAAAACATGTTGATATATTTTATAGTTCCCGAGAAAAATGTTCCTAACCGTTGAAAAACCTTAAATTTCAGGAAACGCAAAAGGAAAGTAAGGTATAGGTAAGAACTCATATACAGAGTTTCTGAAAAATGCTTATAAAAAGAAAACCACCAAACAGAAATCGATAATCTTGGTTCTAAACTTTGGTCTAGCAAAAAGAAGCAAGCAATAAATCAAATATTGCAAATGCAAATATTGTCAACCAACAACAGGCCAGCAAAGGTTGGTCCAAAAATTTACTAATTATTTACAAGTCTCCAATAATTATCGAGATTCTTCTTGGATTCTTTTACTCTCTTCGAATATATGTACAACGTAGTCTGGTAAAGCATTCTACCCATTAACAACTCTATTGTAAAAATGTTTTCTTATCTACACTGCTGAAAACAATTAGGGGAGCACTTTACTTACTTTGCGTACTTTTGTCAACACTTTCAGTTTCAAACTTTTATTTTTTATTCTAAAAATCTAAAATTTGTGAAATAGATTTGTTATGCATCTAGAATGAAATGGTAAAAAACAGGGGGTAAGGGGGAATCTTAATTTCTTTAACTAAAATTGAAGGGGAAAAAATTGGAGTCATAACTTTCGAATAAGTTATAACAACAATTTTTTCAAAACTTTATTTGTTAAAAAAAGTTAAAAACAAATTTTTAAACATCTAAGAATGTAAGCGTGAAGAATTTAGGGTCAATTTATTTCATAAAATTTTTTGGGAGAGAATTTTATTTTACCATGTTTTTCATATTTTCATTTAATTAAAACAAACATTATTTAATTCTTCAAAAGACATGATTCTTCCTTCTAACGATAAATAAGTGCGAGCTCATCTTAGTGAGAAAAAAAAATCGCAAGCTGATGACTCCAAATGGAATCATTTGGGGTGAAAGGGTTTGAACCATGCATTCCCCTAATTCCTTTGAGCAGTGTATAAACAACCGTCGAATGCGGTAACTTTAGCTCAAGCTTTTCAAGCTAATACATTATCATCAAATGCTCTCTTTAAATATGTGATTGGTTTTTTCAATGAATGGCAACTCTCCCTTGACCTACACTGTTAAAAATTTTGTGCTTGGTTTCACCATGATATTGGTTCCTAGTAGCTGCAACGGCTGAATCGTGAAACGTTCCACCATATTTTTGGTATTCGGTTGAACCATTTCTCAGGTTTTTGTTTCCAAATCCAGAAAAATGGTTCAACCAAACACCGAAAAAAAGGTGAAACATTTCACCATTCAGCCGTTGCAGCTACTAGGAACCAATATCATGGTGAAACCAACCAATATCATGGTGAAACCTAGCACCAAATTTTTAACAGTGTATGAATAAACAAATATTCAAAAAGAAAGTCAGCGCTAAGGGTTTTACGCTTGAACCATAGTTACCCCATTTGACGGAACTATTTTTTTGAAAATGTGACTCGTGGTTCTTTTCGAAATAATATGATCGCAATTTCGGACCCAAATACCGCCCGCACAAAACTCTAAAGAGGGTGTTTAGTCCCCATTTAGTAAAAAGTGAAAAACGGACTGATGGTCGTGTTTTTTTTTTTTTGTTTTTTTTTCAAAACTATTTCTAGCTCTATAAGGTTATGTTCTTAAGTGTACTTTCATTTCCTACAAGCTTTTTATTGGAAAAATGATGCAATCTAATTGTTTTTACATCCGAATCTCGATGTCGAAATTAAGTGTTGTGCTGAATTGACTTATTTTAGGTGACGTCACCATTCAACTTTCATTTTGCATTTCCTTCAATCGGTGCTTCGATAGGTGCTCTATTCCACGTGACAATGAATCACCGATCGGGGCTCAAAACAGAATTTATTTAAGTAAAAACAGTTTTTTTCGGCTTTTAATCACGTAAAGCTTACTGGACTATAAAACTCTGCACAACCATTTTAACTATTTGTTGAAACTCTGTGTGCCGAAATAGCTCAGTTGGGAGAGCGTTTAGACTGGGGATCCGTGGTTCGATCCCGGATTTAAGCAGATTGTTGTCGGTAGTACACATGTCACACGGCAGACCGGGTTTTGATTTCTCGCCAGGTTTGTTAGATTCGACAATTTGTCTGTTAAAACAAGTAGATTTGTTACAGAATCTGTCATGTCACTTAAACCGCTTCCACACAATATTTATACTCAGCAGGTAACACACTATTTATACACCTCAGAAAGAAATTCGCCTATCAGGGACTTCTAATTCAAACTTTTAAACGCCGAAAATTAATTATTTTCATTAATCTTCTTTTGCAAAATAATATTTACTCATTATCGCTTGCTAAATTTGTTTGAAATTCGTAGAATACTGATGCAATTTTTTCAAATAAATATCTTTTAGTCGCCACAATTTAATTTACAGTTCGAAAAATAATTAGTAAAATTGATGCTTCAAAAATAAAAGCGAAACTATGCATATTTTTTATGCAAAGTTAGAATTCTCTATGTATCTTTCTTCATACATATATAATGAACCCTAAAAAATAACTCTATTGTGATATTACAACAATCCAAACTGAATTATAACACATAAAAATAAATATTCTTTCAAAAGTTTTATTTTTATTTTAAATAAAGTTTCTCGTACGTTTAACAAAATGGCAACAGTGAAAATATTGAATAAAAATGGAATTTGCATGTTATTTCAATGTAGTTAAAATTTTTAGTTATTTAAATTTTAAATAAACTTCTAATTAAATTTTTTTAATGAAATTTGGGATGTAGTCTAACCTGATTTTTTGCTTCAAAATGACGTATCCCACTTGTTTGTGAGACTTACGGTTCGTTCTGTGAAAGTGGGTGACAGATGGACAGACGGACTGAACGATTATATAATACCTTCCACTTTTTACGTTATAAACGTAATAGTGTGGAAGCTAAAACAGATTTTGCGTTAAAATTACAAATGGTTTGTAAATAAGTAAACAGACCGAAAAGTAACAGCTTTCTCTGTAAATTGTACGGTATTTTTTCTGACACACCGGCTGACATTGTTTTTTCTGTAAAAACTATAGCATTTTTTTTACAGTGTAGGACATTCAAAGTGACATAAAAGAACAGTAGTTGAAGTTACAGTATCTATGCATCTGATACCACTTTATAAAAAAATGAGGTAAATTACAGGTTTTCCAACGCAAATATACTCCTCAGCTTTCTTTGTGTACAATAAAAAGTACTTTTTTTAAAAAAAATCTATAAAAAAATGAAACTTTTTACTGTTTTTAAAAAGCGTTATTTTTTTACGAAAAGGAAACCTTTCAAGTTTTAGTGTATTTCAGACGTAAAAAAAAATCACGGGAAAAAAATCTGCGGGAAGTAAAAAGCTCGAGAAACTCAATCCATGCGATAGTGTGGTCGGAGTTTTAATTTACCTTTTCTTTTTTTAGTAAACTTATATCGTAGCCAGAAAAAAGGCCTTTGAAATAAGTGGTGCAGAGTTAGCTTACAATTTTAAATATTCTTTTAACTAAAAGTGCGGATCCACACAAGACTTCAATTTTTTAATCATGATGCGTTGAAAACTCAGTAAATTATAAATCTGTTTCAATAAATAAATTAACCATTTTTTAATGTATAATACTATAACTCAGATATAGGTTTTAAAACTTGCTATTTATTTGCTATTTTGTCGTCTTAATAGTTTCAAGGGTAATATTTAAGGTGGTCCAACACGTTCGGACCACTTTTTTAAAAAATATGAACTTGAAAACAACTTTGGTAGTATTTTTGTGTGTATCTGAAAGGGGGGGGGGGGGGAATAATGTTTTTTGCAGTTTTTTTTTTGTCAAAAACTTCAATTAGGCTAGAAAAAAAAAACTGTTCGACCTATTATGAAAATAAAACCCCCCAAGTTAAACTATAAACGTATGTTTAGGGAATATACCTAAAACCAAAACATTTTATTTAAAAATTAAATTTTTATTAGTAGTCGAAAAAAGACAGTCTGATCAACTTTTTTTACGGTGTGTCAAAACTTATCATCTTTTAATTTTCAATAAATAATTTTACACAAAATATTCGAAGCCATTTCAAAAAGTGGGAAGATAGAGACCTGTAAGTTATCTACAATTATTATTTAAAAAAAACCGTTTGTAAAAATATTCAATACAGCCGGAGAAATGTGGCAGAGAAAATAGTTTTTTCGCTATTGGATTAACACTGAGGCACTTGAGTTTGGAGACCCGCGGTCCAGCGCGCCCATTCCCCCTTAAATATAATTAATAAATTGGTCGCTTCGGTATCGGTATCTTTGGGGAACATTCTAGTTTATATTAGAAGATTTAGTATTAATACTTTTTTTAATGAATTTGTGAAGTGGATACTACAAAGGTCCTCGTATGTGTACCTCTGGAGCGAAGAGGTTATAAAAGTCTTGACTTTTTTTTTTTAAAAATTAACACACTTTCGCAAATAAAGAACAAATGTATATTTCCTAGAACTAACTTTAATTTCTCACATTTTAAAAGCACACTTTAACATAGATACATTTATTTTTAATTAAAAGAATAATTGGAAATTTGAAAAAAAGGCATCGAGCTATAAGGAAGACACACATTCCAGAAAAAGAATGGAGTTCTAAGATCAATATGTCATGTTGTTATGGCTACGGACATTTTAAAAGAGCTTACTTGTTTTTTTTTAATATAGAGAGATAATAAGCAATTTCAGTCCATTTCTTTATGGATAAATTGCATGGATACCCAAGAAAATAAAAAAATAAAAACAAAAAAAAAAATGTTTACAAAATGAAATGATGTTCCAGGAAACCCTAATAGAAACTGTCGTCTGCCTCATTGTCACCATATACAACTAAAGTCGAGTTAAGTTGAGTTGTCACGAGCGAGCTAATGACGACCGTTTAGTATATCAACGGGTCAGTGGTATAAGGCTCATTTTGCACACCCGGATACTTTTGGCGGGCATCATGGCGGAAAATTGCTCTTGAAAAAATCCCCAAATTGGTTTTTATCTTTTTTTCTCTACGAGTTGAAGCGTTAAAGAAATAACAAGAGTGATATTTTGATTAAAATATGAAACAACCAGTTCGTGAATTCTATAAGAATTCTTTTTATAGGATTTGTGTTTATAATTAGTATAAAAAGAATTCTATATAGAAAACTGTTTCCTCCTAAGGCTAATTCCATGTAACTGTAGTGTAAGTCACGATTTAAGAGGATATTAAAAGCTTTTTAAATTTAAAAAATAAATCAAATTAAATGAAGTACATTACATTATTTAGTTATAATAAGTGTAGATCAACTATTCCACAACCTTTTTTTTTTCATTTAATGTTAAAAGTTGTAGTGATAATCACTTTTTACAAACGTGACTTACACTACAGACAGGATAATTTTGCATGGAAATACCCTTAAACTTTTATCGATGGCGTCACTTTGGGGCGTGGTAAACGTCCACAAGAATCATTTTTTTGGCTGCAAACCGAAAAGAGATTGTAGAGATGGCCCATTGGTATGATGCTTTAATTGTAACTAAAAGGTTGCGAATAGACTTTGACGCAAAACCTTTTGTCAATTTTAAAAAGTACGAATATTTTACGGGACGCAAATCAAATGATATCCTTACAATATCATTCTGACATTGTGGTATCGAGAGGCGAGATATCCTGTTCTATCAGGTTTATATTAACTTGAATTGACAGTATTTAATACAGGAAGTTTCCGACTTTTAACGGGTTTTTTTTGGCAACTCGGCTCTGCCAGTTTTAAAACCATAATTTTGAAGGGATTTTTTTTTTTGCAGTGTGTTCATTTATCAACCCCGGAGAGAGTAAAGAGTTGAGAGAAAATTCACTAGTAAACTGAACAGTTCCTAAAACAATTACAATAACTAATTTTAACTGCCTTTCATAAGTAGCCAGAGTAAAAACTCTCCCCGCTGTGGTTGATGCGTTGGCTTTCCCTAATCCGCGTCCATTATTTCGGGCACAAAGCTCGAGAAAAGAAAATACTTTAATGGAAAGACGACGCTCGGCTATCAGATGTAGCCAGATCAAGGAGTTGAGAAGAAGATGGGCATACTTGGCGAGTAGAAAAGTGGAGCTCTCAGAAAGTGTCGCCAAGCACCCCTGTAGTGAATAAACCGATCACTCAATGCTAGTTCATTCTAAAACCCATCTAATCTCAACTACTAAGGCCGAAGACGCTTTCCCAAACAAGCTCTGGGACGGAAATTTTGACGTCATAGTTCCGAGTGACGTTGTTCCGAAGATGAAGACAACCTGTCTCGAAACCTGTTCGGAACCACTAGTTCATGGCTGACCACAATTTTAGGGTTTCCGAATGCGGTCCGACTGGCAGTACTCGTTTCGGTCACCTTGGGGACCGTGACGTCGAAATTTCCGTTCTACACTCTTGGGGTTTAACTCAGTTGAGTAATTCCTCCTTCGCCCCAAACACCATGGAGTGAATTTCACTCTTTTGTTTCAAGAGTGTAATTCATTCTAAAACACACTCAATTCGTTAAAATAAGCGTTAATTGAAAATAATAAAAATGACTGTATGCTCAGTTGAAGTCTGTGGCAAGAAAGTTAGTATGAATGTAACACGGTGGTAGTATGAATGTATTGAATGAAGATGGTAGTATGAATGCACAAGAATTAGTATGAATGAATGTATACACGGTGGTAGTATGAATGTATTGAATGAAGATGGTAGTATGAATGTATTGAATGAAGATGGTAGTATGAATGTACAAGATGGTGGTATGAATGCACAAGAATTAGTATGAATGTATACACGGTGGTAGTATGAATGTATACACGGTGGATAGTATGAATGTATTGAATGAAGATGGTAGTATGAATGTACAAGCTGGTAGTATGAATGCACAAGAATTAGTATGCATGTATACACGGTGGTAGTAATTCACTTCACAGATAAGAAATATGAGTTGTAATTACACTTGTTATTCCAAGAGTCAGAAAGTCATCAAGTCTATGTACACTACTCAAAAGAATTAGGGGAATTCATGGTTTAACCCTTTCACCCCCAATGATTCAATTTGGAGTCATCAGCTTGCGATTTTTTCCCCCAACAAGTTGAGCTTGCACTTAGTTATCGTTAGATGAAAGAATCATGTCTTTTGAAAAATTAAATTTTTGTTAAAATTAAATGAAAATATGAAAAACATGGCTAAATAAAATTCACTCCCAAAACACTTTATGAAATAAATTGACCCTAAATTCTTCACGCTCGCATTCTTAGATGTTTGAAAATTGATTTTAACTTTTTTAACAAATAAAGTTTTGAAAAATTATTGTTATAATTTATTCAGAAGTTATGATTCCAATCCCCCCCCCCCCCCTTAAATTTTAATTAAAAAAAGTAAGATTTTTTTATCATATCATTCTGGGATACATAATGAATATATTCCACAAATTTTAGATTTTTAGAATAAAAAATAAAACGTTGGAACTGGGAGGGTTTACAAAAGTACGCAAAGTGCTCCCCTACTTGTTTTGAGCAGTGTAGTAAGCCTACATAAACTCCACTTTAGAAATGCGCCAAATAATTCGCCAAGAGGCTTACAACAAAGCGATCGATGGCTTCATTTGGCGAAACGGTTTTTCGTATTGCTTATTGCGCTGTTTCTTAACTCTTTGGGCCAGCTCTCAAGCAGAAAGATAGAAAGTTATAATAGATAGACAGGTGAAGCGATAAGTTATGAAAAACTGTCGAAACCCGACAGGAATATGTCTAGCTTCTTTTGAATTTTCTCTCATCTTCATCCTTATACAGTCCCTGGACAAATTATTAGACGCACTGTATTTTTTTTAGTAGTTTTATGTTTCTTAAGAGTTTTTATGCAATAATGGTATATTTAAACTACAATATTATTGATTTTTATTTAAAAGAATTGTTGTAGACTACATATTTGTATTTATTTTAAGATAATTATGATTAAGATTAATGTATATTAATTATTTATTATAAGATTATTTATGTGTGGAATCATCATCCTCAAATGCAGGAGACAGTACAGTCTTGCATTGATAGCATGCCGGGCAGAATTAAAGCTTTGATAGCGGCTAAAGGTGGCTCAACTCAATATTGACTTTTACTGACAATAATTTCACTTTTCTTTAAAACTTACTAAACTTATGCTTTTCTAAATGAATGCTGTTTTATTTATGTCATATAAATCGGTAATTGATTGGATAATTTAAAAATGAAAAAAATAAATCCATTTAAAATAATAAAACGGTACAATATCACCCGGTAATTAATATTTTACATGAAATCTTGCAGTGCGTCTAATAATTTGTCCACGGACTGTATACTTTTTCGTTTGGTTTGCTGTTTCCCCGCTTAAAAAAAATTCTAACCCTTTCATAATTTTAGTTGTTGTCATTTTACCAATACATTAGTTGTGCAACATCTCTAATATGCCTCTTGACCATTCAAACTTCTCTTTAGATAATTTGTTATTTATAATAAACTATTGTATATTAACTTATTTTAACTTATAAGAGCAAAATAAATGAATATATCGTCACTTAAGTTCCCACATGTGCTATCTCATTTTCTCAACCTTTCAGGAGAGCCGAAAAACGTGTTTGTTCATTTAACACCGGCTGTTCGGAACATATAATATATGTAGACCGATATTATGTAACAAGAAAGTCCGAACAGCCGGTATGTTAAATGAACAAACACGTTTTTCGGCTCTCCTGAAAGGTTGAGAAAATGAGATAGCACATGTGGGAACTTAAGTGACTATATATTCATTTATTTTGCTCTTATAAGTGACGATATATCTCTATAAAGTGACGATATATCAAATCTATCATTGCAGCGAAATTGTAAGCACTCCTAACTTTTAAACAGTTTATATCATGATATTCTTATATTAAAACAGTTTATATCATGATATTCTTATATTAAAACAGTTTATATCATGATATTCTTATATTAAAACACTTTATATCATGATATTCTTATATTAAAACAGTTTATATCATGATAGGCCAACTGGAGCAGACTTTTTCAAATTTAAGGTGGGGGGGGGGGGGGGGGGCTCACCGATCCCTGAAATACCGCACCCCTCTGAAAAAAAAACACCTATCGACCGATAAACTGTCTAACATTTTTCTAGTAACAATCGACTTTTATTTTCGATGGAATCGAATGTCCATCAGAAATAATCCCCTTCCTTCCCTCTCACTACCCCTGCTAATGGATGTCACTGTCTTCTGAAAAGCATTAGGTCATTCTTATACCATCGTAGTTAACTAAAAGGGTCGTTCACCAGCAAACTAACGTTACACTGTTAAAAATTTTGTGCTTGGTTTCACCATGATATTGGTTCCTAGTAGCTGCAACGGCTGAATGGTGAAACGTTCCACCATATTTTTGGTATTCGGTTGAACCATTTCTCAGGTTTTTGTTTCCAAATCCAGAAAAATGGTTCAACCAAACACCGAAAAAAAAGGTGAAACATTTCACCATTCAGCCGTTGCAGCTACTAGGAACCAATATCATGGTGAAACCAACCAATATCATGGTGAAACCTAGCACCAAATTTTTAACAGTGTAGTTATAACATAATCCACAAATGCTCTTTCAGCAAAAGAGACACTGACACCATAACTAGCAAAACTGTTTCAAGAAAGAGACAACCCTCCTTAACTTGGTATTCGGTTGAAGCATTTCTCAGGTTTTTGTTTCCAAATCCAGAAAATGGTTCAACCAAACACCGAAAAAAAGGTGAAACATTTCACCATTCAGCCGTTGCAGCTACTAGGAACCAATATCATGGTGAAGCCAACCAATATCATGGTGAAACCTAGCACCAAATTTTTAACAGTGTAGTTATAACATAATCCACAAATGCTCTTTCAGCAAAAGAGACACTGACACCATAACTAGCAAAACTGTTTCAAGAAAGAGACAACCCTCCTTAACTTGGTATTCGGTTGAAGCATTTCTCAGGTTTTTGTTTCCAAATCCAGAAAATGGTTCAACCAAACACCGAAAAAAAGGTGAAACATTTCACCATTCAGCCGTTGCAGCTACTAGGAACCAATATCATGGTGAAGCCAACCAATATCATGGTGAAACCTAGCACCAAATTTTTAACAGTGTAGTTATAACATAATCCACAAATGCTCTTTCAGCAAAAGAGACACTGACACCATAACTAGCAAAACTGTTTCAAGAAAGAGACAACCCTCCTTAACTTGGTATTCGGTTGAACCATTTCTCAGGTTTTTGTTTCCAAATCCAGAAAATGGTTCAACCAAACACCGAAAAAAAGGTGAAACATTTCACCATTCAGCCGTTGCAGCTACTAGGAACCAATATCATGGTGAAGCCAACCAATATCATGGTGAAACCTAGCACCAAATTTTTAACAGTGTAGTTATAACATAATCCACAAATGCTCTTTCAGCAAAAGAGACACTGACACCATAACTAGCAAAACTGTTTCAAGAAAGAGACAACCCTCCTTAACTTGGTATTCGGTTGAACCATTTCTCAGGTTTTTGTTTCCAAATCCAGAAAATGGTTCAACCAAACACCGAAAAAAAGGTGAAACATTTCACCATTCAGCCGTTGCAGCTACTAGGAACCAATATCATGGTGAAGCCAACCAATATCATGGTGAAACCTAGCACCAAATTTTTAACAGTGTAGTTATAACATAATCCACAAATGCTCTTTCAGCAAAAGAGACACTGACACCATAACTAGCAAAACTGTTTCAAGAAAGAGACAACCCTCCTTAACTTGGTATTCGGTTGAACCATTTCTCAGGTTTTTGTTTCCAAATCCAGAAAATGGTTCAACCAAACACCGAAAAAAAGGTGAAACATTTCACCATTCAGCCGTTGCAGCTACTAGGAACCAATATCATGGTGAAGCCAACCAATATCATGGTGAAACCTAGCACCAAATTTTTAACAGTGTAGTTATAACATAATCCACAAATGCTCTTTCAGCAAAAGAGACACTGACACCATAACTAGCAAAACTGTTTCAAGAAAGAGACAACCCTCCTTAACTTGGTATTCGGTTGAACCATTTCTCAGGTTTTTGTTTCCAAATCCAGAAAATGGTTCAACCAAACACCGAAAAAAAGGTGAAACATTTCACCATTCAGCCGTTGCAGCTACTAGGAACCAATATCATGGTGAAGCCAACCAATATCATGGTGAAACCTAGCACCAAATTTTTAACAGTGTAGTTATAACATAATCCACAAATGCTCTTTCAGCAAAAGAGACACTGACACCATAACTAGCAAAACTGTTTCAAGAAAGAGACAACCCTCCTTAACTTGGTATTCGGTTGAACCATTTCTCAGGTTTTTGTTTCCAAATCCAGAAAATGGTTCAACCAAACACCGAAAAAAAGGTGAAACATTTCACCATTCAGCCGTTGCAGCTACTAGGAACCAATATCATGGTGAAGCCAACCAATATCATGGTGAAACCTAGCACCAAATTTTTAACAGTGTAGTTATAACATAATCCACAAATGCTCTTTCAGCAAAAGAGACACTGACACCATAACTAGCAAAACTGTTTCAAGAAGAGACAACCCTCCTTAACTTGGTATTCGGTTGAACCATTTCTCAGGTTTTTGTTTCCAAATCCAGAAAATGGTTCAACCAAACACCGAAAAAAAGGTGAAACATTTCACCATTCAGCCGTTGCAGCTACTAGGAACCAATATCATGGTGAAGCCAACCAATATCATGGTGAAACCTAGCACCAAATTTTTAACAGTGTAGTTATAACATAATCCACAAATGCTCTTTCAGCAAAAGAGACACTGACACCATAACTAGCGAAACTGTTTCAAGAAAGAGACAATTCCCTTTTGGCGCTGACATTAATTAATCTGGAGAAGTAATCCCGGCTGGGGACTCATCTTGATGACGTCACAACTGTCACGGGTTACACCAAAAGGCACCAAGGGAAATTGTTCACAAAAAAAACGATGTTACTACACTCTTAAAACAAACGAGCGGTTTTAACTCAGTCTGAGTTAATTTCCACTCCTTTCCGGTGCCGAAAATGCACTTCTCCTATAGGAGTGGATTTCCCTCTTTTGTTTTAAGAGTGTACAATGCTAGTACACCGGCCATCGTGATATGTAAGAATCTACGCCTGCCTTTTAAAATAAAGAACGCCTTGGGCCCCTTTCGACAAATAATGCGAACAATCAAATCTTGCGTTTAATTTTATTTTAGTTTGTATTGAATTAATTACTAATTTTTTATTCAATAAATATAAAAAGTATCATACAAAATAAAATCTTTTATTATGACTGCCGTCACATAGTCAGCATGAGCTCAGAGGCTCTATGCGAAGAAAGTTTAGGCCTTGAACAAAGGTGAAAGGAATGATAATTGCATAAGTAAGGTCCCGGCCGACTTATAAACGGCCTGTGTAATAGCTGCAATAATACTCCACGTACACTCCTTAAAACAAAAGAGTGAAATCCACTCTTATAGGGGAAGTGAATTTTCGGCTCCAGAAAGGAGTGGAAATTAACTCAGACTGAGTTAAAACCACTCGTTTGTTTTAAGTGTGTAGAGAGAGTGCACGTTAAATATGCTCCAAACTCCCGACGCCGTTTACGTTGTCGCCCTTAAAAATTGCGTTGGGTGCCTACGCAGGTGCCGGCCTGTCACTTGACCGTGGCTCTAAATTACGAAGCCCCGTCACCAATAGCCCTCGGGTAGCTCTAGTGTGACATCAATTCAACTCAACCTCTTGTGGTTCTTTTCGCTTTAAACTGCTCCAATTGTCTCATTACATTAGATGAAGGACAGACGGAGATGAGAGTGGATTGTTTTCTCATTTTTTTTGTCTGTCTGTCTTTCAGGCCAAAGAAGTAGGGGGGGACGGGGGGAAGTAGTGTGGTCTCCTACCGAGAAATTGAGCGGTAAAACGCATGTGTTCTGTTCGATGTGAAGGCCAGGACAATGGCAAATGTTGGATAATTACATTTTGTTAGTTTGCATGGATACGTTATTTTTTTTTTAATGAAGCTGAAAATGATATCATAATTATGTCACGCAAAGGTTGTCAAACTATTTTGGTATGTCATGTCTTTAGGGTTAAGGGTAGACCATAATATAGAAAAAAAAATATGCAAACTGATATGATCCATAAAATGCTTCATGTGCGAAATCGTTAATGTACAGTTATATGGTATCGTTGGTATTTTTTATTAACAATTCTCTCGTAACAAAAGTATCGCATTTTCGAAAATCGTACACTCAGAAAAAAACAAGTATTTAAATTTTAAAAAAAAGTTGTTGTTTTTTTTAAAGAAAAAAAGTATTTAAATTTCTTATAGATCTTTATTTAGGATTTTTTTCAAGTGAGAGTTTTTTTTGCTGCATACCCTAAATATTGCACATATCTTTAACAAATTTGTCATTATTTTTTTTGTAGTTTTTAGGAATGAAATAAGATAATATTATTTAAACTGAAATGAATGGCTAGCTTTATAATAGCTCAATTATATCGAAACATCATTTTTGGAATAAATATAAAACATTACTTTAAAAAAAGTATTTTTAACATTATTTGTTTCGCCTTTCTTTCAAATATATCTTGTAACATTGCTTTATATACTTTACTTTTGGTTTGCTGCTTGATATATTTTTTTATCGGTTTGAGTCACCGAACCGTCAAATTTCATTACCCTTTCATTCGAAAATATAAACTTTAGAAAGCTGTTATATAGTACACCAGTAATTCCCAATGCTTTTATTACGCTGTTGCGTTTCCCAAATAAAGTTTTATTACTTTTATTGCATCTCACTCCACATACCGAAGAATACTTTCTGCGCTTCGTCAACGCACGTGACAAGTCACTTTAGTGACACGCGCGAAACGTTCGAAATTCGAATTTTTCTTTGTGTCACTCGGAGCCTCGCACCGCTGCAAACATCCACGAATCGAATGTTTTTTTCCCCTGTAAAAGAGATGTAAAAACATTATTTGAAAAGAGTAGTTGTTTTCTGTGTCTGAGGGACACGCAAATTAGCTTTTGTTTAAGGTGGCGTAATGGGCTTGTTTCACGCGGGATCTGGCAACAGCTCTGCGGTCTTGTTTTCATTTTTCTCGAATTACTTTTGTTGATATTCGAAATAGAGTTTTCTAAGTTATTTTAGTTATTTTTTTTAAATTACAACTTCTTTCTGTGCTGTTGGTTGTTTTAATCATTTCTCAAGGAAAACTTGCATTGAACGAAGTTGGAATTTAAAAAAAATAACAACTAAAATATTCTTAGAAAACTCAATTTGGAATACCAACAAAAGTAATTCGAGAAAAATGAAAACAAGACCACGGAGCTGTTGTCAGATCCCACGTGAAACAAGCCCATTCCTTCCAGATTTCATTCCCGGTTTTCCTTCGATCGGTTCTCCGATTGGTGCATTGTTTCCACGTGACATTAATTCACTGCTGGAGCTTAAGAAAAAATTTAATTTTAATTTATGTAACTACTCAAGACGTGAAAAATGCCCATTGGCAAAAGTGGTAACTAATTTGTACTGCATAAACTTTTATTTTCCAACACAATAATTGGGTATTTATGTAGTTTTAAAATTATATATCTGTAGTAAATGGCTTTGAGCGTTGCTTCTCAATGCTTTAAATTTTAAATTTAATGAAATTCAAAAAGTTGTACATTTTTTTAATTGTTTAGGCAATTAAGAAATTTAAGCACGCGTCCCCCGCTCCACCTCCTCACACAATATGCTCACATACTTTTTCGAACTTTTCTTCTCTCTCTCGAATATTTTAGAATAGATTCGCTCCCCAAACTTTTATGCACTAGCAACCATGCTTTTTTTCAGTGGCATCGAAAGGTTGGTTCTTATCTGTTGTTTTTAATGTACATATGAGTTGCATTTTAGCTTCCACACTACGTTTTTAACGTAAAAAGTGAAAGGTATTATAATCGTTCAGTACATCTGTCTGTCCGTCACCCACTTTCATATCCCAAACTACAAATGCTACGGACCAGTGTGATACGTAAAAAAATTAAACACATTGAAATTAGAATACATTGAAAATTTCAGAAAATAATTCAAATTCGAACTACTACAATTATGTAAAAAAAAACTACAACATTGAATGCTCATTTAAAAAGCATAGTAAGCCATTTTTATTAGAATTAAATCACCATTGCCATTCGCAACAATCGCTCGATAAACTTTAATTCTTTTAGACAATACATTAAAATGAATTTATTTTTGCGACATCCATCAGTTTGAAATGACGTCAATATATTTCACTACGAGATTCTTTGTACGTTGATATAAAATGTTTTAATTCTATTTAAAAGCGATTAATATTACATATTTATTCTTTGAAATATAAATTAATTTTGGCAAACGATAAGTATAAATTATTGAATTTTCGGAATAAATAAATGAAACTAGTTGTATTTAGCATGTAAATGTTTATTATATCGAATTAATACTGTGTTTGGCGCCTTTTTACCTGTTAAACACAACTGTTGTGTGGAAGCGGGTGAAGTGAAAGATTCTGTTACAAACCTACTTGGTTTTTTTTCACTATGAAACCTGATGGACTGACTTAAAAACCATATATGGGATATATACAAATCACAAAATAAAGAACTGATGGCAAAAAAAAAACAATTTTAATATTACAAAAGTTTGGCTTTTATGTTACTTTTATTCAGAAGAACAAATAAAAATAAACACTCCGTTCCATATCTGTATTTCGGGAAGGAAAATAGAGTATTTTCCCGCGGTTGCATCACGATCTTCCAATGTTTGTTTTGGTGAGGTGTTTTGAAGGTCGCCGGCGAAAAAGGTAAACGCTCGTTCAGTCGTCATCGTATCTTGACATATTCCTATCACCATTATTAAAAAAATCCTTATCAAGTTTCTGTGTTCCTTTGTCGCACAAAGAAATTGAAGAGCATATTCTAAAATTGAATTTCGGATTCTGCGCATAATTTTTTTCGCATTTATAAATTCATGCGTGAAAATCACAATTTTTGTGCTATGCATTATTCTTTTATCGCAACACAATTTTTGTACTCGTTTAACGCAACTTGTAATTACTGAGAAAAACACATTTTTTAGCTTCCACACTACGTTTATAACGTAAAAAGTGGAAGGTATTATAATCGTTCAGTCCGTCTGTCTGTCCGTCACCCACTTTCATAGCCAAACTACAAATGCTACGGACAAGTGTGACACGTCCAAAAATTCAGCGCAACAATTAGAATACATTGAAAATTTCAGAAAATAATTCGAATTATAATTACTTCAATTATTTTAAAAAAAACTGCAAAATTTAATGCTCATTTAAAAAGCATAGGAAGCCATTTTAATTAGAATTAAGTCACCATTGCCATTCGCAACAATCGCTCGAGAAACTTTAAATCTTTTAGACAAGAAATTAAAATAAATTTATTTTTGCGACATCGATCCGTTTGAAATGACGTCAAATATATTTCACTACGAGATTCTTTGTACGTTGATATGAAATATTTTCATTCTATTTAAAAGCGAGGAATATTACATATTTATTCTTTGAAATATAAATTAATTTTTGCAAACGATAAGTAATAATTATTAAATTTTCGAAATAAAATAAATGAAACTAGCCAATTTTAGCATGTAAATGTTTAATATAGAATATTAATGCTGTGTTTGTCGCCTTTTTACCTGTTAAACACAACTGTTGTGTGGAAGCGGGTTAAGTGACAGATTCTGTTACAAACCTACTTATTTTTATTGAAAGTCAACAGTAGTTTTTCTGAGTGTACGTAAACTTCGGAATAGTTACCGTGATGTGCATCGATAATTATTTATATGAAATGCTAAAATTCCTTCCTTTCCTAATATTTTATAGTTGGTATTTATTTATTCTGAGAACGCTTTGTTTGATAAATTTGATTAACATTTAATTTGAGCATACTTCATTTAAATAAAATTTTAAAGAAATAAAAAAAAGTGGAAGTAGGGTATTCACATGGTGGATATATCATCTTCCATCGTTACCTTTGGGGGCTGGGGAGCCCAGTCGGTTAGGCACTCGCCTAGCATGCGAAAGGTCCCAGGTTCGGGTCCGGGCATCGCCAAAATAACTGCCGACCTATAAACGGCCCGTGCAGCCAAAAATGTCCGACGAATAATACCCCGTGTAGAGGGAGTGCACGTTAAAATACGCTCCAAAGTCCCAACGCTGCGTACGATGTCGCCCTTAACGGTTGCGTTGGGTGCCTATTCAGGTGTCGGCTCGTCACTTGACTGTGGTTCTAAAATACGACGCCCGTCGCCAATAGCCCTCGTGTAGCTCTAGTGCGACGATGATTCAAACTAAACTAAACCATCGTTACCTTTGCCCCACTTTCGTTCTAACAGTCAAATTTTCCAATTTTTTTTGTTTAAAAGGTGCTAGCTAGTCAGTGACTGATAAATTTTTTGTCGCCTGTCCACTCCGTCTGCACCGATATTTCGTGAAGGAAAACACGTATTCTTGGAAAATTCGTTGAATCACGTTCCTCTATTGTTTGTTGTGGCGTGAGTTGTAATGCTAAACGTTCGTCGATTGTTCAAGTGTCGTTAGAGCCACTTAACATGTTTGTTTAGAACGTACAGAAGAGTTACGTCAACTTTTTGATTTGCATATTTGTCGAACTCTTTGTTTTTGACACCTGAGGAAATTTAGTACCTCTAAAAAATAATATAAATAGGAAACAAGTAGGTTTGTAACAGAATCTGTCACTTAACCCGCTTCCACACAACAGTTGTGTTTAACAGGTAAAAAGGCGACAAACACAGCATTAATTCTATATTAAACATTTACATGCTAAATTTGGCTAGTTACATTTATTTTGATTTCGAAAATTCAATAATTATAACTTATCGTTTGCAAAAATTAATTATATTTCAAAGAATAAATATGTAATATTACTCGCTTTTAAATAGAATGAAAATATTTCATATCAACGTACAAAGAATCTCGTAGTGAAATATATTTGACGTCATTTCAAACTGATCGATGTCGCAAAAATAAATTTATTTTAATTTATTGTCTAAAGGAATTAAAGTTTCTCGAGCGATTGCTGCGAATGGCGATTTAATTCTAATAAAAATTTCCTCCTATGCTTTTTAAATGAGCAATGAATATTACTAACTATTAAGGAAATAACAGAGTGAGTGGCTGGTATAACCTATAACGCATGTTTAATTGTAGCAAAAGAGTAAGATCCAAGAGACTTGTGACGTTTCCGGTCTCTTCCGCCAATTTGGCGATAACAGAGAGGAAGGAAGTGTTTCTCAATTAAGGATAACCCCGTGAGTTAAGGGAAGTGAATCAATTTTGACTGATTCACAGCTAGCCTCATACTATTTATGACAATGTGTTCTATAATTGTACTTTATTGATGTTGTATTTATATTTTTAAAACATGCAAGAAATTCTAAAAGAACTAACATAGCCTACTTTTCTGTTACTTAAATACTTACTTACTTTTCTGTTACTTGAATACTTACTTATTTTTCTGTTACTTAAATACTTACTGATATTCTAATCGGAAGAAAAGTATGTTTGTAACAGTAACTGTCAACAAGACCACTTCTACACGTAAGATTTATACACATTAGGAAAAAATCGCCAAATACAGCATCCAGTCGCCTGACTCGAGCTTTTTAAAACCAACTAAGTTCAAATAATAATTCAATGAGAAACTCGCAGACAAACGGTAGACAGATGTTCGTCCAGACCTACGGACAGGAGGAGTAAATTACGTGTTAACACGTTACTGAGTAAATTACGTTTGTTAAAAAGTGATTATCACTACAACTTTTGATATTAAATTAAAAATTAACGGAATAGTTTGATCTACACCTTATTGCAACTAAATAATGAAAACTGTTTAATATTAGTTTTTAAATTTAAAAACAAACTTTTTAATTTGTGACTTGCACTAGAAAAACCTTCAGTTAGATAAAATTAGCCTAAGACTTTTTTTTTCATTTTATATTTATCATAGTTAAACTACAGTCCCTGGACAAATTATTAGACGCACTGCAAGATTTCATGAATCAATCAATGATGAACAAAATACCTTTAGAAGGACATTTGTGCTCCTAAACTTAAGCTATTGAATAGAAAATACTATCTGCTATACTTAATACATATATCAACATCTTTTTTAATGATATGGCATTCTTTGGTATGTTTTCATCATTACTAAAAAAAAAAATACAGTGCGTCTAATAATTTGTCCAGGGACTGTAGAAATGGCCTTCATGTGCTTTCTTGGGATTGGCTTTTTGTGTCTCTGTAATATTGCAACAAGAAGAAAACGAATCTTTGTTTAAGAAAATGTCATTGCCCTTCCCATACATACTTCAAGATTTGTCAACACACTGTCCACTGACTGACTAAGGAAGAAAAAATCTTTCTTCATATCTCATCTACATCAACTCTGTCGTCTTCTTTCGGCAATCTACTTGTTAAGTCCGAGGCGTAAAATAATATTGTCCAATTAGAGACATTTTATTTTGTCATGGAATACTTGTATCTTGTTTATGAGGCAACTTGTATACCACAAAAAAAACCCCTTCAAATTTACGGATTTTAACTGGTAGCTGAGTTGCCGGAAAAAAAAACAGTAAAAAAACGGATACTTTTGTTTTATGTTATGTACATTCCAGTTAAAATACGGTTGTGTTTTCTCTCGTTAAATATTCGTACTATTTAACAAGTAGGTTTGTATCAGAATCTGTCACTTAACCCGCTTCCACCCAACAGTTGTGTTTAACAGGTAAAAAGGCACCAAACACAGCATTAATTCTATATTAAACATTTACATGCTAAATTTGCTGGTTTCATTTATTTTATTTCGAAAATTCAAAAATTATTACTTATCGTTTGCAAAAATTAATTTATATGTCAAGATTTTGCAGTTTTTTAAATAATTAAAGTGCTTCGAATTCGAATTCTTTTCTGAAATTTTCAATGTATTCTTATTTCGATGTGCTGAATTTTTTGACGTATCACACTTGTCCGTAGCATTTGTAGTTTGGGCTATAAAAGTGGGTGACGGACAGACAGACAGACGGACTGAACGATTATAATATCTTCCACTTTTTACGTTATAAACGTAGTGTGGAAGCTAAAATTGAGAAAAGGTTTTGCGTAGGCGCTATTTGAACCTGGAATCTTTAAGTTACAAGTGAGGAGTCATACAAACGTGGCTTTCGACATGAAGCAAAAGAATTAATCTCTTTATCGTTTAACCAGACCCCAAAGTGACGTCATTCAGAAGAAGTATTGGAGAAAAGTTTAAAACTGTAAGCGAGTATCATAATATGGTTCTAGGCGGTAAAGTAGGTCGAACGATTTTAAACCGTCAAAAGTGTGTGAACTTTCAGTAAAAGTATGGATATTTTTTGGCAATTTATGTACACACTAACAAACATTAAATAAACAAATAGTATTTTAGTATTTCAACTAGAATTTACCGTATTAAAAACAGAAAGTTTCGTTTTTTTTAAGGTTTTATTCTGGCATTTCAGCTGCCAGTCTTTTTGCCTGTAAACCTGTAAATTTGATGGGTTTCATTTATTTCGCAGTACAAATAAAATACAGAACCCCACTCTGAAGGGTTACCCAAATGTTAGTTTCTTATTTCAGTGACGTGGCTTTTTTTTCCAAACATCTGTAAAGGTTGTTTTTCCTTGCATATACTATGCTCGCCGTGTAGATCATTTTACTTTGTGCATCACTATAAGAATAAAGTTGTGAAATTATGTTCGAAACGTTCAGAATTGTCCCAACGACTGTTGAGGGGCTGGGGAGCCCAGTCGGTTAGGCACTCGCCTAGCATTCGAAAGGTCCCAGGGTCGGGTTCGGGCATCGCCAAAATAACTGCCGACCTATAAACGGCCCGTGCAGCCAAAAATGTCCGACGAATAGTACCCCGTGTAAGGCAGTGCACGTTAAATATCCTTCAAAGTCCTAACGCTGCGTACGATGTCGCCCTTAACGGTTGCGTTGGGTGCCTATTCATGTGTCGGCTCGTTGACTGTGGTTCTAAAATACGACGCCCGTCACCAATAGCCCTCGTGTAGCTCTAGTGCGACGATAATTCAAACCTAACCCAACGACTGTCGAAAATGTCAGTTAATTAGTAAAATTAGTCATATTTACAAAAATACGCTAAACTTTTCTATTTCGCGGGCACAAATCTCGCCAAACGGAATCTTTGGCGACAAACGGAACTTTCTGGCGACAAAACACAGTATACCACGGCCAACTTCAAAAACAAGGCCAGAGAAGCTCTATTAAACATGAGCGTAGACGGAAATTTTGACGTCACTGTTCCCAGTGCCGAAGATCGAGAAACTTTTTCTGACGCATTCGGAACCCTAAAAAGGTGGTCAGCCGTAAACGAGTGGTTCCGAACAGGTTTCGAGACAGGTTGTCTTCATCTTCGGAACAACGTCACTCGGAACTATGACGTCAAAATTTCCGTCCCCGGGCTTGTTAGGGAAAGCTTCTTCGGCCTTAGTAGTTGAGTAGGCCGTGAATATACCCAGTTTAAGGATAACAGTATTGTAGTAACTGCTTATTTAAGCTTAGTTTAGTTTGAATTATCGTCTCACTAGAGCTACACGAGGGCTATTGGCGACGGGCGTCGTATTTTTAGAACCCCAGTCAAGTGACGGCTTATTTAAGTAATAAACTATGTTTAAGATATTAATTTCCAATAATACATACTTATTCATCATCAAAATAAATACAAAAAAAGTTTCAATTGAAACATTTTGATTTTTAAAATTTTTATGCTTTGGGGTTTTAAAGAATTTTCATAGTGTTGAAAAGTGCTTAGGGTCACAAGTAACAAAAAATCGCCAAAGCGCCAAATACTGCATGAGGAATAGCATAAAAAATATGAATAAAATAAATGAACATTTAGATACATCTTATTCCTATGGCATTCTTTAATTTACATTAAATAGTTTTACTCTTTTAAAAAATAATATAACTTTGAAAAAAAAAGGCCACAACATTGTCAACCCACCAAATTCTTTTAATAGAAATAGAAACCACGTGTTGCAGAACTTCTTGATTTGTCGCCACTTAGCCTCGTATCTAGTTTCTTGTCTGTCCGTACACGACTAATCCTTTCATTTATTTTATTCTTAATATAATTCATCATCATGAAAAAAATTAGATATTATTTCGAAGTTGTGACGACAACAAACAAATGTCTCGGGTGGTGCTTTATTAGAAGATCTTAAAATGAGTGTCATTTTGATTTTAGCAGCTTACTGTGAAGGAGAAATAAAACAAATTTTATTTTTTCACTAAATATAAAGTTTTAGATGTGTCTAATTTGTCTTTAAGGTTTACAGGGACTGGGGAGCCCAGTCGGTTAGGCGCTCGCCTAGCATGCGAAAGGTTCCAGGTTCGGGTCCGGGCATCGCCAATATAACTGCTGACCTATAAACGGCCCGTGCAGTTAAAAATGTCCGACGAATAATACCCCGTGTAGAGATGGAGCACGTTAAAATACGTTCCAAATGCGTACGATGCCGGCCTTAACGGTTGCGTTGGGTGCCAACTCAGGTGTCGGCTCGTCACTTGACTGTGGTTCTAAAATATGACGCCCGTCGCCAATAGCCCTCGTGTAGCTCTAGTGCAGCGGTTCCCAACCTGGGGGCGATCGCCCCCAAGTGGGTGATTTGTGTTATCAGGGGGGCACAAAATACTTGAGGGGCGATGAGTATTCAAAGGGGGGGAAATTAAAATAATTGTGCCTTTGTACAGTAAAACCATTCTCCAACCATAACCAAACCAGCCAATTTTTACATTCAACTCTCTTAAATTTTCTAGAAACCAGTAAAAATATCTTAGTTAATTATTTCACTTTTGTTCTTTAAAAATATGTTAAAACTATGTGTTTTATGTTTTTTTTCTATTTTATTTAAAAGTGACCGGATAAAGCTTCTTTGGTTGCTTTTATAAACGGTAGTAAGTGTTCTAAAACTGTTTTATAGTTACACTTTAACTCAAATTATGATTAGACATAACATGAAAATTAAAAGGGGGCGATGGATGTTGATCAACCTAAAATACGAGGCGATGGTCCAGAAAAGGTTGGAAACCACTGCTCTAGTGCGACGATAATTCAAACTAAACTAAACTTTAATGTTTACAGAGTTTACACTAATAAATCTAAAAAAGATTTTTTTACTTTTTTTTTTTCAAAATATTTTTCTCTAGCTTCTTTTAGAATACATAATTTTTAATATTTTAGAAAATTAAAATTTTGTTTTTTTTCTACATTTCTAATTACTATGAGGGTATCTGGGAGTCCTCTCAGGAAAGAAATACTCAACTTTCAGGCCACAGAAGCTCTTCGTGACGTCACACTACCCGTCTGGTTGTTGGATTTTCAGAAGAAAAAGTAGTCTATATTTCTTACAGAATCTGTCACTTAAACCGCTTCCACACAACAATTGTGCTCAGCAGGAAACAAACTATTTTTACACCTCAGAAAGAAATTCGCCAAACAGGGCTTTTAGCTAGTTTAATTCACATTTTTAAAAGGCAAAATTAACGATTTTCATTCATCTTCTTTCTCAGATTTAACAATTAGTCTATCGTTTGCAAAAATTAATTTATATTTCAAAGAATAAATATGTATTATTCCCCACTTTTAAATAGAATGAAAATATTTCATATCAACATACGAAGAATCTCGTAGTGAAATATATTTGACGTCATTTCAAACTGATCGATGTCGCAAAAATAAATTTATTTTAATTTATTGTCTAAAAGAATTAAAGTTTCTCGAGCGATTGTTGCGAATGGCAATGATGATCTAATTCTAATAAAAATGGCTTCCTATGCTTTTTAGCCTACTTTTCTTTTTTTAATTCGAAAGAATTAAAAAAATGAAAAAGTAGGTATTGACATGCGGTCGATGTCCGTCTGTCTGTCCGTACCCCCCTTCCAAAATCGGTTCTATCAATCGGATCTTAAAACATTCTTTTTTTGTTAGAAAGCTATGACCTCAGATACCCAACTTTCATACTTTTTGCCCGTCTGTCTGTACGTCCGGACGGACATAAATCTACTATCTGTCGGCGAATTTCCCATTGAATTAGCATTGAAATTCAATTTTGTTTTTGAGTCATTTAAATCACTGTAGGTATTGAAATGCGGTGTCCGTCTGTCCGTCCGTCTGTCTGTCCGTCTGTCTGTCCGTACCCCCCTTTCAAAATCGGTTCTATCTATCGGATCTTAAAAATTCTTTTTTTGTTAGAAAACTATAACCTCAGATACCCAACTTTCATACTTTTTGTCCGTCTATCTGTACGTCTGGACGAACATAAATGTACTATATGTCAGCGAATTTCCCATTGAAATTCAATTTTGAGTCATTTAAATCACTGTTGCCAATACAACAATGGCATGAGAAACTTTACTTATTTCAACATATTTGAAGCAAAATAATATTTTCATCAATCAGTTTGGAATGACGTCATAAAATGTAGCACAATTTGATTCTTTGATTATTCATTAATTGTTTACCAAGAAAGCGGCAAGGGTATATTTTTGCATACAATTATGCTTATAGTTTTAACTTACATTTCTTATTTTTTTTAATGCAGTTTGGAGTAGTTTCATTACTTCTGTTATTAATAAATATTTATTGATCTTCGAACTACAAATAAATCGAGCAGAAGATAAATAATATTAAGTTAGTTTGCGAAAGAATATTAAGGAAAATAGTTGATTTTGGGTTTTAGAAGTTTAAATTATAGCTGGATGATGTGTTTCGATTTTTTTTCTATGTGTATAAATCTAGTGTAGAAACGGTTGTTGATGATATTTACTGTTAGGAACCTAGTTTTTTCCAGATTAGAACTTCAGTAAGTATTTAAGTAACAGGAAAGTAGGCTATTTTAGTTCTTTATGAACTTCTTGTTAAATGAGCATTCAATTTTGCAGTTTTTTACATAATTGAAGTACTTCGAATTCGAATTCTTTTCTGAAATTTTCAATGTATTCCAATTTCGATGAGCTGAATTTTTTGACGTATCACACTTGTCCGTAGCATTTGTAGTTTGGGCTACGAAAGTGGGTGACGGACAGACAGACGGACTGAACGATTATAATACCTTCCACTTTTTACGTTATAAACGTAGTGTGAAACCTAAAAGTGCGAAACGTATTCACGCACGACCCACTATACTTTTCAGGTTCCGAACAAGTTTCATTTTTACCTTTAGGAACAACCGACAACCCGAACCGGACGGATAGTCACAGAGAGATTCCTGGCCTTTTCAGTAGAGTCTCAGGAGATGGTGGAAAGAACTCCAATTCCTGTAAATATAATATTTGGTAGACATGGTAAACGTTAAGTATTGATAAATCTCAAGTTAATGTTGATGAACATAAGATTGCATTAATCACAAACCGCATTTATAATCCTGCTTAGCCTTTTATGTTAGTTTTTTTTCTTGCTTCGTTTTCCTGATTTATAAGATGTAACGTCATCAGTCTTTGTTATACTTTCCCGTTAGATTAACTTAAGTACAAAACTGTCCTTCCTGATTGGATCGGTTTAATTCCTAACCGCTTGAGTCATCTTCTGAAACCAAGATTAAAAAAACCACATTCTAATAAACATAATAAAATAAAGATGGTAGCCTTAATGAGTATCTAGATCCACTTGTCACCACATCCTTTTATGCTCCAGTTGCTCTTTCAATGGAGGTAAGAAGAAGATGGAGATGCCGTCGGGCCAAAAATAATACAAAAATCGGTTTGTCAAGTGAAGCCATCGATCGCTTTGTAGTAAGCCCAAACAAACGCGCTCGGGGAAGTATTTGGCGCTATTGTACGGTGTGTTTTTTTGTATAGGTTTACCACATCGACTTTTTGACTGTCTAATAAAAACTACAATTAAAAAGCTTTTTTTTTATCTGTAATGGGAATTACTATATCATCTTTCGTGTAAATTTAGATCTCGTGCTGTAGTCTCCAATTGCTGAGTCATTTTTTTAGCTTCTACACTACGTTTTTAACGTAAAAGTGGAAGGTATTATAATCGTTCTGTCCGTCACCCACTTTCATATCCCAAACTACAAATGCTACGGACAAGTGCGATACGTCAAAAAATTCAGCGCATCGAAATTAGAATACATTGAAAATTTCAGAAAAGAATTCGAAGTACTTCAATTATTTAAAAAAAAAAACACCTGCAAAATTGAATGCTCATTTAAAAAGCATAAGAAGCCATTTTTATTTGAATTAAATCACCATTGCCGTTCGCAACAATCGCTCGAGAAACTTTAAATATTTTAAACAACAAATTAAAATAAATTTATGTTTGCGACATCGATCCGTTTGAAATGACGTCAAATATATTTCACTACGAGATTCTTTGTATGTTGATATGAAATATTTTCATTCTATTTAAAAGCGAGGAATATTACATATTTATTCTTTGAAATATAAATTAATTTTTGCAAACGATAAGCAATAGTTATTAAATTTTCGAAATAAAATAAATGAAACTAGCCAAATTTAGCATGTAAATGTTTAACATAGAATTAATGCTGTGTTTGGCGCCTTTTTACCTGTTAAACACAACTGTTGGGTGGAAGCGGGTTAAGTGACAGATTCTGTTACAAACTTCTTGTTTTTTATTTTTAATCAACGCCTTGAACAAAAGTGAGTGAGTGGTTCTACTAGCGGTTACTTGGCGATTTTCTGACTGCTTCACCTAATTTTGCGCCAAGCATCTCCATCTTCTCAACTCTGTGGCTGTTTCATCTTGGCGAAGTTGAAAGGGATTAGGATGGCGAAGTTTACATGTGTACGAAGCGTTAAAGCATTAATTTCCTTTCTTCAAGTAAATGAAAAAAAGTTTTAAACTTTTTTTTTATCTATTTTGACTCGTTAGCATTTAAAAGTTATTCTGTTACAAAAATTCTGCGAAGATAAGAGGATATAGGTTAGTAGTGGCCATTCCCCAAAAGTCATTCGCTTGTGTGATAGTAATCGTTATCTACTATTCTCATATACAAAACTCTGATTTCATTTGCTAATTAAGATACTATGCTAGCAAAAAAACCCGTTTTTGTTTAAACAGTTTTTTTTTCGGTGTAAACCATATTTCCCCCCCACCTTCAATGATCTGTTTTTGTAATGCTTTTTCTATTCAACACACTAAAATTCTGGTGCAGGTGGAAGCTTTTAAAGTAGAGATAAAGGGAATATTTCTAATGAAGTCACGCGCTCCGAACTGCGATTTCATTGGTTGTTTTGTTTTCTTTGACAAAGTGTTGAAACAAGCCCATTATGACCAATATAATTTTTGCAAAAAATATTGTCACTGATTTCTTTTTAATAAATTTATCAAGTTTTTTGTGCTGCTGAATTTCAGTTTAGTAATTTTAAGTATCATAGTAACATTTCCTAAATTTTATGAAACAAAAAAAAATTTAGTATTAGAATAATAAGAAATTCAGAAAACAAAAATTTGTTGTTTTTCTGAAAAAAAAACACACACTCACATTTGGTTAAAACTGACGAACTCTGATTATGATAATGAAATTCCTACGCTATTTCAATTTTTGAAGGAAAATAAAAGCTTTGATGTTGTGTTGTTGTCGTGTCCATGATGTGTGCAAAAACTAGATGGATCCGAAGCTGTCGTAGACAGCTTTCGCTATTTCTTCTGCATCTTCGGAGAGAATTAAAATTTCTGGGTCTTCAAAGCCAATCCTGAAGAGTCTGGCTTGAATTGCTGGGCAGCCAAAGATATGCTGCGGGGACAGTTGGACACCAGGACAGTTTCGGCAGTGTGTGGAGAAGCTTCTTTGTCCTTCCGTTGAGATTTTCATTCCTTTTAAATGTTTTGTTCGTAGTCTGGCTATTATTGAAGATATTGTACGGTTACAATTTAGAGCAGGGATGGAATATGGAAAAGCTTTGATGTTTGATTAATATTGGAGATCGTATACGTTTCACAAATAAATTGCATTTGGGGATATTATATTTATAAGGATTTTGCCTTTTTGTTGTAAGCTAAAACAAACTAAATTCTTGTGCCCCTATCCGTACCCTTGTTTTATGTAATATGCATTGATGTTCATGTAATAGATCAATCATGTAATATCAGTTCATGTAATAAACAATACAAATACACACTTTAAAATGCATCAAAATATTTAGCGCTAGAAATCGAATAAAAGTTTAGGTAGGCCTTAAGACCCACCTAAACACATTATCTATAGATGGATCAAAGACAATAGAAAGCTAAAACTTTTCTTTGTCGTTCTATATGACATAGCCGAATCAAATGGATCCATGAGTGCTGATTACTGCTTCTGCAATTTGCTTGGTATTATCGTCATACAAGGTCTATCAATGACGGCAAGACTCACTCTCAGATTAACACTCATACAGTCCCTGGACAAATTATTAGACGCACTGTAATTTTTTTTAGTAATTTTATGTTTTATAAGAGTTTTATGGAATAATGGTATATTTAAACAACAATATTATTGATTTTTATTTAAAAGAATTGTTGTAAACTACATATTTGTATTTTAAGATAATTATGATTAAGATTAGTTTATATTAATTATTTATTATAAGATTATTTATGCGTGGAATCATCATCCTCAAATGCAGGAGACAGTACAGTCTTGCTTTGATAGCGGCTAGAGGTGGCTCAACGAAATATTGACTTTTACTAACATTAATTTCACTTTTCTTTAAAATTTAATAAACTTATGCTTCTCTAAATGAATGCTGTTTTATTGATGCCAAATAAATCGGTAATGGATTGGATAATATAAAAATAAAAAAACAAATCAATTTAAAATAATAAAACGATACAATAGCACTCAGTAATTAATATTTTACATAAATCTTGCAGTGCGTCTAATAATTTGTCCAGGGACTGTACATATCTGGACACTCAAAGATGTGGCATGGTGTCAGCTGCGTTGCTGCGTATCTGGGCAGTTTGAGTTATCACAGTTCCTGTAGACTCTCCAGTCCTGCTCTCTGTCGATCTTCTTGCCTAAAAACATAAATAACTGATTGTCCATCTTACTATCTCAGTTACAGTCGTAAACTACCCTTCCTTCTTGGAAAACCGGAAAGAGGGGGGATGGGGGTAAAGTCACCAACAGTAAACTTCATTAGGGCAAGTTCTCCGAAATTCTAGTAGCTTCTGTTCACTAGCTTCCGGAAGATACAATACAACCCTTCCCCATAGATTCTATTTCGTATCTTTGTGAAAGAGAAAGCCCGTGTTGCTTTGCTATCTTTTAAATGGAGTCCACTTTGCTGGATGGCTGTATTGAGTTTCACAGCGGGTGTGTGGAGAAGACAGGAAACGGATGGGGCGACAAAATTGATAAGGGGGGGGGGAGAGATTGTCCAAGAGGTGACCAGTTATTCGATAAGGTCAATAGTAGTGGTATCGGCTAAATTCTGAACACTTTTAGTGTAGTCAAAATTACCAGAATTTATTGCGCAGAAGGAAAACTCAGTAAAAACTTTTGTTCAAACAGCAAAAATGAAACACGGGTATCGTTAAAAATGACAACATTATACAATTCTGTTGTTTCAATTCAAGAGTTTTCATGACTGATGACATGCCAACACAAATTTGTGTTATTCCAACACTACTAACGTTCGCGAGAGGAGACGGTTATTATATTCATGCGCGATTGACAAAAAAAAAAAAATGGTAACTACATGGTAACTGTAGAACAAAATTATAACATTCATTTTAAAGTACCGTAATATATATTTTTTAAGCTTTAGTGTAGCTAGTTATCCTAAACGTTAAAGTGCAGATGCTGAACTACATTTCTGAAGAATACATGCGTACTTGCGCCTTTAACATAGTTAATTGTTATTTTTTATAATAAGCATGCATTATTATTTGGACGCAATACAATTACGTATTGTTGCAACACAACTTGTATAGTAACTGGGAAAAACACAATGGTTGTAACGAAAATCAACACAAGAGTTTTTTCTGATTGTATCCGGAATTGGAAATGCGTAAACGGGTATACGCATAATAGTAGTGGTGTATATGATTCATTTCTTTCTGAAGGTCTGTTAAGTGGATTGCAGGTTCAAGCCCCGGCGGAGTCGGCAGATTTTCAAGATGGGAAAACCATCGGCACCTAATCACCTATACAAATTGTCGCCAGCACACATTAGGACAAGTCGACATTAGCTGGCGCTAATACTAGAAAATACAATCAGAAAAGTAAAAAATAAAAAATAAACCCCACAATAACCCGATATCAAGTAGACATTGAGAGATACGATATCATGTGTGTTGACTTTCCGATATTAATCTTACAGTACGATATCGATTCGACTTTGGGGGATGCTCACTCGATATCATGTGTTACTTACTCTGTAATCACACGCACAAAAAAAGTCTACAAAAATAGAAATCCCATTCCAAACAGATATAGAGATAATGTTTGCGATATCATTTTTGTTGACTTTCCGATATCAATCTTACAATACGATATCGATTCGACCTTTGGGGGATGCTCACTCGATATCATGTGCTACTTTACTATGGAATCTCCCTCACAAAAAAAGTCAACTAAAAATAGAAACCAGACACCATCCTCCCACCTTTTTTGTCGCACCCCAGGAAGCACCACGTGACTACATTAGGCCCCCAAAAAGCTGATATGGGGTTGAAAGTTTCCTCCGGTAACTACAAGATTCTTCCAAGAACTTCGTTATAACGAAGATAGATGCATCTATTATAGAGGAGGGGGAGAAGGATGGATGCCTGCAGTCGATCACGGGGGATTTAGCCCTGCTACTTTTTCGGCTGTCAACAAGCTGTCTCGGTGTTATCCGACCCTATGTTTTTTAAGTCCAGGAGGCAGTAAACTGTTTTTGCCCCTTGAAATTCATCATTTTTTTCTGCTACGAAAGACAGATTCAAAAGGGAGCACTGAATTGGCAAATGCCCTTCGCTTTTTAATAAAACTTCATTTTAGCTTCCACACTACGTTTATAACGTAAAAAGTGGAAGGTATTATAGTCGTTTAGTCTGTCCGTCCGTCACACACTTTCATAGTCCAAACTACAAATGCTACGGACAAGTGTGATACGTAAAACAATTCAGCGCATCGAAATTAGAATACATTGAAAATTTCAGAAAAGAATTCGAATTCCTTCAATTATTAAAAAAAAACTGCAAAAGTCAATGCTAATTTAAAAAGCATAGGAAGCCATTTTTATTAGAAATATATCACCATTGCCATTCGCAACAATCGCTCGAGAAACTAATTCTTTTAGACAATAAATTAAAATAAATTTATTTTTGCGACATCGATCAGTTTCAAATGACGTCAAATATATTTTACTACAAGATTATTTGTATCTTGATATGAAATATTTTCATTCTATTCAATAGCGAGGAATATTACATATTTATTCTTTGAAATATAAATTAATTTTTGAAAACGATAAGTAATAATTATTGAAATTTCGAAATAAAATAAATGAAACCAGCCCAATTTAGCGTGTAAATGTTTAATATAGAATTTAGACTGTGTTTGGCGCCTTTTTACCAGTTAAACACAACTGTTGTGTGGAAGCGGGTTAAGTGACAGATTCTGTTACAAAACAACTTTTTTTTATAATTATTTAATAAAGGGTCTGCTTTTTTTTTTGCTTATGAAGCCTTTTGCAAACTCAGCATATTTCCCAGGACTAAACTGAGTCATTTTTTATGCGCCATCTAGGCGTCTCTCGCTACCAATTATGATCCTCAGATTTAATGAATCGGAAAGCCAAATGGTATTCAAGGGATCCCCTTTACATGCCACATAATCATAACATATAGTTTTGAATGCGTTGGATTCACTGAGATTCACCAACCTAGACAATTTTGTTCCCTCTAGGCTAATTAAGGGGGAATGGGCGCGCCGGACCGCGGGTCTCCAAACTCAAGTGCCTCAGTGTTAATCCAATGGCGAAAAAACTATTTTCGCTGCCACATTTCTCCGGCTGTATTGAATATTTTTTACAAACAGTTTTTTTTTTTTAATAATAAATGTAGATAACTTACACGTCTCTATCTTCCGACTTTTTGAAATTGCTTCGAATATTTTGTATAAAATTATTTATTGAAAATTAAAAAAAAAATATTCAAACCCATTTCAAAATTACTGGGAAGGTCGGGACCTGTAAGTCAGCTACATTTATCACATAAAAAAAATCCGCTTGTAAAAATATTCAATACAGCCAATGTGACAGAGAAAATATTTTTTTCTCCATAGGATTAACACTGATGCACTTTGCTTTGGAGACCCCCAGTCCAGCGCGCCCATTCCCCCGGAGCTCGGGATTCTATAGTCCGCCACTCTTGTTCTACAGAATTATATGAATTATCTTTTGATATACGATATCGCATTGATATTATAAAGGCATCGAAATGTTATCGTAAGTAATTGTGTGCTTATACAATCGTCAGCAAAAACCTCACTTAGTATTATGAAACCAGTGACAGTGTGCAAAAGTTACTTTAAGTACAAGTGCGTAAAAATACTTGTTTCATTTTCCATTTTTTATCATGTGATAAAAAAAAATATGCTGTTTCGACTACGTTATAAATTGCAAATTTCAAACTTAAGAAAACTATTAAGTAATTATAAAATCTTGCATGAAACATTAAAAATATTTTTTTATAATTGCGTGAAAAAAATCCGAATTTTACATTATAATTTTAATATCAGACGCGTGCGAAAAGTTATACTTTTTAGAAACAGTTATACAAAATTACTTTTTTTCACCCAAAAGCAGTGAAAAAAAGTACTTTTTTTCACTCTTTTCATAAGATGCCAACATTTCAAGTAAAATTTCTATTTCATAATCTTCATAAAATCCAGAAATTTATTGATCTGCTTTATTTATAAATATTATGCGCGTGAATTTTATTATTTTTTTATTTTTGAATCAGCATCCATGTTCAAATGTTTGACTTTAAACTAAAAAATTAGTTTTCCTTTTGTAGTTCCAGAGGTTTATCGATGTCGATCTTCTTTACGTAAAAAAAATTAGCACGTGAATTATTTTTGAACCAATGAGATTTGATTTTTTTTCACGTAATTATAAAAAATAGTGTATGAAACACGTGTGAAAAGTAAACTTTTTAAAACACGTGTCATTATTTCACTCGCTCGTACCTCGCTCGTGAAATAAAAACCACTAGTTTTAAAAAGTGTTACTTTTCACACTTGTTGCATAAATAACTATTTTCATGCATTATAAAAAAAAATTATGTATCTAAAAACTGTGCATAAATTAAACTTTTTAAAACCAAAGGAAACTATTTGACGTGTTCGTTATGACGTTAATAAACATTATTTCACTCGTTTTAATAAAAGAATTTTACTTTACGCACTTGTTTGCATAATTTTGTTTTTGTATTCCATAAAAGGTTGACGACACTCAGACACCAAACCATAGTAATATTATGTTTAAGTTGAAATAAACGCTTGAATACCCTTGACAGCTTTTTACTCAGTACGATTTCACAATCCTTAATTAAAAATATAAACTATGTGGATTGTTAGATTTTTTGGGGGAAAACAAATAAAAAGAAATGAAATAAAAATAGTTTTTTAAAAAGAAGAATGTTAAAGAATATGTTATTATTACACATTTTTTTACTTGCGTTTTGCAATCAGACTACAATTCAAAAACATAGAAAAATATTGTGACATTCCACAATGTTATTTTTTCAATTCATTAAATAAAATTTGTACCTTGGACTCCCTCCTTCTCAATGGAAAAAAATAACATTGTTTCTAGGATCTATTTTCAGGATAATTCAAGCTAATAAGTAGTGGTAGAGGGCTTTTTCGTTTCCCCCAAAGTAAAATTATCTTACACTAAGATCAGTGGTTCCCAGATTTGTGTTATCAAGGGGGCAAAAAATACTTGAGGGGCGATGAGTATTCAAAAGGGGAAAATTAAAATAATTTTATACCTTCGTTCAGTAAAACCATTATTCAACCATAACCAAACCAGCCAATTTTTACTTTTCTCTTAAATTTTCTAGAAACCAGTAAAAATATCTTAGTTAATTATTTCACTTTTGTTCTTTAAAAATATGTGTTTTATGTTTTTCTATTTTATTTAAGTGACTAGATAAAGCTTCTTTGGTTGTTTTTATAAACGGTAGTGAGTGTTATAAAACTGTTGTACACTCTTAAAACAAACGAGCGGTTTTAACTCAGTCTGAGTTAATTTCCACTCCTTTCCGGTGCCGAAAATGCACTTCTCCTATAGGAGTGAATTTCACTCTTTTGTTTTAAGAGTGTATAGTTACACTTTAACTGAAATCATGAAAAGACATAACATGAGAATTAAAAGGGGGCGATGGATGTTAATCAACCTAAAATACAAGGCGATGGTCCAGAAAAGGTTGGGAAACAGTGCACTAGATAAATAAAATTCTAATAAATATATGCATAATTATTGGTTATTGTCGAAGCCAGTAAATTAGAAATCAGCTTCCAGATGAGAACATTATTTATTTAGCAGTTCTATTAGCACAAATTAAGTCACAGCAGCAAGAGGTTAAATTTAACAACAAAAAACGCCATCAGCGGCACGTTTACATAGCAACTATATAACAGCTCCATAGCATAACCATCAAACAGTTAGTGCGTCTCCATAGAAACCATAATTACCACGGCGAATACAGTTATAATTAATTTAAATGGATAGTTAGTAAATTTTACTAAATTATAATTGATAATTTACCATTTTTAATTGATTTTAAAGGATAATTAGCTCCATTAATTCGAAGGGTTGCAAAGAGGCCTTAGCTCCCGCTCCCCCTTAAAATCAATTTCTGGATCCGCAATTGGTACATACCTATTTAAAGTGTCCCGACAACAACATCGACATGCATGTACCGCTGTTTTTATGGCAGATAAAGTGGGCAATTTGGTCACTTTTCGCAGTTTGAAGGCCTAATAGGCGGTCCCCTTTTATGCTCGCATCAGATAGAGACTGGCGCCTACCCGTTCGGCGTTTCTTTGACGACCCACTAGGCAGAGACAGTGTAAAAGAGGGTTATAACTAGTCTGAGAGACCAGCCTTGTTAAAGTGATTAACTTTTCGATTATGAAATAATCATTACATTTCCATGAATCATATTTGATTTATGAAGTTTTTATTTGGAAGAACTATGAAAAAAATAGTTATTTATGCAACTAGCATGAAAAGTAAGGCTTTTTTTTAATAACGACGAGTTAACGGCTATTTTCAACGTGTTGTCATACACTTTTTTTTATAATGTGCAAAAAAGTATTTATTAAATTGGCATTTATTGATTGGCTTATTATTTTATTATCACGTTCAAATGATTTGAAGGTGATTATTTATATTAATGATTATTTTAAAATCACGTGCAAAAAGTATTTCTTAGATTGACATTGGAAATAAGACGCCAAAAAAAAAGAATCACGTTCAAATAAAGAATTTTACACCAATCAGATGCTCTTATTTGCTTTGTCGCACTAGTGCGTAAAAGTAACTTTGAAACACGATTTCGTTAAAAGCATCACTTTTGCCACGATTATTGATTTGAAAAAGTTTTTTTGCACGATATTATAAAAAATCTTTTCTATCGAAAATATATTTTTAATATCTTTTTTTTTTCGGGATACACATCCAATCCATCTCGTTATCATGTCGCTGACAGCAGCTTCTTCATATTCTCGATTTACCCTTCTAAGATTATTAAATCAATTAAGTTTCATTCATTCTTTCCCGCTCCCTTCATTTTCATTGACCCAGTGCCATTCACAACTTTCCCTTTTTACCGTTCCATGTTTGGCGGCGTATCAACTGCTTGGCATTGAACGAATAATTACTTTTTGCTGTGTTTTTACTGCTCCTATATAATTCTTTCTTCTAGGTGTTAAATAGCAAAAAAATTTAAAAAAATCCTTAACAACTATTTAGTTTCAATGCTCAGAGATTTTTTATATATTTTAAACTCAAAATTTAGGTGCTAATTAAAAAATATATATAATTTAAGATAATTTTCAGGTAGTTGTTGTAATTACCTGTTATGGTAGAAACATAATAGCTAGAACTAGCTGCATAACATCACTTATACAATAAATGTTAAACATATTCTCAAAATTAAAATATTAAATGAAATATGTATACATACTACATACATATTTAAAAATATTTATCGTAGTCCAGGGAGCCGTAGCCAAGGGCATACTCTCCGCTAAGTAAATTTTTTAACGTTCCATGCTCACTTTTAGTATTATAATAACTCGGGTTTTAAAAAGATAGTTAACCAAGTAAAATTACACTTTCCCATTACATTAGTAATTAATCACTTATGCATTCAAGCCAAAAAAATTGTCATGCTACATTCAATTTATTATATTTATCAGCAAGTTGTTTAAAGGTTATAGGACCAACTATGAAAATTTGGACCCACTATTAAAAGTTTTGGAAATTATGACATTAGCTTTTAGAAAAATAAAGTTTTATAAAACTAATGCTCCTATTATGAGGGTTATTAATAAGTTTTCGTAGCTAGTTACTTTAGCTTCCTTCTTTCTTCAACTTTCTCCAGGTGAAGTCGCTTATTTGTCCTTATCCACCTTATCACTTTAGCTGATAACTTTCACTTGTGTACTGCTGACCGACTTGATAAAGGCAGAATCTTAGAATTGATAATGTAACAATAGTGATAAAGCAGTGGGAAATGAGTTGTTAAATGGATAATTTGAGGCAGGGCCGGATTTCTAAATAGGCTAAGTAGGCTGTAGCCTAGAGCGGCGAATTTTTGAGGGCGGCATATTTTACAACCATTTAAAGCAGCATTCGGCATTAAAAAAAATATTATAAAGAAGCTAATATTTTTAAGAAAGAAAACAAATAATTTACATTAATACGTAAACCTTAAACGTATATATAGTACTAATATTTAGTAGCCGACATGGCCGCTGGGAGGGCAATCACCGAAGTGGGAGAATATTGTGACAGGAGCGGCAAACTGATCGTAGCCTACAAGCGGCAAATCTTTAAATCCTGCCCTGATTTGAGGTTAAATTCATTTATTAACTTAACTGTACTCTATTAAATGATATCTTGCCATACCTTATTAAAATGTTGTAAGGAGCGGCATTGTTATGGGCCCTGCATTTTCTGTTGGTTTATTATTTGGAATTTCAGAAATTATTTGGAACTTCAGAAACTGGGGGCAGTCGGTAAGGTTCTCTCCTTGCATGCGATAGGTCCCAGGTTCGGGCCCGGGCATTTCCAAAGTAACTGACAATCTATAAACGGTCTGTGCAGCCAAAAAAAAATCCGACGGATAGCCTACTTTGGTGTCGGCTCCTCACTTGACTGTGGTACAAAATGATGACGTCCGTCGCCAATAGCCCTCGTGTAGCTCTAGTGAGACGATAATTCAACCCCACCTTAGAAAACTTGAGTTCCTTACGGCCGTATTCACAAGTTCGAGTCACCCGCAGGTTTCCCCCGTCTGGGGGATAGATCGGTGGGTTTCGTCAAATTCCTTATTCACAAGTGCAAGTTATGGCAAAAGGGAGAGATAAGGAGCCGAATCTGCTCTGCGGGTTATCCCACCGATATCGGTGGGATTTCAGAGGGATATCCCTGAGAAATGTTCAAAATCCAAACAAACATAGCTTATCAGGTTCTTCTTTTAAACTAGTGATTATACTTATTTAGTTCTAATCCATTTTAATTGATTTTTATAAGATTGTTCATTGTAGAAGTGCAGCATATTAGAAAGTTAAATATATTTTCACCATGATTAAGATTGATACTAAATTTCTACGGAGAGACTTACGTGAGATATGCGATGATAATTTTTATTGTACAATCCATTTAAAAACGTATCTTTAAATTGACTAAAACTGTTTTTAAAAGTTGTGTGCTGCGGTAGTTACGCAAAAAATGTTACAAACTTAATAATAAAATATAAATAACAGAGGAATATTATAACCATACTTGTATTTGCCACTGTAAAATATAATTAGCAGGTTAATATTCTTGGTTAAAGATTTATACATATATACATAATGATAATTATAAAGGCATTAGTTTTCTTATTTTAAAATGTTCCTTTATATTTTTAAATTAAAGTTATTAAAACTTCAGAGTCATCTGGAATAAAGTTTATTGTCTTCGCTTCAGCCAATTTTTTTAAAGGGGAGGCGGATGGGTGTTTGGGTCAAAAATGTCGATTTTCTAGGTTTTTATCTGCACTTCTCTTATTTTTAATCTGCATATCTATAGCTTTAATTTAAGACCTCAGTTACCGTAATTTTCTTTTGCGTTTCCTGAAATATAAGGTTTTTCAACACTTAGGAACATTTTTCTCAAGAACTATAAAATATATCAGCGTGTTTTGTTTTATTATTTCTTCCCCATTAATAGATCTTTGATTTAAACTGAGGATTTTGAAATATCTCTGCTAAAAAAAGTTATATAACTTTAAATTGGATAGTTTGGTTTTTTTAATACATATTTAAAAAAAATCACTGTGAAAGTATTTTTTTATACTGTGAAATATCTTCAGTTTAAATCAAAGAGCTATATGTAAGGAACAAATTATAAAAACAATTCAAGTTCCTGAGAAAAATGTTCCTAAAGTTAGTAAAATTAACATGGGCGAGATAGAACCATCCGACACCCCAGAGGCGATTGCGATCTGTCTTGTCTCACGCTATGGTCTCTTGATGCAAATAAAACAAGTAAGAAATATATCTATCAGTAAACAACGGCACGTGATTCCACTTGACCAATGATATGTCCTGTTACAAAATCTGATTGAAACCTGAGGAAGAAACCCGAAAGGTGAAACCCAGACAAATCTCGCGGTTGTGAATACGAATTTGAAATAACCCTCAGGTTGTCCCTTCCTCGCAGGATTCATGTTCTGGGGATATCTCGCAACTTGACTCGAACTTGTGAATACGGCGGTTACTGGTGTAACACGATAGTAAATTTTCGTTTAGCGACTGTTATTATACTAAAAGGTAGGGGCCCGGATGGCCGAGTGGTTTGCATCGCAGACCATTACGCTAGCAGTCTGCGCGCTGTAACGGGTGCGGGTTCGATTCCCGCCTTTGCCCTGGGTGTACTTCCTTTCTCTGTGACAGTAAAATTTCTTTCTGTGTCTGTCTTACTTGACGAAGGCTTATAAGCGGGTCTCTGATCAAGCACACAAGCCGGAATATATATGTACCTACCCTACCCCTACCCTACTAAAAGGTAAACAATTTTACGAGGGATGCATAGAAAAATAAAAAATTCTTTAAGATTTGTGATCGTGACTAACAATATAAACAAAATATCATACGAGAAACTGTAGTCATCGCAAAGGCCTATACAGAGATTAAGGTAATTTTCCCATAAATGCATACTTTGAGTTAGGTAAGGTAAGGTAATCGTTTCCGGCTGCCTATTTCTAGCCTCCTTCAGGAGCTTTAACACAGCCAATAACGCCTCGTAATTTAGAACCCTGGTCAAGTGACGAGGTCGACACCTGAGCGGGCACCCAACGGAACTTTGAGCGACATCGTACGCTAACGCCGTCGGGACTTTGGACTCCACAGATTTAACGAGCACGTCTGTCCCTGTGTACTCGGGCCCATCCGTGATGATGATTTTTATACTATTTCCAGCACGGATCCGATTTATAGGATGACTGGCAGTAGGTGGGATTCGAACCCCCGCACTCCTGAGAAGGTTGAATCTCTGGGCTGATGCCCTAACCACTCGGCCACGGACGGGCCTACTTTGAGTTACTTGGGGCTATTTTAGTAATTTATTTAGGGAGGGGGGCGGCATAAAATTTACTCTACAATGTATTTCTATAATTTTAAAATGTATTTTTAGGGAAATAGTTGTAAATATTACTTCAAGATAATTTTAAATACTCAAAATGTTACTGCCCCTTGTCCCTCTTACTTAATACTTAAAGATTTCAAAAGGATATTTTTTTTCCATCAATTTTACCAAAACATCCGCTCCCCATCTTCTCAATTTGGCGACCAACGTTGGCGCCCTCCCCCTCAATTCCGGCAACCCCAAAACATCCGCCGCCGGCACCAAGGCGGCCACCACCAGAAAACCACGCCAAAACTTCTCCTACTCCCGTCTGTAAACAGTTTTCCTCATTCACAGTTGCGATGATACACAGGAAGCGAATCTGCTTTTAATTAACGCTCTCTTTGCTTGTGAACTGTATTTTGTGGTAAAAGTGAAAGTTGGTATGAGAGGATTTTCGCCCATGGCGGGTTCCGCAAAACGTGAGTAATTTTAATTTTTTTTTGTTTGTGTTGTGTTTTAAATTAACATGTGTTGGTGATTTGATCGGGTCCGGCATTTTGATCAGATGTATTGTTATGAGTTTAAAACAACGTATAAAACGCAAAATTATTAATTAATAATAATTATTAATATTAAACGCAAATTACGTATTAAAACGCAAAATTGTGAAATTAGTATGATTAATATTAATTTGTTTTCTTTTGCGTTTCATACATTGCTTTTTAAAACTCCTATTAATAACGCAAATGTGTTTGTACCTTTTTATATGTTTTGTTTGTTATAAAAATAATTTATTCCCGATGTTGTGAACGGTAGAATTTAAAAAATATTTTTAAATAACTTATAGTTTCACTTTTTTTTAGTACTTTTTTCAACTTTTAGTTTCTATACATTTTTTTCTAAACATTGGCCAGTGTAATGATACTTGTGTTTCGATTTCGTTTGTCGTTGAATGTATTTCAGACTCGAGGACATAGCAGAGAAATACTAGACAGTTTTTGGTGCGCATTTTGTAACTTGTTTACGTTCGATTCTGGGTCCGAAAAAGCGCACCATGCTGTTCAAAATAATGAGGACCGCCGGCTTTTGTGCAGCTCTAGTGCGATGACTAAATAAAAAAAACAACCTACTAGTATTAAACGTGCACCAGCCACTTCCGCATGAGATTTGCTCATTAAATTGCTTAACAATCCTGTCAAAAACTGTTCACTGTACAAAAAAATCTGTTAACGAAAAAAATCTGTTAAAAATGCTGTTGTTTTCCTTTTACAATTTTTCCTTAAAAATTAAAAAAAAATGCTTAACACTTTTTAAAAAGCATTTTATTTTCCCTCGATAGTACTGTGGTCAGTATCCACGCCTGTTACTTGGCGTGACCTAGAGACTTGTAACTTATTATCTCTGTTATTTAAACGGAATTTTTCTGACACACCGACAGTTTTTTTTCTGTATATTTGATATAAGGGCCTAGAGATAAATACGAAAATATTGCGGGGGCTGGGGAGCCCAGTCGGTTAGGCGTTCGCCTAGCAGGCGAAATGTCCCGGGTCCGGGCATCGCCAATATAACCGCCGACCTATAAACGGCCCGTGCAGCCAAAAATGTCCGACTAATAATACCCCGTGTAGAGGGAGTGCACGTTAAATAGCCTTCAAAGTCCCAACGCTGCGTACGATGTCGCCCTTAACGGTTGCGTTGGATGCCTACTCAGGTGACGGCTCGTCACTTGACAGTAGTTCTAAAATACGAAGACCGTCACACGAGGGCTATTCCTCGTGTCGCTCTAGTGCGACGATAATTCAAACTGAACAAAATTATTGCATAGAAATCGAGTGTCAACTATCTCTTGACATTGTAACTATACTCGTCCTTTTGTGTTAAAAGACCTTGGGTTTCCGTCACCGCGTAGGACTGTTTCCAATGCAATTCATCTCTGTATAGTTCCACGAATAAGGAATGAGTTGAAATTAATTTGACCTTGTGTGTTATTTTCATTATGTTTGTTGTTGTTGGACTAATCATGTTTTGGGAAGTTCTGACATTCATTGTTCAGCATTTTATGTCTTAATAGATTATTATTATAATTTTTATGAATATTACGCAACGTTTTCTAAAAACCAGGGCCCGAAAAACCGCCCGTCCTCGGCGGTCAATAATTCCCTCAGGACAACGAATTTCTCGAATACGACGTCCTCGTGCACGGCCATTTCCCCGTTCCCAGATAACTTAGCCTTTACCATTTAAATTATTTCGCAAATGAAATACTAGCTAGGTTACCATTAGTAACCTAGTATTTCTTTTATTACTGTATAATGTAATCCCAGTAACTAATAATACATTGTGCAATTTTTACGAATGTAATAAATAAGAGAAAATTATATTTTAATTTATTTAGAAGTTATATATATCTATAAATATTTATATAATTAGAGTGAAGGGTTAGTTTTAAAGGCGGACGGCTAAATTGTTAGATAAGCCGTCCTCTGGGACGGGTAAAATTTCTGAGTTTTTTTCGAGCCCTGCTAAAAACCATTTTCAAGTGCAAATTGTACTTAAATAAAGATACTGTCATTTAAAAATAAATTATGGATTACTGATTAGAAATAAATAGAAAAAAGTTCAAATTATATTCTAATGTCACGCATGTTCTTATGTCACGCTCTCCACAATGCGATTTCATTGGTTGTTTTGTTTTCTTTCCGCACTTCTACGTGAAACAAGCCTATTGGTTTCTTATGACGTCACGCTCTCGGTACTGTGATTTCATTGGTTGTTTTGTTTTCTTTCCGTACGTGTAGCCAAAAATGTCCGGCGAATAATACCCCGAGCTCCAAAGTACCATCGCTGCGTACGATGTCGCGCTTAACAGTTGCGTTGGGTGCCTATTCAGATGTCGGCTCGTCACCTGACTGTGGTTCTAAATTACGACGCCGGTCGTCAATAGCCCTCGTGTAGCTCTAGTGCGACGAGAATTCAAAGTAAACTAAACCTATTTCTTTTTCTCTCTTGGTTACTTTCAAACGACTTTCTTTATTTCACAAATTTAGTGCAGGGTGTTTTTTCCCAATTTTTGTGCCCCTTCCGGTGGGTGCGGCCGAACAAAGAAATTGACTCATTCATTGGTCCGCCCTTTTTCGCCCAAGAAGACCGCTTCCTCTGATTAGGAGGTTGTTGTCTGAGACGGAAAACCCGGGAAATGTACTTTTAAGGGGGAATGGGCGCGCTGGACCGCGGGTCTCCAAACTCAAGTAGTGCCTCAGTGTTAATCCAATGGCGAAAAAACTATTTTCTCTGCCACATTTCTCCGGCTGTATTGAATATTTTTACAAACGACTTTTTTTTAAATAATACATGTAGATAACTTACAGGTCTATATCTTCCCACTTTTTGAAATTGCTTCGAATATTTTGTGTGAAATTATTTATTGAAAATTAAAAAAAAATATTCGAACCAATATAAAAAAAAATGGGAAGGTCGAGACCTGTAAGTCAGCTACATTTATCACATAATAAAATCCGCTTGTAAAAATATTCAATACAGCCGGAGAAATGTGGCAGAGAAAATATATTTTTTTCTCCATAGGATTAACACTGATGCACTTTGCTTTGGAGACCCCCGGTCCAGCGCGCCCATTCCCCCTTAAAGCCTCATGTTTCACAATTTTTAACATTTTTAAGTAAGGCACCTAATATGTTTCGTATTCAAACATTGAAATACACAATTTTGATCAGTTTGAAGTGAAACATTAAATCCATCCATTGTATTTGAAATTTCAAGAACACGGTTTTTAACGTTCTGTGGGATGCTCAATTTGGTTGAAAGAGTTATTTGGATTGGATTGATTAAAATTATGAATTTTTAATTTAAAAAAAAAAAAAAAAAAAATTTTTCTGCAGCAGATGATGAATGATTGCTTCATATATTATTTTAAATTTTAATTTCAAAATTAACCAAATTAAATTTTAATTTATTAATTTTTAAAAATGTGTGTTGCTGGAAAACCTGATAGCTAGGTGACGGGTTTGTCAAATTTAATTTTTGGTTAAAAATCGTAAATAATGCGAAAAATTACTGAGGCATTTAAAATCTCAAATAAATCCAAACTATTGTCTTCAATATCAATGCATATGCTTATATTGTTTATGCTCTAAAAATATACGTATTTGTAGTTATGAATTTGTACACTCTTAAAACAAAAGAGTGAAATCCACTCCTATAGGGGAAGTGTATTTTCGGCACGGAAAGGAGTGGAAATTAACTCAGAGTTAAAACCGCTCGTTTGTTTTAAGAGTGTAGTTTTTTTTAAAAAATCTATTTATATTTTTTCGGTAGCAACCACACGCTAAATTTTTTTTTTCAAAATCCTAACCAGATATAATAATTTAATGTTAAACTTAACCATTTTTACGCTTTTTCTGATACTGCATGATTTATTCACCTTTGCAGGTAGTCAAATATTCCTGACGTCACTTAAATATTCGACAATTGCACGACAATTTTACCTATACCATACCTGTTACGTGACATTAGAAGAAAAGGCATTTTAATGTCTTCTTGTTCCATAAAACTTTTTGTTGGAACGTCTGACATCCTATTTCTTTCACTTCACGTTTTTTAACATTTTGTCTGTCTTGGTATTTGTTCCAATTTGAATTATGTTTGTTTTCCCGCTTCGAAAAAAGAAAGTGAGGAATTTGGGTTGCACCATAAAGATTTGATATCGAATTCTATTCTAATAAAATAAACCGTCGTTTGTTTGATGTTCATTGGATGAATTTTATAAAATAGGCCAGTTCGTGTATGTGATGATCAGGTATTTCCAGGTATACTGTTTTTGAGTAGTTTATTTACGTTTGGTTTTTTTAAAGCGAAATGTGGAATAAGTTATGCACCAAGTTGAAATCTTTTTAGCCATTTAATTTATTTTGATATATTTTTTTTATTCTTTTGCATTTCGTTGTTACCGAAAACGCGTCATTGAAAAACTTCTATATTTGTGATTAAATTATGAAAATAAATTATTTTCGATTTTAGTATGACGTCCGAAAGGTACTGGGAACTTGTGTACCAAATTTGAAGACTATAGTTTTCGACACTCTACACTCTTAAAACAAACGAGCGGTTTTAACTCAGTCTGAGTTAATTTCCACTCCTTTCCGTTGCTGAAAATGCACTTCCCCTATAGGAGTGGATTTCACTGTTTTGTTTTAAGAGTGTACAAAACGTGTAGAAAACACATATTTTCCATTCCGGATTTTCCACCCCCATCGCAATCCTTTCCTTAATATTTCATATTAGGTGATTGAAAGTAAAAAACCTGAAATATCTCTAAAATATCATTAGGTTGTTGTCACATTGCGTGTGTTTTTTCACGCTCTGTCACCGAAAGAGCGTAGGAGATGGCTTCACGCTCACACGCCTGTGACGTGATGAAGGCCAGCCTATTTACCTGTGATATTGGTTTGTGCTCCAGTGTAAAGTTGCATGAATTAAAATTGAAATATGTAATCGTATTTGAAAACGAGTTATTGTAGGGTACCATTTACCTTTCCTGAAAATATAATTTAATTTTTCTTAAATTGATATTAAGAAAAAAGTACAGAAGAGTTTTATCTAATATAAAGTCATTATTCTTTAAAAACAAGTAGGTTTGTAACAGAATCTGTCACTTAACCCGCTTTCACACAACAGTTGTGTTTATCGGGTAAAAAGGCGACAAACACAGCATTGATATTCAATATTAAACATTTACATGCTAAATTCGGCTAGTTTCATTTATTTTATTTCGAAAATTCAATAATTATTACTTATCGTTTGCAAAAATTAATCTATATTTTAAAGAATAAATTTGTAATATTCCTCGCTTTTAAATAGAATTAAAACATTTCATATCAACATACAAAGAATCTCGTAGTGAAATATATTTGACGTCATTTCAAACTGACCGATGTCGCAAAAATAAATTTATTTTAATTTATTGTCTAAAAGAATTAAAGTTTCTCGAGCGATTGTTGCGAATGGCAATGGTGATTAAATTCTAATAAAAATGGCTTCCTATACTCTTTAAATGAGCATTCAATTTTGCAGTTTTTTAAATAATTGTAGTACTTCAAATTCGACATTAAAATGACCGGTTTGTCACTTCTGGCGAAAAAATTTTAATACCGATTTAATATAAAGTCATTAATTAGGTTTAGAAAAAAAAATTGTAACATTGAATTAGTGCTTGAATATCCAACTACTCAGTTTAAGAATATTTTAAACGAATTGGTCCAAACCATATAAAATTCATGTATTTAGGCATATCTAAAAATAAACTGCTCAAAAGAATTAGGGGAATGCATGGTTCAAACCCTTTCACCCCCAATGGTTCCATTTGGAATCATTAGCTTGCGATTTTTTTTATCCCGAAGTTGAGCTTGTTCTTATTTATCGTTAAGATGAATAAGAATTATGTATTTTGAAAAATTAAATAACTTTTGTTTTAATTAAATGAAAATATGAAAAACATGGTAAAATAAAAATCTCCCCCCCCCCCCCAAAAAAAAAATGAAATAAATTGACCCTAAATTCTTCCCCCTTGCATTCTTAGATGTTAAAAAATTGATTTTACATTTTTTTTAACAAATAAAGATTTGAAAAAATTATTGTTATAATTCATTCAAAAGTTATGATTCCAATCCCCCCACCTTAAATTTGAGTTAAAAAACATAGGATTTGTTTCCCTTTTTGTTACCATTTCATTCTGATGCATAATGAAACTCTTTCACAAGTTTTTGATTTTTAGAATAAAAAATAAAACGTCGGAACTGAAATTGTTAACAAAAGTACGGAAAGTGCTCCCCTAATTGTTTTGAGCAGTGTAGATTGCTGGACCAAGATGTAGATTGGTGGTGTAGATTGCTCTGAGGTACCTAGAAAATTTGCAATAAACCCAATTTTTTTTCTGGCCTATTCGCTAATTCGCTGAGCTACTTATAATATATTTCTCGAAGTAAAATTTTATCCACTTAGTGCCTTTTGAGTGAACTCTAGTTGGGCGTGAAAAACGAACCCTCTCTAATGTCTTCTTGTGCAATGTGCATGGGAATTTGTTTTTACTTATTTATGATGTCCTTCACGACATCCTTTTTACACTTTAAGGAACTTTTACACACGTAAAATAGGCATTACGCCATTTTTATGGCTGCTCTGTAACATTCTTTTACCCTTTAATACCTCAAAAATCTCCTTACTTGCATTTTTATGCAAATGGGCCTTTAACCCTTTAATGCTAGAAGAAATTCCTTACTTGGATTTTTATGTAAATTCACAAGTTTTTCCTTCATCCAGTTGTTTTTCCTGAGGTTTTTTTTTCCAAATCATTCTAAATATAAACTAAAATGTAAATCCTTTCATTGCAGATTTTTTTTAATTGGTGATCTAAAAAGAGCTTTCTTTTATATAAATTTGCCGAAAAAATTAACGTAGGAGTAAAATCTTTCGTGATACTCGTGTTCGTTTTCATTATCAAGCTACGTGACAGAAACAAAAGTGTTTTTTCTTTCTCCTTTTCGTATCATTAGTCGTTGTTGATTCGGAAAACATGCCATGCAATGAATTATAGTGGGTGTCTTTTAAATTTGTTAGTAGTAGTAGATCTACAAACTCTCTGGATTCAACCCTGCAATACCGGATTTTTAACCATTTTCCGGATTTCCGATACAGTTGTAAAAATTGCCTGATTATCGATGGAGGTTGGAAATGAGAAAATGTCTAACTTTAAAGCCTAAAAAGTTCTATGGCATCTTCCCCATGCGCAGCGCAATTTTTTCGAAAACCTTATTATGACGCCCGACCGGAATTTGGGAACTCGTTACCAAATTCGAAATCGGTATATCTTTTAGTTCGAGATCCAGAGTGGTTTAAGGCAGATGGACCAATGTTCGAAAATCACTTTTTTTTTTTTTAGAAATCAGCACGCACCAAAACGTCTAAAAAAAGTTGGTTTGTAACAGAATCTGTCACTTAACCCGCTTCCATACAACAGTTGTGTTTAACAGGTAAAAAGGCGACAAACACAGCATTGATATTCTTTATTAAACATTTACACGCTAGATTTGGCTAGTTTCATTTATTTCATTTCAAAAATTCAATAATTATTACTTATCGTTTGCAAAAATTAATTTATATTTCAAATAATAAATATGTAATATTCCTCGCTTTTAAATAGAATTAAAACATTTCATATCAACGTACAAAGAATCCCGTAGTGAAATATATTTGACGCCATTTCAAACTGATCGATGTCACAAAAATAAATTTATTTTTCTTTATTGTCTAAAATAATTAAAGTTTCTCGAGCGATTGTTGCGAATGGCAATGGTGATTTAATTCTAATAAAAATGGCTTCCTATGCTTTTTAAATGAGCATTCAATTTTGCAGTTTTTTTTAAATAATTGAAGTACTTCGAATTCTTTTCTGAAATTTTCAATGTATTCTAATTTCGATGCGTTGAATTTTTTGACGTATCACACTTGTCCGTAGCAGTTGTAATTTGGGCTATGAAAGTGGGTGACGGACAGACGGACGGACTGAATGATTATAATACCTTCCACTTTTTACGTTATAAACGTAGTGTGGAATCTAAAACGGATCCCATCCCAATACTTTCATTATACCTTATATTTCATATTAGATAATTCAAAGTAAAAATGCAATTGTAAACTCTATTCGAATATGTAGTGGGTTTAATTTTGATGTTTTTTTATTTCTTCTGTCGAGATGTGGGTCATGGTTTGCAAATTGTTGTGGGTCGTGCGGTTGACGTGGTCGTTTTACTTGCCACTTCCAAGAAAGCAAAACGTTTGTGGTTTTGAATTGAGTTGGCAGTAGATCATACTGAATATATCACTCCTCTTTTACTACGAAATGAGTAAACAGTGTGTTGAGGCAAGTAAGATAAAGCTAATCGAATGTTGGGATATACTCGTATTAGAAAAAGTATCACTTCTAAATCTAAGGAGATTATTTTGCCATTGTATAGGGGATTGGTAAGGCCACATCTGGAATATGCTGTTCAGTTTTGGTCTCCCTTCCTCAGAAAAGATATAGAGTTGCTTGAAAAAGTTCAGCATAGGGCTTAAGATTTATTTTGGACCAACCTTGCTGGGCCTCTGGCCTGTTGTTGGTTGACAATTTTTTGTATTTGTATTTGAAATTATATGTTATAAAGCCAAGTTATTATTATTTTTTTTGGTACTATTTCTTCCTTTTTAAATGTGACGGGTGCCAGTTCAGTTGCTTTGTTCATTCCAAATTTTTTAGAAGCATTAATTGGGTTATCTTGTATATGTTAATAAAAAAAATGAAAGTAGAATCATAAATTATTTCCTGTCTTTTTAAAATGTGACTTTCTAGAAATCATGGCATTGCTTAATCTATAATGATATAAAATACGGTTAATTTTCCCCAAAGCTAGCATTTGTCAGTGCTAAGATAAAGCTTGTTTTGAATGCACCAAGTCGTTAATTTATTCAGCTCATATTGTAGAAGTTCCAAATCATTGTAGGAAGATATTCGATTCGATTAAAGATTTGTTTAATCATCGTTGATTGATGAACAGGTATGTAAATTGCTTGACAAGGAAATTTCTAAATATATCATTGGGCTGGGAGCCCAGTCGGTTAGGCCCTCGCCTAGCATGCGAAAGTACCCAAGGTTCGGGTCCGGGCATCGCCAAAATAACTGTCGACCTATAAACGGCCCGTGCAGCCAAAAATGTCTGACGAATAATACCCCGTATAGAGGGAGTGCACGTTAAAATACGCTCCAAAGACCCAACGCTGCGTACGATGTCGCCCTTAACGGTTGCGTTGGGTGCGAACTCAGGTGTCGGCTCGTCACTTGACTGTGGTTCTAAAATATGACGCCCGTCGCCAATAGCCCTCGTGTAGCTCTAGTGCGACGATAATTCAAACTAAACTAAACATAATATATCGTTAGTAAATGAAAGTTTAAAAGCAATACCATAATATTGACCTTTCGGGCAAAAAGCTTTTGAAAATTCAGTATAAATAACGTATAATTGTCCAGCATTGGCAATAAACTGTTTATGCCCTAATATACCTGTATTTTGGTATAAATCTACACATTTGGCGCAATCTTTCATAAAAGCACGGATTGAGTATAGGAAAACAAACGGATACGGAAGGCGTTTCCGTTAAAAGGAGGGACGGAACTGGGCCTCAATTATTTTTTAACGGAGGACCATCAAAAAAGCCGTTCTTCAGCAGTTGGCTAATAATAGCAACGGATGTATTGGGGGGCCACTGTTAATGTTTTTAGTGGGGATGAAGGGGATAAAAAGTAATTGAAGAAGAAAAGGAAGCCATCTTGAGGGCGGGAAGTCTTAGTTTTAATTTGAAAAAGATGTAAATGAATTTTCCTCAGCTCGACTGATAGTCAGACGAGCACCAAAAGGTTGTTGACAGTTAAAAAGTCAACATCTGACCCTTTGACTCTGATTATATCCTTTTTATCGAGTCCTTGACACTGCAGGAAACACTCGTGGGACGCCTGAGCAGCAAGTGCACTTTTTACAGATTTGGAAGGTCTTGTATTCATCCACAAAGGAAAGGCGTTTGATGTTCAAGTTTAGCTCAAGATAGTAGGGCCTTTAAAATAATTTTTAAAAATTCAGATCAACCTATTAAAGACCCATTTCAGAATAGCCTTAATACCAGCGTTAAAAATTGGTTACAAAAATTTAGGACCAATCTGTGCTAGTAATATAAAAAAACAACAACCTAGGAGTAAATGTATATATTATGAAAGATTTTTGGGAACCAATTGGAATCCCCCGATGTTTCCTATTTCAGAATCGCCGATAATTGGCGATTTTAGAATCGCCGGTACCAATTTTAGAATCGGCGTATTTTCCAGATTTTAGAATTTCCGAATTAAAAAAACTAGTCGCGAAAACTAAATTCATTTCATTGTCGCCAAATTGAAGAATTCGGTCGCATTTTGCGCCTAGCGAACGTTAATTTCGAACCCTGATCACAAAAACAAACTAACTTTTAGTTTTTGAAATTCATTTTTTTTAATGTGACTTCATTTTTCATAAATGAATTTTTCCTTTTTGTTTACTATGGTATTCTTTTCTTATATTTTGTTGATTTAGATTTTAGATGAACAAAAGCAGAAAACTTATTTTCGTATGGCAAGTTTTCTTTCTAAATGCCTGTCTTTTTAAATTGAACTTATTATTTTATTGCAGTTAAGAGGGATTGTCAGTCCCATAGAGCTAATGCATTAGTTTTTTAATCACAACTTCCGCAGAAGTATTGCTTTGCCATGTTAGCCTTTTTTCCCCAGGTATGGGAATCAGCATAACATCGAAATGAAACAAATTTGAAACGAAAATGTTATCTAGTTATTTAATTATATATTTTTGAAATTTTAAAATTCCAAAAATATTCAGCAGATGGCGACACTATTTTAAAACTTTATCAATCAATAATTAAACAAGCGGATGTTATTTTCGTTTCAATTTTGTTTTAAATTGATGTTATGATGATTCCTATACCTGGTGAAAATGGGATAACATGGCAAACCAATTCTTTTGAAAAAGTTGTGATTCCAAAACTAATGCATTTGCTGGTACTGACAGTCCCTCCTAATCGGTTGGTGCTGCCTATTAATAGCAACGGATGTATTGGGGGAGTTTCTGTGTTTTTTAGTGGGGTGAATAAAAAGTGGGGGAAAGGGAAGCCATCTTGAGGACCGGAAGTATTTGCATAAATGAAGAGCTTAGTGGAAGAACGTGCTAAGTGACTAAAAGGTGAAAACGAGAAAATGAGCTTTAAAGTATTTAGTTTGCACTCAGATCTGTTGAAAATGGTACTTGAAAACCGTAAAAAATGTACTAAACTTTAAGTTTATGAAAAAGGGAAGCTTGTGATTGTTAAAGCAGATAGTAATATGTTTATTGACACAAAAATCTCAATTTTTTCAAAAATGTCACAGCACGTTCTTCCACTAAGCTTTTCAAATTTGACAAAGTTGTATAGAGGGACAATTGATTTACTTTTTGAGTAAAATTTTCACTGGATGATAGACCAGTATTTTGTCTCAGAACTACACAAAAAAAAAGGAAGTTTAACAAAACTAATTGCGTTTTGATGCATCTTTTAAAATTGCCACCACGTATTAAAAATTAAGTTTTTACAATTTTAGCAAAGAAGTGTCGTAAAGTGTTCTGTCGGACCTTTTAATAGCGGAGTATATGGAGCAGTAAAAAGTTTATAGTTATTATCATTGCATAAATAGCGTGTGGGCTTTTGGTGGATTCCTAGAAAAGAACCTACGAACAATGTCCCGTTATTTTGAACCATTACGGGATAAATATGGCGACACTTACAAAGCCTTTTTTCCGGTATAGGGCAAACGGGGCACGTGCCAGGGCCCCTAATTCAAGGAGACCCCCAAATTTACTTTAAAAAAAAAAGATTGAAGAAAAGAATGTGCCAAAATTAGTTGCCACCACAAAAAATACCAATAAATGTAATACCTAATTGAACCAAATGCCATTAAGGGGGAATGGGCGCGCTGGACCGCGGGTCTCCAAACTCAAGTGCCTCAGTGTTAATCCAATGGGAAAAAAACTATTTTATCAGCCACATTTCTCCGGCTATATTGAATATTTTACAAACGTTTTTTTTTTTTTTTAAATAAGAAATGTAGATAACTTACAGGTCTCTATCTTCCTACTTTTTGAAATTGCTTCTAATATTTTGTGTAAAATTATTTATTGAAAATTAAAAAAAAATATTCGAACCGATTTCAAAAAGTGGGAAGGTCGGGAACTGTAAGTTAGCTACATTTATCACAAAAAAAAAATCCGCTTGTAAAAATATTCAATACAGCCGGAGAAATGTGGCAGAGAAAATATTTTTTTCGCCATAGGATTAACACTGATGCACTTTGCTTTGGAGACCCCCAGTCCAGCGCGCCCATTCCCCCTTAAGTTTTCAAAAACCATTTTAATTATTATATTCGTATTTATTTTTATAAATTATGCCCTGGCCGTGTTAATAAAAAATATGCATTTATTTAAAATTGGTATGGCATGCCATGATTCGACAATATAATTTGTATCCCATGTCATATCTAATTGCATGTATTAAAGAGATAGTTTTTTAAATTAAGCAAAATATGCAATCCTTACACGTATATATTTAAGATAATTTGTAAAGGTTCCTTGTTATTTTTATAAATAAGACAATTTGTACAATTTTTTTTCCAAAAATCACTTTCATAGATACATTAATGTATGCTGTGGGGACCCCCGAATTTGCTTGTGACCTGGGCCAGAAAATGTGTTACCCTTGTAACGATTGACAAGATACACAATAGAAGATTCGCTGTTCCACTATTTATTTAAAAAAAACATTTTAATTTCGTTTAATTTAGCTTATAGTTATTTTTACAGCATCCGTTTAACTTTTAAAACAATGTAGGTTCGAGTTCATTTTGTTTAGCTAGTCCGTTTTCGGACATAAGCACATCCAAATTCGATGTCTCCTCAATCTGTCGAAAAAGAGTTCTGTTCTCCTGTTTCGGCGGGGAAAACTTCTAAAGTGGCCGGTGGAGGGCCACGGATCAGGTACGTTACACCCTGGACACTTGGGCTGGCACCAGTGTTTAGCAAATTTTAATTGCAAAAACAATTAATGATTAACAATTAATTAATTGTTACTACTGCAATTAACAATTAATCAATTGTAATTGTGGAACGCAATTAATCAAGTGTAAATATGGAAATTAATTGTTAATTGCAGTAGTAACAATTAACAATTAATTAATGTTAACTCCGACTTCCCTACCGACTACCCGACCAACCAACTAACCAAACCAACCAACTCATTTCGTTTTAATATAAAGTTAGTTGTTAGTTTTAATTGTTTCATAAAACAACTAAAAAAGTTATCTGCAATTAATTTAATTGCAAGGTGCAATTAAAAGTTAAATTGCTATTAATTTAATTGTAATTACTTTTACAATTGATTAACTGAATGCCCAACACTGGCTGGCACCCAGCGCAAGCTAAATTAATATAATATACTTAGGGGCTGGATTTTATAGTGTCTTTACTATAAATAGAAACTCATGGATCGAGGACAAAATGTTTTTTAGTGGGGTGGCTGAGGGGGACATAAAAAGTAAGAAGAAAAGGATGTCATCTTGACACCAGGAAGTTTAGGGGGGAGAGGGAGGGGTAATAAATTTTTTTGGGTAAGTTACTGGATTTAAGAGGGACTGTCAGTCCCATAGAGATAATGCATTAGTTTTGAAATCACAATTTTTGCAAAAGAATTGATCTGCCATGTTATCCCATTTTCACCAGGTATGAGAATCACCATAACATTAATTTAAAACAAAATTGAATAGAAAATAACATCCGGTTATTTAATTATTAATCGATAAAATTTTAAAATAGTGTCGCCATCTGCTGTAATTTTTGGCATTCTAAAACGTCGGAAATATATAATTAAATAACTAGATAACATTTTCATTTCAAATTTTTTTTCATTTCAATGTTATGTTGATTCTCATACCTGGGAAAGAAGGGCTAACATGGCAAAGCAATACTTCTGCGGAAGTTGTGATTAGAAAACTAATGCATTAGCTCTATGGGACTGACAATCCCTCTTAACATTGCCCTAAAAAGCGCCATAGTTTTTATGGCTGTATGTGGATATGGCTCTAGGATTGTGGGGATTGTTGCTGAAAATTATGTGCATTTTTAGCAATGTTACAGTTTTTCACGTATCTCAAAGACTATAAAGAAGTCGCACGTTTTTGATCATTATTTGTGACGCATGTTACTGCACACATTTTCGAACATGAATTATGTCTATTTTAATTGTTTAATGCTTCTTAAAAAAATCTCACATTTTTAAAAGATATTTAATACTATCGGAGTATTCCAAAACTTTTTAATCTTTGGGCCCTATTCTGTGTATCAACCTGTGTGTTGATTCGAGACTATAACAGATTCATTATTTATGCTAAGAATTTGTATTCTGTTTCATGTGTGGCCGCCCTGCACTGCCAAAATTACTGCCGACCTATAACCAATAATAGTACCCCGTGTAGAGGGACCAGTGTCTGTTGGTTTATTAAATAGTATCTCAAAGTTTGGACTAATTCTTTGGAAACCTTTAGGGGTTTGGGAGAGTAAGGCGCTTGCCTTGTATTTGAAAGGTTCGTGCCCGGGCATTTCCAAAATAACTGCCGACATATAAATGGTCAGTGCCGCCAAAAAAGGACAAATGCCCCGTGTACGTTGTCATCTTTAAAAACCACAGTTGGGTGCTAATTCAGGTGTCGACTTGTCACTAGACTGTTATGCCGCCCGTCGCCGATTAGCTCTCGCGTGGGTCTAGTGTGACGTTAATTCAACTTAACTCAGTATCATTTGTTGTAAACAAAGAGTTCTATAGTAGGGTAGAGACTGAACCTGGCAACAGCACCATGGACCAACACGGAGACAATATAGGGTGGCATGTGGGGCCCGATGGCCGAGTGGCTTGGATCACATGCCATAACGCTAGCAGTCCGCGCGCTGTAACAGGTGCGGGCTCGATTCCCGCCTTTGCCCTAGGTGTACTTTCTCTCTCAGTATCAAAATTATAAATTAACTAGCACTTTTGCCACTCTATTCGGGCTCCGTAGTGAGCCATGGCTGCCGATGGCACCTCAGTACGAGTCGTTACTCTACCCTACTATAGAACTCTTTGGTTGTAAACGAATAAACATGTAGATATTTACTTCCGTAGTTTAGGTAAGGTAAGTTTGAATTATCGTCGCACTAGAGCTACACGAGGGCTATTGGCGACGGGCGTCGTATTTTAGAACCACAGTCAAGTGACGAGCCGATACCTGAGTAGGCACCCAACCCAACCTTTAAGGGCGACATCGTACGCAGCGTTAGGACTTTGAAGGATATTTAACGTGCACTCCCGCCACACGGGGTATTATTCGTCGGACATTTTTTTTGGCTGCACGGGCCGTTTAACTTCCGTAGTTTAAGAAATTTGAAAACATGTAAAAAGTATTTTTATAACATTGTGTCTATCCCCTGTATTTGGCCACAGGATGTTGACTCAAAAACTATAATTCAACAAACCGATCTCCAACACACAATTCCTCCGTTTCAGCGACAATCGTTTGACACAGGGTTCAAGAAACCGAAAAACACCCTAAATTGCCTGCTTTGTGGAAAAAAACAGAAAACTTATTATGTTTTGAATGGCTGGTGACAAATTCCGTAGGCGGGCTACCACATAAAGAAAATTTACTACTCGATTTCTGTTTCGTTTTTTTTTTTGTGCCCACACTTTCTTTTCTGCAGTTTTTTAGTGAGGGAGGGAGACCCGTTAACAGATGTTGCAATAGGGCAATTTTACGAGAATTGTGAAGTCGTGACTCCTTCATCGTTGATTTGACGCAGTTGTTACTGATTTATTTTCTGTTTAAAGTGTAAAAAAAATATACTGTTAAAGTTTAGAAATGGCGCCTCCCTCTTCAGAATATTTTGAGGTAGGGATGCACTGAATATTCGGTTACTATTCGGCGTATTCGGCCACTTTAGGTTTGGCCGAATAGTGAAATTTAAAAATTTCCAAATTTCTTCAAGTTATCCTCTTATAAACGTCGAAAAATTACCAAACAGGACTTGTTTTCTTTTATAATAGACTCAAATTCTTAAGTTTTAGTTATTTATAATGTTAAATCAAGCGTTACTCAAGTTATATTAAATAAACATGTCTCTTTAAGTTAACAGTTACAATGAGTGGGCTTTAAAAAAACAATAATTACTATACGTATCACAATTGTAATTTTTTCACTAAAAGATAAAAAATAATAATTTTAATTGTATAATAATATTGTAAGCCATGGTTTTATTATTTTTTTCTGATTTTCATGCTACACCGGATCCACCTACTTCTGTTTTTGTTTTCATACTTTCGTTTTCGTGTTGTGATTTTACCAATTTACCCTTTCTAAAAGGCTTGTTTTAATAACAAACGAGTACTACTTTATTCTGTGTTGCTTCAATTAAAAATTTAATATTCGGTATTCGGCCAAATTTGATATTCGGTGCATCCCTATTTTGAGGTAATTAAAACTAAAAAATTAATAATTTCTAAATCTCGAGTCTGTCTCATCTGCATCAATTTTAGATACAACAACCAAATCTCATTGGGAAAAGTACACCCCCCCCCCCCCCCATCGCTTCATTACTCGATTGCAGTTGCACCATAACTTTCGCTAACAGGAGTGTTTTTGCCAAAGTTTTTATCATTTTATCTCCCAGACCCAGGTGTGCTCATTTTAATGATTCATGCACTGTTAAAAATGTCGTGCTTGGTTCCACCTAAAAAATGGTTCTTAGTACTCTAGTAGCTGCAAAGGCTGTGAGTGAAATTTCACCATATTTATTCGGTTGAACCATTTTTCACTATTTGGTTTCCGAAATCTGAAAAATAGTTCGAACGAAAATAGAGTAAAACGTTTCACCACACAGCCGCTGCCAGATACTAGGAAGTTATTTTCTTTAGTGAAACCTAACACGAAATTTTTAGCAATATAGGAAACTTTTATTTTATTTACCTCTATTATAATTATCAAGATCAACTTATTATAATACAATCATTATTATCAGCCAAATGTCATTGTTGGGTTCGTTAGCAGCTGTAACGGAATCGTAAGTAAACAAAGGGGGGAAATGTCGGCTCTTGTGTCAGCAAGCAAGTGAGCAATAAACCTGGAGGACAAAATTTTCTGTTTCAATCTTTATTTTCTAGCTTTAAAAATGATAGAGCCACAAAAAGATACAATTTATTGACGTTTCTGAGGCAACACAATTTAGCACAAAAATCACTAAAGTTTGAGGTCCGTAAATTGGGGGGCCCTATTCCCAGGTCTAACGGCCCTTATTAAAGATCAAGACCTGGATTACATGGGTGTTTTTTTTCTTCCAATTTCATATAATTATGTATGCTTATTTTAATGCTACATATGAACTTTTATTTTATTTACCTTATTTCTCTATTCTAATTATCAAGCAAGTGTCGGCTCGTCACTTGATAGTGGTTCTAAATTAATGATCGCCTGTAGCCCTCGTGTGCAGCTCTAGTGTGACGATATTTCAGTCTAATTTAACTCTAACTATCAAGAACAACTTATTAATCATTATTATCAGCCAAATGACATTTGCGGGTTCGTTAGCAGCTGTAACGGAATCGTAAGTAAACAAAAAAGGGGAAATGTCGGCTCTTGTGTCAGCAAGCAAGAGAGCAATAAACCTGGAAGGACATGTCGACAGCACGTGTTCTAATACAAACAATAATAAACACGCAGGGCCGTCGCGCAGGTGGGGTTGTGGGGGGTGATATTCCTCCCTTTTCCGGGAAAATTCAAAATGTTTTTTCCGTTTTTATTGCATGTCAACGCTTTTCCATAACGTTCTGTATTCTTTACACGGAGTTTCTAATAATTAAATATCTTTGCCAAAAAATGTAGTGTTTGGTGATATTTCCCCAGTATGATTTAGAATTTGTAGTAAAAAGGGTTTTTTTTTTAGATAGAGAATACGAAAAGCCATTTCGTAAATCTTTTTTGAGAATATTCAATTGGTTGTTAAAGGTTCTAATCGAGGGGAAAATACAATAGTGTTAAATTATATGTGATTAATTTGTATTCTTTACAAAATAATGTACTATTAAGAAAAAGTTTTAAACAGGAAAAAAATACATAATTTCTGTTTATTTTTAGACTACACATGAACTTTTATTATAACTAAAACGTTGAATTTGATGTTCTGGTTTAGTAATGTTACACAGTTGATTTTAGGATGCATATATGCAGTTCAAAAATTATTAATTAATTTTACAATTAAAAAAACCTCGTGTGTAGTGCGACGTTAATTGAAAACATAAACATAAAACAATGAAATATAATTTTGAAACATAAACAAATGAAAACATAATTTACCCACTGTGCGAGTGTGTGAACGCGATAAGCATTCAAGCTACATTTCACTGTAAAGCTTTCCATTTCCAAGCGTTTAGATCAATTTCAGCCTCCACAAATGACATACGTTCCGCATTTTGTGTTGACGGGGCCACAGAAATAGATCGAAAGTAAAACATCAGTTCTTCTGAAGTGTTGTGTCTCTCCCTAGCTTTAGGTCTGTTTGTCTTGGATAGTGAGGCCCCTTGACTGTTCCGGTTTTTTTTTTTTGCCGTATGCAAGGTACCGTATATGATCACAGGGTCGTCACTATCCAAGACAAACCACGGCAACTCTTTGCAAATAAAATTTATGGAGGTCCAAGTTAGGCTTAAGCCCCTGTCAGACGTGATAGTGAACCTTAGGTTCGCCATCATAGACCGCGTATACACGTATACGTCTGACACCCCAGACCTGTGAAGACTGTGGTATGGAGGTCTTTTTGGTGGATATGACGGTCCAGGACCGTGGTATCCATTCGGAGTCGGTAAACTTCAAAGGAAACATTGACTACACGGTCTTTCGTGGCAGAAACGCATTTGTTTTCGTTTTCAAAAACGAGTTGAAGGTTGTTGGTTGGGGTATAATTTCAAGACAGTCGCCTTTTTAGTTAATAGACACCGTTTTTTTGTGTGCACATTTTATTAAAATAGTTTAAATAAACTCAGATTAGAATAGATGTTTTCGTAAATACTAGCATAGAACCTTAATTAATTTCAGAAAGACTTCCCCCCAAAAAATGAAAGGCCCCATATATATTTTCAAATATATGGGCATTATCTCACAAACAAGAAATTTACAATGAGCATGCAATCGATGCAAAAAAAAATACAGAACCAAACTTACTCGATCACCACCCAACCGGAAACGGCCGAAGGCACTAAATGTGCCGCACTTGTAACATGAAAGCTCTTATTCACTTAACTTGACCATCACTCGAGCAATTATCGCTTATAAACCGTGAGAAGATATTTTTGCTTTATTTTTGTTTGTCATGGATCATAATTCTCAGGCCAGTAAGTTGTGTTAAGGTTCCTCTTACAGGCTAGAAATAGGCAGCCACACCGTTCAATAACAAACTCAGTCCTCGAGTCTGGAGGTTTTCACACGTATTGGAGATGATGTGGTTTTCGTTGCTATTTATACTAATTGTTGCTCTCTGAGAAGCAATTTTAAGGTCCATTTCACACTCACCAAAAAAAAAATTTGTACACTGCTCAAAACAATTAGAGGAGCACTTGGACTAAACAGATTGACTAAAAAGACACTCACAAAACTAAGTTGTGTCTCATGAGACAGGCGCACAATACCTCAAAGCCACTGAGCTGATACACATGAATTTTGAACCACATTTAATTTTCAATAAATTGCATTCATTTGTATGCATCAATATTACCTTTTGTGTATTTACACTGCTCAAAACAATTAAGTGAGCACTTTGTGTACTTTTGTTTACTCTTTCAGTTTCAACGTTTTATTTTTTATTCTAAAAATCTAAAATTTGTGAAATAGATTCATTATTTATCCAATGATATGGCTGCCTAGCATGCGAAGGTCCCAGTCGGTCGGCATCGAAATACTGCACTATAAACGGCCTACAGCAAAAATGTCGACGAATAATACCCGTGTAAGGAGTGCACGTTAAATATCCTTCAAATCTAAGTGCGTACGATGTCGCCTAACAGTTGCTTGGGTGCCTATTCAGGTGTCGGTGTCACTTGACTGTGGTTCTAAAATAAGCCGTCGCATACCTCGGTGCTTAGTCGACGATAATTCAAACCTACTACAGAATGATATGGTAAAAATTAGGGAATTTTTTTTTAAAATAAAATTTAAAGGGGGGAAATTGGAATCATACTCTTTGAATAAATTATAACAATAATTTTTTCATAACTTTATTTGTTAAAAAGTTAAAATGAATTTTCAAACATCTAAGGATGCAAGCGTTAAGAATTTAGGGTCAATTTATTTCATAAAATATTTTGGGAGTGAATTTTATTTTATACCATGTTTTTCATATTTTCATTTCATTAAAACCAACATAATTTAATTCTTCAAAAGACATGATTCTTCCACCTAACGATAAATAAGTGCAAGCTCAACTTAATAAGAAAAAAAATCGCAAGCTGATGATTCCAAATGGAATTATTGGTGGTGAAAGGGTTTAAACCATGAATTCCCCAAGTTCTTTTGAGCAGTGTATTTATTTCTTGGGTCTTTAATCATCTTTCTGAAGAAACATCAAATGTTATTAATTATTATAGTTACGTTGTAAATTAGCAATATTGAGTAAAAAAATCCACTGAATCTGCATTTTTTTTTTACCTCGTCTCGTATGTAAACACACGTTTATAAAAAATCCTTTTCATAGCAAATTAAAAAAAAAATACGATATTATTAAAATTCTGACAGTTTCTGAACACATTTAATACTTTCTCCGATGGTGAAACTAAGTTTAAAAAAAATGTTCTTTTTAGTAATGTTGTGTCTAACCGTTTGCTTTATTACTGTTTGTCTTGGACCGTTTCTCCGTCCTCGGGTCTAGAGTTTTGTACACGTTTTGGGGGGTTTTGGTTGCTATTTCTGCTAATTGTTGCTCTTTGAGAAGCAATTTTAAGGGCAATGTCACATCCTCGAGTAACAGAAATTTTGGTTGAGTTGCACTTAGTTCCTGTAGCTTAAAAAAAAAATTCTTAGAAAACCATAAACATTATGAATTAATTTAAAGGATGGAATATTTCATACAATATTTTACGTTTCAATTATATAATTTATTTTGAAATTAGTTACAAGAAGTCACATTACAGGAACATACGTAAAATAAAGTTGCATAATTTTTGTGTGGATTGAAGTTTATACACAACTTTTTAAGTCTTTTTTTTTTATTTATAAAGTTTGAAAAGTGAGTTTGCGACTTTGGCATACTCAATTCCTTCATTTCCGAATTAAAAATAAGGTTACATTTAATTTTTTAAAAAATTCTTTTTTCGTGTAACTTAATTTGTCCCATATAAATTGTCCAGGACAATGGTTTTCGTTTGTCTTATGTTTTTTTTTACTTAAATAAACTGCATTAAGGTCAGTTTCACATTCCTCCAAAATAATTAAATTCTAGCACAGATAATGCATAATTCCTACACATGTTCTAACACTTTTTTTCCAAAGACAAACCTGGTACCCCCGACAGGGACATTTCTCTACACCCGTCCCTGTCATTACAACCCTGCTCCTGTCAAAAATCTTGTTACGAAACATCCCCCATTAAAAGGCCATTGTTGGGCGCATGCGCCTGACGCGTGGGGACCTGGGTGCCCCATTGTTGGGGAAAAAGTAGGGGGGGGGGGGGTGAAAGGGAAGTAAGGTTCATGGAACAGCGCGTGTCTTCGTTTGGATGGGTTGTCAGAATTGGCGAGTGTTCTGTGGATTGGGGTTATTTCGCGGTTTAAAAAGAAATTGGAAATGGTTATTATTTAAATTATTTTTCGATTTGCTACTTTAAAAAAAACATTTTACTCCACTTTACTAACACTTTTACTCCAGTTTGATGGCTTAAGGGGACGCATTACCCAAAATTTATGGCTGACCAGAAAATAATTAAACATGCTCGAATGCTGTGAGCTATGGATATTGCAAAAATAGAAGGTATCTTTTATAATGGAGGAGGTTTATTGAAAATGAAATAGTGGTTTGGTAAAATAGTTTTTGAAATTTTATGTTGATTTTTTAAATTTTTAATTTTTTCAGCTTGAGAATTAAAACCCTAAGGCTTTTAAACAAATTAATGTAGAGCTCCAATTTTTTTCCTATGTTGAAACATATGCGTTTAACAAAAGTTGGTATGGGATAAGGTCTAGTGTGATTAGATTATTTTTTAAAAAAATGAAGTTAAAAATTTACAAAAATTGCCATTTTTATACATAAAGCTACATAACTATTTTTGTTTAACTGACAGCTCAATATCCATACCAACTTTTATTAATAGATGTTGTGGGAACATTTAGAAAAAAAATCCATTAAAAAATTCTTTAAATTGTAGGAGGTTGAAAAAACGTTAAAATTTTAACTTTTTTTAAATTTTTTGAAAAAAAACTTGCTGTTTCAATAATTATATTATTATTATTAACTTATTTATATACTTATTATTATATTATACTTCGTAGGTAAACTGACCAGTGAGTGAACAGGCCATGAATGAACAGTGGTAAATACATTTAAAAGAAGATTTAAATCATCCACTGGATGAATTGGCAACACTGACTTCCTCCCATCTAGTAGGAAGCTATCTAGTCTATGAACCTATGAATCTAGTTTTTAATTAAAATCCAACATGTTTATTGACTGGACATTTTTGTGTTCATTCACTGGTATAAGAACTGTTCATTCACTTAGCGTTTTACCACTTTTTATTTGGACCCCCAAAAGACCCAAAGCAATGCAATATAAAGTCACCTCCTTTTTTTTTTTTTGTAGAATTTACATGTAATGACAGATGTGTTCACATTGCCATACACCAGAAGCTATATTTTCTTTAAAATGTATGAATTTTCATAAAACAAATTGTGCTTAAGCGTTCATTCGCTGGTTAGTCTACCCTATATGTTTATTGAATGTTAGTTCTTTGTAAAAATAGTTTAATTTGAATGCTAGCGATAAAAATACTGGATTTAATTTTTTGGGTACCGCGTCCCCTTAAACAGGTTCATCGAAACGAACCTTAAATTTTTTTTTGTCATCTTCGACAAGTCATTTAACCCTCAGAAGAAAGCTTTGCCGCACGGTACCGGAAGTTTTACCGGCAGCTGTCCCGTATCTGCGGGGGTTCCCCCCCCCCCCTCAACTTCCGGTCTCACGTATCCGGTGTTTATGCTCCTCGTATGTGTTTGGGTTGTTATTTTTCTTCGGAAAAAGGGTTGGTTTTTAAACGTTTGTTTTTCTTCGGAGCCATGAGGGGAGGAGAGATTATGGGTACTAAAATCTGGTAATCTGGGGAAGTTATTGGTCGTCTTTCACGAATGTCCATTCCATTTAGGAAATTTCCCAAATTTCAATATCTTCAAATATATTTTTTTTATGACACAGGGAATTATATACCGTGCCAGGATTTAAGAACGACCGTCATAAACTGAAATGTATGAATTCAGCAAGGTATTTTTACTTTCAATTATATGAAATACTAGCAAATAAATACCCGTTCTTCGCACGGACTAAAAGAATATCAAATCGATCCAAGTATATGTGTCATTTAATTTGCTTTATAGAAAAATAACTTTGCTTTTGTTCCCGTTCATTATAAAGAATAAAACCCCGTTACTTATATTGCTTTAAAATTCCAAAATAAAAATACATCACTATAAATGCACATATCACAAAAATCTTCCTCTATATGAATTCGCAATGAACATCGCAATTTTCCTGATAAATTCAAAATTAACCATGATTGCATAACAATGTTATTTCACGTCAAAACCTCCATTCTGGGTTTTGAAAAAAAAAAAACATTTAGCTCATTGGCACGTTCAATTATTTTTCAAATCATTAATTTAGTTTCTGAAGGTAATGGCAAGAAAATAAAAGCAATTTCAATTTTAATTAATTTTTTTGTTCATTTTAATTTCTTCTGTCGAATGGCAACACGAAAGGGAAAAAATGATCGGATTTGAACGAAAGTGGTGTATATTTTTCAGAAAATTCGAATTTTCTCTAAAAATGGAACAAATATGAAGAAACTAAGCCTCAGGTGCACACGTTGGTATTAAAGGGAATCCATCTTAAAAATTTCGAATTTCTGAGGGTAAGTAGGTCTTTCACGATCCAGAGACAAACACACAGACTCTTTTATTATTACAGATAAGATTATGAACGTATTGGGATGGAGTGGAATATCCGAAATGGAGATTTTGTGTTTTCTACGCGTTTTGCAGATCGACTGATCTAAATTTTTAATTAACAAATAAGTTTTTCATGTGGAAATAAAAACGCCTTAAAAACCACTTTCAAACTTCCAAGAGAGATACGAGACAAAACTTCCGTTTTCAATCCGAAATAACCATAAGTAAACAACTATATATTGTAAACGTCGTTTGCACAACAGTATTTATTTACCTAAAGCCATTTTTATTATCTAATATTCATTTGTAATTGTGGTGTGAAAAATTCTTCAACTCGCGAAAGAAGCCCCATAAGGTGATTACAGGATAATTACACTCCGCCTAATGATCCTTTTAAAGATGTTAAGTCATTCACTTATTGTCACATCGTTTAAATGTTTTATTGGCTGACGTCATTATTCTTTTAATCATTAGCTAACACAAAGAGTGACGTCATGTCTTTTGTTCCACTGATTATTTTCTTTGTGGCTTTTAGAGTATAATTCAAGGATTCAACCATCGTCTATTACGTCAGGCAATAGTTAAAAAGACACGATTTTTACGTAACCCTTTCGTTCCCCGACATGGCAAATTTAACAGCTTATTATTAACTAACAATCTTGATATTTGTGTAGTTGAAATGTAATGGGTATGTTTCACGTTTTGAATGGCAACAATTCGAATGGTATTGTTCTCATTTTTGGTCCTTCTAGAATTACATTTGTTCTAGAATTACAATAGCAGGACAACGCAAAATGTTCTTACCTTGCTGCCTGAAACGAATGTTGTTTACAAACTTTTCTTTCAGTAGAACTAAAGCTTTTTTCTCTGTTCGTGAAGAACGGTAAATTGCTGACCCACAATTTTAATTTCTCCGCAAAAGACAAAAATACCATCTAAACCGAAGTTTGCCAAACAGCATTAACGTTCTATAAGTAATGGCTTTGAAATTTAATTGTATTAAAACCGATAAAATCGAAAAAATAGCAGGAATAAAAACAAGTTGCTTATTTTCAGAGTGAAATTTAAACAATTAATGAAATCTCGGCAGCGCAAGAATGAAAACTGGAACTCTTAACGTCATCTGCAACAAGCCAATTATATTTTGTAACTAAAGTAATGGTGGAAATATTATTTTTTGATCATCAAACTGTTATTGATACAATTTGTGCAAATTAAAACTTTTAAAAAAATTCAAATTAGTGCAGATGCTTCTAAAATAGATTGAATGGGCCAGATTTTTGGGTCCCTTTAGTTTGGTTTGGTTAAATTAAGGTCACACTCGAAGGCTATTGGCGACAGGCCATATAATTTAGAACTGCATGTACAAGTCACGACTGTAGTTCTAGTTCAGGCTAGCACAATATCATATGATCACCTTCCGACATCGCACAATCACAATGATGCGGCTAATGACATTTACAAAAAAATGTTGTGCGAAGGAAGTATAGCGCGAAGCTTCCACAATCCACATTGTCAGATATTCTCCAACATTTGACAGAGATGTCTTCTTACAACCGAAGATCTTTGTCAAAGATAAACTCGTCTCTGTTTTTTCCACCGTTCTCTATAAAACCAACATTTCACGTTTATTTTTGCCGCATTCTCCCTTGATTTCAGGAAACCAAGTGTTCGAAAGTAAGAGAATTTTAGCAAAATTTTCCCGCAAAAATTCTTTTAAAGGGCCGCCGTGTGCGGTCCCGCCTTTTAAAAGAAGAACGTAAACATTTATGGTTTCTTCGCTCTCGTTTATGTTACTGTTTACATTCCTTAATGTGTTTTTTTTTATGAATCATATCCATTTTAGTGTCGCTTTTTGAAGTATGTTTAAGTTCTTTGCACGCTTTAATATCTGTAGCATTAAATCTTACTCGGTCAAACCCATTTATTGTGTCTGTCGTCATTTTTTAAAAATGGTTTCTGATGAATACATGGCTTTTAAATTCGGCAGGTTAAGGGGGAATGGGCGCGCTGGCCCGGGGGTCTCCAAAGCAAAGTGCTTCAGTGTTAATCCTATGGCGAATTTTTTTTTTCTCTGTGACATTTCTCCGGCTGTATTGAATATTTTTACAAGCCGATTTTTGTATGTGATAAATGTAGCTGACTTACAGGTCCCGACCTTCCCACTTTTTGAAATTGGTTCGAATATTTTTTTAATTTTCAATAAATTTTACACAAAATATTCGAAGCAATTTCAAAAATTGGGAAGATAGAGACCTGTATGCTATCTACATTTATTATTATTAAAAAAAAAACGTTTGTAAAAATATTCAATACAGCCGGAGAAATGTGGCAGAGAAAATAGTTTTTTCGCCATTGGATTAACACTGAGGCACTTGAGTTTGGAGACCCGCGGTCCAGCGCGCCCATTCCCCCTTAAACAATTTCACGGTATTGGCGTTGTATTAATTTAATTGGAATAATATTCGTTCAGTGATTCTGATGTCCAACAAAAAATTTAATAATAAACAAAACAAAAAAAACTAGCGGAGTGTAACCCTACGTGACTTTCAATTACCGCTCAATGAATCAAAACACACATTTCAAGATAATTATGTAACTTATAAGGTTATTTCAATTACTTAAGAACCTAAAAAGCTCTATGGCAGTATCCCTTACGCATGCCCAATTTTCTCGAAAACCTTATTTGACAGGCACTAGAAACACGTGTACCAAATGTGAAGTCTGTATCTCTTTTCGTTTTTCAGCAAAACCCTTAAAACCAAAAAAGCTGTATGGATTTTTTTTTAGAATCAGTACCCTCCAAAACGTGTAGAAAACACACTTCCATTTCGGATTTTCAAACACGAATTTCTATTTTTTTTTATTCAAGAAATCCCTATATCAGGTATACCACCTGTCATTTTTGTACACACCAGTCAACCAGGAAGATTTTTGTCAAGTTTGCTCAAGAGTTGACCTGTTTAAGATATTCGCAGCTGTAAAATACCAATACTCACGTCAGTGGTTTTTGAACTTTTACTGACTTTATTTTATTTTTGTGTTGAATATGACATTCGGTTCTTTGTACGTTTATATGAAATATTTTCATTCTATTTAGAAGCGAAGAATATTACATATTTATTCTTTGAAATATAAATTAATTTTTGCAAACGATAAGTAATAATTATTGAATTTTCGAAATAAAATAAATGAAACTAGCCAAATTTATAGCATGCAAATGTTTAATATAGAATTAATGCTGTGTTTGGCGCCTTTTTACCTGTTAAACACAACTGTTGTGTGGAAGCGGGTTTAGTGACAGATTCTGTTACAAACTTACTTGTTAGTGTTACACCTAGTTTTTGCATTTTTATTCTCTGATTTCATTTACTTGTATCTCAAACTCTTGCATACGGATGAGTTTTGGAATGCTTGCTAAGTCGCATTAAAACCCGATGTGCTACATAACTTGCAAACTTTTTCAGTGATCAACTTTCGACAATGAAATATCATTAAATTTTCATAAAGCTGTATTTTAGTTACGTTGTTTTTGTTTGGAAACACACTATGGAAACGTTAAATGGAGACTATTTGCACGCTTTTTATTGCTTGATAGTTGAATAACAAACTTTTTGATTGATTGGTTGACATATATATTCAGGTTTGTGTGCTTGGTCAGCTACCCGCTTATAAACCTTCGTCAAGTAAGACAGACACAACAGACAACACACACGTGGATCCATCTAATTTTTAGAGACAGAGGCCAACTAGAGGATCCCCAGAATTGGCTTGTCACCCCCAGAGGTATTGATTTGGTATGGGAACTTAGAGGACTTTCGGACCCAACAGATTTAACGAGCACGTACTCCGCATATACTCGGTAGGTCTTCAGTGGTACCGGGACTCGATCGCCGGACCTTCCGATCCCGAGACCGAGACGCTGACCACTAGGCTCACTACGGCCGAATAACAAACTAAACTGAACTGCGAAATGCAATACTTTTGATCACCATATATACAGGGTGGCCCAAAAGTAGCTTAACAGTTAGTTTAGTATACAGTTATTTATACTGAAACAGTTATTTTAATACAGATTAAGTTTAGTTTGGTTGAATTAGCGTAGTACTAGAGCTACAGGAGAGTTATTGGTGACAGGCATCGTAATTAAGAACACATAGTTAAGTCTGACAGCTTTATTTACATACATATATTTACATTCTTAATCCCGAAGCTGCTTAAATTGTCTACCTTCGACATTGATGCATTCCTGCAACCATCTGGTCCCGTCCTCTGGTGACATTTGCATATTTCTAGAGCATCAAACAAATAAACGGGGCCGGGATAGCCTGGTCGGTAAGGTCTAATAAACCGAAGATATCTCGAAACTAAACCAATCGAAGTCTACAAATTGCTACTCTTTGGATAAGATACGCTGTAGTACGACTTTATTTTAGCCAACCAACAAAACTAAACACGACTTTGTCAAATACCTGTTCTAAATAACCCAAAGTTCTTACCAAAGGTACAACATTAACTGTTAGGCTACTTTTGGGCCACCCTGTGTAATCAAACCAGGAAGAGGAAGAATTCTGTGGCCTATATTTTCCCAAGTTTGCACACAGGCTCCTTGTATTAAATACCACGCAGCTGTACATTGCTATACGCTAAATAATTCTACGACAGTATTTTAGAACTATTTGGGTTAGTACTTTTTCGATTTCTTTTATACAAAATTGGTTTATGAAGTTCTGAATACTTGACGGTCACATAAAAACTCAATTTGACGTACTGTACAATCAAACCAGGAAGGTCTTTATGGCCTATATTTTATAGGCCACGTTTCAAACAGTTGCCCTATAATATACGGTCTAAAGTAAATGCAGCTGCACATCTCTATACATTGATATAATTGGTGTTTGAACTGTCATGTAGGACTTTTTTTTTATGTTGATTGCCCCCATTGTTGCGGGATATAAATTTGTCCACTTCCTTATTAAAGTTTTTTTACCCAGCTTTGTTACAATAGGGTGGGTTTTTGTTACTTGTTTTATATTGGTGACCTTTTTTTTTATCATCGAGAATTTTTGTAAGCATAGCGCTGACTTAGCGCCGAAAAATGTTAAGTAAATCAAATCAAACGTGTTATAATAAAAATCGAAAATAGGCGATTACTTTTAACTGTAGAAACCTGACATTGTAAACCTTTTTGTATTTCTTTATTAGGTTTAACTTGAAAAATATGCAATAGTAGTTTAAAATCACGAAGAAATATTGATGGAGTTGAAAGGCTCCGAAATTCCATTATTTATTCGTTGGTTTGAAACACTTAAAATCGTCTGAAAAGTCAGTTTTATTTTTTAAACAACATTCATACTTTGTGAAATGTTTATAAATTTTTAAAATTTTATTAAAATTAAAAGTTTCAAATCCCTCAAAGAGCTGCGTGAAATATTATAATTTTTTTTAACGGAGCTCTAAACATGTGATGTACGATATTTATGCCGAAGCATATAACTATGTGGAAGTTGTCCAAATTCCTAAGTGAAATACTACCAGGAAATGTGTTGTCACTTTTTCGAAAACTCATAAGATTCGAAGAACGTTTTTTTCTTCTCCAGTTCATAACAGGAAGGAATTTATCAGAGTCAATTAAGACGTTTGGCTGAAGAGTCAGCTGAGAAATGTGAGAAGTTTTTATTTCGATGAACATTTGTTTTCTGCTGCTGCTATTTCTTTACGAAATATTTATTCTTTTCAGAAAAAGGCTTTAAAATGTTTTAACCGGACTTCGTTTAATCGAATCTCCACTTTGACCGGCTGATTTTTTTTATATTCTTAAAATATAAAAAGTAGTTGAAAAGGAATTGTTATCGATCCCCCAATTGACATAAAAGAAATGGCGAAGCTATATGGCAAGTTTCCTATATTCTGGTCTTCAACAAATTAAAAAAAAAATGATGGTATTCTTTAAATTTTTTAATGGTATGTAACTTGTAATCATAGATATCATAGTTAAAGTATTAGATTGGCAGGTCACGTGACCTCCAATGCTAATGACGGGACGCGCATGGAGACAAGAATAAGGAGGCAAAATGGTCAGTGTTGCTGCCACTTTAAGGATAAAAAGACTACGAAAAAATACCATTTAATTCTAAAATTACAAAAAATACTAGAAAAGGATTTTAAGTCACTAAAAAGATTCCAAAATGCAGCTAGTATTTCAACGATATTTTTTTGTAATTTTAGAATTAAATGGTATTTTTTCGCAGTATTTTTCTCCTTAAAGTGGCAGCAACACAGGCCATTTTGCCCCCTTATTTGGCCTCCATGCGCGTCCCGTCGTTAGCATTGGAGGTCACGTGATCTACCAATCTAATTCTTTAACTATGATATCTATGATTTTAACCGGCTGATTTTTTTTTATATTCTTAAAATATAAAAAGTAGTTAAAAAAGAATTGTTATTGATCTCCCAATTGACATTCAAGAAATGGCGAAACTATACGGCAACTTTCCTATACTCTGGTTTTCAACATTTTTTTTTTTTAATTTAATGGTATTCTTTAAGTTTTTTAATGGTATGTAACTTGTAATGCTTGAATAAAATAGCGCATTATTTTAATTGTGTACTTATTACAAGACCAATGTTATCAATGTATAAATGTGCACTTAAATGTACATCCAAATCTTAATCAACTCCACTTCTCCGGTTTTAGGAGGAATGGGCGCGCTGGACCGGGGGTCTCCAAAGCAAAGTGCATCAGTGTTAATCCTATGGAGAAAAAAAATATTTTCTCTGCCACATTTCTCCGACTGTATTGAATATTTTTTGAGTTTTTATGTGATAAATGTAGCTGACTTACAGGTCCCGACCTTCCCACTTTTTGTAATGGGTTCGAATATTTTTTTTTAATTTTCAATAAATAATTTTACACAAAATATTCGAAGCCATTTCAAAAAGTGGGAAGATAGAGACCTGTAAGTTATCTACATTTATTATTAAAAAAACCGTTTGTAAAAATATGCAATACAGCCGGAGAAATGTGGCAGAGAAAATAGTTTTTTCGCCATTGGATTAACACTGAGGCCCTTGAGTTTGGAGACCCGCCGTCCAGCGCGCCCATTCCCCCTTAAGCCATTTAAAAGGGTGTCTACTGAACTTGAAAATGAGTATACATTTTATTTTTTGAAATTATGTTTTTCATGTCTTACTTTGCTTAGAAAAAAAAGCTTCTCTTATTGAGTTACCAGGACTTTTTGTATCTTTTTTTTATATAACGAGAAACGTTTGTGAGTATTTTTGATCATAAATAATAGTTTTTCTGAATTGAAACTATTATCAAACTGGGAACGAAGATTTATATTCATTTCCATCCAGTTACTCTCAATTTCAAGGTCTTACATGACAGAAAATGAAGAAATTCTTTCTTAGAATTTTTTTATGCAGATAAATATGTTTGGTATTTTTGCAGGGAGTTAGTTTGACATTTTCATAATAAGATTAGATTTTTTCTTTCTAAATACATATGAAGAAGCAGATTCTTATTTTTCAAAACGTTATGTTTATAGCATTCTTCATCTTTTCACATGCTGCATGCATTTCTGGTGCTGCCATCTAGGTACATTTGTTGAAAAGATTCTCAACCCTTAGTTCAAATTTCCAATACAGAATTTTCATTAATTATCACAGTTAGATTTAAAAAAAGGTAGTTATCAAAGGTAGATTATTTTAAAAGTAGAATATTTTTTAATATACTCTTTAAAACTAAACAGTGTTACTGTTGTTATTATTATAACTTTCTGCTGACACTGAATTTAGATAATCATATAATGATATCATACATAAAACAATAGTATATTTTAACCATTTTATTCCATATATTATAAGAAAAATATTTAAAAATACACGATTTTTCCTGTACAGCAATAGTTTTAGCATTTTTCTTGGGAATCAGTCTGCCTCTACCATAATACTACTATTCAAACGTACAATGATCCAAGTAATTGATAAATTATGTTCTGCGTATTTCTTCTCTTTGAAAGGAAACAATTAATCTTGTTGGAACCGTTTAATTGAAGATTAATGTTAGGTTTTTAACCTCGTGTATTCTTCTTTTCAAGGTTGACTCATAAATGTGTTCATCTTTTTGTTTTTTCCTTGACTGCGTTTTATTAAGATATTATTTTACATCTTTGTTTATAGAAAAGGAGGTCTTTGTGTTTATCTTTTATAATGGGCATATTTCTTGTATCGAGGGGTAACAGCTCCAGTGGTATTGTTGTCATTTTTGTTCCTGCTGGAATACCATTTGTTTCGGTTAATAAATAGCCGTATTATAAAATTAAGGATTATTTCAGCTTTGACTTTCGAATGTTTGATGCATTCGCATAAATTTAAAACTCGCGTCATGATAAATACAATCAGACGAAATTTTCCATGTGCATGTGCCCTGCCGGAAATCAGGATCTGGCTATGAGCAAATTTTTAAGAATGGAATAATATTTTTTATTTTAAAAACCTCTTTTTTAACTGTACTATTAATAGTAAATCCAGCTCGGGTATGGTTCTCGTAGTCATTGAACCACACTTTAAAATTACTAACAATAGTTTCCGATTATTTATTTCTGTTGCGATAGAAATTATAACCATCGCTCAGTATAAAACGAGTTCTTAGTAACTTGTATTCACCAGGTATTCCCCAATGAAGGTTCTTGCTTCCGTTTTCACAATCCAATAATACTTGCCTAGGTGGAATACCTGGAATTTTCCAACCCGTTTCCCGGATATACGCATATCCATTGATTGGCTTCGATCACCCGCTATCAACTGCTGATAAACTTTATCTCGTTTAGCTTATTATAACTCTATGCGTTTAGCATTGATTGAAGATCGCGCCAAAACTTGTTTGTTTCCCCACTTTCGACTTATCTCTTTCTAGTAACAATATAGCACTTCTATGTATTCGAATGTCTTGTTTTGATACTGCCGTGGGAAACGCCTGTCCAGATTTGTTTCAATAATTAACTTTTCGACTGTGAAATCATTATTTAATTTTCATAAATCATATTTTATTTAGGTTTTTGTTTGCAAAAAAAAAAACTTATTAAAAGTTAGACGGAGACTATTTGCACTAGTTTTGTTGCTAGATAGTTGAATAACAAACAAAACTGTACTACAAAATGCAGTACATCTGGTCTGCTTCCTTTAAAAGGGTTCTGTTTCGATAAGCTAGAATAAACAAATACACATTTTATTTTCGCATACACCTTGAGTAAAAGAGGAGACAGCATCGCTTGTGAACTAAAATTGCGAAGCAAAACTTGACTGTGTTAAAGCTCTTAGAGAAACTGATAATAGACAGGAGATCAAGTATTTATCTTTTCAATGTTATCGAAATTCGAAAATGCGAAACGTCTTATCAGTTTTGAAGTTATCTGAAAAGCCGCTTCCTATTTTGTTTGATGAATATAAAATAAAGAGTACTGATAGTACTTATGAATGCGCCTAGTTTATATAGATTGGTATAGTTGCTGGTTCATGCCCAAGTAAGAATGTTGTAGTCTAAAATATTAGATTGTATATTGAATCTGCTGGATTTTACTTGAGGAAAAGTACGCAATGAGTGGTAAGTGAAGTTAGTTTGTTTATTGCTGTTAATTGAGAAGTATTAATTCAAAAATCAAAATATAAAATTAAATATCTTTTACGTTTTCAAACTAAACTATTCCAACAAAAGATGTCACATGTAAAGTGAAATATCAAAGATTTTGTACTGTTTTCTGCATTGAATGTATTATTTGTTTTATGAATGCAATAACTTGTGTTCTTTTTAAATTAGGAATTATTTCGTTTCCATTTGTCTAATATAAAATCCGCTTAAATCAAAACTATACATAATCATTAACTTGTTATATGGTGTTAATATTTAAGTTTGAAATATTATGTTTTTTTTGTGATGCCAGTATTTTAAGATTTCCCAATATTTTCTGTTTGTGGTTATTATGAAGTATGTTTACACTGTGAAAATACACAAAGCTCTAATAACTCTGCAAATCACTGTGGGGAAGGAAAAAAAAAACATCTACTAAAAAACGCATAAAGTTTGCCAGGGGTTATGAAAAGTTTTGAATCAGACTTTAATTTTAGACTAATATTCATACTTCCCCTTAACTTGATGTACCAATCTTTTGCAGGACTTAATAAAATTTTATTTTTTCCCCTAAAAAAGGTTTTAAAATGTAACTGTTAATTTTTTTTATTATTTCTCAATCTTGCTAGCTAATTTATAGCAGATTCTGACCACGAAATTAAAAATACATATTCAATACTTTATTATACAATTACTGTTTATCATAATATTTAAAAAATATTCAAACATGTGAAATATTTATGACTGTGCACTACTTTTAGTAGCATATATCCAATTTGTAACTATTATATATCTAGTAAGGTTTTTAAATAAATTGTAGATAAATTCATAAGTTGTATCAATTTTTGGTACAGCTATGATATAATGGATGATCTGTTCATTGGCGACGTTTTGTTTGCTTATATCGAAGCCAGTAAATTAGAGATCAGCTTCCAGATGAGAACATTGTTTATTTAGCAGTTCTTTTTGCACAAATTAAGTCACAGCAGCAAGAGGTTAAATTTAACAACAAAAAAGAACACCATCAGCGGCACGTTTTCATAGCAACCAAATAACAGCTCCATAGCAACCATAAAACAGTTAGTGCGTCTCCATAGAAACCATAACTACCACGGCGAATACAGCTTAAATTTTTAATGTGGGGTTAATATACACCTATCAAGTTGTATGAAATATAAAGTGGAATGTTTGGTCACATTTGGGCATTTTTGTTGCTTGGCAACAGAAGGCAAATCAACAAATATGGACTGGCCATGTGATCATAGCTGTTCCCATATAAAATATAAACCATAAAAAATGTAATGCCATATAAAATGTACTGTTTATTGTAATATTTATTTGAATTCAAACATGTGAAATTCAAACATGTGAAATTTAGCATAATAATATTTATGACTGGGGTACGCTACTTTTTTTATATAGTATTTCAAATTCGTTACTATTTTATAGTAAGGTTTTTAAATATATTGTAGATAAATTTGTAAGTACAGGAAACTCCCGATTATCCGCGGAATTGGGTGGCGTGGCATCCGCGGATAAGCAAATTCGCTGATAATCCTCAAAAGTAAAGAAAATATCCACAAAATTGCTTCAGGGGTTAGGCAAAAGTAAAGTACAGTAATCATATTATAAGAGAAAAAACGTAAAAGCTATGAAATATGAAGATTTACAATTTCACAAAAAAGTCAGTTAATTGTTTTTGTTTTTTAGCCTTGCCACTTCTCATTCTTTGTCTTGAATTGTCAAGACAACTTTTTTTCGTTACTCACTCATTTCGCTACTATCAAAATCACCCAAAGCAGTTCAATTAAAATTGTGGGCAGTTTATTTTACAAGTGACGCTTTTTAACAAAAATCTGCACGTGATGTGCACCTGGCCGTACACGTTTTGGCACACCAGGTTTCCATAGTCATTCTTATTTTAATGCATTCGTTGTTCTTATAATGTATTCGTTCTTTAAATGTAATCGTCGTTCTTTGAATGTGTTCGTCGTTCTTGAAAGAAATTCGTAGTTCTTGGAATGCATTCTTCCAACAAGTTTTGAAAAAGATAAATTTCATTTATCTGCGTTTTGTTAAATTATTATTTTTACAGGGGTGAAAAGGGGAGGGGGTCGTGTCCCGTGGATAATCCGCAAAGCGCATAATCCACCCGCGGATAATCGGGAGTTTACTGTAGTATCAATATTTTGCTGAACAATTACAACACTTACTACTAGATGTTTTAAGAAAGTAAATTCATTAAAACTGAAATGTTTCTCTCTTCCTGTCAGATCCCCCAGACGTGACATTCCTATTTGCAGAAGATGTCGTAGAATGGGATTCTTACCTATCTAGACAGCTTGAGTTGACCGGAGTACGAACGCACCATGAACAGGTAAGATTAGTATAACAAGTAGGTTTGTAACAGAATCTGTCACTTAACCCACTCCCACAGCTCAACAACAGTTGTGTTTAACAGGTAAAAAGGCGCCACAGCATTTATTCTATATTAAACATTTACATGCTAATTTTGGCTAGTTTCATTTTATTTCAAAAATTCAATCATTATTACGTATCGTTTGCAAAAATTAATTTATTTCATAGAATGAATATGTAATATTCCTCGCTTTTAAATAGAATGAAAATATTTCATATCAACATACAAAGAATCTCGTAGTGAAATATATTTGACGTCATTTCAAACTGATCGATGATGCAAAAATAAATTTATTTTAATTTATTGTCTAAAAGAATTAAAGTTTCGAGCGATTGTTGCGAATGGCAATGGTGATTTAATTCTAATAAAAAAATAAATGGCTTCCTATGCTTTTTAAATGAGCATTAAATTTTGCAGTTTTTTTTATAAATAATTGGAAGTACAGTCAAACCCCGCTATAATGAACCTGGGATATAGTGAACCCTCGCTTGTAATGAACCTTTTTAGTGGTCCCTTCCGAACTCCTATTTAACTAATGTTATTTTATATGGATATAGTGAACTACTTAGAAAATGAGAGTTCGCTTGTAGCGAACCCAAATGTCTTTTCCGTAATATTTTTTTTCAGTTCTCCATATTTTAAGTTATACTATAAGTGGCAGCCAGATAACAATCTTTAACAATGTGTCGAATTTCAACCTGTCCTTTCGATCTTATTGTACTCAAACCGGACCTGTTTCAAAGCAAACAACCTACCCCTATGGGTTCCAGGAACCTCCCCTTTTCAACCCAGTATTCATATCCCCCACCCCTCCTAAACTGGACCTAAGTGGGATTGTCCAATTAACCTGTACTTCTCTGTTACTCTCTTATTTCCTTATGAAATATTTTAGACGCATTTTGAATAGAAGGAGACCGTCTGAAAAATTGCGGCTTCTGTAAAGAAAAAACCTAAAATTGCTAATTTCTTTCCTACAATGAAGGTGTGTTTCGTGAAAATGTATTTGTATGTATTTGCATTCTTTTTGAATAATAATTTTGGCAAAATTTCAATAATTAATTAATAATTCATTAAAAAAATTCACTAAATATAAATTTTTAATTCAATTAATTATCCAATTAATTAAAGATATGCAAATCCATTATTATTCTTGTAAAAGCTTTATATCCTATAAAACTTAATTCCAGAAAAATTGGCTATAGTGAACCAAGGGGTATAGTGAACCAAATGTTGGTTCCGTAGAGGGTTCGCTATAGCGGGATTCGACTGTATTTTGAATTCGAATTCTTTTATGAAATTTTCAATGTATTCTAATTTCGATGCGCTGAATTTTTTGACGTATCACACTTGTCCGTAGTATTTTTAGTTCGGGCTATGAAAGTGGGTGACGGACTGAACATTATAATTCCTTCCACTTTTTACGTTATAAACGTAGTGTGGAAGCTAATACTCAAAAAGTCAAACGGGATAAAGCTGTGGCAAAAGCAATTGCTAAGAACAATTTTAATTTTGTGAGAAAGAATTAAAATAACATGGACTATCTTGTTGACAATGTCTTTATGGCTTATTGTTAAAAGCCAACAATGATAGTGCAATGAAAGTTTTAAAGCAGTTCCATATTGCTACTTGCTCGACTGCTAGTTTAGGAAGAATCTTTTCAACATTAGGCTGTGTCTGCCGCAAAATTAAAATTCGATTTAGTTATTTTGACTGCTAAGTAGGGATGCACCGAATACGAAATTGGGCCGAATAACGAATATTTGGGCTACCTAAACCAATTTTTATTTTTTGTTGGATCTAAGTAAGTTGTATTTATTATTCATCAATTTCAATTAAACATAAACATATAAGTACACAATCACACAATAATAATATAGCTATTAAATTTTTAATTAAAGCAACACAGAATAAAGTAGTACTCGTTTGCTATTAAAACAAGCTTTTTAGAAAGTGTAAATTGATAAAATCACAACGGAAGTATGAAAACAAAAACAGAAGTAGGGGGATCGGGTGTAGAATGAAAATCAGAAAAAAATAATAAAGCCATGGCTTACAATATTATTATAAAATTAAAATTATTTTTTTTTATCTTTTAGTGAAAAAATTACAATTGTGATATATATAGTAATTGTTTTTTTTAAAGCCCACAAATTGTAACTGTTAACTTAAAAGAGACATGTTTATTTAATATAACTTGAGTAAAGCTTGATTTAACATTATAAATAACTAAAACTTAAGAATTTGAGTCTATTATAAAAGAAAACTAGTCCTGTTTGGGAATTTTTCGATGTTTTATAAGATGATAACTTGGAGAAATTTTTTTAATTTCACTATTCGGCTTCTCTGCAAATGTATATAGAAATAGTTTTTAATTTACATTTAGCAGAGCATAAGGTTAAAGTGCAGGAATTTTTAATTTATTCCTTATTCCTTATTAATCACGTAAAATCAAATTGTAAGGTACTAAAATTAAATGAGAGATAATGGATTTTTATTGCTTTATTTCTATAATACATTAATGAAAAAGGATAGCACTTGGCAAACAATCATTACTTGAATACATTTTCAAATCATTTTAAGCTTTTAAAATAACTTTCCTACTTATTTTTATACTTTTTGTTATATCTCTACTATACTATCAAAAATGGAATTGCTGTATATAGATAATTGAAGTTTTAATAAAAAACATTGAACGATAAAAAAAAGCATATTTTAAACAACAAAATATGTTTTTTGTTTTGAAGAAAAATAAGTTTTTTTCTAACTCTGGCTCTGTTTACAGATCGAAAAGATGTCCTTCCCCCTCGGCCCCACTTATACCACCGCCCTGGCTGAGGCCCGAGTGGTTGTGGTCATTGTATCCCCAGCACTGGTCAGATTCCTGGACCAGAGGGCAGCAGATGCGTACCAATTTACGAGGTTGCTCAAGCCTGGGAGGACCATTGGGATGGTGTGCGGTGCATCGCAGGCTTCCATTTCTAGTGTCAAGGTTGGTTTTTATGCAATGTGACTTATTTAAATACTTCTTTGAACGCTATGAGGAGCATGGGAGCCTAGTCAGTGTAGTGCTTTTCTTGCATGTGGAAGGTTGCAGGTTCGTGCCCTGCAATGTCAAAATACCTGTCAACGTAAATTATCTGTGCACCAAAATGTCTGAATAATATCCCGTGTAGAGGGAGTGCATGTTAAATATGCTCCATGTTAAATAAGTCTTGACGTACAATGTCGCCCTTAAACATTGTGTTGGGTGCTTACTCAAGTGTCTCATTGTGGTTCTAAATTGACGCCCATCCATAAATTATAGCCCCTATGTAGCCTCTAGTGCGACAATAATTCAACTGAAACTCAATAAATGCTATGATTAATATTGAATACCTTTTTCTAGATTAATGGGGTTTGTTATGGTTCTATAAATCTTTAAAATCTCTTATGTTTTAAATATGGCTTTGAAATCCGAAAAGAGATGAAGTCTATTTAAATTCGGGCCCGTGAAGTTTGTGAGAATGTTGTACATTCATCAAGAATTTTTTATAATTGAAAAACCTTTCGGGTACCAAGTCAAAGAAACTTTTTTTAAAACACAAATGTTCCATTCTTCAAATGTATAGTTTGGTAATTTATGAAAATTTCTTAGGCTACATGTAGAACTCTCAAGAACCAGCATATTCAAATACTAAATAATCATAATCAAAATAACCAATAGCTGAAAGTGCTAAAAAAGTTAGCTTTTTGAAATTAGGATATTTTAAAACTTTAATTTAAAATACTAAATGTCCACATTTAAATCTTTGGAATAATAACCATGAACTTTTCTTTTCTTAGAATGTTTTAATATCTTATGACGAGTGGCGACATCTAGAGGCAAAGGATCAAGACATCAACATGGTTCGGAAGGTGATGGAAATGATCCAAGTCAGCCTTGCTCAATCAAAGGAGACTGACAGAATCAACAAACCAAAGTTCAAACTAGTCCCAAGAAAAGTGCATGAGGTAATTGCCAATTAATTATTTTTCAATTAATAAAATACAATTTTAATTTAAACTCCATATAACATTATAAAATATTCGTAAGTACAATCAATCGTTAACGTCAACTTGATGAAGCTTTGAAATCGTTCGCAATAAGTGATTTTTCATGTTAATCCTCAGGAAAATGTAGATTTAGGATTAGTGAATGCTTAAAATGTTTCCAAAATATCTCTTATTTTTTTTATATTTATAATATAATTGAGAATTTGCAAACAGTAAAAAATTGACTTAATCTCCCCCCTGTTACCCTGAATAAAGATAAATATGTTTATTTTGAATACAAAATTAAAACTTTTGATCCTTTTGTATAAAAAATAGTATTTTGTTAGAACATAACAATACTGTAAAAATAAACCTACACTGGGTTTTGCATAACGTAATATTACAGCACAAGACATGTCATGATGTTTTAAGTACTACCATGTTAGGTTTCATAATCATAATTTTTTTTAGCTATAAAATTTATAAATATTATTATAGAAATTTTAATTTTTTTCAATTGAAATCAAAATTTGAAAATTTTCTTTATGCAGTATTTATTGAAAAATTTTCATTCTATTTTCATGTAATTCTTCTAGGGCAATGGGAAAGTGTATGTAATGCTGGCCAAACCACTGGACAACAGCGTGAAAGTAAGAATAACATTAGAAGACAAAGGATCGAGGGAAATTCCAGTTAAGAAGCGAAACCCTTACACTCTTGTGTTTGTCATTCCAGGTAAAGTAAAAAAATAGAAAGCTCAGTTAGGATAAAAGAATTTTTTTTATTGACACATTAAAAAATTGCATATTTTTCATAGCAATTGTACAGTATTATGTTGAAAATTTTGTGATATGCTCATTCAAGTGGCCATGCTATTTTAACTTAAAATTATCAATGAAAATTAATTTGTTCAAAACTTAGTTCATAAACATAATGTAAATTTATGCTTTACTTAAAGAGTACTTTTTCTTAAATATTTTTTAAAAATTTAGTATTTAATATTTACCTTTTATGAGTGTATATATGTATTTTTGTTTCAAAGTGTGCCAAATACTTTGTGACCTTTTATGTACAAAAATCTTTGGTAAAGGTATTTCAAAACTAGAATAAAATGTTTATTTCATGTAAAATAATTTGAGATTTTATGGTCATAGCAGTGGGTTTAACACATTTTGAATTTGTAATAATTTTTTATTTGAATGTGATTATTTTCGACAGGATCATGGAAAACCATGATAAAAAGAATTGGTATTGCTAATTTTTAGAAACTAATCTCTAACTGCCTCTAAATTTGTTTTGTTGTCGTATTATTGAAGGATTTTGATCAAATTTTGCGACTAGCTACCCTTAATTTAAGAGGGATTGTCAGTCCCATAGAGCTAATGCATTAGTTTTCTAATCACAACTTCCGCAGAAGTATTGCTTTGCCATGTTAGCCCTTTTTCCCCAGGTATGGGAATCAACATAACATCGAAATGAAACAAATTTTGAAACGAAACTGTTATCTAGTTATTTAATTAATTATTTTTTAGTTTTAAAATGCCACAAATTTCAGCAGATGGCGACACTATTTTAAAATTTTATCATTTAATAATTAAATAACCAAATGTTATTTTCTTTTCAATTTTGTTTTAAATTGATGTTATGACGATTCCCATACCTGGGTGAAAATGGGATAACATGGCAAAGCAATTCTTTTGAAGAAATTATGATTTCAAAACTAATGCATTAGCTCTATGGGACTGACAGTCCCTCTTAATGTATCTTTTACATAGAATAATTGAGATTTCTTAGACTGTGTCTAACACAGATACCAAAGTGCATTAAAATGAATGTTTTATTATAATGTTTACATCACTCTCTAAAGTGACTAAAAACACAGGAGTGTTATGCATTTTTTTAACTTTAAAAAATTGTTAATGTTTAAATGATTTTAAACATCTATATATGTCACCTTTCAGACCTTAGCTAGACTGAAACGGGGTAATTCCATGCAAAATTATCCTTTCTGTAGTGTAAGTCACAAGTGTCAAAAGTGATTATCACTATAACTTTTAACATTAAATGAAAAAAAAAAATTGTGTAATAGCTGATCTACGCCTATTAAAACCAAATAATGTAACTTGCTTGATTTAATTTAAAAAATTTCAAATTTAAAAAGCTTTTAATCTCCTCTTAAATTGTGATTTACACTACAGTTACATGGAATTAGCCAAACAATATCGTCGGTCAAATTACAAAGCCATGAATGTGCAAAGTCACTGGGATGTCAAAGGGATGGAAAACTTGATACTGATAAGCCTATCGCTTTAAAAAATTGCTCATCCCTAGAATTTGCACATTCGTGGTTTTGTCATTTGACCGACGATATCTTTTAAACACTATTTAGCTCCCAATATAGTTTAATCCCCCACTTTTATCATCCCAATTTAACTTGCAGGGTTCGTACACCTCCTGAAAAAACTCCTGAATTTCAATTTTCTTCTAAGGCCTTATAACTCTGAAATTTAGTATCTCATCTTAGTATTTTCCCCCTCTCCTGAAAAAATGAAAAACTTAGCTTTATTTCGGAATAAGTCTACTGACATGCAAGTAGAAAAATAGATTCAGACATTGTGTAATATTAATTATTTCTGAATGCACCCACAACTTTCAGAAGATATTTTCCCTTCTGTTCTTCATATGAAGGCAGTGAACACAGACTAATATGAAATCAACCCAATAAACAAACATATTCAATTTTATACTGTGTTACCTCCTGTAATTTACATTACTACCCCTCCTGAAAAAATCCTCAGAACATCCTGATTTCACTATCATAGATAGTGTATGAACCCTGAACTTAGCGTGTCTCTTACTTTACAGACGACCTTATCCACGTCCAGAATATGCTGAACGTCCATGTGTGGTTTGGCGAAGAACTGATGGGCATCAGTTCCGTCAAATGTGCCTCGAAATTGGGCGAGCTTTATTCCCTACTAGCCTCTGCCCCTTCTCCCTACGAGTTCATGCGAAACACTTTAGGGGTTGGTTCCTTGCATGAAGTGGATTTGCAGTTGGGTTCCGTGTTTAGGAAGAATTTGCCGAAATCTGGATTTAGCTTGCTGCAGTTTGAGGGGAAGCATGAGAAGGGTGCTAGTAAGTTTTTAAATGTTTTTTTAAATTAATACAGTGAAACCCCGATTTTACGTCCCCCGAATCTACGCTTTTCCGCATTTTAGCATGTGTTTTGATACAGTCCCATTTTCGTATGAATGTAATGTTAATTAACCAGATTGTAAATTTGTTATTTATGAAATTTCAGCATTTTTACGTTTTCCTGGAAAGTTAAACAAAAAAAAATATTGTTCTAAAATAAGAAAATTTTTCCCATTCCACGGGCTCCTGTTTTCCTGAAACCCGGTTTACTTCTCCTCGGATCATGGTTTGGCTTGTGAAAGTGGGTGAATAAAAATTCCAAAAAAACCTGAAAAGTTTAAAAAATCCCGTACGATGATCTGTAAAATTATCTTAGTAAAGTGGTTTAAGAAAGCTCGTGCCGTCAATGTACCTATAAATGGCAGTATTACTAAGAATGAAAAGAGATTTTTGCATTAATGTAATTTCCCGTTTTTGACGTTTTTTTTACCCTCCCTTGAGAACTAAATCGGAGTTTTTACATAATAATTGTTTTTTTTTTCTAATATATGTTTCTGAATACTCCAAATTTTTGACAAAAATCAATGCCAAAAAGTATTAATAATGTATTGGCTTGTTTCAAGTGTTTTCATTTTTGTACTTCCGTGATTTCATTGGTTGTTTCGGTAAAAACCTCAGATATTTTGTATTTCTGGTGTTTTATGTTTAGTAGATTTTTAGTATTCAAATAAAACTATTGTACAGGTCACAGTACAATAAATTACACAACATAAAAAGGACAATTAAAGAACAAAGATGCCAAAACAAGCAAAAAGAGAAAAAAAAAAATAATCTCCATAAAAACATACTGTCAAAAATTATTTAGCAAATAAACTTTTATTAAATAATTTCATCTGCATTTTATGTTTACCAAGTTTGAAAAACTTTCAATGGTGTTATAGATCTATTAAATTTGTATTTTGATGAAAATAAACTTTTGGAATTACTTCACAAAATGTTGTGTCTTATGAGACAGGCACATAATAAACACATCACAGCCACTGAGCTGATACACATGAATTTTAAACCACATTTAATTTTCATTAAATTGCATTCATTTGTATGCATCAATATGACCTTTTGTGTATTTACACTGCTCAAAACAATTAAGGGAGCACTTTGTGTACTTTTGTTTACTCTTTCAGTTCCAACTTATTTTTTATTCTAAAAATCTAAAATTTGTGAAATGGATTCATTATACATCCAGAATAAAATGGTAAAAAAACCAGTTGAAATTACTTAATTTTTTTAACTAAAATTAAAGGGGGGAACTATTGGAATCAAAAGTTTTGAATAAATTATTACAATATTTTTTTCATAACTTTATTTGTAAAAAAAGGTAAAATCAATTTTTAAACATCTAAGAATGCTAGCGTGAAGAAATTAGGGTAAATTTATTTCATAAAATTTTTGGGGGGTGGATTTTATTTTACCACGTTTTTCATATTTTCTTTTAATTAAAACAAACATTATTTAATTCTTCAAAACACATGATTCTTCCATCTAACGTTACATACGTGTGAGCTTAACTTAGTGAGAAAAAAATCGGAAGCTGATGATACCAAATGGAATCATTGGGGTGAAAGGGTTTAAACCATGCATTCCCCTAATTGTTTTGAGCAGTGTATTAATAATCAATAATCATTCATTACTAATCATACAATTTATTCCAGCCTCTGACGAATTCCCCACCCTTCTCCACTTTGCCGCCCGCTATGGCCTATCGCTGCTTGTCAACGAGCTGCTGCTTTGTCCTGGCGCCCAAACAGCCTCCGCTATTCGCAACGCCAAAGGCATGACCCCTGCGCAGATGGCCAATCACGAAGGACATAACAAAGTGGCCGCGGCCATCGACGACTTTGGCGTAAGAATGTGTTTAATTGTAAAAGCAACACCAGAAGCATTGATAAATAATTCAATTTCATTTCACTCTGTTTGCTATGGTTGAAAAAGAAATATTTGATTATAGAATTTCTTTTACTTGAATTTTTTGTTATGTTAGGTGCATCCTTTAAGACAAAAATTTCAGTTTTGAAACTGATATTTCAGATGTTTCCTGTTTTAAAAGCTTTTTTTTTTTAAATTTAAATACTGACACATTTTAGAAATGTGCTTACCTTTTTTTATTAGTGGCAACTCTGTTGTTTTGTAATACTTAATTTTTTTTAATTGTTTCTTTTAGAAAACTAATGTTGAAGTTAAACCAGATTTGGACAAACCAGTTCCCTGCCCACAGACATCCAGTAAGTTTTACTTTAAATTTATGTTCATGTTATCCTTAAAATTCCTCAGAAATTTAACAGAATTACTTTTCAGCTACTGTTTTTTCTTCTAATAGTTCACTTAAAAAAATCTTTGACATAGGAATTTGAAGATAACCATTATTAGATTATGAATGAATAAAAGTAAAGAGTTATGTACTGATCTAAGTTATACGATGTAAAGACTATTATACTCCTCGAAATTCGAATTTTAAGTAGTATTCCCTTGTAATACTAACGTGTTACTGAGTCTTGTTTTTTCATTTAATGTTATTTTGAATGAAAATTTCTAAATTTTAAAGTAATATTTACACTCATTTTAAATTCAAATCTAGTTTTTAAGCTGACTATTCTGTATGCACGTTTTTTAAAAATGTTCATGACTTTAACAAAATGCTCTTAAACATTCAATCTGTTATCTTGTTATCTTCTTAATTATGGCCATTACACTATTACATCGAAAAATTAACATTACATATTTTTTTAAATAATTGACATGTTTCAAGTGACGTAATTCCGCCAGTCTTCATTCCCGATTTTATTGTGGGTTTATTTGATGATTTTTTCATTGATTTTTCTGTTGACTGCATGTATGCATATTTAAGCAATAAATGTATAGTTAAGCTATTACTGAACTATGATGGTTAATAAAGGCCATCGCACTAGAGCTATTAGTGTTTCATGTCTTTATTTTTTCGCCAAATACGTTGCCAAACTCGCCAAATTATTAACTAAAATTCGCCAAATAGGCAATTTCTTTTATAAATAATTTATAAGCTGGTCGGTTGTTCGAAGGTCATTGTGTTAGAGCTGTATAATGGGTGTGGGTAGCTATATCTATTTTCTCACCAATTATTTCCCAAAACGCGCCAAATGAGCTAAAAGGTTTTATGTATTTATGAGGGAATGGTGATGACATTTATGAGTGCATTTTATAGCGTATTTTTCATTTTGGAATTTTAAGGCAATGAAACGGGATTTTATAATTTATAACGAGCGGAAACAACAATAAGTTTATGCTCCTATAACAGGGTATATGGTACACATATTTGGAATCTATTTGATATTTTTTTATTCCGTGCGAAGAACGGGTATAAATTTGCTAGTTTTAGATTATTGAAATGAATCTAAACAGCTTAAAGAGTGTGAAAATAATTGTGAACTCAATGCAATCTCTATAGTTTGTATACTTTTGTTCATTATTCAAGATTTAAAAGTAACTTGTATATTAACTCGTAAAACTTGTGTAACTTGTTAACTTGTGTAACTTGTTAACTTGTGTTAACTTGTGTAACTTGTGTAACTTGTTAACTTGTGTAACTTGTTAACTTGTGTAACTTGAATTAAAGTTATATAAAAACTAAAATTAAAGTAATTATTGTACACTAATTTTAATTGCAATAATCTAGTATTTAAAGCTGAACTATTCTGTTATGACGTTTTTTAACATGTTCATGACATTAAATTAAATGCTCTTAAACATTAATCTGTTATCTTGTTTAGTCCTTCCTTAATTATGGCCATTACACATAACATCGAATAAATAACATTTACATATTTTTTTAACAAGTAAACACTTTCAAATCCTTAAATTTTATTTCAAATATGCAACTAATAATGATAATAGTTTCAGAAAAGGAATCTAATACCAATGGCCCATCCGATTACTACGATATTCCTGCATCAAATCCTGTTCCTGTGTTACATTTGCCCGCAAATCGAATGGTCGGTACAACGATGAATGACCGAGAAAGCGACTACATGAAGATGAAAGGAGCTCAAAAAGGTAATACTTTGCAAGGAGTTCAGTATTGGAACAAGAGTGTTTTTTTTTACATGTTTTAATAAAAACTGTTTCATCGAATAATTTGTTCAGTTCTTTATATGCTGGTTAGTTGAAGGAATAGGTTTCCGAAATTTAAACATGAGGATTTTCCCACTTAACTTAGTCAAATCACTTTTTAAAAAAAATTGAGTGGAATTTAACTTTAAAAAAATATTTTAGCTGAAAATCTTTTAGACCAGCCATTTCAGTGGATATTTAGTAAAGGATTAGCCTTTTATTATATTTTAAAATATCATCCAATTGGACCTTAGTCTATTATTTCTTGGCTAAAATGCATTCATTTCAAAATAGTTTTTGAAATGTGACCCTATAAAATTTTAAAGAAATAATTAGTCTTAGAAAATGGTTAATCTAATATTTTAAAACATATTTTTAAAAAATAATTTGTTATTTCATATGTTTTTATGTTAATTTTTTTAAGGATATATATTCTACAAATCTTGCCTCCATAAAAAAATATTTGCCTTAAAAATTTTGATCTAAGATTTTATCGAAATTATTATTTAAATAATTTATATTATTAGTTTTTAGAAAAATTTTGTATGCTAAATTTTTTTTTACAATTAAAAATCTTTATTTTAGAAAATATAGAACCTTGTCAAAATGTTTTTCTGGATGAGCACCTAGAAAGCATGAAAAATACAAGCCCTATAGGTATATCTTTCTTTATTCGCATTTTAAATTTATAATATTGCCAGTAATTTTAATTTGAAATAAATATATATATATTTAATCTGTTTTTACACTTTTGAAAATTAAAATTTCTGTTAAAGTCAAATGTAATATAAAGATAGTATAATGTACTGAAAAGCACTATTCACTTTAATCCTCTAAGGGATAAACTAATGGGCTTAAGTGTAAACTAGTTTTTAATGCACGATATTAAAATAAAAAAATTTAAATGAAAATTTTATTTAAAAAAAATTATATTTTCATTGCAAACCTAAAATTTAGTAAAATCGTAATGTGTCTATATCCTTCAGAGAGTTAACAAATATTTTATTTTATTTTCTGCGAGTTTTAATTAGTAAATTTATTAAACTAGCGTTAACGTTATTTAACTAGTAAATTTATGTAAAATAAAAACACCTGTAAATTAATGTTAAAAGTTATTATTCAAAAATTAGCATATCTATTATCTAAAACATTTAAAATAGCATATTAAATATAGATTTTATTAAACAATCTTGTTTTCCAGAGCCAAAAGCCAAAATCACACTATTAGAAAGTCAGGCCAAATTGATCGAAATCATGGAAGCGTATAAGAAAGGCGCGTCCCTAACTGAGGTGGAACGGCTGCAGAATGAGTGGAAATCGTTTTATCAGGTGTCCGATGCAGAAGCTAAAGTGAGTATGACATGATAAAATTTGAAACTGTTAGATTCTCGCTCCGATCATCGGCGATTTGAAGTTCTATGCAAAATTTTTTTTTCGTTACGTGGTTCGGTCTGATGACGTCACGCACGTATGACGCAATGACCGGAAGTTGGGCGGTTCATTATATCGGCGAATAGGAGATAGCCATGTGTGAAAGCGGGACTTATAAGCGGGGTTAGGTATTCTATCAGTAGTGTTGTTTCTTTTGGTGGTTCTATCTTACCTTTTGAGAGACCGGCGGTTGACAAAAATTAGAAATGAAGTGAAACCGTGAAAGTGATAGTTCACCGCTGCTGGTCGGTGGTCTCCGGCTTTAATCCGTGTGAAGTTTTCTTTTTATCGAAATTTAAGTTCTTTTCCAAGCCCGTTTCCTCCTGGTGTGTAATGTGTCGGCAGTCCTCAACGTCGTCCGGTGTTCCTTTTTGCTAATGACTTCATGAAGATAAACTGTATGTAAAATTTATTTATTTTTGAACTCAAGTGGTTAGAAATTTCGAAATTGTTTTTAGTTCTTTCTTTGAAAGATGTAATTGGTTAAGGATTGATTTATTTAAAGCTGTTCGGAATATTTTTTGACGTCGTAGTTTATTTGTTAGGGGGTTAATATTTATTGAATTAACTTAATCCAGCCCAACTAAATTAAATGTATTTTTCGTAATCTAAAGAATGTTTTAAACTTTGTGCAATATTTATATTTATTTTTTCTGTTTACATACTTCTACAAAATTTGTTACATTTACTGATATATACAAATAATATTTATTTACAGTATTTTTTCCGATTAAATAAAAATTGTTCTATTTTAAACTTACTTAAGTCTCATTTTTGGCTTGTTTATTTTTCTAAGATATAGTTCTAACTGGGCATAATTAACTATTAGTTGACTTATTAGTTAACAGAAACCATATTTAATTTGTTAATGTCTTTAAAATTAAATGTAATTATTGTATGGCGAATTTATAGGAAAATGTGCTATGATGCAAGGTGAGCTACTTTTGCCACTGTTTGTTACATCTTTTAATTCAAAAAAGTTTTGCATTTTTGTGTGTCATCAATTGTAGTTTGAAATTTGTCATTTAGTTGATTGTATTTTAATTTAATGCTTTGTACGGTCTACTCTAGCTTGTCCACGTTCAGTGCCAAAAACTTGTTGAATTTCTGAAAGCACCTGATTATAGGTTTTTTTTTTTTTTTGTCATCTTTAAAATATGTTGCGCTACCTTTTCTGTGTCCATGCTGTTTCTATCTTATTCAAGGCATTGGTAGAGAGCATGATTGATGCTTTGAGCTAGAAGGGAAACTGGAGTGAGGTGTCAGCGAGCCGAAAACCCACTCGCACCCTTTTCAGCAAACAGGGCAGAAAAGGACTATTTTGCATACACTTGTATGCAATGCTTGTATGAGACCCCTCTATCATATTGACTTGGGCTTCTAAATGTATTTTAACATTTTTAGTTCGAAAGAAATTAACTTTCTTTAACTTTAAATTCCAACTTTTTTTTAAGAAATAACCATGTGGATCACTAACTAAGAACCAGCAAAGACGAGCCCAATAGTGAAATGGGCAAGTTTCTAGGTTTTCTGGCCGGTTCGTTTCTGCTGCAGTGCCGTGTATTCCTCCGTGTATCGTTATTGAACCGGCTCGTTTGCTGCCCTGTTCAGTGAATCACACACCTCACTCCACGTTTCTTCTAGCTCAATGGATTGATGAGTTTCAGGATCTTTTCTGGGGGTTTGGTTTGTTTGAGACCCTTTTTTAAGCTTTTTTTTCCTAAAACTTTTTTGAATCTCAATTCATTTTGCTCATAAATATCAACAAACCATTGCTCTTAGTTACATGAGATGTTCTATTTCATCAAACAATTTTCAACCAACACCATCTGTACAGAAGGGGACGGCAGATTAGGGTCGGCCAGGTAACAGAGTGTGGACTGTACTTGTAGTTTTATGAAATTTGTACAGAAATTTTGCTTCGTTACTTAAATAAGTTTGTATTTGATCAGTTTATCTATAATAATAAAAGAAAGAGTGTGTCTGTGGATCGTAAAAGACCTACTTATACTGCCCTCAGAAATTCGAAATTTTTAAGATAGATTCCCTTTAATACCAACATGTGCACCTGAGGCTTAGTTTTTTCATATTTGTTCCATTTTTAGAGAAAATTCTAATTTTCTGAAAAAAATACACCACTTTTGCTCAAATCCGATCATTTTTTCCCTTTCGTGTTGCCATTCGACAGAAGAAATTAAAATGAACACAAAAATTAATTGAAATTGCTCTTATTTTCTTGCCATTACCTTCAGAAACTAAATTAATGATTTGAAAAATAATTGAACATGCCAATGAGCTAAATTAAAAAAAAAACCAGAATGGAGGTTTTGACGTGAAATAACATTGATATACAATTATGGTTAATTTTGAATTTATCAGGAAAATCGCGATGACAGTAAGTTCATATTGAGGAAGATTTTTTTGATATGAGGATGTGCATTTTATAGTGATGTATTTTTATTTTCGAATTTTAAAGCGATATAAGTAACAGGATTTTATTCTTTATAATGAACAGGAACAAAGGCAAAGCTTATTATCCTATAGCAAATTAAATGACACATACTTGGATCGATTTGATATTCTTTTAGTCCGTGCGAAGAATGGGTATAAATTTGCTAGTAAAAAATAAATCTTTAGATTATGTTTTGGAAATTATTTAAGTCTTTATAAAATATATATTGAATTTGAAAAAAAATATATGCTACTTATACTTTCAATTTCCACAATTTAACTTAGCTAATGATAGTTTAAAACGATTAGTTACTCAAGTTTTAGTAAGTTTTTTAATCGTGTCCCCTATTGAAAATGAATAAATTTATTTTTTATAATCTCTTTAAAGAATTATTAGGATGGAAATATTAACTGTGCAAATTCTAATAGAATTAAATAATTATTTTCTAGAGCACTCTGGATGGACTCCGCAACCTATATGCTAAGGCCCAGAAAGCAAAATTAAATAAGAAACATTCCACCAGCTTCTCCGAATTGCGACAGTTTCTGACTTCAAAACTTCGACGAAAAGAAAGCATTGACTCAAAGGTAACTTTTTAAGTTGGATTATTGTGTCTATTTGTTTAGTTCTAATCGTGTATAATTCTATTCGTATCTAATTTGTTTAGTTCTAATTGTTTTTAATTTAATTAGTTCTAATTGTTTTTAATTTAATTAGTTCTAATTGTTTTTAATTTAATTAGTTCTAATTGTTTTTAATTTAATTAGTTCTAATTGTTTTTAATTTGTCTAGTTTTATTTGTGTCTAATTTGTTTAGTTCCAAATGTTATCTAATTTGTTTAGTTCTAAATATTTTTAATTTGTTTAGTTCCAAATGTTATCTAATTTGTTTAGTTCCAAATGTTATCTAATTTGTTTAGTTCTAAATATTTTTAATTTGTTTAGTTCTACTTGTTTTTAATTTGTTTGTTCTAAATGTTTTTAATTTGTTTAGTTCGAATTATTTTTAATTTGTTTAGTTTTAATTGTGTCTAATTTGTTTAGTTCTTATTGTTTAATTCTAAATTGTTTTATTTCCTTTCCATGATTTGTAAATCATCAACTGATTTAAAAATTTACCTGGGCAAAACTTTTCTAGACTATATATACCCTGTATGTTGTTTATTTTGCTTTTCTATGTTAATTTACATTGCTTTCGTTTGCCAAAGTTTGTTTCCTGGTCCTTCATGTTCAATTAAAAAAAATTGGATTAAACTAGAAAAGCACTTCTACAGTTTTATGTTTTATGCTTTCATCAGCTATTGATTTTCTAAATAATTATCAATTTTATTTTCACCTTTGAATAAATATAAATTAATGACATTTTCCACTATTTTTACATTACTAATAGTATAAGTTCTTCATTGACACAAATATCAAATATATAAAAAGAAATGGCAATTTTTCAAAGAAAGTTTAGAAAATTAGTTTAATTTTTAAATGATTGTAATCATTCTGGAAACATATTTTTTAGGGCACTACGAGCAGAAGAAATTCCAAAGATTCTAACTCATCAGAAAGACTCCCGACCGAGCCAGAAGCAGTTCGACCTGTAAGCACATTGAGTGTGCATTCCAATGCAAGCAGTTCCAGTAAGTTATAAATTGCCAACATTTCACAGTTCAATATATTTTTTAAAATCTTTTTAAATAACTTGGTTTTTGCAAATTCATTCCAAGTAGTAAAATAATAAAATTTTAACATTACTCTGTTTATATACTGAATAAAAATATCTGAAAATCCAACGAAGAAAATCCAAAACAATAAGAGCTTAGTTGCAAAAGTGTAAAAAATTTAAATTCTTTAAATTTAATTAATTAACAAATCTTATTAACAAATCTGAATTTAATTTTTAGGTTTAAAAACCACATAAATGAAAGGAAAAATCACCTTTAAATATTAAGTTACTTGTTAATTAAAATTACTCTCATAAATTTCAAATGCAAAATTTTACAATTCACAAAATTACTAGGGTATAGTTTAAATCTGATTCTTTTTCAAGTATGTTATCTTTGTTTCTCAAATTTACTTGAATGTAACTGTTTCAAATGAATTGAGACCTAATTATAATGAACTTATTTGAATATAAGAGGTGAACATTTTTAATTAATTTCTACAAATGCAAAATCTAACTTCTGAAAACTTTTTAGATTCAATTGTGTTGCCAAAATTAATGTAACAGTTTTATTTAAATAATAGATGTTATATTAAGAGGGACTGTCAGTCCCATAGAGCTAATGTATTAGTTTTGAAATCATAACTTCCGCAGAAGTATTTCTTTGCCATGTTAGCCCTTTTTCCCCAGGTATGGGAATCAACATAACATCAAAATGAAACAAATTTGAGACGAAAATGTTATCTAGCTATTTAATTATATATTTTTGAAGTTTTAAAATGCCAAAAATTACAGCAGATGGCGACACTATTTTTAAATTTTATCAATTAATAATTAAATAACCGGATGTTATTTTCTTTTCAATTTTGTTTTAAATGGATGTTATGATGATTCCCATACCTGGTGAGAATGGGATAACATGGCAAAGCAATACTTTTGCCAAAGTTGTGATTTCAAAACTAATGCATTATCTCTATGGGACTGACAGTCCCTCTTAAATACTACTTTAAAATGTCATCAATACGTAACAGTTTCTCTCTTCTGTTTCTTTACAGGTGGTTCCTCTTTCGACCGTTTGAGTATGGCCAGTGCTGGATCGGATAGCGGTCACCACTCGGATTTTGGGGAAGAGCGAAGTAATAAGAAAAAGGTAGACGCTGGTTCAAACATTAAGGTTTCATTTAATGATTGATAAAATTAAATTAGATTTGTACAATAAAAGAAGCTATTGCAAAATAAACTCTACTATTTTAACAAAAAAAAACTGGTATAATTTGAAATAGCTCTTTGAAAAGTTCAGCTTTTTTTTTGTAACAGTGTGGACTGGTAGCTATTAAACTAAAGGAAGCTTAATAAAGAGCACAGACGGTCCCCACTTAACTGGACTCCATTTGATAGGATCTCCGCTTTGACTTGCCAAATTTGGTAATTCTTAAAGTATAAAAAAAAGCTGAAGAAACCACTTGTTTCATTATTGATCAATGTGGTGCTGAAAAAAAAATGGCGGAACTATGTGGCAAGTTGTCAAACAACTAGGCTTCAACAACAAAAAATAGTTACAGGTTTTTTAACGGCTTTAATACAATAAGTAAAATAACATTGTTTGAAGTATGTACTCATTCAAAAAACAAATATCATGAATGTAGAAATGTGCAATCAAAAGTACATGCACACCTTACTTTATTTCACTTCTCTGGTTTAAATGGATTTTTCCATTCTCCGGCTTACCCTCGGTCCCTTTTAAGCTTGATAAGAAGTGTTTACTGTCAGGGCCGGATTTCTAAATAGGCTAAGCAGGCTGTAGCTTTGAGCAGCGAATTTTTTGGGGCGGCAAATTTTTACGACCTATTAAAGCAGCATTCGGCATAAAAATATTATTATAAAGATACGAATATTTTTAAGAAAGAAAACAAATAATTTACAGTAATGTGTAAACCGTAAATGTTTATATAATACTAATATTTCGTAGCAAACATGGTAGCTGCGAGGGCAATTGCACCCCTCCTCCCTGATTTCGAAGTTGAAAGAAAAATAGTCGAACAGTTTAAAAAAAATCGCCTATTTCGCTTCGATTTAGCGTGTAAAGGTACATAGATTTTTCTAATATGTGTATCTATTTTAAACAGCACATACCACCCTATTTTGCAGCTAACCAGCTTACCTTTCCCCGAAGGGGGAGAATATTGTGGCAGGGGCGGCAAATGAATCGTAGCCTACAAGCGGCAAATCTTTAAATCCGGCCCTGTTTACTGTAATAGCAAAATGTAAAGCACTAACCTTAAAGGTTATTAATTCATACTAAAACTGTAAAACATTGTATTTTCTGTAGTAACTAAATTTCAATGTAACTAATTTTGTTATTCACCTTTCCATTTCATTTCCACAGGACAGATTCGAATCCCGCTACAAACAGCGAGTACTGAACCCCTCCTCCAATGTTGCCAACATCCAGAAGCTAACTCTGAGCAGCAAGCCCCCTGCCCCACCCCCTCGCCCATATAAACCAAACTTAAACGATGTTAAAGACCACTACTCCAACAAGATGGTGGCGCCCTCTTTTGAGGAGGCCCTGAAACTGCCCGAGTTCTCTCCGCCTGGATCGAAGAGCTTGACGCTTAGTAGTGATTGGAGGACGCATAAGCAGATGTCTTTGCCGTTTACAGGTAAAGTTTGGTTCTAAGCTGTTGGTTGAGGTTATTAAATGAATTTTATCTTGGTTTCTTAGCAGGGATGTAATTTTGATCCGTCAAAACTGATTTTGACTGTGAAAACTTGTCAAACCCTCAACTTGTAAACCATACAACTCATGGCTTTTATTTTTAACAGCAAATGCTAGTTAAAAAAGATTAAAGGCAATGATATTTAAGTTGTTGAATTCACATTATATCTAATTAACTGTTGTGCCAGCTGTTCATCAATTGGAAGATGGTTTTCCTAGATATGATTTATATTCAAAACAAATTAAAAAAAATTGTTTAAAATTAGAGACAACAGCAAAACTTTTCACATTTTGTTGTTTTTAAAATCAATGCAAATTGTATAAAGAGCTTATGTGAAAAAATTAAAACATTTGGCTTAACTTTTAATTTAAACATTAAGTATGCTTTGTTTTTTACATACTACAAACATACCTATCAAATAGTATACTTTTGGTGTTAAAAATCTTCAGCAATGACAATAAAAGAGAAATACATATTCTTAACAAACCTTTATTTTCTTGCAGATTTCTCATCCTACGATGGTCCCAACAGCGATTATGACTGCCCCCCTCCCCCTAGGCCCAGTAGTTCTGCCTCTAAGCCCATAGTTCGGGAAATGTGGCACCTACCCCCAGTTTCCCCCTGCGACCCTAAGATGGACTATGACATCGTGCCCCCACCCCTTCCCCTCTCTGCTCCACCCCAAAAGCAGCAGGAGATTGCAAAACAAGGTTTGTAATGTTTTAAATCATAGTTTTGTGCTGTAAAATTTTGCATTGACACTAATTGAAGAGCTTAGAATTATGCTAAGTGACAAATGGGTGAAAAGGAGAAAATGATGAGATTTAGTTTTTAGTTTGCACTTTGGATCTGTTGAAAACGGTACTTGCAAGCCGTAAAAATATACTAAACTTAAAGTTTATGATCGAACTCCGGATTGGTCGAGGTTGACCTGAAGTCATTCTTCTTTCATTCCTTGAGTGGGTCGATAAAATGGGTACCAAGCATGCTTGGGAACTAAACACTGGGGGTTCCACGTGAGGCTGACCACCTTACCGGGACTTTCGCCTAGCACCCCAGCGCCCTAGGTCACGAAAGCTGAAATGGGCACAACAGGCCTTGGTCCAGTAATGGGCTTGTTGCGCCGAGGAGTTTTAAGAAGTTAGTAATGTGTTCATTGACACAAGAATTAAAAAAAATTCAGAAATGTCCCTTAGCATGTTCTTCCACTAAGCTTTTCAGTGTTCTAAGCTCTTAGAGTTTGTCTGAACTTAAAAGGCTATTGGGTCGAATGTAAATAATACAATGAAACCGTATAATTTTTTTTAGTTTATGATAATAATGCATTTACACAATGTCTGAAACAATGTTTCAAAATAAATTTTTATGATTCTTCACAACCAAATAAATCCTTTACTAACATACTTATCATTTTCTGTTTTTAACTATGAGATATTGACTTTTTGAATTGCTATTTTTATTTGTTGCTAAATTTCAACAAAAAACAGAGAGGAAATTGAAGGAATAAAAAGCAAACACCTAATGTTTCATATAGAAAGTTTATATAAGTGGTGTATACGTTAATGAAATATTAAAGTACTAATGCATTCACTGACTTATAAAATTAAAAAAAATGATATTATCTGTGTCTAATACCTTGAGAAAGCATTTATCTAACTTTACAAGAGAAAATAGGGACATTTTGCACTGTTAACTCTTTAATTTACTTCATAAAATCAAATGGTATGTGTTAAAAATGATGCTTGAATGCTGCTCGTACGTAAACTGAACAGTGACCTGTATGCTCTTTCATTTTGATTTTAAATATTAAATATGATATAAATTTAACTTCAAGTTACATCAATTAAAATTTTTATTTCTTTGGTCCTAATAACTGCCTATTTTTCATAAACAGAGATTCTTACTCTGCTTTATTTTTATTTTAATTTCAAAAATGGTATTATAATTTTACTTTGTTTACGTCTATGAACATTTTTATTTATTTGGTCCTAATCATCGCTTATTTTTCTTGCAGAGTTGAGCCCAAACCATGCGAAACCCCTCGACTTCAACAACCTGTTCGACCAGTGCTATGACATTCCTGCCAGCATGAGACAGCGATCCACAAGCCTCTCTACTGACTACGATTTCCCAAGGACGACTTTAATGGATGGCGGAGACTCGTGTTCATGTCAGATCATGTCCAACAGAAATAACCTGAATTCAGTCAAGAAGTGCTGCGCCACCAACGATAAGATGTCTCCTCTGGAAACTAACATTGTCAAAAAGTGCTGTGACAAGGGATCATCTAACAACATTGCAAAGATCTCAAGTAACAAGATGTCCTCGTTGGAAAGTCTGCCATCTGTGCCTAGCTTTGACCTCTCGATGAAAATGGCAAAGTTAGATGCTCCAAGTTATGACAAGTGTAAGCCTTTGGGTGTTGAGGTAAGAGCACAGTATTCGAACGTGTTCTTGCATAAGGAAGGTGGAAGCCACAGGGACAGTATTCCGGAGGAAATCGCCCCACCGCCTCCGGTATTGATGAAGGACAACCCTGAAGAGTATTATAAGATGGTGGGTGCGCCTATTCCTGTCAACCCCGCTTTTCAGATATCGTAAAGTTGGTTAATATTTAAGATTTTTTTTTTAGTCAGAATGCTGGGAGCTTTATTAAGATACGGTTCTGGGGTTACGATTTTCAGAACCGTAGCATTTGTATATTGTTTTCATTTGGCTTTATTGTGAAATGAATCCACATATTTAGGCGGTTCACCGAATTACAAGGGATCTGGAATCCATTAAAAATGAATACTAAAATTTAAGGTGCTAGGAATGGTTACAAAACATCAAAAGTAGATATATACTTTATTTGAAATATAAACAAATCAGAATAAACACAAATCAATATAATCGAGTAAATGAAGTCATTTCAAGTTGTTTATACTGTATCTGGCATACCCATATAGTTTGGCAATATCCCCAATTTTTTTGGGAGACTCCGTCTAGCCCGTTACAGTTGAGAAGGTGAGCTGAAGATCTTGTTTTGCTTTTAAAAATTACAAGAAATCAAAAATGTATGGAGTTGTCAAAATTTAATTTACCTTTTGTTGTTATGAATCATTGAAATTTTAAAAGATTCATGTCATTGCAGCATATTGGATTGCTTGAAGTTAAAAGCAATTGGATATTTAGTCAGAACGTTGAGAGCTTCATAATAGTGGCCCTGAGGTCTACCTTGAGTATCGCACAACGTTTAAGATGTTTATAAAAAAAATCGTTTTTTAAAATAAGTTACATTTGTTGGCTCGAAATTTTGCAATGTTGTCGTTGGTGTTGGTTGTCATACTGGATGACTTGAAATGTAAATATTAGGCAAGAAAATGACCAAAGTTGTCTTTAAAATTATTATTCATTAATCAGTTTTTTTTTTGCATTATACAATTGTCGCATTATGATATTGTGTTAAGTTTTGTGAACCTAAAGTTAAAACTAAGCCTTCCATAAGGGCACAGTTGCAAAATTCACATTATTCTAATCATAACTAAGATATTGGGTCGGTTCATTGTCGACTTTTGATAGTGGATAATTCAATTGGAAGAGTTCGCCAAGGAACAGGCCTATATCTTTTTAGAATGTAAATTTTGCAACTACAACCTTTTATTGACATGCATTTTTTTTTTGCCTTAGCATGGTTAGAATACTAATTAATAGTGATTATTAATTATACAAATTATTACAAGTTGAAAGTCTTGTAAAATATTCTCTAATGTTCAACTACTCACTAACCTGAATAGCCTAGATTGAATCTTAGTCCATCCCATTTATTGCTCTTAACACTTTACCGACCGGTAGCAGTTCGAACATACTATGCCCTTTCACCGCCGTCACCGGTCGTACTATGCCCTTTCACCGATCGTGGATCGAGGCGTAGACTGAACACGACCCAACCTAACCAAATCTAACAGAAAGATCAAAAGTCGATTAATCGACGACCGGTCGATATGCGCTGAGAACAAAACGTCGATTAATCGACGACCGGTCGGTGTGCGCTGGGGAGCAAATGTCGAATAATCGACGACCGGTCGATATGCGCTAAGAACAAAACGTCGATTAATCGACGGCCGGTCGGTAAAGTGGTAATTAAGAAAAATGTTTAATTTTTTTTTTCTCTACTATCACATTATTTAAAATTTTATTTTCTGTGTGCTAATCTACCAAAGCAAGTATAAACTAGAGCTTATTCAGAGACTTAGCATTTTGATATATTTTATTTAAAAGAATGCTATTCGGAGTTATATTTGTTATTTTGATCTCGCAATTTGGCTAAGTGCAATTTGTACCATGTATGTCATATTATTGGCAATTTTTTAAACACAAGGTAGTATTTGCAAATTCTAGTACTATTTATTGTATTGAGTCTGTGTATTTGTTTGATATAACATTTTTGTCTATCTACGTTATAAGGACTTGTAATTTAAAGTTTGTGTGTTAATATTATATTTAATAATCATGATTTCTGTTAAATATTTGGAAAATTAAGCCTATTGTGTAATAAAGCAAATGATCTAGTATTAAATTCTCCCTTAAAGAAAACATAAAATTTGCTTAAGTAATAATTTCTTGTGCCAATTAATACTTTTTTGGTATCATAAGAGTTAAATACTTTATTTAAATGTACATATAAATATTACTGAATAAAGTTTGTTTAAAAAAAAAAATGTGGTGTTGTGGCTATTCTGTGTGTATAAAAAGAGTAATATTAAATTATATATTAGAATATCCAAATATATTATAATATATAATTTTTTATATATTACGTAATTATTAATATAAATTATATTATATTAAAATAATAAGAATATACATTATATCCAGCAAAGGACTCCCTGTTTTCAAATTTAATAAAAAAAGAAATGGATCGAGATATTAACACAATTCTTTAGAAAACGAATGAGTCATGTCTGGAATTTGATATGGAACACTTTATTATGTTAGTTATGTTATTATGTTTATTATGTTATTACACTTTATTATGTTCAATTTAACCGACTGATGGCGCGGCAATACCGTGTTTTGGCTGTATGAAAGAACTAGTGCATGCGTATATACCGAAAGAAGGACGCGTGGTAGAAATGTTCAGTAGCTTTTCAGTTCAGGGAAAGCAGCAATAGTTATTGCGTGGAATCCAACACATGGTATTGCAGCGCTATCTGTCGGTTAAATTGAACAATGTTTAATAGCATATAATAACGTAATAAACATAACTAACATAATAAAGTGTTCCATATCAAATTCCAGACATGACTCATTCGTTTTCTGCAAGAATTGTGTTAATATCTCGATCCATTTCTTTCTTATTAATTTTTGAAAACAGGAAGTCCTTTTCTGGACACCCTGTATATAATTATAATGTATAGATATGTATTGTAGATATGTATTATGTATTGTATAGTGGCTAATTTCTTGCAATTGTAGTGTAAGTCATAATTTAAGAGGAAAATACAAGCTTTTTAAATTTGAAAAATAAATCAAATTAAATAAAGCATGTTACATTATTTAGTTTTAATAAGAGCAGGTCAGCTATTCTGCTAATTATTTCGTTTCATTTAATGTTGAAAGTTGTGATAATCACTTTTAACACACGTGACTTACAGAAAGGGTAATTTTGCATGGAATTAGCCTAATAGATTTCTAATTCATCTAAAGATTGAATAAGTCATTGTACAGCGGTGGAAATTGATTTATGAACAGACAGTTTTTAACAGTATTTCTTTATTGAGTGAATACTTATCAATTTAAATTCCGTACAATATACAGGCTTTGCATAGAAAACTATATACAATAATAAATTTTTATATAAATTCGTAAAAAATATCTTTGGTTGATATTTTAGTTTCTGCATAAGGAAATTGATTTATGAACTTTTACATTCAATTTCAATTAATAATGAGTAAATCCACCTTTTTTCATTAATACTTCCTTGAATCTGTTTTTCATAGATAACCCAAAACTCTGGATAAAGTTTTGGCCAAGTAACCTCCACTTTTTAATGATTGAGCCCTACAATTCTATAACTGATCCATTGACTTCATACTCCATTTGAGTAAATTACTCGAACCAATTGACCAGAGACATTATCCTTGAGGTTTAAATCAGGGGCTATTGGCAGGATGATCTAAATGAACAACACTCTGTACATTAAACTAGTCTTTCACTTCGTTTGAAGTGTGGATATTAGCATTATCCTACATAAAAAATATCATCAAAGGCAGAGTTTTGCCATGCAAAAGGAAGCAAAGATTTTTCTAGAGCTAATCTGTAATAAAGTGATGTTTGTCGGCCCTTCAGAAACAAAATCTCGCTTCTTCCATCATAAAGATATCATGACCCAAACCATCAAACTTCCACCACCAAAATTTCTGCTAAAGATAGATCTTGGTTCCTTACGAACATCCTTCCAATAAATGTTTAAACCTTTAGGTCCATCCAAATTAAACTTTTTTTCATCAGAAAATTTAACTTTTACAAATGCAAAAACTTTCAACCAACAACAGGCCAGAGGCCCAGCAAGGTTATTGGTCCAAAATAAATCTAATACTTTACTAGTTCCTAAAGTCTAGTTCTTAAAATCTTCTACTCTCTTCGAATACACCACATAATCTGTTAAAGCATTCCACTCATTGACAACTCCCTTCTAAAGCATGATTTATCAGGGTGTCCACTGTCCAGCCATCGGGAAGTCCGGAATTGTACTTGAATTTTTTAGCGCCGGGCAAAAAGCAAAATTCCTCTTGGTGTGGTGCAACTCATCGTGGTGGAGTACTCATCAATTTGGATGCAAAATAAATTCCTGAAAGAAAAAAAAAATCGAGAATAGGTTATTTGACTAAAATTTTTTTTATTGGCATAAAATATTCTTATGCCAAAAATATTAGACCCGTATTTTTTCTTTTTTCCAAATACCCCATAAAAAGGGAGAAAAATGAATTTTAAAATTATTCCCGAAAACGTTTTGTGGCTGTCACGTGGTATCTAAGACGTCACTAGTAACTATAAACAAACTTTGAAACACCATTTTGAATCTACTTAAGCAAATTGAACTATCGCTTCTGTAAACCTCCTTTCTTATCTAATAATTCTTATTTAAATTTTAATAGTAATTAATAAATCCAGTTTTTTTGCAAGCAAAAAAACATCACACCGGTTTGTTTATATATACTAGTGGCGTCAGCCATATCGACGTGTTTGTGATCACGTGACGTACCGATGAAAAAAATAAGCTATTTTAAAATGATTTTTATGAATTATCTAAAGATTTATTTTGCAAAAAAAATATATACGTTTGTTATTTTTGGGTTCAAACTATAATTAATTTAATATTGGAAGGTATTTTAGCGATACAGTCAAGTACCCTATTTGAGTTAGACTTCACTCACAACAACTTAAGGTAGATCAGGTGGTTCAGTTAAATTGGAAACGACTCGTAATTATTTACGAGTTCGGGATTTTGAGATGACTATAAGCGTATACGATGTCTCACGAAGTTCCGTCGACCTCGTCACTTGGCCAGTGCTCTAAATTACGAGGATTAATTAGCTGTGCTAAAACTGCTCACTGAATACTAGAAATAAACAGCCGGAAACGATAACCTTTGGAAACTTGAGCGACATCGTACGCTGAAAAAAACAAATTGAAAAACACGATATCCGGTGAATTTGGTTCAATTTTATAACAATCAGCCAATATTATAAGCCGCTTTGACTCTTACGTTGAAATATTACTGCCAATTTGCTTCGATAAAAAATTTAACATCTCTAAATCCGAACCCAATGCCTACCAGAAACCAGTTCATCACCGTAACTTTTTTCCACGAATTCGTGGATTTAAGACACATGCATGGACCAATTTTGTTGATGAAACTTGCAGTCTTTCCCATATAAAATCACAAAATAGCAACATAGTGTTCTTTTCTGCACCTTAGTACAACGCAGAGATAGTCTCCTCTTCAAAAACGACAAAAAAAAAGTCTGTCACGTCAACGTTAACTCCCTCCACACCATTATAAACGTTCCACCCTGATGCTAGAGTTTTTGAGGGAATTAGAAATCGGTTTTTTTTTTCAAAAGCTTATTTTCAATATTCGGTTACACCGCACGTATTTAAATAACACTAAAGAAATCGGTTACATTTTAACTGGTGTTTTCTCAAGAAATTGTAAATTGTAGATGAAGACTGAACTTTCGTCATGGTGAGGGGTGAATTTATGTTGAAAGGACAGACTTTTTTTTTTGGGGGGGGGGGGGGTTGACGAGGATAGCAGGGATAGTCTCTATCCCTGCATCGTTTTTAAGTGCAAAAAAGAACAATTGTGATTTTATATGGGAAAGACTGCACGTGATGGACTGCGGTAGGCATTCTGTTCACATTTATAGTTTAACTCATAGTTTCCTTGCACAGAAGCCAAGACCACGGGCGGAGCTATAAAACGCGCGGAACAATCAGACGAAGACAAAATAAAACGGCTGGAATTCCCTCTTCATCTGATTGCTCCGCGCGTTTTATAGCTCCGCCCGTGGTCGTGGCTTCTGTGCAAGGATACTATAAGTTTTAACTATATAGAGATGTTAAATTAAAAATTTTAAGCAAATGAACAATAATATTTCACCGTTAATGAGTTAAAATGGCTATTTTAGGCTGTTTGGTATAAAAATGAACCAAGAGTGTTACTAAATCTTCCCCGGATATCATGTTTTTTAATTTATCATATCATAAATAAATACAATTCAAGCAATAAAAATGCGAGAAAGGTCATTTAACGTGCAATAAATTGATTTTCTCTATATATTTAAGATTTTTTAGGTCATTTGTACTATTAATGCAAATAATATTTTTATAATATTTATTGTTTATTATTTTCCTTGTGATTCGTGGTATTTTTTTTATTATTTATATTGCTTGAACCTTACTATCAGAACTTTTTGCAACTAAATCTTTTTATTGAAATTTTTTGACTCAAAATACTTTTTTTTGTCTACGCTTTTGAGACGGACTATAGGAAACTCGTATACAACCTCTCTATATTAAAAAAAGTAAGCTCTTTTAAAGTGTCCGGAGCCATTACATCATGAAATATTGATCTTAGAAATCCAAAATTTTTTGGGAAGGTGTGTCTCCCTAATGCCTCGACCTAAATTTTTTTTTTCAAATTTCCAATTAGTTTTTTAATTAAAAATAAAAATTAATTTTTCTTTATGTTAAAGTATAGGATTCGAAAGTGTTAGCAGCCATAACATGATGAAATATTGATGTCAGAAACCCAAATTGTTTTGGGCAGGTGTGTCCCCCTTATGCCTCGATGCCCACTTATTTGTTTTTCAAGTTTCCAATAAGTTTTTTAATTAAAAAATTACAATAAGTCAGCCACAAAAAAAATCTTATTCCTTTTCTGCAAAACAGAAACCTTTTCTGCACAGAAATGTGTGATTTTGTTACGTTCTTTTTAAATAACAGTTGCTCTCTTTTCTGTTCTTTTAAAAAGAACAGTTCTTTAACTTGGTTTTGTGTTTATATATAGAAAAGGTTTACAGATTTTTAAAAAAAATGATTTGGCCTAAAAATATATTATAGCAAGATAGAAGGTTTAAAGATTAAAATTATGTAAAAAAATATAGTAAAAAATTATGACAAAACTATTTTAAATAAACATTTAACATAACAATTACTCTGAAAAATTTTATTAGGCTAATTCTGCTAAACTGGAATAAAATGTTAAAAAAAAATTTATAAAAAGAACAAAAAGTTTTTTTTATTTTCGGAACAGGTTACAACTATCAAGTAATTTTATCTTTTTCGTCCAGCTGGCCGAAAAGATCGCGTTGTTCTTCTTTAAACTTTTTTCTTTCTTCTTCGGCTGGCAGATGGCTCTCTTTTTTTTTATTTAATCTTTTTTTTTTTTTAGCTTTTATTATTCATTCCCAGCAAAACCGCGGTGAAAGAATTTTTATTTTATTTTTTTATTTATCCTAAAAAATGTATTCTTATGCGAATAAAATTCGTACACTCGAATATGCCACACATATTCCTTTTTGTTCTTTTAGAAAGTTTTTGAAGATGTTTTAATTATGGAAGTGGAAGTATCAAGATATGAACATGTTAATTACTTTGCAAATTTAGAAAGAAACGCTTGTTAAACATTGTTTTATGATTTGTTGTAGAGCCAACATATTAAGCGAAATGTTTTTTTAGCTTCCATACTACGTTTATAACGTATAAAGTGGAAGGTATTATAATCGTTCAATTCGTCTGTCTGTCACCCACTTTCACAGAACGAACCGCAAGTCGCACAAACGAGTAGGATACATCGTTTTAAAGCAAAAATCCGGCTAGGTTACATCCCAAATTTCATTAAAATATTTATTTTATGTGATATGATTCAGTTTGGATTGTTGCAATATCACAATAGAGTGAGATTAGAGTAATAATGAGTGAGAGTGATAATGAGTAAACATTAATTTGCGAAAGAAGATTAATGAAAATAGTTAATTTGGCCGTTTAAAAGTTTGAATTAGAAATAAATTATAAGCTGAAGGCCCTGTTTGGCGAATTTCTTTCTGAGGTGTATAATTAGTGCGTTTTTTGTTGAGCACAAATATTGTGTGGAAGCGGTTTAAGTGACACATTCTGTAACAAACCTACTTTTTAGTTTTAGTTTTCGTTGTGAGATGCGTTTTTGCAAGGATCTCCCTACGTGTTACGTTTCACCATTTTTTGTTTACGTAAAAGATAGTGTTTTTGTCTTTATGTATCTGTCCATGGTCTACTCAACTTTAAGGTCATAGAAGCTCTTTAGACGTCATGCAATCCGACCGGTCCGAAATGTAAGCAATTTCAAAGGAAAAGTACGAAACCTATTTGCGCACGGCCAATTATATATACTTATCTGGTTGCGAACAGGTTTCGTTTCTCTCTTACGGAATAGCCAACAACCTGAAAAAAATTAATTTGGCGAGCGATAGCGAGCAGGGGCGTAGCCCCTGCATGCCGCAAAGCGTCCAATGGTATTATTACTTAAAAAAAGTCATACAACTTAAAAATTTTGAGTGAGCCATTGGGTTTTTAAAAAGAACCTAAGAGTAAAAACAGGCAAGGTTAATTCTGCGAAATTAACGGGGGTTAAAGAAAAATTACTGAAAACAGTAATACAATATTAATATATATATTTTTTTAAGTAATATAACATAACGACCACGAAGCGGTCCAATGGAATTGCGCAGCAATTCCCGTGGGTTTGCGAGCGATAGCGACCAGAGGAAGAATCCAAGAATGCAAGCTTGCGACCCAATGAGATTGCGCAGAAATATCCAAGGGTGCGAGCTTGTGGCTGAATATAACTATATTACCAAGGATCGACATAATTTTGTCATAGATACAGATCTGGATGGCAAAATATGCATAGGCCTGTGCAAAGTTGGGTTAGAAAAGTTACGTTCACCAGCGAGCTGGCCGCGAAGCGGCTTATGGGAAACCGGGGTTTGGTAAGCCCTAGCGAGCAGTGGGCGGAGCCCCCTAGTTATTTTAAAAAAAGCTTCCACAAGTGATTATTTCGGCCGTTATTCATCTTATAGAATCAAACCTTTTTGACTTGTGACCTTTTTGACATGTGAACAGATAACATTTTGAGTTAATTGTACGACACAAAACTTGCATGAGGTTCCGTCTTCATATTAAAAATGTTACTAACTTTAAACTTTCTTATAGCAACACCCAATCTTAATAACTTAGAAATGTTGAGCACCCCTTAAATCTAAGTTTTTGTGACATTTTGATGAATATTTGACGAGTAATTCAATCGAATAACTTGATGACCTTTTGGGTGACCATCTCCAAAATGACAAGCGTAGTCTGTAGGTTTATTGAAGGAATAACACGAAACAAAAGGTTAAAGAACTTGAGGAAGGAATGTATAGTCAATGAGGATGAAGCCTTAAGGTTATCTTTAGCCAACTTTCCATTTAAAAAAACCTCGAAATAATATTTAAAAATATATATATAAAAGATTGACACGGTAAAGATATCTGTCTATTCTTATGGTAACAGATTAAGATCTTTAAACATGTATTCCCTGGAAAACAGGAGAGCTAGGGGTGATTTAATACAGTTATTCAAGTTCGTAAAACAGGGAGACATGGAGGGCTTAGGTTTTACCTTAAATAGCCGGACCAGAGGACATGATCAGAAATTGAATAAATCGAGCTTTAGAAGGGAGGTAAGAAAACATTATTTTTACAATAGAGTTGTCAATGAGTGGAATGCTTTACCAGATTATGTTGTGCATTCGAAGAGAGTAGAAGATTTTAAGAAGAAACTTGACGGTCATTGGAAACTGGTAATGTATTAGATTTATTTTAAACCAATCTTGCTGGGCCTCTGGCCTGTTGTTGGTCGACAATTTTTGTATTTGTATGTGTATTCCCTGCCAAAATCGGTTCTATCCGTCGAAACTCAAGAATTATTTTTATTTTAGAAAGGTATGACAGCAGAGACCCCTCTTTCATACTTTTATTTCAAAACTTAAAAAAATAATTAAAATTTTCTTTTACAAAAATACAGTTCTAACAGTTTTCTTAATAAAATCGACCACAAAGAAATATATTCATTTAAAAGAAACAAAAAAAAGGACACAACGTTTTAAAAATGCAAACTCTGAAAATTGTATGGAAGCGTGTCTAAGTGACAGTTACAGTAACAATTTTACTTCGATACAATTGTGTGAGGACGAAGTTTTATTAAGTATTCCAACAATGCCCATTTGAAATAATAGTAAAATATTTTCACAAGAATAAAATTCTATTAGCAACAATGACTTTTGTGTTTACAACAAAGAAAAATTGGAAATTCATTTTGTTCAAAAGCAATTTCTTTGTTCCAAAATTTAAACTTAATCGACACGCAACAATTGAAATTGTTAATTCTATCATTCTTCCCTAAATTCTTCATCCGCAAAGCTGCTAACTTTTAAATCTTCCACAAAATTGAAAACAAACCCCTTAATCTTAATGTCCGTTCATAAAATTATTAAATAAAACAGTATTATTCGGCATTCTTATATAAATTATGAAGTAAGTAGTTTCTAATTTAATTATTTAAGCTAACTGTCTCTAGTTAACGCAGTAGTTTACCAAACTCTTAAGTCTAACTTATAACCGAAATATATGAAACATTGATTTTTTTTTTAAAAAAAAGGATTTTTTTATGAAGAGAATTTTTAAATTGAAATAATAATAATCTATGTATCAAAATTAGGTTTTCTTATTTTTATTTGTCATTATCTACAAAATATCTTAATTTTCGTTCACAATTCAATTTGTATCAGTCTATCTGTTCCTTTTTATAAAACATTTTTTTTGCCGAATTTAACTTAAAATAGATTTAAACATTAAAATTTTCCGTTATATATTTGAGATTATTAGAATTTAAAAAATGAATTATGAAATAAATGTCAATCGGCCCTCGGTCAGATATGACATTATAGTCCGATCGTTCGAAATCGACTTTTGGCGTTAGTGTTAAAGTAATATAAGTTGATAGAACTATTAAGTTATATTGGAGCTGAATTAAATGAATGTAATAATTGTGCGCTTTATGGCTTAGCAACGTAATTGAAATAGCAAATCCCCTATAGCTGTCCTTAAAAAAATGTTTTCACTAGTTATTTTTTTTAAAATTTTCTACGATTTTATACTAAAATTAGTTTGTTTGCAAATATTTGAAATGTACTTTTAATTGTTTTGCTTGCAAATAATTGAAATGGTACCAATAATGGTTATATTTTAGGAACAAAATTAGAATGGCGTTGTTTTCCTGAAATCAGATGTTGGGAGGGAGGGAAGGGCTGACGGTTTGAATGAAATGGAATGATACCGTTGGCCCGGGTCAGAAAGAAGAGGAGGGTCGGTGGCCAGGAATGAAACATGACAAAGTGCCACCGGCCCGGGGAACAGTAAAGACTACAGATGGAAAAGGAGGGCCGGTGGCCAGGAATAAACCATGAAAGGCCACCGGCCCGGGGAACAGTAAAGACTACAGATGAAAAGGAGGGCCGGTGGGCCAGGAATGAAACCATGACAAAGTGCCACCGGCCCGGGGAACAGTAAAGACTACAGATGGAAAAGGAGGGCCGGGGGGCCAGGAATGAAACCCATGACAAAGTGCCACCGGCCCGGGGAACAGTAAAGACTACAGATGGAAAAGGAGGGCCGGTGGGCCAGGAATGAAACATGACAAAGTGCCACCGGCCCGGGGAACAGTAAAGACTACAGATGGAAAAGGAGGGCGGGGCCAGGAATAAATGAAAAGGCCCGCCCGGGGAACAGTAAAGACAAGAGAAAAGGAGGGCGGGGGCCAGGAATGAAACCCATGACAAAGTGCCACCGGCCCGGGGAACAGTAAAGACTACAGATGGAAAAGGAGGGCCGGTGGCCAGGAATTAAACATGAAAGAGCGCCACCGGCCCGAGGGAAACGAAAAGATACAATGAGCAAAGAAGAGGAGGGCGTGGGCCAGAATGAACGATGACAAGGCCACGGCCCGGGAAAGTAAAATTCATAAATAAGTGTGCGACACCCAGAATTCTGGACGTACCCCAAAATGAACATTCACCAATCTAGAACTCATAATGATTGTAGCCCATCTGACCAGGAAAACTACACTATTATGCGAACCAATTTTGTACTACAACTATTGACTTTCCCGAATCTAACACTATTATGACTTTCTTTACTTACGACCTACCTATTATGACGTTTTTTTCTTTACTACCTATTGTGACGTTTACCATTATACGATTATGCGTTTTCCTTAACTTTTGGCGATATGACATTTAGCTTACTACGATTGGACGATATAAACCAGTGATGAGATTAGGTTGCCATTGAGATCTTTTTGGCAACATGAATTAGGTACTGGGCGACAGAACTATAAAAAACGCACTGCAATTTCTACCATTGCGTCTGTGTGAAATGAATAGTAATTGATTCTGAAAATGTAAAAATAGATTTTTGCTGAATTATAAATGACGTTGTAGCATACAATGTATCAAATTATTTTAGACAATTACACACTCTTCACTAGATTTTTTTCGGATAAGCAAATTGACAATAAATAAACTTATTTTCACTGTTTCAGATTTTAATTAAAATTTTTAACTACAAATATTTTCAATTTTTAAACTGTAGTATATGGTTATAACATTACTCATACTTACCTTGTATTTTAAAATTTAATAAAATTGTGATTTGTAAGTTTTTGTGTGTGTGTTTTTGAAAAAATAGTCAGATAACGGGTTTATACATCTGTAAACCTCAGATTCCTATCTTCACCCCTCAGATCTTTAGAATAGTTTACTGTAGCCATGTTTGACTTAAATTTTGGATGATGGAAAACATTCCCTTTTTTCCCACTTCTAACCTAAAATTAATACTATAAATTAATACTTTGCGCAAATCCGAATAATTAGCTGAGAGAAATTTTAATGTATTCAATATTTTCATTTTAGATCTAAAATCTCCCAACTAGAATTAAAACACCATATTTGCTTTAAAAATTATTTAACTGTCTTAGTATCTTCATTTTTATTTTACATTCAAAGCAGCACCTAGTTAAAGGAATAAATTAATGTATTTAACCTACATTAATGTATTTAAGTAACTCCTCTAGTAAAAGGTTTTGAAATTAAACTTACTGTTTACTTCAATGTTTATTAAACGAGAGTTAATGACTTCACGGTGCATCCATGGGGAGTTTATGACGTATCTATGTTGCCGTTAAAACCCGTAATCAGCTAAAACTAGAATAAGCTAGTGAAAACTAGTTTTAACTGATGCCCTTAGTGAAAACTAGTTTCCACTAACTAAAACTAGACTTCCTACTAGCTTTGACCAATTGCATTGGTTAAAACTAGTTGTAATTGGAAAAAAAACTAGAATTTTTTAAAATCAGGTTTCACATAAAACTAGAATTAACTGCGAATGTTTGACTTTAAATTTATTGTGAACGTTAATTTCTTTAAAAAGAAGTGGCAATATCTTTATAATTGCACTGTGAAATTTAAAATCATCCAATTTGCTTTATTAATTAAACATGAATCCATTATTAAATGTTCGAAAAGAAGAATTTTATAATTGCATTTCGACAATGGAGTCCTTAAAAAAACGCACTATACCGTTCTTAATATAGAGTCTTCCAATGACCAAACGCCTTCATTGCATTTCAGCACAATCATCCAAATAGCTAAATTAAACATATTATTCTAAATCGTGCTAACTTAAGTTTTTTTTATAGTTAAAACTAATTTAATAACCAATCTATTTCGTCAAAACCAGTATTTGCTGGGTATAACTGGTTTTAGATAGTGTAAACTAGTTTTAACTAATGGTCTCAGTTAAAACTAGTTCTCACTAGTTAATTCTAGTTCTAGCTTCTTTCGGGTTTTAACGGTAACATCTATATTGCATACATGTAATACGATATATGGTAGCACCAAAATCAAACGGTACACTAGTGCAACTGGACGGTGATAGATGGCAGCACCAGCATAAAAAAAGATTTGCACTACTGAGTTAAAACTCCGTAGTGCAATCTGACTAAATGAATAAAAAAAAACTCATTAAAAAAAGTTTACACTACTATTGTTTCCTTATTTAAATACTTTTTAGACACACAGAAACAAATTTAACATTGCAATTGGAAATTTTACCCGATAAAAGATTAAATTTAATTTATTTGAGAGCGATATTTGATTGAAATTAATGACCTCCTAAATATCTTGAGAATCTCACAGTAAATAAGAATCGGCTGCGTGGCAACGAATAAATAATTGGGAATAAATCACAGCATCTCGCCGATTGGCAAAAGTAATTTTTTGTTTCTTCAAAACCCTAAGATTCTTTCCAAACTATTCTAAAATTGTGTTGTTCATTCAGGGCATTAATTCTTAAAGATTTACTTGAAATAAATTAATAATATTCTTCTACGAAATGAATTGATACAGTTTTGCAATTTGAATTTTCGCAATAAGGATGCTGTACCTCCAATGCTGTTTCACGCGTTCATTATTTGCAGAAAAAAACATTTAGTGAATATTACAATTGAATTAGGTTACATTCAAAAATCTTTATTTAAAGGGGGACTGAGTGCGGGTCACCAAACCAAAATGCCTCTGTGTTAACCTAACGCAAAAATACTATTTTCTAAGCCACATTTCTCCTGCTGTATTGAATATTTTTACACACGTTTTTTTATATATGATAAATATACAGTCCCTGGACAAATTATTAGACGCACTGCAAGATTTCATGTAAAATATTAATTACCGGGTGATATTGTACCGTTTTATTATTTTAAATTGAGTTGTTTTTTTATTTTTATATTATCCAATCAATTACCGATTTATTTGACATTAATAAAACAGCATTCATTTAGAAAAGCATAAGTTTATTAAGTTTTAAAGAAAAGTGAAATTAATGTTAGTAAAAGTCAATATTTAGTTGAGCCACCTTTAGCCGCTATCAAAGCTTTCATTCTGCGCGGCATGCTATCAATGCAAGACTGTACTGTCTCCTGCATTTGAGGATGATGATTCCACACATAAATAATCTTAGAATAAATAATTAATATAAATTAATCTTAATCATAATTATCAAAATAAATACAAATATGTAGTCTACAACAATTCTTTTAAATAAAAATCAATAATATTGTAGTTTAAATATACAATTATTGCATAAAAACTCTTAAGAAACATAAAATTACTTTTAAAAAAATACAGTGCGTCGAATAATTTGTCCAGGGACTGTAGCTGATTTACAGTGCTCTATATTCCCACTTTTTAAGGAATCGAAAGACGATAGATTTATTTGATGCAAAACCGTAACCAAAGCAGAATGATCACACAGCTACATAGACATTTTCCCATAAACGCAAAATCATTTCCTTTTTTTGCGAAAATAATTAACTATAATAGAGGAAAAATAATCTTACTTTCAACCATGTATTATTTCCATTTCCAAACGTGGCCGGCACACAGTCCCTTGTTGTGGTAAACATTCTAACACCCATATAAACAATTAATCATTTCATTTCTTGATTTAAAAGTCCTAAGCTAACCTTGTACTAGAGCTAACAATAAATCAGGAGCACAGCACCTATATATTTCATAACAAAAGGACAGATAGCAAAGACAACACCTAAGCTAGTGAACGCAGCGTTTGGTTGAGAGGTATCGTCGAACTAAGGCTACACGAGGGCTATTGGCACAGAGTTTGATTAGGTTAGTTGAATATCGTCGCAGAGATACACAAGGGCTATTGGCGACGGGCGTCATAACTTCACAGCGTTTGGTAAAACCCTATTTATTTAGACAGAGAGAAAAAAAGGGAGCTGAGCAACTTCAAATAAAGTAATTAAGTATGTGATTATTCCAATTATATTATTTGTGCCTATTATTTTGACTTAAGGGAAGCTAAAGACTCGACATCTTTCCTGCACTTCCCATGCCAAGTCTATGGGACAGTTTTTGTTACAAACTGCCTTTGCTTTTAAATTTATTAATTAGCATTTTTTTTGCATTAGGAAGTCCAGGAAGTTTTCTGATGATCCTCGAGCTCACTTTTTCAGTTTATTTAGCCAGATTTTTTTAAATTTGAATAAAAAAATACCTGCTATTTTTCCAACAAATTAAGACTTTTTACTGAAAAATAAGTGCTACAACTTAAAATTCAAGCCTTTTTTGTAATTTGCTGCAAATTCCATCTTAAAACTCTAAAAGGGAATGAAGATATGATTTTAAGAAATTGTCTTGACGTTTTTGGAAGGGATAAATCGAGGGGGGGGGGGTCGCAAAAATGGGGGTCACGGGGCTTCTTACGACTCTTCTTTTCTCACCCCTAAGTTACAAGAGGTCAAAGGTTGTACGTAGAATGCTTTTCTTACTACTTTAGGCTTCTGACTACGAACGTGAAATTTGAGGGGTTCTGTGTGGTTGTGGGTTTTTTTTTAAACCAGGAGAAATCTCTATTCGGTTATTAGTATTTTTTTAGGAATAATAATCTATAAAAAATTGTGTATAAATCTTACATATAATTTTAATTTAAAAATGTAAATTTTCTGTTTAAGGACAAGTGTTCTAGCGGACAGGGCGGGCAAAATGATCAAATGGGGTGTGTGAGAGGTAATAAACTATTTTTCAGCGGCACACGTGCGAGGGTTGTACCTTGACATGGACATGATTGTAGCCAAGATTAAATTTTAGGTGCTACTGTTAGGGCGCGATAAACTGTAAAGAAAAGTTTTGTAGAGTAAAAGTGTGTGTACGTGTTTTTTTTTTTGCAATTCAATTTAATGCTCTGCGAGTTTTTTTAGGGTCCGAGGTTTTTGTTTAATGAGAATAAAGGAGTAGGGGGTAGAGAAAAGTGATCTTAATATTCTAATAGATTTTGTTTTAACTGTTAAATACTCTTAATTTTTATACAGCACAAATTTATTATTTATATTAACCTAATATGAAATATAACTCAAACTCAACCTATATGAAATATAAGGTAATGAAAGTACTGTGATCCGTTTCGAAAATCCGAAAGAGATCGAAAATCCGGAGATTTTGTGTTTTCTACATGTTTTAAAGGGTGCCGATTCTAAAAAAAAAGTGTTTTTTGAACATTGGTCCGTTTGTCTGTCTGTCCACTGCCTTCTCTATGATAACTGCCTGTCCGTTCTTAAAAAAAGCTGTATTTGCGTAGGGACAAGAATCGCCAGTAGGGAGCGCTGCTAGCGTATAGTAGCTGTTTGTTTACATTCCTTTGATTACAACGCAATAGAATTTTCAACGTCTGATTTAAACTTATTTTTACGACTTTAAAACCAACTGAAATTGTTTATAATGGCATATTGTTGTGTTCCGAAGTGTAATTCGAAGTTTGCGAAGGGTTGCAGCATTTCATTCCACGGAATTCCAGCGAACGAAGAGCTAAGAAGTAAGTGGCTGAAAGTCATTTCGAGGAAGAACTGGACACTGAACTTTACTTATAACATAACTACTCTCGTATCTGCAGTAAACACTTCTTGGATTCTGATTTCAGTCACACTACGAAGTTTAAACGACTTTTGAAAAATGCCGTACCAAGTGTTTTTTCCGGAATATCCGAACTATTTACAGCCTCCATCTAAAAAGTTGCGATCAACAGCTGTGTTGGAAAAACGAAACGGTATTGAAAGTGAACAACTTCCGAAATTAAAGGCGCAATCAAACGAACAGAACTGTGAGTTTTCATTGATAGAAAAAAAAACTAAAGATGCAGAAGCTCAAGTCGATTTTATAGCCAAGGAAAGAAACAAAAAACAAATGCTTCTAAAGTTCAAACTAAAAAATATTTGAAAAAGCTGCAATAGTTGCAAGTCAAGTATGACCAAACTATCATTTTCAAACTTCATTTGTAGTGGACTTGGTAAAAAACTTTGGTAAGAAACATCCAACCTACTCAGAGACCACAATTCGCCAAAGCCTGTTGTGGAGGGCTTCTTCAACTAAAGGATATGAATATGCCCGAAGAAACATTTCCCTTAAAGCTTAAAATGTGTTTGTTTTTAGCTTTTTAAATTCCATTATATGTTATTCTTATTTTATTACAAAATAAGAACAACACAAATTACATTTCGCTTTGAAAAATGATTTTTGTCTATTTTCTTTTTTTCAGAGATCTTTCATAATATTTGTACAAATAGGGAAAATAGGCATTACCAACTTTTTCCAGTTTTCTAACTATTTTACTATACCTTTTTTATCTTATTTATGGAACTTCTCATATGAATTTTTTTTTTATTATTTCTTATAAATTGTACTTGTTGTTTTCTTAATAATTGTATATTTCTAATAAATTGTTAATTGTAAACTGTCTCTTTAACTTCAAACAACACCTTTGAAATATTTATCTTATCAAAATAAAGCTTGAGAACTAGTTAAGGAAATACAGTTGCAACTCCAACACATTTACAATTTTTTCTTTCTTTTAATTTTTAAAGAAATATATTAAAAATATTATTGCAAATTCAAGGTACTTCTTACAAAATTACTGGTGTTGAGCAGAATGATTGAATAAAATATTTTTATAATCTGTGCAAAATAACTATTACCATCCTTTTACAGATATAAAGAGATATATAACTAGAACTTTTATATTTTGCACTTAAAACTCCTACAAGATATAAAATTATGATTTTTTTGGGGGATCATAAGCATATAATTTTTAAGTGATTAATTTATTGCCTTAGTATGATTGAATAAAATATTTTTATAATCTTAAATCTATGCAAAATAACTATTACCATCCTTTTACAGATATAAAGATATATATAACTAGAACTTTTATATTTTGCACTTAAAACTCCTACAAAATATAAAATTATGATTTTTTTTGGGATCATAAGCATATAATTTTTAAGTGATTAATCTATTGACACACTAATTTGAATAATTTAAACGCGAAAAGATTTCCTCACAGTTGTACTATAGCGAGAGAGCGAGATTGATTATACGTTGCGAGCGCTCGTAGTGGCGGATTGGTGTACTATCGTCATCTTGTCGTAACAGGGGAAGAGCGAAAGTCGGACAGGCAGTGTCAATAGAGAAGGCAGTGGTCTATCTAAAACCATTCTACAGTTGAACTAAAAGAACTTCGGATTTCAAATTTGATACACAAGTTTCCAGTACCTGTCGGACGTTATAAGATTTCCGAGGAAATTGGGGGGGGGGGGGGGGAGGTGCCATTTAACGTTTTTGGTTTTAAAGGTATTGCTGAAGAAAGAAGTGTGATACAGACTTTAAACTTGGTATACGAGTTCCCCTACTATCCGATTGTGATGTCGGCTTGTATATATTGGAAGAGCAAAAGAAAGTTCAATTGAAAATGAATAAACCACTCACCGATCCACATTGGGGAACCGCCTCAACGGTTGCGGCTCCATCCTCCACCGCCGAGCAACCGTATCTGGCATAAACGCCATCTGGTGGTCGGAAGAGGGGCGGGTTGATCGAGCACGTCTGGTCGGCCGCAGGGCAGGGTTCTCCCTCCAGAGCCTAGTACCGGGAACAGACAGATTACTGACTGATTGAAACCCATAGATATCATAGTTAAAGTAATAGATTGACAGATCACGTGACCTCCAATGCTAACGATGGGACGTGCATGGAGGGCAAAATGGCCAGTGTTGCTGCCACTTTAATTAGAAAAATACTACGAAAAAATAACATTTAATTCTAAAATTACAAAAAAAAAATACTAGAAAAGGATTTAAAATCACTAAAAAGATTCCAAAATGCAGCTAGTATATTTACGATATTTTTTTGTAATTTTAGAATTAAATGGTATTTTTTCGTAGTATTTTTCTCCTTAAAGTGGCAGCGACACTGGCCATTTTGCCCTCTTATTTTGGCCTCCATGCGCGTCCCGCCGTTAGCATTGGAGGTCACGTGATCTGCCAATCTAACTTTAACTATGATATCTATGTAGAAACCAGACACAATGGAGTTACAGCACAAGACCTGCAACCTTACTCTTGCAACCTGGTGTCCCTATTTGGGGACATTTTTTTAAAACCTCCCCTCAAACAATTAACATGTTAATTAGTTTCGAAATCGACCTGGTCCGATAGAAGAAGATCCGAAAATCAGTTTTCACCCTTTGATTACAGGTATCAGTCATTTATTTCTATAAAAAAAAATTAAGTTGAACGGGGGTCAATACGATATTACAGCTCTTAAAAAAATTTAAATTAGTTCGTTTTTTAAACTTTTCAAAAACTTCTTTTAGTAGTAGTTAATTTTAAAGGCATTTTGCGTTACAAATAATGTTAAAATAAACAGTTAACTACAAATAAGTTATACAGCTTTTTTTTGCATTTATAGCACAAAAAATGTGTATTTTTAGAGCTTAAGGCGTGTCTCTCAGTAAATACTACACATAATTTTTTTAAAAATTACTTTGCAAAACATACTTTTTAGTATATATTTGAATATTCTGAAATGTTTTGATGAAGAATATACGTGTAGGATTTTGCTGCGTAATTAAATATTGAACAAACAGATGACTTTAGATCAATGTCTGAGTCAAAGACAATCTAAAAAAAAGCTAGGTCCTGGAAATTTTTAGAAGTTACAGAAATTCTGGTAATCAACAGCATTTAGCATAATAGAAACTAATATTTCGGGGCCCCTAAACTTTGGGGGCAGAAGTCCTGTTCCACATGGAAGATCAGGCCCTGATTGCAAGATGAGTCAGAGTAAAAAGAAATAGCTGGTATACTACTGTTTAAGGGGGAATGAGCACGCTGAACCGCGGGTCTCCAAAGCAAAGTGCCTCAGTGTCAATCTAATGTGAAAAGAATATCTTCCAAGCCATATTCTCCGGATGAATTGATTATTTTTACAAACGGATTTTTTTTATGTGATAAAGGTGACAGGTCGGGGCAATCCCACTTTTTGAAATTGGTTCAAATTTTTTTTTTTAAATTTTTAAATAAATAATTTTACACAAAATATTAGAAGCAATTTCAAAAAGTAAGATTATAGAGGCCTGTAAGTTATCTACATTTATCACTTAAAAAACCATTTGTAAAAATATTCAAAACAGCCAGAGAAATGTGGCTTAGAATTTTTTTTTTCTTCCAAGATTACACTTAGGCACTTTGGTTTAGAGACCCGCGGTAGAGCGCGCCCCATTTCCCCTTAATTCTACAGGGTGGCGCAAATTAAAATGGCCCCGGCGTAGAGATAGGAATGCATTGAGATGATTGGCGAGAAAAAACTATTGAAGCCGTCTAAAAGCCTTTAAGTTGAAATAAAAGATTATTCAAGCGTATAATGGCTTCACTTGGCTAACCTGATTATGCATTAGTTGGATTGGATTATCTCAGTGTGTAAGTGTTAGTTGCGTCTGTGTGAGTGTGAGTTGATCAATGCACAGGTGAAGATGATACTCACAGTACAGCATTAGAGTGTTCATTGTAAAAAGTTTTATTGAACCAAATTAGTGTAAAAAATATGACCAGCGTTTGTTAAAAAATTTAAAGATGTAAAAGTGCCAAAACAGAGTGCTATGCAATGATTAGTTAAAAAATGGCTTCAGACAGGATCTGTTTTGAACAAGTCCAAAATCATTCCAAACACCAGATTTTGTGTCTTGCAATCAATTTAGAATGTTTTGCATTAACAAAAACCAAATAGGTCCCATTCTCTAGGATTAATAACGGCCAAGATAATCACTAGAAGGTACTTTTTTTTCACAACTCTACAAATTTTCAGTTTATATTGCATCTAAACTAGCTTGTCAAACCATAGCATAAATGTTGGCAAATGATTTGTTTAGGCTTAATATTGAAGCAATCAATAGCTTCACTTAGCAAACCTGTCTTTGCATTAGTTTTTAACTCGTCAACAATGCTATCTTCTTATCTCCATCACAGAAACTTTTTTCTTATATATTTGCACCACCCTGCAAAATAGCAATCAACAAGTTCACCCACCTCTCCTGCTCTCTTCGTGCGCGCGCCCTCTCCAGGGCTTCTCGCAGGAACGCGAATTTGTTCTTCTTGGCGTGGGCGGCCTCCTCCTTCTCGCTCCTCATGTGGCGGGGAGGGGAGCGAGGGCAGCCCTGGCGGCGGACAGGGGCTGAAAAAAAAAGAGAATTATCAACTTTCAATTCCCCCCTTAACCAACTCAGAATTATCAACTTTGACAAAAAAACAACTTTTAGTACTCAGATTGAAATGTAGATGGCAGCACCATACTTGTTACAAACGAACAGGGGCTGAAAAAAAAGAGAATTATCAACTTTCAATTAACTGAGAATTATAAACTTTCAATCGACGGAGAATTATCAACTTTGACAATTCTCAACGTTTAGTAGATCGAAATGTAGATGGCAGCACCAGACTTGTTACAATTTAGGTGCAAATTTATAGTTCTTACGATTACGAAACGAAAGCTCGGCTTCCCCTACCACCTAAAAATTGTTTTCCAGGATTGGGTTTGTTTGAAATATCGCTGCACTGGAGCTACACAAGGGATATTTAGAACGGCAGTCAAGTAACAAGCCGATACCCAAATAGGCATTCAACTTATTTCTTATAGAGCGACATCGTACGCAGTTTCAAGAATTTGTAGCATATTTAACGTGCACTCTTCTACACGGGATATTATGCGTTGGACGTTTTAGCAGCACATGCTGTTTATAGAAAGGCAAAGATTCTAAGCCCTAAGATTCTTTATAAACTATTCTAAAATTGTGTTGTTCATTCAGGGCATTATTTCTTAAAGATTTACTTGAAATAAATTAATAATATTCTTCTACGAAACATCGTACGCGGTGTCGGTACTTTGGAACTTATTTAGGTTAAGACTTTGGACTTACTCAGTCAAGTGTTAATTTAACAGTGTTGTTAAATATTATTCAAAAGCCAACGTTTAGTACCTAGTTTAAAATATAGACGGCAGCATGAAACTTGTTGCGGATAATTACGTAATAATTTTTGTTACGCACTAATCATAGATGTCGCCACTATATCTGCATTTTTTTTTATTAAACTAGCTGTTCGTAACACTACACGACTTTCATTACCTAAAATGTATAATGTATATTTCATATTAGGTAAATGAAAGTAACAAGTATTATAGGGGAAAAATTCCAAGGTCAGCTGTTAGTACCGAGTTTGATATGTAGATGGCAGCACCAAATTTGTTGGGGCAACACATATATATAATTATTACTATCAGAGATGCCGCCGCCAATTATGTATTTTATAAATATTTTTTATAAAAAATTATTGTTTTTAATCTCATGGACAAGTTTAACAACACTATCAACTTGTTAACCCTTTCAGTCCCAATGACAATTTGGCATCATCAGTTTAGAATTTTTTTTTCTGATCGTCTATACCTATAGCGAGCCATTTATGATATCAAAAAGCACATCATTCGATTCTTCAAACTTTTTTCTATTAGAAAATAATTTTTATTAATCCCAATAGATGGTCATCCCTATTATTTTTTTTAAAATTATGATCAGAAACATGATGCCAAATGGCATCACTGGGACTGAAAGGGTTAAGGTGTTTTTCAAAGATCTTGCTCAAAATAATCATCTAAAAATCTCAAATTTTTGACGATCTTCAATTAGTCAAAATTAACTTCTGCAATTCTAAAATTGCAAAACTTTCATGAAATACATACAATTACATAAAAATAAATTTTTTAAATTAATATTTTTCTCAAAAATACCTCCCAGATAATGGGCATTTCCTTCGTTTTTTTTGGAACAGCTAGCGTATTATGGCCGGAATGCTATTTGGCGACTTTGGCGGTCGTGATAAAGCAAACACAGGGTTGGTATAGCAACAAGATTGATATAAACATCTATTGAGCTGAACTGAAATGTTTACCAATTTAAGTACGTTTTCGCTCCTTTGCTACAAAAGGAAAGTCGCCAAATCGCGACCGGCCATAATACGCTAGCAGTATCGACTTCTTTTTTTTTTTTAAAGTTAGTACCAAAAATTGCTCCTAATTTTTTACTGAGTTTAACTATAGAGATGTTAAATTAAAAATTTTAAGCAAATGAACAATAATATTTCACCGTTAATGAGTTAAAATGGCTATTTTGGCTGTTTGGTATAAAAATGAACCAAGAGTGTTACTAAATCTTGTTGGATATCATGTTTTTAATTTATCATATCATAAATAAATACAATTCAAGCAATAAAAATGCGAGAAAGGTCATTTAACGTGCAATGAATTGATTTTCTCTATATCTGAGACAGATTTTTTAGGTAATTTGTACGATTAATGTAAATAAAATTTATTGTTTATTATTTTCCTTGTGATTCGTGGTATTTTTAATTATTCATACTTGCTTGTACCTTACTATCACAACTTTTTGCAACTAAATCTTTTTATTGAAATTTTTTTTTGACTCAAAATGTTTTTTTTTTGTCTACGCTTTTGAGACGAACCAATATAGGAACTCGTATACAACTATTTAAAAAAAAGTTTCAACTAGTGATTATTTCGGCCGTTATTCATCTTATAGAATCATACCTTTTTGACTTTGTGAACAGATAAAATTTTGAGTTAATTGCACGACACAAAACTTGCATAAGGGTCCGTCTTCATATTAAAAATGTTACTAACTTTAAAATTTCTTACAGCAACACCCAATCTTAATAACTTAGAAATGTTGAGCACCCTCGAAAACCCTTAAATCTAAGTTTTTGTGACATTTTGATGAATATTTGACGAGTAATTCAATCGAATAACTTGATGACCTTTTGGGTGACCATCTCCAACATGACACTGTAGGTTTATTGAAGGAATAAAACGAAACAAAAGGTTAAAGAACTTTTGACGAAGGAATGTATAGTCAATGAGGATGAAGCCTTAAGGTTATCTTTAGCCAACTTTCCATTAAAAAAAATTCGAAATAATTTTTAAAAATATATATATAAAAGATTGACATGGTAAAGATATCTGTCTATTCTTATGATAACAGATTAAGATCTTTAAACATGTATTCCCTGGAAAACAGGAGAGCTAGGGGTGATTTAATACAGTTATTCAAGTTCGTAAAACAGGGAGACATGAAGGGCTTAGGTTTTACCTTAAATAGCCGGACCAGAGGACATGATCAGAAATTGAATAAATCGAGCTTTAGAAGGGAGGTAAGAAAACATTATTTTTACAATAGAGTTGTCAATGAGTGGAATGCTTTACCAGATTATGTTGTGCATTCGAAGAGAGTAGAAGATTTTAAGAAGAAACTTGACGGTCATTGGAAACTGGTAATGTATTAGATTTATTTTAAACCAATCTTGCTGGGCCTCTGGCCTGTTGTTGGTCGACAATTTTTGTATTTGTATTCCCTGCCAAAATCGGTTCTATCCGTCGAAACTCAAGAATTATTATTTCTATTTTAGAAAGGTATGACAGCAGAGACCCCTCTTTCATACTTTTATTTCAAAACTTAAAAAAAATAATTAAAATTTTCTTTTACAAAAATACAGTTCTAACAGTTTTCTTAATAAAATCGACCACAAAGAAATATATTCATTTAAAAGAAACAAAAGAACAAAGGACACAACGTTTTAAAAATGCAAACTCTGAAAATTGTATGGAAGCGTGTCTAAGTGACAGTTACAGTAACAATTTTACTTTGATACAATTGTGTGGGGATGAAGTTTTATTAAGTATTCCAACAATGCCCATTTGAAATAATAGTAAAATATTTTCACAAGAATAAAATTCTATTAGCAACAATGACTTTTGTGTTTACAACAAAGAAAAATTGGAAATTCATTTTGTTCAAAAGCAATTTCTTAATCGACACGCAACAATTGAAATTGTTAATTCTATCATTCTTCCCTAAATTCTTCATCCGCAAAGCTGCTAACTTTTAAATCTTCCACAAAATTGAAAACAAACCCCTTAATCTTAATGTCCGTTCATAAAATTATTAAATAAAACAGTATTATTCGGCATTCTTATATAAATTATGAAGTAAGTAGTTTCTAATTTAATTATTTAAGCTAACTGTCTCCAGTTAACGCAGTAGTTTACCAAACTCTTAAGACTGCTTATAACAGAAATATATGAAACATTGATTTTTTTTTATAAATAAAGGATTTTTTTTATGAAGAGAATTATTGAATTGAAATAACAATTAATCTATGTATCAAAATTAGGTTTTTCTTATTTTTATTTGTCATTATCTACAAAATATCTTAATTTTCGTTCACAATTCAATTTGTATCAGTCTATCTGTTCCTTTTTATAAAACATTTTTTTTTGCCGAATTTAACTTAAAATAGATTTAAACATTAAAATTTTCCGTTATATATTTGAGATTATTAGAATTTAAAAAATGAATTATGAAATAAATGTCAATCGGCCCTCCGTCAGATATGACATGATAGTCCGATCGTTCGAAATCGACTTTTGGCGTTAGTGTTAAAGTAATATAAGTTGATAGAACTATTAAGTTATATTGGAGCTGAATTAAATGAATGTAATAATTGTGCGCTTTATGGCTTAGCAACGTAATTGAAATAGCAAATCCCCTATAGCTGTCCTTAAAAAAATGTTTTCACTAGTTATTTTTTTTAAAATTTTCTACGATTTTATACTAAAATTAGTTTGTTTGCAAATATTTGAAATGTACTTTTAATTGTTTTGTTTGCAAATATTTGAAATGGTACCAATAGTTGTTATATTTTAATTTATCATTTCAGGAACAAAATTAGAATGGCGTTGTTTTCCTGAAATCAGATGTTGGGAGGGAGGGAAGGGCTGACGGTTTGAATGAAATGGAATGATACCGTTGGCCCGGGTCAGAAAGAAGAGGAGGGTCGGTGGCCAGGAAGGAAACATGACAAAGTGCCACCGGCCCGGGGAACAGTAAAGACTACAGATGGAAAAGGAGGGCCGGTGGGCCAGGAATGAAACATGACAAAGTGCCACCGGCCCGGGGAACAGTAAAGACTACAGGTGGAAAAGGAGGGCCGGTGGGCCAGGAATGAAACCCATGACAAAGTGCCACCGGCCCGGGGAACAGTAAAGACTACAGATGGAAAAGGAGGGCCGGTGGCCAGGAATGAAACATGAAAAAGCGCCACCGGCCCGGGGAACAGTAATAACTACAGAAAGAAAAGGAGGGCCGGTGGGCCAGGAATGAAACATGACAAAGTGCCACCGGCCAGGGGAACAGTAAAGACTACAGATGGAAAAGGTGGGCCGGTGGCCAGGAATGAAACATGAAAGAGCGCCACCGGCCCGGGGAACAGTAAAGACTACAGATGGAAAAGGAGGGCCGGTGGGCCAGGAATGAAACCCATGACAAAGTGCCACCGGCCCGGGGAACAGTAAAGACTACAGATGGAAAAGGAGGGCCGGTGGGCCAGGAATGAAACATGACAAAGTGCCACCGGCCCGGGGAACAGTAAAGACTACAGATGGAAAAGGAGGGCCGGTGGGCCAGGAATGAAACATGAAAAAGCGCCACCGGCCCGGGGAAACTGAAAAGATTCAACAAGGACAAAGAGGGCCGATGGCAGAATAGAAGTGATGAAGAAAGCCATCGGCCCAGGGAAAAGTACAAATTCCATAAATAATTGCGACACCCAGAATTTTGACTACCAACTATGACTTCCCGAATCTAGACATCTATTTATGACTTTCTTTACTTAGACCTACCTATTATGACGTTTTCTTTTTTTACTACCTATTGTGACGTTTTCTCCTTTACTACCGATTATGACGTTTTACCCTTCACTATACCGATTATGACATTTTATCCTTTACTACCGATTGTGACGTGTAACCATGATGGATGACTTAGGTTTGCCATTTGAGATCTTTTTGGCAGACAGTGCATTAGGGCTACTGGCGACAGCACTATAAAAAAAACGCACAGGTCTATTTCTACCCCTTGGGTCTGTGTGGAAATGAAATAGTAATTGATTATTTTTGAAAATGTAAAAAATAGATTTTCTGCTTGAAATAAGTTTTAATTATAAAAATTGACGTTGTTGGCGACAAACCGTCGCCTAGATCAATCCGTTCCCACAGAAATTGTTTAGTCAGCAAACAGTTTACTGTGACCTTAAACCTCTCTCGTCATCGATGCTGAACCCTGATTGGTCAATCGAAGAACAAGCAATAACAATCTGTAGCTGTGAATCACTTTTTAATTAGACTTCAAGAAGTAAGGTTGTGTGTGCTTTTGGCGGGCCGAGCTACGGCTCCGACTCCGACCCGTTAAACACTTTAAATGATTTCTTTATATAATAAAAGATCTTGGACGTCCTAACTACCTTCATTTCTGTAGTTAACTAAATCATAATTATGCTCTCCTGTGTAGTAGATGTTATTCTACTACAAAATATATATATATATATATATATATATATATATATATATATATATATATATATATATATATATATATATATATATATATATATATATATATATATATATATATATATATATATATATATATATTATATATATATATATATATATATATATATATATATATATATATTATATATATATATATATATATTTAATTATTACTATCAGAGATGTTGCCACCAATTATGTATTTTATTTAAAAAATGATTGTTTTTCAAATTGCTCCTAAATTTTTATCTTATTTCTAACCAAACAAACTGTAGACAAAGTTTATAAATCTACTTACCAGGCGACCGGCGGCGAGCAGGGTCGGCGATGGGGGATCTTGACCGAGCGCTCGGTCGGTTTGCAACCGGAGAGCGAGAACGAGCTCTCGGAGGGAGAGTTGGTTCATCCACCATCGGCTCGGGTGGAGCAAGCCTGGATGGACCGGCAATAGCTGCTGGGTGAAAAGGGATATGCAGGGTCTAATGGCAAAACTCATATTCTTCAAAGTATAACTAACTACGAGGCACTGCTCAAAACAATTAGGGGAGCACTTTGCGTACTTTTGTTAACTTTTTCAGTCCCAACTTTCTTCTAAAAATCTAAAATTCGTGAAATAGCTTCATTATGCATCCAGAATGAAATGGCGAAAAGGGGGGGGGGGATATTAATTTGTTAACTAAAATTTAAGGAAAAAATTGGAATCATAACTTTGAATAAATTATAACAATAATTTTTTCGAATCTTTATTTGTTAAAAAAAAAAGCTAAAGCTTAGTGAGGGAAAAATTGCAAGCTTGGCGCGAATCCAAATTTAACCTCTATGTTGAAAGCATAGATATCATAATTAAAGTATCAGATTGGCTGATCACGTGACCTCCAATGCTAACGACGGGACGCGCATGGAGGCTTTTTTGGAGGGCTTAATGGCCAGTGTTGCTGCCACTTTAAGGAGAAAAATACTACGATAAAAATACTATTTAATTCTAAAATTACAAAAAAATCTAGTAAAGGATTTAAAGTCACTATAAATATTCCAAAATACAGCTAGTATTTTACGATAATTTTTTGTAATTTTAGAATTATTCTAAAATACTAATATGCTCTTTAAACTTTATAACTAAACTTTTAACTTAATTTTAGAATTTATTTTAGAATTATTCTAAAATTACAAAAAAATATCGTAAAAATACTAGCTGCATTTTGGAATATTTATAGTGACTTTAAATCCTTTTCTAGTATTTTTTTGTAATTTTAGAATTAAATAGTATTTTTTTTCGTAGTATTTTTCTCCTTAAAGTGGCAGCAACACTGGCCATTAAGCCCTCCAAAAAAGCCTCCATGCGCGTCCCGTCGTTAGCATTGGAGGTCACGTGATCAGCCAATCTAATACTTTAACCACGATATCTATGGTTGAAAGGGTTTAAACAAACGCTCCGTTAATTGTTTTGAGCAGTGTATAACTAACTAAGATATAAGGAACAGTTCATGCATTGGGCGATATTTGACGATCGGAAGCTGAGTGGCTAATCATGTTATTTGTTAGCTAATCATTAAGCAGCTAATCATCAGTTAGCTCATGTTAGCTAATCATGTTCATCTATTGCATTCTGCATCGGCTATTGATAAAAATGTTTGTTGCTAACATAGTAAGAATTAGAATAGGCTTGCTACTTTCAATGTTTAAATTGTTCTGGAGTATGAAGTGCTCTCAACTGTACGAAAGCATCAGTTAGTTTAATTTAGTTTGAATTATAGACTAGAGCTACACGAGGGCCTTAGTAGGCACCCAACGCAACCGTTAAGGGCGACATCTTACCCAGCGTCGGGACTTTGGAGCGTATTTAACGCGCACTCCCTCTATACGGGGTATTATTCGTCGGACAATTTTTGGCTGCACGGGCCGTTTATAGAAAGCATCAGTTAGCTTTTGAAAATAACATCAACACTGTGATGCAAAAAATATGCGATATGATTTACATAAAATTATACAGCGTATTTAAAACAACCTGTTGGTGCCATTATGCGATAGATTCAGTAATATAACGAATACATTACGCCTCAAATCTATTAAAATATTTTTTAATTATTATTAGTTAATTATTTTTGGAACAAATATGAAGCTTATAAACTTTAGGCAAACAGTACTTGAGTCTAGTGTGTTTGTAAAAACAAGCAATTATTGCCATGCTAAAACAACTTTCATTCCATTTATTTGCTCCCAATTTCAGAAACATATAAGACATCGACTGTGGTCAACTTATCGCCTACAGCGGCTGAAATTAGTTCATTTTTGTACTTGTTGGAGAGCCTTTTAAAAGGGGTAAAATAACAACATTTTAGGGTTGACAATGAGCATATAAAACTTACCAGAGGGTTGGGCAGGGACCAACCTGGAAGGGCCAGCGATGGCTTCGGGCACAAATGGGGCAGCTGGGAGAAGAAAAAAATATATACAGGGCCTGGTTGCAAAACTCATGTTCTTCAAAGTATAACTAAATATACAAGGTCCGTTCACAGCAGCCTGACCAGATTTGTTTGTTGACCTGTTTGATTCAGTGATTAACCTTTCGACTGTGAAATCATCATTAAAATTTCATAATTCCTATTTTACTTGCATTATTTTTGTTTGAAAAAACTTTAAAAAAACGGAGTATATTTGCAAATTTTTATATAGCTAAATAGTTGAATAACAAACTAAACTGTACTGCAAAATGCAGTACGTCTGGTCACCCTAGTTCATTGGCGACATTTAACGAACGAAAACAAACCGGGTTTCTTATTAATTCATTGCATTCTGCATCAGCTACAGATAAAAATGTTTGTTGCTTCCAGGGTACGAAGTTGCTAGTCAAAAAAATGCGTATCCTGCGTATCCTTTCTTTTGCTCCCAATCTTAGAAACATAAGACATCGCTATTGCAGTAAACCGATCGCACAGTACACAGTAGCAGAGGGTCTTTTTTAAAAGGTTATGGGGCGTCCATAAATTAAGTGAAGCGTTTAGAGGGTGAAGTGAGTACCAATATCACCAAATCTCACGTAGGGGGGAATCTCACGTGACATTATGGCGCAAGAGGGGTCAAGCCAAATGAAATCTCACGAAATCTCACCAGGGGAAAAATAGGGGGGTCAAAATTGCATCACGTGATTAATGGACGCCCGAGGTTAACAGTTTTGAGGTTGACAATCATTGTAAAACTCACCAGGTTGTTGGGCAGGGGTCAGCCTAGACGGGCCAGCGATGGCTTCTGGGATGAAGGCGGCTGCTGGGAGAATAAAAAATATACAGTGCCTGGTTGCAAAACTCACGTTCTTCAAAGTATAACTACAGTCCCTGGACAAATTATTAGACGCACTGCAAGATTTCATGAAAAATTTTAATTACCGGGTGATATTGTACCGTTTTATTATTTTAAATTGATTTTTTTTATATTATCCAATCAATTACCGATTTATTTGACATAAATAAAAGAGCATTCATTTAGAAAAGCATAGGTTTATTAAGTTTTTAAGAAAAAGTGAAATGAATGTTAGTAAAAGTCAATATTTAGTTGTGCCACCTTTAGCCGCTATCAAAGCTTTAATTCTGCGCGGCATGCTATCAATGCAAGACTGTACTGTCTCCTGCATTTGAGGATGATGATTTCACATATAAACGAGAGGTTATGTGTACCACGTTCATGTATCACTTTGTCAACACAGTGTTGCTATATGTTAAAAATAAATACAAATATGTAGTCTACAACAATTCTTTTGAATAAAAATCAATAATATTGTAGTTTAAATATACCATTATTGCATAAAAACTCTTAAGAAACATAAAATTACTAAAAAAAAATACAGTGTGTCAAATAATTTGTCCAGGGACTGTATATGCATATAAAACATAAATAGCCTGTAGACAGGATAGACCGTAGAAAGGTATTGGGAAGAGTATTAGGAACACATTTCCTTAGAAATCAATTATGTTGCAGTATGTTTGAGGTTGATCCCATTTTTTTCCCGTAGGTTTATTGGACTACTTGAAAAGGTATCGCAACCACCTATTTGTTTATTGCATTCATTAAAAGACACCAATGAACGAACTGCATATAACCTAAAGTTATACTTAATAGACGGGGAATTTTGCAACTATACTTTTACATAGAAACTTCTGTAGTTCATAAAGTAATTTTTTTACCTTAGAAACCTTCCAAGAAAACCATGAGTAATTAGTAATTACATTTGAAAATATTATCTAATTTACCAGCAAAGAGTGAAGGTAAAATTGCTGTCCTTGTGCATTTACACATTTTTTTAAATTAATTGTGCAATATTCATTGAATTCCACATCAGCTATTGATAAAAATGTTTGTTAAAAATTTTACTTCTTTGAGCAGTGTACATTCTACTATATGAAAGTATGACATTGCTTTGAAAATAACATTATAACACTGATGCAAAAAGTAACCACAGTATGTGATAGAATTTAAAGAATTTTTTTATACAGTATAATTAAAAATGGCAGAAAGTACAATTTTAAAAAATCTGTTGATTCAGCTATGCAATAGATGCAGTAAAAATTTTTACTTTATGCCTTAAATTTACTATTAAATACTTTGCAAATACAAATGATGCTGATAAATTGTGACAAACAGTACTTTAGTCTAGTATGTTTGTTAATACAATCAATTGAAGAACTTAGTGAAAGAATGTGCTAAGCGACATTTTTTAAAAATAAGTGAGATTTGTGTCAGGGAACAGAATCTCCCATCCTTTAGAGATTACATTATTCCCCTTTTTCATAAACTTCTTGTTTTCACCTTTTGTCACTTAGCACAATCTTCCACTAGGCTCTTTAATTATTCCCATGATGAAACAGCTTTTATTCCATTCTTTTACTCCCAATTTTAGAATTATAATACCGCAGTTACACTGCCCTGGGCACTGCCTTGACCGTTCAAGGCAGTGTAACCGCGGAAATCCAATGTAACGCCCAGGGCATCGTCCAGAGCAAGCTTCCCATTTTGTTTGGGTTTCTTTCGGTGACTTCAAAGGAAAGGGTTACCATAGGTAAAGAGCAGCCATCTTGGCGGGTTCTCTTTTTTAAGCGATCCTACATGGTGAAAAATTATATAAAAACTTCAGATTGAATTTTATGAGTTTTTCTCACAGAGGTTTTACTTAATATATTTTGATTTAAAACAGAACGCATTTATTATTTTGAAAGTAAAATTCAAACACAAATATGAATGAAATTCAAAATTTAACACTGTAAAATATGTTGATAATAAAATGCTTCTATGTTAATAAAAGTATTCGATCTCTTATTATAATCTTACCCGTAATCAATAAATTTAATTTTTAAACCAGATGTTGCATTAAAATACTAAAACCCGGTTGGAGTGGATAGCTTAATCAGTTATTTTTCATACTAATAATTTCGAAATTTTTGGCAGACAATACTATAAACACTTTTTTACTTGACCTGATTTTATTCAGTAATACTCCGACATTAAAAGTTAAAAATATAACAACGGAAAAGAATAATCCTCGAAAATAAAAACAATCAAGAAAAAAAGAAAACAATTTGACACTGTAAAATATGTTGATAAGGGTATAAGTTGGGGGGGGGGGGGGTATAAGGGTGATATGTTGATCTGGGGTGCTAGGCATATGTCCCGGTAAGGTAGTCAGCCTCACGCGAAACCCCCAGTGTTTAGTTCCCAAGCGTGCTTGGGGGACGTACATAAATTACGTCACGCAAAATTTTGACTTTTTTGACCCCTCCCTCCCCCTATGTCACGCTTGATCGAACCCCTCCCCCTAAAATTACGTCACGTTGTTGCCCCCTCCCCCTTAAAGAAAAGTTAATTTTATTATTTCCCTTTGTTTCTGAAATTTGAAAAAAATGCATATTTTCATATTTTTACAAAAAATAATTTGGAAAGAAAAAAAAAGTAAAATTTATCTTGGTTAAATAATTTATCCATAGGAATATACCAACATTGTATTTACATTTCCGTTGTCCAAGGTCTAACTAGCCATTCACTAATGTCTTCTAAAAAAGGGGGGTCTGAGAGTATTCGGAACTGTCTTGTCTAGTTCTGGGTCTTTTGGTGTTCGTCCAGGTAGCTGCCAGTCCTCTAATTGGTCAAGATAGTGTCGCAATTTTGCGTGTTACGAAGTACCGTTACGAAAAGGTCTGTAAAATATAGGAGACTAATAATGCCGACGTTGTTGCATATAATCTCCTCATCCTCTTTCTGAAATAAAGTGTTTCTTAAAAGTTAATTTTAATATTTCTCTTTGTTTATGTAATGTGAAGAAAAATGCATATTTTTTTTAAATTAATTTGGAAAGAAAATATATGTAAAATTTATCTTGGTTTAAATAATTTATTCATTGGAATATGCCAACATTGTATTTACATTTCCGTTGTCCAAGGTCTAACTAGCCATTCGCTAATTTCTTCTAAAAAAGGAGGTCTGATAGTAATCGGAACTGTCTAGTTCTGGGTCTTTTGGTGTTCGTCCAGGTGAAGCGATCCAAGTCCCTCCAAGCGATTACCCCTACCCCCATCCATGTCACGATCCATCACGTTGGAGCATACCCCCCCCCCCCTCCCCCTCCTCTGAGCGTGACGTAATTTATGTACGTCCAATAAGTAAAACTTGCATTTATTTCAAATAATTTCGATTACATTTTCCAAAAATTTTTTTTATATATAGTTATACCCCCGCGTTTGTCTGTCCATGGCAGTCCTGTTTCAGACAAGCAAGTTAGGAGTGTCACCGTCAAATCCCAAACTCAGCTAGAACTAACTAGGGATACCTAGTTTTAACTGATATGAATTAATTAAAAAACTCATTTTTAAACTAGTTGTGGTTTAGTGTATCTTATAGGTTAAGAACACCCTCATTTGGTCTGTCCATGGCTGTCCTGTTTCAGACAAGCAAGATATATGAGTTACGTACAATCCCCAGGTATGGGAATACACACAACATCGAAATGAAACAAATTTGAAACGTAAATGTTATCTAGTTATTTAATTATATATTTTTGACGTTTTAAAATGCTCCAAAAAAATACAGCAGATGGCGACACTATTTTAAAACTTTATCGATTAATAATTAAATAACCGGATGTTACTCTCTTTTCAATTTTGTTTTAAATTGATGTTATGATGATACCCATACCTGGTGAAAATGGGATAACATGGCAAAGCAATTCTTTTTCAAAGTTGTGATTTCAAAACTAATGCATTAGTTCTATGGGACTGACAGTCCCTCTTAAGTATGCCGCTATACTAAGCTCGAAAAGGTTCAGTGTTCTATGTGTTATTAAATTTATATAAAGTGCATGATAAAATTGAAAAGGAAAAAGTGGCATTCAGCGTTTGGTGTGCAGTCAGATAATATCCTCTGCCCAAAATGATTCATGAGAGGGCTAGAGATAGACAGCCGGAAATGATTAATCTTTCACTGCACCGTGTGCCATATGTGGCATGCCTATTTTATAAGCATTAAGTGATTTTTGTAAAAAAAATGATTAGTATGTCTGTGTAATCCCCTTAAAGTGTATTTCTTAAAAAAAAGTAAGGATCAAGTTTTTATTTTAATATTTTTGGGCGTTGTTAGTTTAACACTATTGATATAAATCAGTGATTTCGGCAGCAAAGTATAAACGAAGATTTTTAGCCTACTTTTCTTTTTTTAATTCGAAAGAATTAAAAAAATTAAAAAGTAGGTATTGACATGCGGTCGATGTCCGTCTGTCTGCCCGTACCCCCCTTCCAAAATCGGTTCTATCCATCGGATCTTAAAAATTCTTTTTTTGTTAGAAAGCTATGACCTCAGATACCCAACTTTCATACATTTTGTCCGTCTGTCTGTACGTCCGGCATAAATCTACTATCATAAATCTACATATCACATAAATCTACTATCTGTCGGCGAATTTCCCATTGAATTAGCATTGAAATTCAATTTTGAGTCATTTAAATCACTGTTGCCAAATCAACAATGGCATGAGAAACTTTATTTATTTAAACATATTTGAAGCAAAATAATATTTTCATGAATCAGTTTGGAATGACGTCATAAAGGGTAGCACAATTCGATTCTTTGATTATTCATTAATTATCTACCAAGAAAGCGGCAAGGCATACTTTTGCATGCAATTATGCTTAGTTTTAATTTACATTTCTTATTTTTTAATGCAGTTCGGAGTAGTTTCATTACTTTTGTTATCAATAAATATTTAATTATTCTTCGAACTACAAATAAATCACGAGCAGATGATAAATAATATTTAATTAATTTGCGAAACAATATTAAGGAAAATAGTTGATTTTGGGTTTTAGAAGTTTAAATTATAGCTGGGTGCTGTGTTTCGATTTTTTTTCTAATGTGTATAAATCTAGTGTAGAAACGGCTGTTGATGATATTTACTTTAGGAACCTAGTTTTTTCCCCCGATTAGAACTTCAGTAAGTATTTAAGTAACAGGAAAGTAGGCTATTTTAGTTCTTTATGAACTTCTTGTTTTAAATAATTTTCCAAGTAATCTGAAAAAACAAAATCGTGCAGTGAAAGGTTCAATTATCATAAATATGATTCATTGCTAAAACATACACAGAAGTGCACGATGCGCGACTTATTTTTTTCTTCGGCTAATAGCAGCCGGAAAGAAATAATAAGTTTTAAAAGTTAAGAATAATAATAATAAATAAAGTTAAGAAATTTTACTTACTTAAAAAATAGTAGTAGAACTCGGTGAGCTGGGATATCTTCAAAAGAGAAAGAAGAAGGGTTACGTACAGAAAACTTATTTTATAAATTAATAAAATAATGAATAATATAAACTAAGTTTGGTAAAAAAATTTCAGAATTTTCCAAAATCTCGCCAAATGTCGGTATTTCGGCGACTTTAACAAGCACTATTTAGAGAAAAGAACGTTTTGAAAAAGTTGACTGGCGAGAAAATGGATAAAAATAATCCCAAAAATCGTAAATGAGGAAAAAAAACAATACCTTTATCGAAAATGCGCCAACTCGGAGAATGGTTGCCAGAAAACAATTATTTATCGCCAAATGTGAAAAAAATCGCGCCTAGGGTGACCGTACAGTAAATCTGATCTTTGCTTTACTATTATTTTCAATGTGTTTGTCAAAATATATCAGTTTTTTTATTACTTGCTACTATAAAGTGATTATTATATTAAGAATATTTATTTAAAAATTAATTTGTAGCCTAATTCATTACATATTATTCTCAGACAAACGCAGAAAATAATAGAAAAGATAAACAAAGATAAAAATAATAGAAAGATTGCAAAGATAAACTTGAGTGATTTGTATAACAATTATTAATACGTACTCATTGTCAAACAATTTTTTTAACAAAATACCAATAGCATTAACCACTTTTTAAGTTAAAAACAAACCTTAAAATCTAATAAATCAACCTATACATGAAAAACAGTAAAAAAAAATTAAGTTTTTCTCATTTGAACAATTTATTAATTACGTATTCGTTTTGAATCTAAAATGTATGATAATTAATGATGGAAAATCTTCAAAAGATAAAGAAAGAAAGAAGAGTTACGCACTAAAAATGTATCTTATTTTATAAATTAATAAAATAATGAATAATATAAATTATGTTTGCTTTACTATATTATTTTCAACGTGTTTGTCAAAATATAGCATTTTTTAAAATTAATTTCTACTAACTATTATTGTATTATGAGAATATTTATGCAAAAATAATTTGTAAGCATAATTCATTATATAAATATTCCTTGACAAACACGCAGAAAATAATAGCAAAACAAAGATAAAACTTGAATGTTTCGTTTAACAATTATCATAAAAACGTATACTCGATAACAAGAATTAAAAAATACTGTCCACACTTTTTACCTAATAAATGGATAATATAGTGGAGATACAAAGAAATTAAGCAGAAGAAAAGTAATTATTAGTGTCTGTCTCGACCATAGATCTCATAGTTAAAGTATTAGATTGGCAGATCACGTGACATCCAGTGCTAATGACGGGACGCGCATGGAGGCCGGGGCAAAATGGACAGTGTTGCGGCCACTTTAAGGAGAAAAACCAATACGATACGAAACTGGTTATTATAGACTTAGAGTGGTAAAAGTTAACTTATACAAATATATACATTAAAAGAAGCTTTACATAAATGCGTAATTTTTCATAAGTCATTATATAATAAATTATACATAAACTGCGTTTAATAATTATCTGAAAATAGTACTCAAGAAATAAGAAGCCAATTATACATTTAGAAGAAGCCAATTATATATTTAAATAAAATTAGAAACCACGACTGGTTACGTTATTTTTTCCCCACCATTTAATATAATTAAATTATGCATCTGGAAATAAAAAGTAACATACCAGCAGATAGGAAAAAAGGCCCATCCATAACAAAAAAGATGAAGAAATCAAGCGAACTTGTCACGTATCAAAGCAACAGCAATCACAAGACACAGAGCACACCATCACCAAGAAGCAAAAAGTTAGAAATAAGACAAACAATTTTAGCCACGGAAATGAATTTTGGTAAGTCAGAAATTAGGCGGAGTTAAGGAAACCTACGAACTGCGATTGGATATTAACTTAGAAAGAAGGTGGGGCAAGTATATGTGGTTTGGCGTGCTTTTAGAACCATGCCCATACAGTAAATAATTTAAGAATTATTGAAATTTTTAAGATAGTAAGTATAAGCGATTTTTGAATGTGAATGTATAAATATTTTGAAGTCAATCTGTAATACTTTCACTATTTTTCAAAAGAACTATAAATATTGTCGTTTAATATAATAACTTTTTAATCAGTATATGGAAAAACTGCCAAAAATAGCAACCTTTGGCGCCAATTCACCGATTTTCTTATACTCTCTAGGATTAGACTCCGGGGTGCCCAGACTTGCCTAAAATCAGCCAGTTTGGCTACTTAACGGTTCGCTTGGCTGCTAAAATTTTTAAACGTTAACCAAAGCTGTTTTGGGTTAATGAATTGTTTAATGTTTGTTTTAACTTGTTTCTTTTAGTTCATTATCGAATATTTTTTAGCATTTTGTTCATTTTCTTGTGTTAACTCGTGATTTTAAATTCAAAATTCACGCTTATTTGGTAAGTTATGCCGAAAGTGACATATCGTACTGCATGCCTCATCGCAATTAGCGAAATAAAGGTTATATAGGCTAATTTTGGCTGTTTTGAGTCTCAACTTGGCGATTTTCCGTTTCGTCTGGCAACCGGAGCCTCTGACTGAGATGAGAGATGACCATGAGTCTTCATTTCTTATTTTGTTTTGACTGACATAAGTTAGGTCGGGTTTCCATATCACCAAAGTAGTGAGGAAGTGGGAGATAAAAAAATCACAACTGAAAAATTAAAATTCGCTTAAAACGGGAGTTTTAGCGCTGAAAATTTCGCAAAAGGAAAAGAGACTCGCCTCAAATATTTTTTTCCTGTATAGACAAGTTATAGAACTACTTGCTGTAGAAGTTGAGGAATTTTTCTTTATTTTTTTAAAAAAAATTTCAAAACTGCTGAAAATCGTATTTTCGCCACTTTTAACGTAAAATATCTCAAAAGGGACTGAGTGAAAAAATTTAAAATTATTACAGGTAGTACCTCTTTATGACATAAACAAGTGACAAAAATTTTGTATGGTATTTTGAGCTGTTTCCAGAGATACAGTGCACCAAAGTTGGGCAAAAACTGCCCAACAGACCCCTCAGAATGTAACAGTTTTCAATGGTAAAATTCCATGAATCGAATATGAATATTTAACTGAAATATTAAACGAAATGTTCTAATCATTTAATAAATTTAATTTAGCCAAGACAAATTTAAACTTAGGATTTTTTTTTGTAAATTTGTCTTGCCTAAATTAAATTTATTACAGGAAAAATATTTAAGGCGAGTCTCTTTTCCTTTTACCAAATTTTCAGCGCTAAAACTCCCATTTTAAGCGAATTTTCATTTTTCAGTTGCGATTTTTTATCTCCCGCTTCCTCACTGCTAATATTATGCGCTGGCAAACTATTTATAGAATCATTCTGATCATTTTCTTTCATCTTGGTATCTATAAAATCCACAGAGTTATATGCATTTAAGTGAAAGTAGTTTTCAGTCGAAAATCTGTTTTGAAGCAAAGTTAAAATGGCCGCCAAAAAAAATTATAGGCTCCCAAAATTTTTTACTTTGGCTTTGAACTCGCCCAGTATTAGGAAATATATATGGTAAAAAAAAATTAGGAAAATAAAAAATGTTGAGCAACAGGTCCGGGTGATTTGTAATGGATTGGGGGACGTACATAAATTATGTCACGCAAAATTTTTACTTTTTTTTACCCCTCCCTCCCCCTATGTCACGCTGCGTCACGTTTGATGGAACACCTCCCCCTAAAATTAAGTCACATTATTGCACCCCCCCCCTTTTAAAAAAGTTAATTTTAAAATTTATCTTTGTTTTTGAAATTTGAAAAAAAATGCAGATTTATATATTTTTTAAAAATGAACTTTTTTCAAAAATTAAAGAAAAAAAGTAGAATTTATATTGGTTAAATAATTTATTCATAAGAATAGACCGACATTGTATTTACATTTCCGTTGTCCAAGGACTAACTAGGCCTTCGCTAATGTGTTCTAAAAAAGGGGGTTTGGGTGTAAGGGATCTGTTTAGTTCCGGGTCTTTTGATGTTTGTCGTCCCCCAATCTTCACGTCCCTGCTTATTCCGATCTAAACCGAAAAAAATTGCACTGTGCGTCGGGCCTTTGAAGTATAAATATTCATTTTAGGAATTGAAAGTTGAAACGAAAAATGTAATATTTTAAAGCTTTGTGTTGCGTTCTTTTCATTTCTAGTTGCTGTATAAACATTGAAGTGAAAAACCATTTAGCGTGTTGCAAAGTACCGTTACGAAAAGGCCTGTAAAATATAGGAGACTAATAATGCCAACGTTGTGGCAGATAATAATCAGATAATAAAGATCTAGATGTGGATTTTATAGATACCAAGATGAAAGAAAATGATCAGAATGATTCTATAAATAGTTTGCCAGCGCATAATATTAGCAGTGAGGAAGCGGGAGATAAAAAATCACAACTGAAAAATGAAAATTCGCTTAAAATGGGAGTTTTAGCGCTGAAAATTGTGGTATAAGGAAAAGAGACTCGCCTTAAATATTTTTCCTGTAATAAATTTAATTTAGGCAAGACAAATTTACAAAAAACATTTTTTCCTAAGTTTAAATTTGTCTTGGCTAAATTAAATTTATTAAATGATTAGAACATTTCGTTTAATATTTCAGTTACATATTCAAATTCAATTCATGGAATTTTATCCCTCTTTCTGAAATGAAGTGTTTATGATAAAAAAAAAGATTTCAGATTTTAAAAAAAAAAAAACTACATTTGATGTAAAACAAATTTTTTCTTGCAAAAGTGAAATTTTCCGAATCGTTACGTCACGCAAGCGATTACCCCTCTCCCCCTCCATGTCACGATCCATCACGTTGGCGCATACCCCTCCCCCCCCCCCTTTGAGCGTGACGTAGTTTATGTACGTACCCAAACAGTCATTCTTTGATTTTTTAATCAACGCTTTTTGAAGAATAAACGAATGACAATGGTGATTTTAATTCTAATAATAACAGGCAAAAAGATGCCAAACACATCATTAATTCTATATTAAACATTTTTTAAATTTGGCTAGTTTCATTTAAATTTTATTTCGAAAATTCAATAATTATTACTTATCGTTTGCAAAAATTAATCTATATTTTAAAGAACAAATATGTAATATTCCTCGCTTTTAAATAAAATGAAAATATTTCATATGAAAATCATATAAGAATCTCGTAGTGAAATAATTAAAATGGCTTCCTATGCTTTTTTAAATGAGCATTCAATTATGCAGATTTTTTTAAATAATTGAAGTACTTCGAATTCGAATTCTTTTCTGAAATGTTCAATGTATTCTAATTTCGAAAGCGCAGAATGTTTTGACGTATCACACTCGTCCGTAGCATTTGTAGTTCGGGATATGAAAGTGGGCGACGGACAGACAGACGGACTGAACGATTATAATACCTTCCACTTTTTACGTTATAAACGTAGTGTGGAAGCTAAAACTATAATAGCAACGCATTAATTTTCTTACTTGTGAAGGGAATTACTACCACCATCTTGTGTGAATTCCGATCTCGTCCTACAGCGCAGACAGTCATACTTTGATTTTTTTAAATCAACGCTTTGTGAAGAATAAAATGACGCGTGTAACATTGAACTAACGTTGAGTGCTTCGCATTGCCACGCCACAGGTCCGGGGATCGAATCCCGGATTGGGCGAGGTTGACCCATCCTTTTATCCCTTGAGTGGGTCGATAAAATGGGTACCAAGCATGCTTGGGAACTAAACACTGGGGGTTCCGCGTGAGGCTGACCACCTTACCGGGACATATGCCTAGCACCCCAGAGCCCTGGGTCACGAAGGCTGAAATGGGCACGGCAGGCCTTGGCCCAGTAATGGTCTGTTGCGCCGAGGAGTTTAGTTTTTTGTAGGGTTACTTGCCGACTTTCTGTCGGCTTCACTCTTTTTCTCAAGCATCTCCGTCTTTTTAACTCCATGCCAAGTCGGCAAAGTTGCATTCCCTCAGGACAGGATGTGAAACTGATACCCGGAGGCATCATCTGGATAAGCACCAAGAACCCATAAATTGTGGGTGGTGCCGACGCCCCCACCCTTCTTGGGTGTATTTCGGGGGTCAGGGAGACGAAATGAATGTTCTTAGGGGGCCACCGAAAATCACCAAATATCATGTAGGAGAGTTTCGTCAAATATCACGCATTTTTTCTCCGTAAAAAAAGTCAGCGGTAAATTCCAGTAAAATATGTTTCCGACTTAAATCTGGCAAATTTTACATGGAACATCACTTTACATCGTGACTTTCTGAAACATATTTTCACATGTTTGAGCTTTTAAAAAAACCATTTAAAATTCACTATAAAGAAATAAAAAAAAAATACGAAATTTGAAAAAATTCATGCGAGATATCGGGGGTGGGGGCGAGACATACATAACGAAATTTTACCAGGGGCGAGGGGGTAAAAAAACGTCAAAGTAGAATCACATGAACAATGGACGCCCCCTTATTATTTAAAACAGAGCCCGATCCAGACTTCTATACAAAAGGAAGTCAACTTTTTACACAGGGCAATAATGTCGCCGACAAAAAATCGAACTTATTTCCATACTTGTATAATAACCTCACGCCGATTTGGAATTTGTTGAATACCAAACTATTTTGACTCGATTTGAGCAAATAAACAGTTTAACATAAAGTAACAGAAAAACAGCCAAGTGCTTTACAAGTTTTCAAAAGTCAAGTCACAAGAAGAGAGATTGTGAGAGAAATGTTTCAAGTGAAAAAAAAACACGGTGACACAAAAAACATGTTCTTGCCTTGTCTTGAAGGGGTTAGGTTGAATTATCGCCGCACTAGAGCTACACGAGGGCTACCGGCGAAGGGCATCGCAATTTATCACATCAGTCAAGTGACGAGCCGATATTTAAGGGGATACGATACAAAGATATTGTGAATAATAAGTAAAAACTGAAAAATCGATATTTTGACCAATTTTTGGGTACCGTATCCCCTTAAGGGGGAATGGGCGCGCTGGACCGGGGGTCTCCAAAGCAAAGTGCCTCAGTGTTAATCCTATGGAGAAAAAAATATTTTCTCTGCCACATTTCTCCGGCTGTATTGAATATTTTTGCAAGCGGATTTTTTTTTGTGATAAATGTAGCTGACTTACAGGGCCCGACAATCACACTTTTTGAAATTGGTTCAATATTTTTTTTTAATTTTCAATAAATAATTTTGCATAAAATATTAGAAGGAATTTTAAAAAGTGGGAAGACCTGTAAGCTATCTACATTTATTATTTAAAAAAAAAGCGTTTAATTATTGTAAAAATATTCAATACATCCGGAGAAATGTGTCAGAGAAAATAGTTTTTTCCCATTGGATTTACACTGAAGCACTTGAGTTTGGAGACCCGCAATCTAGCACTATGACAGGCCCCGCAGTAAGCTCGGCAAAGCCAGACATTTGTCCGCAGCGACACATTTGGACTACAGAATTTTGCAAATTAAAAAGCAAAAATTAAAACGATAAAAAATAAGTTGAATCTATTATTTTTAAAATTTATAATTGTAATCTTGCTTTTTTCTGTTTTGTACTTCTATAGAATCCATTTTTATGTATCCGAATACCTATTTTTATTGCAATTTAAACTTTTTTTCAAAAAGAAAATTGAACTCACCATTAAAATAAATGTTTTCATTAGGGCGGCCATTTTTCTTTTGGTCCGGGCGTCCGGTTCAGAAGAAATAGGCTCTGAAATGAAAGAGTTTCTTTTCAAATCTTTACTATGTATTCAAGTATAATAATTTTCCTGTGTTATACGAATAAAATAAATAATAAATTTATTTAATTGACATTTAAAAAAAAAATACTTTTCAGATACATTTTTCAAAAAAATTGCATCCTCCATTTTATTCGGATTTTAACGAAGGGAAAGAAAGACTACGTTTTGAGGTAACTTATCCATCTATTTTAGGCTAATAAACAAATTTAAAAGTCATTAACTTGAATATATGGCACGAATGACAGATATATCATTAAAATGTTAGTTACTTCTATTTTTCATTCGTCTCATCAGATATTTGCTTTTGCAACTGAACCTTTTGATTTGAAAGCTATACCAAGAAACTTCAAAACACAGAATCATCAACGTCCATTCCCGAACTTGGATATCCAATCCAAACAGCAGCTGCATCGAACGATCAAACGATACTTAACTTAAGAAACAAAAGAGAGAAAATAGAAAAACTTCAACAGTATGATCTAAACTAATGAGAACGGACCGTTCCTTTCCACTAACACTTATCTTTCGATTTTTTTTTTGTTCAAAATATCAGTTTAGCCTAGAGTTACTCCCTATAGACTACTCATCAAACGCATTTTTGATTTCCCACGAAACGTTGAAAATCGAAGAAAGGTGCTAATTAACTTTGAAATGTTGTCTTATAGATAGTTGGTTTTATTTTGATTTTGTTGATTGGATAAAAAATTGTTTGGTTAGGTTAGTTTGAATTATCGTCGCATAAGAGCTACACTGTGTCACTCTAGGTACATTAATGTCACGAAATATCTATCACCATTGGGGGGGGGGGGGTCGAGACATCACCAAAATCCCATCACGTAATTTATGGACGTCCCCTAAGGGAATCCCTCCTGAGATTTATTGCTAGCGGCCTTCAGATTCGGCACCTTTATAAGTTTCCACTCTCTTCACCAGCTGGATTTTGTGGAATCCAGTTACTCCCCAACTGCTCCAGAATGAAAACAAACACCCCTGATGAAAGACACACCCGAAATCTTTTGGTCTCTAACCATACCGCACCCGGTTGGGAACTTAGACCTCGAATGACTCACCAAGGATGAAGGCAACGACCCCCTTCAATGCCACCCACTTCCAAAGGATTTTTTTTTTACCCCAGTAGCCTCTTTCCCCACTCATTGCAACTAAGAAATGTCTCTTCCTATTTGGTTAATTTTTTTGGTTTAGGTTGAATTATACACGAGTTACTAATACTTTCCCTATTTGGTCAGTTTCAATTATCGTCCCACTCTACACGAGGGCTAATTGGCGACGGGCGTCATAATTTAAAACCACAGTCAAGGGACAAGCCGAGATCAGAATGGGCACTCAACCCAACCGTCCAGGGCGACATCGTACGCAGCGTTGGGACTATTTAAACGTGAAAGTTGGGATTATATTTAACGTGCACTCCCTCCTACACAGGGTATTTATTCGTCGGACATTTTTTAGCTGTATGGGCCTTTTATAATTTTCTTATTTGGAAATTCGCAAACAACGACTAATTAATGTTGCTAAGAATGAAATTTATAGGGGAGGGTAATCGTTCGCCTCACTCGATATTCGCCCTTACGATAAGTTTCGCTACTCGTATATGAAGACATGACAGCTGAAGTGAAATACTTTGTTTTAGTTAATACGCTTCGAAATATCGGTAGTCTGCACTTCAAGTTAAAAAATTATGACAAAATATGCACACAAGGGGAGTAGCGGGGAGGCAGGGGTGTAGTGAAGAATACTCCAGTTTGCCTATCGACAGATAAACTGTTTATAAACTGTTTTTTTCTTCAGTCTCAGTTGACTTGTTTCTGACGATTTAAAAAAAAATGCAGACCAACTGAAAAATATTCTGCCGATGGACGAATTTCTTTTCGCTTTTGTCTCCTAAAGCTGTATGAAAACATAAAGTCCGCATAATAATTACTTCGCGGTAAATGATAATCTGACCTTCAAGGGTTCAATTTACCTTTTTTGGCGAATTCACAAGATGTGCCGAATTGCCGAGATTTACGATAGCCGAGAATTTCGCAGTTAACAAATTTAGTAATTATAAATTTTTTTTAAATAATCGATATTTGTCTATCTTTGAAGTTTTGAAAATTTTCTGACATGAAAGGTTTCGCAATCACTATAGGAAAATTGCGAATTCACAGAAATCTATTGTCGAGATTTCATAATTTTCCTTTTCCGATTATCCAAAATAGTTGTTACGATTCGCGATTTGCCATTTTCCAAGTATCTTCGAATATTCGCGATTTTTCGAATTGAATCTATCTTAGGAGTTTGGAGAACTACCAATGTTACGAAAAAAAAATCGACTTTCCTAATTTAATATTTTAGCCTATCGCGGCTTAACTTAAAATTTATGATTACACAGGAAAAACGCAAGCGATTTAAAATAGATAGTTTAAACTAACAGCTGTAATAAATCAATTAAAATGATCTTCAAAAAATACAAAAACAAAAAAAAATATGAAAAAACTAAAAATCTGAGGCTTTTTATGTTAACATTCGGATTTAAAGCCATTGAGTGACTAATTTTGCATCTTGCCTTCCACCCCCACCCCCATTTATCGTTCCCCGCTGCATACATAGATTAATGAAAAATATAATATTTCCGGTAGGTTTTTATTAGATTTCTTTATGCATAAGACTTTATTTATAATAAAAGAAAAGTAGATTAACAATCTAATTCTAATAATGCGATTCTAAAATACCATTATTTAAGTGAATTTAGTTTTAACTTAGATTTGCAACTGAACCTTTGGACATTTTGATACACAAAAAATTCATTCAAAAAATCATTAACGCCCAAACAAAAACTCAATTATTCCAAACAGCAGCTACCTCATTGGACGATGGTGAGAAAGATACTAGAAAATTGCTTACGGTGCATATTTTGTCTGCTTTTTCTTTGTGAAGCGTGAAAATATTTTGAACACGTGTCTTTTGGAATGAAGTTAGATCATTTGAAACAAAGAGAAAGAAACGGACTCTACGGGTACGACCTGTAATAAAAAGATCGAACCTTTTCTTTCCAACAACACTTTTAATGTGAAGATATATCAAGAATAGGCTACCCTTAACCCAGTGGCCAGGCACCTTTTCAACGAAAGTACTAAATTTAGAGACATTTTAGCGGCTTTGTTAGACGCAACCACACTTTACAAATATTTTATTTAAGGGGGAATGGGCGCGCTGGACCGGGGTCTCCAAAGCAAAGTGCATCAGTGTTAATCCTATAGAGAAAAAATATTTTCTCCGAAGCATTTCTCCGGCTGTATTGAATATTTTTACAGGATCCGACTTAATGATGGATCCGACTTGAATATCTTACAAGTGCCGACCTGCCCACTTTTTGAAATGGGTTCGAATATTTTTTTTTAAATTTCCAATAAATAATTTTACACAAAATAGTCGAAGCAATTTCAAAAGTGGGAAGATAGAGACCTGTAAGTTATCTATACATTTATTATTTAAAAAAAAAGTTTGTAAAAATATTCAATACAGCCAGAGAAATGCGGCAGAGAAAAGTTTTTTTCCCATTGGATTAACACTGAGGCACTTAAGTTTGGAGACCCGCGGTCCAGCGCGCCCATTCCCCCGTAAGTACAAATTATTATAAGTCATTATCATTTTTATAAAAACACCAGTTAAATATTAGAAATGAGAGGTACGACATCAATAATTGTGCCATTTAATTAAGTGATTGAATTATAAACTAATTTTCATTAATTAATCCGTTCCGTCGGCCAAAACAAATGCATAGAAGCGAAAATTATAAATATATAAAATTATAACTATAATTATTTTTACTAATCTAAAATGGTTTTTAAAACGTTGTTTTAGTTTTAAAGCGTTGTTTTAGATTTGAAGAAAAAATTTTTTTTTTGGTAAGTTATCTTGAATCAAAAATTTTCAATTTCAAGGTTTTTCTTAATGAAGGCGATAAAAAATACCAAAGCGTCGCAGATTTCAAAGGCCTTGACTCAATTTCGGCAATTCAGTTTTTCATATTTTAACGACTTCGCCTCGAGGCAAAGAAAGCTTCTCCCCTTATACAAATAAGACTTTAAAGAACAATATAAAAAGTAAAGTAAACATATTAAAACAAAATGAAATTTGAAGGGTATTTACTCGGAGTTATATTACGAATAAATTTTGGAGAAAGGGGGAAATTAGTTTAAATATGTATTTAAAGTGGACAGCTGCTTTAGTCATTTAGACTTCAGAGTCTCGACACATTCTACAATCAAAACTGCAACTAACTGTCGAGGCTTATTATTTACAGTTTTATACGCGAATCCATGAAAAGAACAAGACATATACTTTTCATTTAAAATACCAGGCGAAAATTAACGAATTGATCTCACAAGTTCTTTGTGTTCGAATGTTTAGAGGAGAAAAGTCCCAAACATCCTTGCAACTCGACACCCTATTTCTAGTAAGTCACTCGGCAGCACCCCCTCCCCGCTCATAAATCTGTCAACTTGATGCAGGTGGTTGAAAAGTGTCTCTGGCTCGTTAATTGGAAGTTTTCGATATCTTTGTTTGGGTCTAAACATTCAGAAAAAAAAGCATTGCACAAGTGCCTCAGTGTTAATTTAGAATGAGAAAAAATCTATTTTTCTCTTTATAATTAAGATAATATAAAAGAATCAATTAAACTATAAAATATTAGGTTAGTCGAAATAATTTTATGGGATTGTTTTGTTTGAAAAATTCAATTGGCTTGGCGTGGATTTGTGTTATAATTTAAAGAGTGCCTTGGTGTGTATCTTGAATACGATTGAATAAGCAAAACAAAGATTTGATATTTATCATTAAAGATGAAGACTAGTCTTAAATTATAAAAAATATATTGCACGAGTGTACTCTTATTGATATACCAAACAGCTATAATAAAGCTACCATTCTTAACCCGGCAAAAGGCTCAGGGGGCTTAAGGCTCAAAGGCTTATACCCCAATTAATTGTTTAGAATTAATATTCTTATGTTACTTATTTTTTTCAAAGTTTTCCAAACGTTTAGAATTGGTTAGAAAGTCACTCGGTCAACTTGTGTCCTGAATTTATCTACGGCAGAGATACCCCGAAACAAATAATCACCATCAAAATGTGTTGCAATAGCCCGCGCTTGTTCCCGGGTTAATTTTATGATTTGCGCTAAGTTTCCAAGTAATGAAACTTGACAAATAAGCTAAACGTTGTACTTTAACAAAACTTGATGCATATAGAAATCTTTAATTTTTCATGATCACCCAGTCACCAATAACAAATCCGAGGGAGAGAGATCCGCATAACACATTTATTCAAAAAGGGAAACAACTGCTACAAGATGTTATTAAAATTAATTAAATTCAGAAATACATGACCTCAGTGGCTCACAATAACCCTTCCAATTCATCGTGGCTATTTTATAGCATTTAAGATAACTGAAAAGTTACCCCGTCAGTTTTTCTTGGGGGAAGGGGCTTTCTTTTTAGCCTACTTTTCTTTTTTAATTCAAAAGAATTAAAACAAGAAGTTCATAAAGAACTAAAATAGCCTACTTTCCTGTTACTTAAATACTTACTGAAGTTCTAATCGGGAAAAAAACTAGGTTCCTAAAGTAAATATCATCAACAGCCGTTTCTACACTAGATTTATACACATTAGAAAAAAAAATCGAAACACAGCACCCAGCTATAATTTAAACTTCTAAAAGCCAAAATCAACTATTTTCCTTAATATTCGTTCGCAAATTAATTAAATAGTATTTATCACCTGCTCGTGATTTATTTGTAGTTCGAAGAATAAATATTTATTAATAAAAAAAGTAATGAAACTACTCCGAACTGCATTAAAAAACAAGAAATGTAAATTAAAACTAAGCATAATTGCATGCAAAAGTATGCCTTGCCGCTTTCTTGGTAGATAATTAATGAATAATCAAAGAATCAAATTGTTCTACATTTAATGACGTCATTCCAAACTGATTCATGAAAATATTATTTTGCTTCAAATATGTTTAAATAAAGTTTCTCATGCCATTGTTGATTTGGCAACAGTGATTTAAATGACTCAAAATTGAATTTCAATGCTAATTCAATGGGAAATTCGCCAAAAGATAGTAGATTTATGTCCGTCCGGACGTACAGACAGACGGACAAAAAGTATGAAAGTTGGGTATCTGAGGTCATAGCTTTCTAACAAAAAAAGAATTTTTAAGATCCGATGATTAGAACCGATTTTGGAAGAGGGGTACAGACAGACGTACAGACAGACAGACAAACGGACAGACAGGCGGACAGACAGACGGACAGACATACGAACAGACAGACAGATGGACATCAACCGCATTTCAATACCTACAGTGATTTAAATGACTCAAAATTGAATTTCAATGCTAATTCAATGGGAAATTCGCCGACAGATAGTAGATTTATGTCCGTCCGGACGTACAGACAGACAGACGGACAAAAAGTATGAAAGTTGGGTATCTGAGGTCATAGCTTTCTAACAAAAAAGAATTTTTAAGATCCGATGATTAGAACCGATTTTGGAAGGGGGGTACAGACAGACAGACAGGCGGACAGACATACGGACAGACATACGAACAGACAGACAGATGGACAGACAGACAGATGGACATCAACCGCATTTCAATACCTACAGTGATTTAAATGACTCAAAATTGAATTTCAATGCTAATTCAATGGGAAATTCGCCGACAGATAGTAGATTTATGTCCGTCCGGACGTACAGACAGACGGACAAAAAGTATGAAAGTTGGGTATCTGAGGTCATAGCTTTCTAACAAAAAAAGAATTTTTAAGATCCGATGATTAGAACCGATTTTGGAAGGGGGGTACAGACAGACAGACAAACGGACAGACAGGCGGACAGACAGGCGGACAGACAGGCGGACAGACATACGAACAGACAGACATACGAACAGACAGACAGATGGACATCAACCGCATTTCAATACCTACAGTGATTTAAATGACTCAAAATTGAATTTCAATGCTAATTCAATGGGAAATTCGCCGACAGATAGAAGATTTATGTCCGTCCGGACGTACAGACAGACAGACGGACAAAAAGTATGAAAGTTGGGTATCTGAGGTCATAGCTTTCTAACAAAAAAGAATTTTTAAGATCCGATGATTAGAACCGATTTTGGAAGGGGGGTACAGACAGACAGACAGGCGGACAGACAGACGGACAGACATACGGACAGACATACGAACAGACAGACAGATGGACAGACAGACAGATGGACATCAACCGCATTTCATACCTACAGTGATTTAAATGACTCAAAATTGAATTTCAATGCTAATTCTATGGGAAATTCGCCGACAGATAGTAGATTTATGTCCGTCCGGACGTACAGACAGACGGACAAAAAGTATGAAAGTTGGGTATCTGAGGTTATAGCTTTCTAACAAAAAAAGAATTTTTAAGATCCGATGATTAGAACCGATTTTGGAAGGGGGGTACAAACAGACAGACGGACAGACGGACATCGACCGCATGTCAATACCTACTTTTTCATTTTTTTAATTCTTTCGAATTAAAAAAAGAAAAGTAGGCTAAAAAATGAAAAAGTAGGTATTGACATGCGGTCGATGTCCGTCTGTCTGTCCGTACCCCCCTTCCAAAATCGGTTCTATCCATCGGATCTTAAAAATTCTTTTTTTGTTAGAAAGCTATGACCTCAGATACCCAACTTTCATACTTTTTGTCCGTCTGTCTCTACGTCCGGACGGACATAAATCTACTATCTGTCGGCGAATTTCCCATTGAATTAGCATTGAAATTCAATTTTGAGTCATTTAAATCACTGTTGCCAAATCAACAATGGCATGAGAAACTTTATTTATTTCAACATATTTGAAGCAAAATAATATTTTCATGAATCAGTTTGGAATGACGTCATAAAATGTAGCACAATTTGATTCTTTGATTATTCATTAATTATCTAACAAGAAAGCGGCAAGGCATACTTTTGCATACAATTATGCTTAGTTTTAATTTACATTTCTTATTTTTTTTAATGCAGTTTGGAGTTTCATTACTTTTGTTATTAATAAATATTTAATTATTTCTCGAACTACAATAAATCGCGAGCAGACGATAAATAGTATTTAATTAATTTGCGAAATAATATTAAGGAAAATAGTTGATTTTGGCTTTTAGAAGTTTAAATTATTAGCTGGATGCTGTGTTTCGATTTTTTTTCTAATATGTATAAATCTAGTGTAGAAACGGCTGTTGATGATATTTACTGTTAGAAACCTAGCTTTTTCCCGATTAGAACTTCAGTAAGTATTTAAGTAACAGGAAAGTAGGCTATTTTAGTTCTTTATGAACTTCTTGTTTTCGTTGACCCCCTGTTGCTTCGCGCCTAGGATGATTCTACTCGCCCCATAAGACTTTGAAAGACCAGACCGGAAACTGGCCAGTGACTATGGGTCGGATTAGACATTTGGGGAGTCTGGACGCACGATAGGTTCATACTTAAAGATAGAAATAGTCTGAAATGGACTGCTCATTTTTAACGGAAGATAACCATAACAAAAGCAGAAAACAAGACCCTGAAATTAGTCATGATTATTTATGAAGACATATCTACAATCAAGTCAAGCAAAAACAGGTGCTATTAATTAAATGGAAGCAAAACCCAAGAATGCAAAAAAGTTTTTGTCAATTTATTTAATAGCGTAGGATAACTTGACGTTATATTACTTATTAAGGGATAAGGAAATCAATGTGGGACATCAGAGTGCATTACATTTATTTAGTTACTTAATTTTTTTTATTAGTTTCAATAAGATTGATTTCAATCAACACGAGTTTGGAGGACCAACTTTTTTTTGAAATTACGTTTACGTTTGGAAATAATAAAAGCATTTTTACATAAACTATTTTTTTCATACTTTTAAAATCCATAATAGAATTTTAAAAAATTGTTTATTAATACAATACAAATGAATGATGGTAACTAACAAACAAATTTATTTTGGAAGATAAACAAATTTTTTTTTACATATCCCTGGGTCAAAATTAGACCAGTTCCATAATGTTCATGACCCTGAGAAAGTCCAAAAATAAAAGTGGGTCGTCGTTGATGTCCTTCCACGTCAAACCCAGGCAATGGAGTAATAATAACTAAATCTATTTTATTTATAACATTTCAAACAGCTATAACTAAGTTTTTAATTTTGTTTATATAAAACAAATTAATGTAATAACTCACGTATACGTAAAAACAATGTATGGGTATATCATTTATATATAACTGACTGTTTTTTTTTCTTTTTTTTTAAAGAAAAAATAAAGATCTACAATAAAGCTTTGCTTTGAACTGAATTCATGGAAATGAGCATTTTATAAAAAATATTTCTTGATGATAATAGGGAACCCTATGTAAATGAAATTAATAGTAGACTAATTAGGAGAAATTTACCTTGTGTGAAATCTCCTTCATATTCACCGTCATCTTGGCGATGATTTTTTTTTCTTTTCTGAAAAAATGTTAACCCATTAAAATTCGATTGTTGTTAAAAAAAAACAAGCATTCTTTCTTCGGTAAAAAACCAAAGTTGACACCCTAAAAATACTACTCTGCCATGCCGTTATTACTAAAAATTCCTGTCATAAAAATAGTTATTTTTTCAAGTACTTTTTACATTCTAAGTCTCTCTAAAATCCTGCAGTGAAGGGTCAAAGTCTTGTCGAGAAAATAACCATTTTATTATTTTTTTTTTGTTTTATAATTTTTCTATAATATATATTTATCTATAATATATATTTATCCCTTAATAAGTCTATAACATTTAAATTTTGGAATGAGAAAGTACTTCTTAAAAACTAAACACAATATTTTTAGTGGACGTTTGTTTCAGTCATTTATAGTTTTGACCAGGGATTGGAGTAACGCGTTACTTGTAACGCCGTTACTTGTAACAGTTACTTTTTTAAGGTAACGTCGGGTAACGCCGTTACATTTTTCGGAAAGTAACTGTAACTGTAACTTAGTTACTTTTAGCGGTAACGAAGTAACGAAAAATTGCGTTACTTTTCCGTTACTTTCCGAAGGCTGTCTGATGCTTATTTATAAATTCCACTCCTAAGAGAGAGAGAGAGAGAGAGAGAGAGAGAAAGGGAACACTTCGCATTCCCGAAATATGAGCTTTTCTTGGGAGGGAAAAAGCAAACTAGCATTGTAAATCATCGTGACGGCTGTTTTCAGCCAGAATTGTTAAAGTACAAATGTTTCTCCTTGTCTGTTTACCTTTCCAAGTATCACATTATAAGATCCGTAATTACAGGTTTCTACCGAAAAGAAGGGTTTTGAAATAAATCACGCTGATTGTCAAGCAGGTTGTCGTTCGGCAAGTTTCGACCAGTGCAAACCCCTTTGTGTTGCCTGAATCTGAATGGGTTCTACAGCAATGACCAACAACAAAGTATCTCCCCTTGAAGAAGCGGGGGGGGGGGGGGGGAGAGAGAGAGGGCACGTTCACACCTATTTCTTGGATTGAACCAGGATTGAAATTAAATAACAAAAATTATTTATAATTTCAGCATATTTTGTTTGTGCTTATGTTTCGTTAATAATGATTTTCTTTGAAAAATGGTAAGATGGCTAAATTACAATTTTATTACAATTTTTCTCATAACTTGAAATTTCAAAAAGTAACTGTGAATCGTTACTTTTCGTACTAAGTAACTGTAACGTGTTACTTTTCAAATTAAGTAACTGTAACGGTAACAGAGTTACTTTTTTTATTAAGTAACTGTAACAGAGTTACTTTTTAAAAGTAACTTTCCAATCCCTGGTTTTGACACATTTCACAATCTTAACTATCTAAACAACATAAGATTATTTTTTTATTGATACGTAAATTCAATAAAAGAGCATGAAAATAAATACCGCTTATTTAAAATATTAGGAATATAAAAAATTTACTAGTTGGTCCCAACTATACTGTTGCTTTAAAATATCAGGATAACATTAACGAATTGATTCCAGAAGTTCTTTGTGTTCGAACGTTTCAGAAGAGAATCCAAAACATCCTAGTAAATCGACACTATTTCTGGAAGTCACTCGTCAGTGGACTAGCCCCTTCCCGATCTGAAATCGATCAGATTGCAGGTGAATAATATCATAAAAGTTATATGGGAAGGATTCCTTTTATTATTTTTTAATTGGTCTTTTTTGGCGGCTTTTTGTTTGCGCCAAGGTGCAAGGCATTTGGAGTAAAAAGTAGGTCCCGTTGAGAGTTAGTCTTTTATCCTTAATTACAAATTTGATAACAAAATAGAGAAACCATAACAGACGTTAAGATTTTTTTCTTTTCTTTTTTAAGTTAATTTTAAGTTTAATTTAGAGTTAGACAAGAAGGCGATTGACGACAGGTCTCGTAATTTTAGATCGTCTCTAAGTCTACACTTGTGTTGGCACCCAACACAAACTTATAGGGACAGTCTTTGTGTTACATCAGATTCTATGTGCGCTAGTCGCGGAGTTCATTTATTGACTGATTTTTTTTATAATACTACTTTAGTAGGAGGCTTGGACTTAAGGAAGAAAATAAATAAAAGTTTATAAAAAAAACCTCAGACTCTTTTCGAGATATCGAGTCTCAAGTATTTACAGGAGAATGTTGTAACATTTCATAATTAACACACAATATGACTAAATTATAATGAAGAATAATGAAGCAACTCATAAAATTATAGAAAGGTCATTAGGAAATTATAATATCTATTAAAATTAAGGAGAGGGGAAATTCAATTATAAAAGAGTAAATAACTTAATTTGATTGAAAATACAGTTACGGTTACTATACCAAATACTTTAATCTTTCCATTAAAAACAAAACACTTTTAGTAATTAACTAGCAAATAAATACCCATACTTCACACGGACTAAAAAAAAAAAAGTTTTAATCGATCCAAGTATATGTACAATTTAAACCATTATAGGATATTAAATTTATGTTATTAGTCCCGCTCGTTATAAAGTATAAAATACTGTTACTTATATTACCTTAAAAATCCAAAATATAAAAATACGCTATAAATGCACTCATAAAATTCATCGCAATTTTCCTCATAAACATATAAAACCTTTTAGCTCATTTGGCGCGTTTTTGGAAAGAATTTGGCGAGAAAAGAGATATAGCTACAAACACTTTATTATACAGCTCTACCACAATGGCCTTCGAAAAAAAAACAGCTTATAAGTTAAAAAAAAAAATATATATTTATTTGGCGCGTTTTGGTAAGAATTTGGCAAAATATTTGGCAAAAAGTGAAAACAAAACCCTAATATGTAGCTCTAGTACGATGGCCTTGAACGCGTTTTTGGAGAGAATTTGGCGAGAAAAAATATATAGTTACAAACACTCTTATTATAAAGCTCTACCACAATGGCCTTCAAACAACAAACCAGCTTATAAATTTAAAACAAGTAGGTTTGTAACAGAATCTGTCACTTAACTCGCTTCCACATATTTGTGTTTAACAGGAAAAAACGCGCCAAAACACAACATTAATTCTATATTTAACATTTACAAGCTAAATTTGGCTAGTTTCATTTATTTTATTTCGAAAATTCAATAATTATTACTTATCGTTTGAAAAAATTAATTTATATTTTAAAGAATAAATATGTAATATTCCTCGCTTTTAAATAGAATGAAAAAATTACATATTAACATACAAGGATTCCGTAGTGAAATATATTTGACGTCATTTCAAACTGATCGATGTCGCAAAAATAATCTATTTTAATTTATTGTCTAAAAGAATTAAAGTTCCTCGAGCGATTGTTGCGAATGGCAAATATGATTTAATTCTAATAAAAACAGGGCCTTTAGCTATTTGTAATTCAAAGTTTTAAACGCCAAAATTAACTATTTTCATAATCTTCTTTCTCAGATTTAATAATTAGACTTTATCGTTTGCTAAATTTGTTTGAAGTTCGAAGAATAATGATGTAATCTTTTTTAATAAATATTTTTGTCGCCACAATTTCCCATTTACATTTCTTTCTAAAATTCACTTATTTATAGTTTGTTAAATTAATTTACAGTTAAAAAAATATATAATTTGTACAATTGATGCTTTAAAAATAAAAGCGAAACTTAGCATATTTTTTTTATGCCAAGTTAGAATTCTCTACGCATCTTTCTTCATACATATATATAGAACCATTAAAAGAACTCTATTGTGATAATACAACAATCCAAACCGAATTATAACACATAAATAAATATTTTTTAAAAACTGTTTATTTTTATTTTAACAAAAGTTTCTCGTACGTTTAACGAAATGGCAACAGTGAAAATATTGAATAAAAATGGAATTTGCATGTTATTTCAATGTAGATTAAATTTTAGTTATTTTAATTTTAAATAAGCTTCTAGTTTAAATTTTTTAATGAAATTTGAAATGTAGCCTAATCTGATTTTTTGTTTTAAAATGACGTATCCCACTTGTCTGTGGGACATGTGGTTCTTTCTGTGAAAGTGGGTGACAGACGGACGGACAGACAGACGGACTGAACGATTATAAAACCTTCCACTTTTTACGTTATAAACGTAGTGTGGAAGCTAAAATATATATATTATTTGGCGCGTTTAGGTAAGAATTTGGCGAGTTTGTCAACGTATTTGGCGATAAATTAAAAACAAAACCCTAAAATATAGCTCTAGTACGATTTTTTATTCTGTTGCCATTACCTTCAGAAACTAAATTCATTATTTGAAAAATAATTGACATGTTTCAAGTGACGTAATTCCGTCCAGTCTCCATTCTAGGATTTTATTGTGGGTTTAGGTGATGGATTTCTTCATTGATGGTTCTGTTGATTGCAAAAATGTGCATATTTAAGGGGATACGGAGATTTGCCACCAAAAGACTCATTCGAATGATTTTGTCACAGGGACCATCCACAAATGACGCCACGCTTGACAAGGGGGGAGGAGGATTCATGCAGCTGTAATTATTTGTGGATATGGATTGGAGTGTGTGAGGGAGGGGGGGGGGTATTATGTAGAAATGTGAATACTATGTAGTGTTGAATACTATGTAGAATGTGTTACTATGTAGAAAGGAGGGGGGTGGGGGCGTTCCGAGCGATATTCGAAAGTAGAATTAGAATAGTATCGAACTATAATGAACTAAGATAAATAAGGATATAAGTTGACGCGTACAAGTGTTATAAAATTTCACAATTAATTGCATTGTCTACTCAGGTTAAGTTAAAGATTGAATTACGCCTTAAGCACGCATATGTAACTAGTGTAATACTTTTTTAAGGAAGAAAATAAAAATCACGCGGCAACAAAATTAATTTTGATTAGCGTTGCACTAGAGCCACAAGTGGGCTATTGGAGACGGGGGTTTTAATTCTTAAGAACGGTCAAGTGACGTGCCGACACCTGAGTGGGCATTAAAACTTAAAAGAGCGGCATCTTCGGGTTTGGACATTAGCGTATTTAACGTGCATCATCCATCTCAACATGGATATGTTTTCGTTCGATTTTAAACTTCATAATCTGTGTCAGTGATGCGACACTGCAACTGTAAGTTATAATCTCTTGCACACAGGGTCAACCGCAAAAAAACGAACCATTCTTGATTAATTTATTATGACGTATGATTATTTATACAATCGCAGCTGCATAAATAATCATTCGTCATAATAAATAATTTGAATATATAAGGTTCTGAAATATATAAGGTACTGAAAGCATTGTATACATGGAGATTTAATGTTTTCTACACTTTTCGGGAGGTGCTGATTCTGAAAAGGTTTTTTTTTTTTTAACATTGGTCTTTCTGTCTGAATCCACTCTACAGCTCGACTAAGAAAGCTTCGGACTTCAAAATAGGTACACGACTTCCTGGTATCTGTCGGACGTCATAATAAGGTTTTCGTAAAAATACCGCATGCTCAAATTATATCTGCTGTAGAACTTTTTAAGTTTTAAAGTTATTGATATTACGTAATGGTGTAAAAAAATTCCTTCAATTGAGTGTATTGATTTATTGAGCGAAAATTGAAAGTTAGGGGTAGAGTTACACACCCTGGTTTTTTTTTTTTTTTGATAAATGCCTATACAGTGTTAGATGTGTTGAGGGAAGTTGTATTTTAAATATTTTTAATTAAGGTATAAGTATTTTTATGGATTGAGAGACTGAGATTTAATTATGCGTTATACACTAAAAGTTAAAGGATATTACATTAAAAATCCAATTTTTCATCGAAGTTTTCTTTTTTTATCTCGACTCTTGATCTTTTTTATATACCCTTAGATTAGTATATACGAGTAAACCAGTGTTCTAAATTGGATAAAGAAATTTAGGAGAAATCTGTGCTACAACTTATAAAACTAGGAGCAAATGCACATTACCTTTGGGCATTTTTAAAAAGAATATATTAAAAAAAATACTTCAAACGAAATCTCCAAACTGGGCGATTTTAAAGTTTGAGTTGCATGCTTATCGAATAATCGAAGTTTCACAATTTTAAGATAACTAAAATTTTAGAATTTAACAAATTACAATTTATAATAGCCGGAGCTTTTGGGAATTATGGTCGTCTCAGTTTTTAAAGTTTTTAGATTGTCGGAGTTTTTTAAATTTTAGAATCGCCACAGTTTTGGGATTTTACCACAGGCGCTATGTGGAAATTTTTACGGAGTTCACAATTTTAGATCTCCTATGTGTGATTCTAGGACGAGTTGTCTTCGAGTTATGTGATTCTAGAACCGCTTAAAGATTTTAGGATCACATTAAAGTTTTACAAATTAGGATCGGGGAAGGTTTGTAATTTCAAGATTATTTTTTGGCGAGTTTGGTGAAACCACGATTAAAAAAACTAGTATTGACGATTTTAAAAATATGGTCGTAATAACTGCGACTAATTTCCTTTTGTTGTCGCAAAACTGGAAGCTTTTGTCGCATTTCCAACTAGCGAACGTAAACTTCGAACTCTAGGGAAAACAGTAATCTAGGCGAAACCTACAAGTGACAAGTAGTGGTTCTTAGAACTGGTTCTGTCAATACTCTATTTATAGTACATCTGGACACATTCTGGGAACTCCCCTTTCTTTTGTACGGTTACTTCCCATTCTTCCCCCCCCGCGGTCTCGGTGTGTCTCCTCTGTGAATGCCGGCGAATTTGACCGCGGAGAATTTGACTTGGATAATTTGCCCGCGGAGAACTTGACTGATAGCGATTTTGGATAGCTCTGCCGGATTTGGCGGCTTTTCGCCCAGTTCAGAGATTTTTCTCAACTCAAGTCAATGGAGGTAAAACTAATTATTAAAAAACTTTAATACACAATAACTTAAATAAATGTTAGATTAGCCAAGCTGTAAGTTTCGAGAAAGTAAGAAGAAGAATGTAGAACTACTTCTTGTTAAATTACATTGGTAATCCCTGTTATCATTACATTTGTACAACTAATTTTTTTTATTGTCAACTTAAATAGCCAATCCGTAATTAATCTCCACATTTTAATTCTAAAACGTAAGGTAATTAAACCAGAGAATTGTTTGAATTTTAAAAATTATGTAAACATAATTTTTTTTTCATATTTAAACTATTTACCGTTATTAGTTTTTTAATTTAAATAAATATTTTAATTTCAACATAAGTTTTATAAAACAGTTGGATTAATAATAAAAATTATTAATAATTAAATTAATCCGATATTAAATTAGTATTCATTTTTAATAATCAATTAATAAGCACAATTTTTATAATTATTAATTAATTAGTAAAATTACGGATATTTATTAATTAATAACGTGCCCCACCTCGTTTCGGAAACGCTTCCCCCACCCCAACTAACTTACCATATCGCCAAATTCTAAATTTTCCTCGCCAAGCCTGGCAGCCCTATCAGTCAAGTTCTTCCCGGGCAAATTATCCAAGGCAAATTCTCCGCGGGCAAATTGTCTCTTGTCTCTGGTCAAATTCTCCGGTTCTCCTCCTCTGTCTACCCCAGGGCTATAGGTCCACATTCCAAATATTAAAGAGCGAGAGCTTCGATTAGTGTCAAACAGGTGATTTACCTGAAAAGTTTTTTAATTAAAAATTATTTAAAAAAACATGTATTTACTGTTTCCTGATTTTTTTAAACAAAAAACTTGTGTTTTAAAATTCAAATTTCAAAGTTTTTAACCTCACTTTTTTGTAAATATTTAAGAAACAAACAAGTTAAAATTATTCAACTTTAAAAAACCCATTTCGAATATTTGATTTACGTTTTTTCCCAATTTCAACTTTTAAAACCTATATAACGATTCCTGATTTTGTGACAAATAAATAAATCAGTTTTTTTTTTAGCAGAAAGTTCGTTATCAATAGTTGAACGTTTTTTCACAACGCATTTTTTTTTTATTTAATTTTAAAAACATAGTTAATAGTGAATTAAAAATATATATTTGCAAACTGGCGTGCTTCAATATCGCTTTATATACATACATACGCTACCCTTATTTCTTATCTAAACTTATAGATGTGTAACAATCTATCTTTAATTTGTAGTTAAAAATTATCATATTTTTATTAATTTTAATCAAGTTTCGTATCATAACGGAAAATTGTAACTTGTAGAAGAGGCAGAGATCTGAAGACGAAAAAAAGTATAAATTAAAAGTTTATAACAATTAACAATGCAATTCCTATGGGAGAATTGGCCCACGTTTTGCCTTCCTACACCCTTTTGGGTTCGAATTTCGATAAATCACTTCTTAAATACGATAGCAAAGCAGGTTCAAAATTCCACTTGTCGCAAGTACGTTTTTACTACATAATTGCATCCCAGCAATTTTACATAATTATTGTTTTAATAGCAAATAAATTTATAAATGTAAAAAAAAATATAATTAAATTTACTGAAAAAATCAGACAATAGCCAATTATAGCTTTAAAAGTAAAAATTACAACCAACTGCTGTGTTCGGCAGTTCTTTATAAGGTGTAAAATAAACCTTGTGTGTAAGACGTTTTAATTAAACAGTTACTAGTTATGCAGTCGCATCACTGGTACTGTTTATGAAGTTAAAAAAATCAACGAAGAAATATCCATGTTGAGATAGATGATGCACGTTAATTACGTCAATGTCCAAACTCGAAGATGCCGTTCTTTTAAGTTTTAATGCCCACTCAGGTGTCGGCACGTCACTTGACCGTTGTTAAGAATTAAAAACCCCGTCTCCAATAGCCCACTTGTGGCTCTAGTGCAACGCTAATCAAACAAAATTAATTTTGTTGCCGCGTGATTTTTATTTTCTTCCTTAAAAAAGTATTACACTAGTTACATATGCGTGCTTAAGGCGAAATTTAATCTTTAACTTAACCCGAGTAGACAATGCAATTAATTGTGAAATTTTATAACACTTGTACGCGTCAAATTATATCCTTATTTATCTTAGTTCATTATTCATAGTTCATAAAATCAATCATATTATTCTTAGTTCATTATAGTTCGATACTATACTAATTCTACTTTCGAACATCGCTCGGAACGCCCCCCCCCCCCTTTCTACGCCACATTTCTACATAGTACCCCCCCCCCCCTCCCATACACACTCCAATCCATATCCACAAACAATTACAGCTGCGTGAACCCTCCTCCCTCCCTTGTCAAGCGTGGCGTCATTTGTGGATGGTCCCTGTGACAAAATCATTCGAGTGAGTCTTTTGGTGGCAAATCACCGGTGGCAAATCTCCGGAGTGGCAAATCTCCGTATCCCCTTAAATATGCACATTTTTGCAATCAACAGAACCATCAACGAAGAAATCCATCATCTAAACCCACAATAAAATCCTAGAATGGAGACTGGACGGAATTACGTCACTTGAAACATGTCAATTATTTTTCAAATAATGAATTTAGTTTCTGAAGGTAATGGCAACAGAATAAAATAAACATTTTCAATTTTAAATATTTTCGTTAAAAGTTTTATTTAATTTTTTCAGCAGATGGCATCAGGAAAGTAAAAAAATGATCGGATTTGAGCGAAAGTGGTGTATTTTTTCAGAATATTCGAATTTTCTCTAAAAATATAACATTTTGAGCTCTGAAAGTTCAAAAACCATAATCTAAGTATGAACTACACATTTGTGCCAAGTTACGAGTCAAACAAATGTCTAGTTTGTGAATCTATAAGAGACATACCCACAAACAAACACACACACAAAACTTCATTTTTATTATTATAGATATCAGGTGACATCACTGCTTTTTTTTATTAATACATTCATTATTACAGAATCATTTTTCGTATTGTAGAAAAAAATACTATTAAAAAAATAAGGCGAAAGAAAAAGTTGCCAATTAAGAGGCTGTTTGTAGCTTATGTTTAATGCAACCCTGTAAGTAGGAAGGGGGATGTTTAGACAGCACAATTTATACCCTCTCTCCTATACTATTTTGACTCCTACAAACTGAAGATCGTAATTCTATCTGTTCCATTTTATCGCTTTTAGATAAGGCAAAGGTTTGACAACAGATATTTATGGGTGTAAGGGTGTGTATTTTCCTACTTTTTCCTGTTGACACTCTGCGGTTTGGTCAGGGGATGTTTTATCTAAGCACCCCACATGAATAAGATCTTATGATGCATGTACTGATATGTAACTGTCTAGGGTCTATATTTTTATTTATACAATCGCAGCTGCATAAATAATCATTCGTCATAATAAATAATTTGAATATATAAGGTTCTGAAATATATAAGGTACTGAAAGCATTGTATACATGGAGATTTAATGTTTTCTACACTTTTCGGGAGGTGCTGATTCTGAAAAAGGTTTTTTTTTTTTTTAACATTGGTCTTTCTGTCTGAATCCACTCTACAGCTCGACTAAGAAAGCTTCGGACTTCAAAATAGGTACACGACTTCCTGGTATCTGTCGGACGTCATAATAAGGTTTTCGTAAAATACCGCATGCTCAAATTATATCTGCTGTAGAACTTTTTAAGTTTTAAAGTTATTGATATTACGTAATGGTGTAAAAAAATTCCTTCAATTGAGTGTATTGATTTATTGAGCGAAAATTGAAAGTTAGGGGTAGAGTTACACACCCCTGGTTTTTTTTGATAAATGCTTATACAGTGTTAGATGTGTTGAGGGAAGTTGTATTTTAAATATTTTTAATTAAGGTATAAGTATTTTTATGGATTGAGAGACTGAGATTTAATTATGCGTTATACACTAAAAGTTAAAGGATATTACATTAAAAATCCAATTTTTCATCGAAGTTTTCTTTTTTTATCTCGACTCTTGATCTTTTTTATATACCCTTAGATTAGTATATACGAGTAAACCAGTGTTCGAAATTGGATAAAGAAATTTAGGAGAAATCTGTGCTACAACTTATAAAACTAGGAGTAAATGCACATTACCTTTGGGCATTTTTAAAAAGAATATATTAAAAAAAATACTTCAAACGAAATCTCCAAACTGGGCGATTTTAAAGTTTGAGTTGCATGCTTATCGAATAATCGAAGTTTCACAATTTTAAGATAACTAAAATTTTAGAATTTAACAACTTACAATTGCCGGAGCTTTTGGAAATTATGGTCGTCTCAGTTTTTAAAGTTTTTAGATTGTCGGAGTTTTTTAAATTTTAGAATCGCCACAGTTTTGGGATTTTACCACAGGCGCTATGTGGAAATTTTTACGGAGTTCACAATTTTAGATCTCCTATGTGTGATTCTAGGACGAGTTGTCTTCGAGTTATGTGATTCTAGAACCGCTTAAAGTTTTTAGGATCACATTAAAGTTTTACAAATTAGAATCGGGGAAGGTTTGTAATTTCAAGATTATTTTTTGGCGAGTTTGGTGAAACCACGATTAAAAAAACTAGTATTGACGATTTAAAAAATATGGTCGTAATAACTGCGACTAATTTCCTTTTGTTGTCGCAAAACTGGAAGCTTTTGTCGCATTTCCAACTAGCGAACGTAAACTTCGAACTCTAGGGAAAACAGTAATCTAGGCGAAACCTACAAGTGACAAGTAGTGGTTCTTAGAACTGGTTCTGTCAATACTCTATTTATAGTACATCTGGACACATTCTGGGAACTCCCCTTTCTTTTGTACGGTTACTTCCCATTCTTCCCCCCCCGCGGTCTCGGTGTGTCTCCTCTGTGAATGCCGGCGAATTTGACCGCGGAGAATTTGACTTGGATAATTTGCCCGCGGAGAACTTGACTGATAGCGATGTTGGATAGCTCTGCCGGATTTGGCGGCTTTTCGCCCAGTTCAGAGATTTTTCTCAACTCAAGTCAATGGAGGTAAAACTAATTATTAAAAAACTTTAATACACAATAACTTAAATAAATGTTAGATTAGCCAAGCTGTAAGTTTCGAGAAAGTAAGAAGAAGAATGTAGAACTACTTCTTGTTAAATTACATTGGTAATCCCTGTTATCATTACATTTGTACAACTAATTTTTTTTTATTGTCAACTTAAATAGCCAATCCGTAATTAATCTCCACATTTTAATTCTAAAACGTAAGGTAATTAAACCAAAGAATTGTTTGAATTTTAAAAATTATGTAAACATAATTTTTTTTCATATTTAAACTATTTACCGTTATTAGTTTTTTAATTTAAATAAATATTTTAATTTCAACATAAGTTTTATAAAACAGTTGGATTAATAATAAAAATTATTAATAATTAAATTAATCCGATATTAAATAAAAATTAGTATTCATTTTTAATAATCAATTAATAAGCACAATTTTATAATTATTAATTAATTAGTAAAATTATGGATATTTATTAATAACGTGCCCCACCTCGTTTCGGAAACGCTTCCCCCACCCCAACTAACTTACCATATCGCCAAATTCTAAATTTTCCTCGCCAAAGCCTGGCAGCCCTATCAGTCAAGTTCTTCCCGGGCAAATTATCCAAGGCAAATTCTCCGCGGGCAAATTGTCTCTTGTCTCTGGTCAAATTCTCCGGTTCTCCTCCTCTGTCTACCCCAGGGCTATAGGTCCACATTCCAAATATTAAAGAGCGAGAGCTTCGATTAGTGTCAAACAGGTGATTTACCTGAAAAGTTTTTTAATTAAAAATTATTTAAAAAAACATGTATTTACTGTTTCCTGATTTTTTTAAACAAAAAACTTGTGTTTTAAAATTCAAATTTCAAAGTTTTTAACCTCACTTTTTGTAAATATTTAACAAACAAACAAGTTAAAATTATTCAACTTTAAAAAACCATTTCGAATATTTGATTTACGTTTTTTCCCAATTTCAACTTTTAAAACCTATATAACGATTCCTGATTTGTGACAAATAAATAAATCAGGTTTTTTTTAGCAGAAAGTTCGTTAGCAATAGTTCAACGTTTTTTCACAACGCATTTTTTTATTTAATTTTAAAAACATAGTTAATAGTGAATTAAAAATATATATTTACAAACTGGCGTGCTTCAATATCGCCTTATATACATACATACGCTACCCTTATTTCTTATCTAAACTTATAGATGTGTAACAATCTATCTTTAATTTGCAGTTAAAAATTATCATATTTTTATTAATTTTAATCAAGTTTCGTATCATAACGGAAAATTGTAACTTGTAGAAGAGGCAGAGATCTGAAGACGAAAAAAAGTATAAATTAAAAGTTTATAACAATTAACAATGCAATTCCTATGTTAAAATTGGCCCACGTTTTGCCTTCCTACACCCTTTTGGGTTCGAATTTCGATAAATCACTTCTTAAATACGATAGCAAAGCAGGTTCAAAATTCCACTTGTCGCAAGTACGTTTTTACTACATAATTGCATCCCAGCAATTTTACATAATTATTGTTTTAATAGCAAATAAATTTATAAATGTAAAAAAAAATATAATTAAATTTACTGAAAAAATCAGACAATAGCCAATTATAGCTTTAAAAGTAAAAATTACAACCAACTGCTGTGTTCGGCAGTTCTTTATAAGGTGTAAAATAAACCTTGTGTGTAAGACGTTTTAATTAAACAGTTACTAGTTATGCAGTCGCATCACTGGTACTGTTTATGAAGTTAAAAAAATCAACGAAGAAATATCCATGTTGAGATAGATGATGCACGTTAATTACGTCAATGTCCAAACCCGAAGATGAAGCTCTTTTAAGTTTTAATGCCCACTCAGGTGTCGGCACGTCACTTGACCGTTGTTAAGAATTAAAACCCCCGTCTCCAATAGCCTCCCCGACTCTTGTGGCTCTAGTGCAACGCTAATCCAAATTAATTTTGTTGCCGCGTGATTTTTATTTTCTTCCTTAAAAAAGTATTACACTAGTTACATATGCGTGCTTAAGACGTAATTTAATCTTTAACTTAACCTGAGTAGACAATGCAATTAATTGTGAAATTTTATAACACTTGTACGCGTCAACTTATATTCTTATTTATCTTAGTTCATTATTCATAGTTCATAAAATCAATCATAAGCTAATACCAATAACATTCGTTAAAACTAGTTGTAAAAAGCAAACAAAACTAGAATTTTCTAAGATGTTTCATATAAAACTAGAAATAACTGCGATTGCTTGACTTTTAATTTATTGTAAAGGTTAATTTCTTTAAAAAGTAGCAATACGTAAACTTAGAAAGATTTGTTTGTTGTTGCAAAGCGTCGTTGTTGCACTAGTTGTTTTGCTGCGAAATTTAAAATCTCCACTTTATTAAACATAAATCCATAATTAAATGTTCCAATTTTAGATAAAAATAAAATTAACGAAAATAAGTTTTTTATAGTCTAAACTAGGTTAAACCAATTTATTTCGTCAAAATAAGTATTAGATGAGGGTAACTGGTTTCAGCTAGCAAAAACTAGTTTTAACTATAGCCTCAGATAAAACTAGTTCTCACTAGTTAATTCTAGTTCTAGGTGATTTCGGGTTTTTAACGGAAACACATACAAAAGGAGAAGAAATATTCAAGAATTCAAGCCACGTTTCCTCCTTTTTTTTTAAGGAAACTAAATTTTTTAAAAATTACAATGTCGTTAAAGACCTAACCTTGTTTGGAGGAGTTGTGTCACTCTCACTGCTAATTAAGACGATCCATAGGCTTAAATTCAAAAAATCAATTGAAAAATGTTCTTTTTTAAACTTTGAGAAGTCAAGTTTTGACCGGGAGTGAGAGGAGGAAACATGTGATTGTTCCCAATGTAGATAAAACACTTTGAATAATGTATGTTGTCAAACGAACAATAAACACTAATTTTACCTCGTTAACAAATAAATAGTAATAAACACGTTTGCAGTAAGATCAGCTTTCATGAGTCGGCTATGGGGTGGCTTAGTGAGGTTGACTCTACACTGTTAAAAATTTGGTGCTAGGTTTCACCATGATATTGGTTGGTTTCACCATGATATTGGTTCCTAGTAGCTGCAACGGCTGAATGGTGAAATGTTTCACCTTTTTTTCGGTGTTTGGTTGAACCATTTTTCTGGATTTGGAAACAATAACCTGTGAAATGGTTCAACCGAATACCAAAAATATGGTGGAACGTTTCACCATTCAGCCGTTGCAGCTACTAGGAACCAATATCATGGTGAAACCAAGCACAAAATTTTTAACAGTGTAATAAACACGTTTGCAGTAAGATCAGCTTTCATGAGTCGGCTATGGGGTGGCTTAGTGAGGTTGACTCTAGAGTCTAGGGGCTATACCAAAGGCGACGGTCGCATAATTTAAAACCACATTCCAGTGACGAGTCGATACCTGAATAGACACCCAACACAATTTTTTTAAGTGTGACATCGTACGCGGTGTCAGGAATTCGGAGCATATTTACCTCGTACTACTATTACACTACTTTTATATCGTAAAAAGTAGAAGAGGTATTATAATCGTTCAGTCTGCCCGTCTGTCCGTCACCCATTTTCATAGCCCAAACTACAAATGCTACAGGCAAGTGTGATACGTCAAAAAATTCAGCGCATCGAAATTAGAATACATAAAATTTCAGAAAAGAATTCGAATTCGAATTCGTACTTCAATTATTTAAAAAAAACTGCAACATTTAATGCTCATTTAAAAAGCATAGGAAGCCATTTTTATTAGAATTAAATCATCATTGCCATTCGCAACAATCGCTCGAGAAACTTCAATTCATTTAGACAATAAATTAAAATAAATTTATTTTTGCGACATCCATCAGTTTGAAAGGACGACGTCAAATATATTTCACTACGAGATTCTTTGTATGTTGATATGAAATATTTTCATTCTATTTAAAAGCGAGGAATATCACATATTTATTCTTTGAAATATAAATTAATTTTTGCAAACGTTAAGTAATAAAAATTGAATTTTCGAAATAAAATAAATGAAACTAGCCAAATTTAACATGTAAATGTTTAATATAGAATTAATGCTGTGTTTGTCGCCTTTTTAACTGATAAACACAATTGTTGTGTGGAAACGGGTTAAGTGACAGATTCTGTTACAAAACTACTTGTTTTATTCCAATTTTTTTGGCTGCACAGACCGTTTAAGGAAATAAATTTGGCCATGCTCGGACCAGAACCTGAGACCACTCACATGCAAGGCAGGCGCCTTATTTTCTGGGATCCTTTGCCCCTCATTGATTGACTGAAAATATAACACGAGTGAAACGGTAGTGACGCTCCTAACTGTTTTTTTTAATTTTATCATGGTTTGATTAACAATTGAAATCCAAATCTAATAAAACATTCCATTTTAAGGGCATCATAAGTATGATGCAAATATATTCTTGCTACAAAAAAATAAGGTGCAATAAGTAGTTCTGAAAGAACTAAAATAGCCCATTTTTTCTTACTTATAAGTGCAAAAAAAAAAAATTCTAATAATACAAACAGACAGGGCAGAAAAAGTATAAAATATAGGTCTCTGCGTCATGGAATTAGAATAGCACTTTCAAGACAAATAGAACTTTCAAACCATAGAAATAATTTTTAAAATCGGGCGGTCATAAAACGGGCAGATAGAAATATCCATCATATGTACCCTACCTTCTCTTTTTAAATTCTTAATAATAAAAGCAATGAAAATAAGCTTTAGGAATCGTAAGGAAATTGCATTACATTAGGATAGGTCCTCAATCCACCAAGCAACAGGCATAAAATGGCGGCTTCCTTGTGCCAAAACTGATATAAAGGAAAAACAACTTCTACAGGGACAGGTAAAAGGGAAATTAGAAAAAAAGTGCAATAAGAAGTTTTGAAAGAACTTTTCTGTTATTTAAGTACGCATAAAAATAATTCTTACAGTACAGACAAACGTACAAAATAAAATAAAGGTATCTGCTTCCACCTTTCCAACAATAAAAATAATTCTGAAAATTGGATGGTTATAACAAAAAGCAAGAAAAGGGCAGACAGAAATATCCATCATATGTACCCTACTATACATTTTTAAATTCTTATTAATTAAAACAATATCGAGTAGGTTTGTAACAGAATATGTCACTTAACCCGCTTCCACACAACAGTTGTGTTAAATAGGTAAAAAGGCGCCAAACACAGCATTAATTCTATATTAAACATTTGCATGCTAAATTTGGCTAGTTTCATTTATTTTATTTCGAAAATTCAATAATTATTACTTATCGTTTGCAAAAATTAATTTATATTTCAAAAGAATAAATATGTAATATTCCTCGCTTTTAAATAGAATGAAAACATTTCATATCAACATACAAAGAATCTCGTAGTAAAATATATTTGACGTCATTTCAAACTGATCGATGTCGCAAATATAAATTTATTTTAATTTATTGTCTAAAAGAATTAAAGTTTCTCGTGCGATTGTTGCGAATGGCAATGGCGATTCAATTCTAATAAAAATGGCTTCCTATGCTTTTTAAATGACCATTAAATGTTGCAGTTTTTTTTAAATAATTGAAGTACTTCGAATTCGAATTCTTCTCTGAAATTTTCAATGTATTCTAATTTCGACAAGCTGAATTTTTTGACGTATCACACTTGTCCGTAGCATTTGTAGTTTGGGATATGAAAGTAGGTGACAGACAGACGGACGGACTGAACGATTATACCTTCCACTTTTTACGTTATAAACGTAGTGTGGAAGCTAAAATTGAGCAGGGGGGGGGGATTTTAAGAAAATTGCATATAATCACGTTGGGATCGAACCGCAATGCACGAAGCAACACAGGTATAAAACGGCGGCTTCCTTGTGGCAAAAGTGATATAAAGGAAAAACAACTTCTACGGGGTGCTTATACCTTGACTTCTTCAACAGATAAAGGGTCGGGAGGGGCAGGTTGAATTATTGTCACACTTAAGAGTTACAAATTGGATGGAAAATTTTTAGAAGCAATTTGTGCTACAAACTGAAAAAACTAGGAGCAAATGCACACTATGTGGGAGCATTTTTAAAAAAAATATTCACGGGGAAAATGCCAGTTTTCTTGTAATTAATGCGTAAACTCGTAAGATTGTTGTGGTAGCGCACTCATAGAATCACCAGAGTTCGGCAATTTCAGTTGAGCTGGAGTTCCTAAATTTTAGAAATCATAATTAACGATCGCATAAGTTTCTAGAATTTAAGATCGTCGGAGTATCGCATTTTATGCATCGTCGGAGATATACGATTTAAAGATCTCAGTATAGAGAATTTTGACTAATTTAAGATTTTTGAAGATTTGCTATTTTAAGATGATTATTTTTGGCAAGATCTTTAGAAACCACTTTAAAAAATTTATAGCAACATTTAAAAAAAAATAGTCGTGATAACTGCGACTAAATTTATTTTGAAGTCGCAAAATTGTAGGATTTGGCCGCATTTTGCGACTAGCGACCCTTAATTTCGATCCCCCATTAGAGCTACGAGAGTGTTTTGGAGAATGACGTCATAATTTAGAGCTACAGGCAAGTGACGAGCCGACACCCGAATAGGCACCCAATGCAACTTTTAAGGTCGACATTCTACGCGGCGTTGGGACTTTGAAGAATGTTTGACGTGCACTTTCTCTAAACGGGATTATCCGTTGGACTTTTTGGCTGCATAGACCGTTTGTAGGCGGTTACTTTGGCCATGCCCGATTCGAACCTGGGACTTTTTTCAAGGCAAGCTCCTTACCGACCAGGTAAAAGGAGGTTAGGCATTCGGCCCGGTATGTTTTAGTCTTTTGTGGAGCCTAGAGCTACACTAGGGCTGGGCAGTCAAAGTATTTTTGAACCATAGTCAATCGACGACACCAGCAATGGGGACGTACATAAATTACGTCACGCTCATTGGGGGGTGGGAGGGGTATGCGCCAACGGGACGGATCGTGACATGGAGGGGAGGGGTAATCGCTTGCGTGACGTAACGATTCGAAAATTTCCAATTTTGCAAGAAAAATCTGTTTTACATACAATAAAGTTTTTGAGAAAAAATTTGAAATTTTTTAAAAAAAAGAAACACTTTATTTCAGAAAGAGGATGGGGTATTATATGCAACAACGTCGGCATTATTAGTCTCCTATATTTTACAGACCTTTTCGTAACGGTACTTCGTAACACGCAAAATTGCGACACTATTAGAGGACTGGCAGCTACCTGGACGAACACCAAAAAACCCAGAACTAGACAGTTCCGATTACTCTCAGACCCCTTTTTTAGAAGACATTAGCGAATGGCTAGTTAGACCTTGGACAACGGAAATGTAAATACAATGTTGGTATATTCCTATGAATAAATTATTTAACCAAGATAAATGGTAAATTTTTTTTCTTTCCAAATTAATTTTTTTAAAAATATAAAAATATGCATTTTTTTTCAAATTTCAGAACCAAAGGAAAATAAAATAAACTTTTTTTAGGGGGGGGGGGGGGGGATTTTACGTGACGTAAGTTATGTACGTCCCCAATTGAGAAAGTTCCCAAAGCAACTATCCGACGATAGTGCACGCCGTATCAAAACCGCAACAAATTTACCATGAACGTCCAATCCCTTACACTAAGTCATTTTCGTTGCATAATCAGTTTATAAAATGACCATGTAAATTTTGATGAAACATCGTGGTAATAGGATACACGGAATCTAATAGATAACCGTGTCAACCTTATAGAGACATCCTAAGACAGATTTAACGTGCAGTCCTACGTATACGGCGCTTTTTTATGGCGAAATGCGTTTTCGGTTAGTATAACCACTTTATATGTAGGTTGGCGAGAGCAGAACCTGTTAAGGTAACCTCAGTGGACTTAACACTACATCAAACGCCGGAGTTTGGGATAATTATACCCAGTGTATTGTTCAATGCAAAATAAATTGATCAAATTGATAATTTCAATGTTAATGAATATCTCTAACCATACATTATGCGGGAAAGTAACGTTATTGACAAATGGGACGATTTAATTTTTGTTTAATTATAAGAGAGCTAATAATTACGTACACCAGGACTGTTACTGCTGCTTAACATAAAGCGGATTCCGGCAGCTATTTCATTTCTAATTCACCTTTTTAATTTAAGTTTTAAAGAAGAACTACAACAATTATTTTTTACAAAATAAATGACAATTTGTCATTAGTTTTCTTATATCGATGACAGAGGGCGACACAATGCAAATGACAATAAAGTTAAGAGACCAAATAGGAAAAGTGTACCTTGCGCAATTTCCTTTGATGAATAATCACTTCACGATCATAATCCATAACTATTTTTCTTTTCTGAAAGAAATTAGCCATTTTATTAAAATTCTTGCTAAAAATAGAGCATTTTTTCTTCGGTAAAAGAAAGCAGTCTTATAGTTTATATTGTTTTGGGATTGGATACAATGGAAAAACTAATACTTAATTATGATCCCTATAGATGGCGCTATATACTTTGTATGCTTGAAAAGTTGTACTACTTACACGAAGGATATTGGAATGGTTCATTTGCACGTTCAATTCTTTTATTTGATCTTTAATAGTTTTAGAGTTAAACAATATTATTTAAATACTGCACATCCCAATTAATGAATGGCAAAAGTAGAGAAAATTCAAATTTGCGCGCCGTAGTTTGTGTTACGTTTTCTAAACCATAGACGGCGCTTTTAGGATAAGCTTTGCAATTATATTACTGCTACTAGCGACAAGTTTGGTACTAACGAGGGAGGAAAAAATAATTTTAAGCCTTTAATAGGTGCTGCCATCTAGGTTTATATTAACCAGACTCTACTAGATCGAGGAACAGCTCAACTGGTATAATATCTGGCCATATCCGAAACGGCAACAAATTGAAGCGTTGAACATCGTTATTATACCACCAGACTTATTTTTTTTAATAAAGAATAATCATGTTTGGTAAAGTAACGATTCACGCACCTTGATCAGACTGTAGTGCGTTGTCAAGACCTTCAACAAAAGATTCCTGTTCGACTAACAAAAATTTGTTTAGCAATAAAAAAAAATATCTGTAGCTGGCACTAATAGGCATTATAAAAAAAACAATGGACTTAATAGCGGATTTTAATTCGAATGGCGAGCAATTATATACTTAAGAATATTCTACCAGATGGCGCTCTGAATGTCACCATTATTAAGCATTGCTAAAATTTTAATGCAGTCTTAGTTACTTAACGGTATTCTAGATGGCACTGTAAGCGAAATTTGTCTCACTATTTAGTAGAATCTTCTCTGAAACATAGATGGCGCTCGTATGTGACCAAAGCCAATCCATCACCATAGGAATCTTATGTTGAAGTCTTATATCAAGGCACATGTATTTGACGTGGAAAAGCGTCATACGAGGAAAGTTTGCAATTATTTGAATCTTCGAATTAATGCATTTCCAGAGAAATAAAGTGTTATCTAAAAATCATTTCCAAAAATAAAATAGAAATGCATTAAAAAGATTGTTAGTAAAAAATAGAACTTTTTCTCTTTATGACAAGTTTCTACATATAATTTAAGTTAGAGTACCAGGTGCCTAGCCGTACAACGTTTCGTAAAGAGAAAATGAAACTTGCCTTTATTTTTTATGAAGGATATTTACAAGTTTAATACATTTTTGGTAAAAATATTTTATACTTTAAATATTTGAAGGAATCAGGACAAGCGCCTGGTAAACCACTTTAATATCACAGGGGTCGTAGTGGGACAATGCAAAATTTCAGGACAAACATTTAAGAAAAAATCAGGACATTTTCAGGACATTATTTAAGTAATAAAATACCTAGTAGAATTTCAAGCAACGATTTTACTGACACTGCTATAGTGCTATACACGGTTCATACACTTGTTAGGGGGGGAAAATCAAGCCTTACTCAAGTATTATTCCAAAAAAACATTCAAGAAAATTAAAAAAAACTACAAATTACTACCAGCATAATATCTGAATACTGAAATCGTATCTTGGTGCGTGAAACTAAAAAGTAATTAGAAAAAGTCAATCCCAGTATAGGCCAAAGTAATAAAAATGCTTAAAAAAAGTTTCAAAGAGATAAACCAAAATATTTTATAACATTCCAGCTAGGTCTTGTTATCACAAGCTCATGACGCACGGATACTTAATCAGAAGAAAATATTCTGGTTGGCCCAACTTAGATTGAACAGGAACTATCCGATCACATGGAGACAGAGAACTGTCAATCATTACGAGGTAATGCGACGTCATAGGTGGATTCGTGAAAATTACTAGGCAGCAAAATAAGTAGATCAAGAGCATTTATTAGACTTTTGGACAGGGGAAGATGACCTGGAGGATTACACTGGCCGTTGGCCGATATTTGAAGAAAGCTTAGTGTATCCTAATCTTAATTAATCTTCAAATTTTAATTACATTTTTTACCTTTATTATTAAAATTAAATATTTAAACTTGATTTTTATTGAAATTTGAGTGTAGTTTTCATTGATATACATACCGAGAATAGAAGATTTTTTTTTCGGTTGCGTTAATATGTCGTGTAAAATTTGGGGTCTCAGTGTAAAAGCCGACCATTATTTTAAGTGCTATGTTTAGAAGTATAGGTTTAATAATATCCATTATATTATGTAACCAAGAATAGATATCACTTGCGGTTTCACTTGCATTGGCAATCGCGTTGAGAACATTTTGATATCCGATTTTGAAAATACCGACCGAGAGGGAATATTTTTTTGTCTTACTCCTGTTTTTTGACACAGAAGGAATAAAAAAAATGCTAAAATAGCCGCCGATGGTAGAAAAAAGTAGATGTTTATACAGAACTAGTAGTAGATTTTAACACTCAAATTTCAATAAAAAAGGTCGCCTTCCCTTCAAAATAATCGCTTTAGAAGGCTAAATAGTCTCCAGCGGCGGCCCTGTAAACGTATCAAACCAATTTTGTTTCGCTAAAAATTACATGGGAGAGGGGGGGTTCACAGGGGCAGGTTATTTCTCTTTTCTATCAGCCGATTGACGATGAAGAACGAACAAAATACCAAAGTCGGTCATTTCTTGGGAAATCAAACAAAAAAAAAGTCGATTTCCCCGCGAACATACCGAATTTAATAACTTTTTTTTATTAAATATGTTTATTGTTAATTCTTGGCTAACGAGCACTTTAGAACTATTTTACGTTAAACAGCAACCTTCATTTTTTTTGTATGGCAGACGTTAAAGAACTTGTCTTTAGTTTCAATTAAAAACACAATAGAATTCACTCAGCAACAACAACAAAAATCCTAAGTAGCGGGCCTTGACATCAATCACAGGCCAACATAATTTTTGAAAGTGCCTAAAATTTGGTTGACTCATCTGCCCTGAACTAAAACAAAGAAAGAAACGGCACCTGATCCTACGACGATTACGCTATCAAATAGTAAATATTACGAGGAGTTGTGGTTTGGATGATCGATTTTTTCAGAAAAAAAAATCCCAATTCACTACTGGCGATAACTAGCAAATATTACTAGGCGCTGAGGCTGGTTGACAAATCTGATCATACCTAGAACTATAAAAGGAACACTAACCTACTGCGATCACGCGGCTACTTAGCAAATGTTACAAGTCATCGTGGGTAGGTTAAGTTTAGTTCCCGCACGAATAAAAAAAAACCCTTAGATCCGAATTTGAGCCTTTTATTTCCAGAACCCATTGTTTGGATTAAAAAAAAATCCTATTAAAACCATCGGAATTGTTTTTCAAGGCCTGAAAACCGATTTTTCCCATTAAAAGCTAAAAAGTCACCAATATCAAGGCAAAACAAATCTCAAAATAACATTTGCTGTAAATATGGAAGCTTATCCGTAGTTTTGACTGCGTTTCCGTAACTCCGTAGTTTGATACCCTCGTCCGTAGAAACTACGGACAATTCGTAGTTGACAGGTATGAAATTATGTTTGTTAGTACTTTTTTTAAAAATTTCAGGAATTTCAGGACAATGTGTGAAAATTAAGGACATTTCAGGACACAATTTTTTTTTCAGGAATTTCAGGAAAATCAGGACAACTACGACCCCTGATATCACATTCTAAGTTAATAAGGTGCATGGCGCAGTTCAATCTAAAAGCTTGCCTTTAAGTTCAAATAAACCAAAAGCTTTAATAAACTGACGCAAGTTTTCAAAAAGTGCGCCATTAACCCTATGAACTTAAAGGTGAAGTGGTTGAAATCATAGAGATAGTAAAACCGTGCGCTCTCGCACACTTTCTAGAGGAAGCACGTACGTCAAATTCTGTTTCGCTTGGGGACGTTCATAAATTACGTGACATGTTTAAGGAGAGTTGAGCCGAATATCGCCTAGTATTGGACTATCTCGTGGGGGGGGGGGGGGGGACGTGTGAAATATCACGTAATTACCTAATTATGCAACCGCGAAAAATCGCCGTAAAATTACGAGAAAATTGAGTTAAATCCCAGCAAAATGTTTCTGGACTAAAATTTGGCAAAACCTTACATGATTAGATATTTGTCGGGGCTTCCAAACCATAATTAGAAGTTAAAGAAATATAACGTTTCGGTTCTATCTACTATTTGCTTTATTAGTTTCAATTCATCATAGAAAAAGAGTACGTGTTTAAAGTATTTTCACACTTCAAAAAAAAAAAAAAAATTGACAAAATATGCATCGTATTTGATTTTTAAGTACTTTCCCAACATCATCAGATGATGCAGCTGCTGTTTAGACTAGCCAAATTTGGGGTTGGAAGTCGATTAGTTTGTGATTTAAGTTTTCAGCCTACCAAATGTCCAAATCAAAACTTTATTTAAAAAATTACGATTTTTTAAAAATAAATGTCACATGAGTTTAAGGGGGGATGGGCGCGCTGGACCGGGGGTCTCCAAAGCAAAGTGCTTCAGTGTTAATCCTATGGAGAAAAAAAATATTTTCTCTGCCACATTTCTCCGGCTGTATTGAATATTTTTACAAGCGGATTTTTTTTTATGTGATAAATGTAGCTGACTCAGGTCCCGACCTTCCCACTTTTTGAAATGGGTTCGAATATTTTTTTTAATTTTCAATAAATCATTTTACACAAAATATTCAAAGCCATTTCAAAAAGTGGGAAGATAGAGACCTGTAAGTTATTTACATTTATTATTTAAAAAAAAAAAACGTTTGTAAAAATATTCAATACAGCCGGAGAAATGTGGCAGAGAAAATAGTTTTTTCGCCATTGGATTAACACTGAGGCACTTGAGTTTGGAGACCCGCGGTCCAGCGCTTAAGGGGGTGGGGGTCGAGATCTCGACAAAAACACGTGATTTATGGACCCCTTTCTCTCGCCAATGGAGGCCCACTCGAGGAGTTGAGTAAAAGAATACAGAACTAAAATTGTGCTTTTAGAGTCTATGCTAGTGGTCATTACGTGTTTCCTCAAGAAACTGTGCGACAGCGCGCAGTTTTATTATCTCTAAGATTGAAATGAATGAGGACACCGAAACAGAAATAATTTTATTCACATAAGAACATTTTTTGTTTTTGCACTTACCATGATGAAGTAAATTTGAAGCTAAGTTTCGATGAGACACAGAAGGACTTCTAACACCAAAAGTTCAATTGTCATCATGTCTAATAGTTTATATTCCTAATCTTTATTATGTCCATCTTGAAAGCAAGTCCTTCATTTTCAGTTGCAAACTAAAATTAAATATATTTATTTAGAAAATTTTGGAAATTGGTAATGTTTATTTTTTACCAAATAAATTATTATCGGCTAATCTAGAATTACTATTTTCGGTAAACCTTTAGTAGTTGGTTGGCAATTCTGGATGGAGTTACAGTAATTCTTCAGTCATGAAAATGGATTGCAGAAAACTCACATTTCTATTTCAGTTAGTAGCCGTTTTTTTTTATTTCAGAAGACTTTACCAAACAAGACTAAGAGTTCAAAAAAACTTATTAAAATGAGGTGCGTAACTTTATAGCTTTCTTTACAGTCCACCAGGGTTAAGGTTTGCTAAATAATTGGATTTTTTTTCTATAAATAATTTTAATTGAGTAAAACGAGTAACAAATCAATTTCCGTTGAACTGGAGTTAGTTGCAACACAAAAACCGGAAAACATAATGAACTTCCTTACCGTACCCATGATCTAAGAAAGGGAAATCAAAATAGGTTTTAAGACTAACCGGGTTATTTTTTGGACTTCGGTTTCATTGCAAATCAGTTATTTTCGTAAGGCTGGTTTAGACCGATTTCTTAAAGACCAGTTCTTTTTTAATAGCCATCCCTCTTTATTTTTTTCATTAATGAGCCTTGCTGAAATTTTTTTTGTAATTCTAGAACCCTTAAACACAAAAAAAAGTGACTTTTCACACACAAAATTGTTATTAATATATATATTTTTTTACACGTTTCTTATACCTGAAATTAAACATTATGGTAGACCTGCCGAGGTGCCGCGTGGGAAGATAAGTTCTCCCCGGCATGTCAGCTCAAAGAGTTCTATAGTAGGGAACTATAGAACTCTTTGTACTTTCTTCCTTACTATAGAACTCTTTGGGTCAGCTATAAAAGTTGAGAGCGTGTAAGGGTAAACTATCAACTGTTTGGGTGTGATGGATGTGTTGATGCACCACTGTTTTACGTTATTATTCTAACTGTATTAGCTTCCACACTACGTTTATAACGTAAAAAGTGGAAGGTTTTATAATCGTTCAGTCCGTCTGTTGTCACCCACTTTCACAGAAGAACCACAAGTCCACAGACAAGTGGGATACGTCATTTTAAAGCAAAAATCAGATTAGGCTACATTCCAAATTTCATTAAAAATTTAAATTAGAAGTTTATTAAAATTTAAATAACTAACTGTTTTTATCCTACATTGAAATAAAAATGCAAATTCTATTTTATTCATATTTCACTGTAGTCATCCACAAGTCCCACAGACAAGTGGGATACGCCATTTTGAAGCAAAAAATCAGATTAGGCTACATGCCAAATTTCATTAAAAAATTTAAACTGGAAGCTTATTTAAAATTTAAATAACTAAAAATTTAATCTACATTGAAATAACATGCAAATTCTATTTTAAATTCAAAATTTTCACTGTTGCCATTTCGTTAAACGTACGAGAAACTTTTGTTATAATAAAAATACACTTTTGAAAAAATATTTATTTATGTGATATAATTCGGTTTGGATTGTTGTATTAATCACAATAGAGTTCTTTTAATGGTTCTATATATATGTATGTAGAAAGATGCATAGAGAATTCTAACTTGACATAAAAAAAAATATGCTAAGTTTCGCTTTTATTTTTAAAGCATCAATTGTACAAATTATAAATTTTTTGAACTGTAAATTAATTTAACAAACTATAAATAAGTGAATTTTCGAAAGAAATGTAAATGGGAAATTGTGGCGACAAAAATATTTATTAAAAAAGATTACATCATTATTCTTCGAACTTCAAACAAATTTAGCAAACGATAAAGTCTAATTATTAAATCTGAGAAAGAAGATTAATGAAAATAGTTAATTTTGGCGTTTAAAACTTTGAATTACAAATAGCTAAAGGCCCTGTTTTTATTAGAATTAAATCACATTTGCCATTCGCAACAATCGCGAGAAACTTTAATTCTTTTAGACAATAAATTAAAATAAATTTATTTTTGCGACATCGATCCGTTTGAAATGACGTCAAATATATTTCACTACGGAATCCTTGTATGTTAATATGTAATTTTTTCATTATATTTAAAAGCGAGGAATATTACATATTTATTCTTTAAAATATAAATTAATTTTTGCAAACGATAAGTAATAATTATTGAATTTTCGAAATAAAATAAATGAAACTAGCCAAATTTAGCTTGTAAATGTTAAATATAGAATTAATGTTGTGTTTGTCGCCTTTTTACCTGTTAAACACAATTGTTGTGTGGAAACGGGTTAAGTGACAGATTCTGTTACAAAACTACTTGTTTTATTCCAAATTTTTTGGCTGCACAGACCGTTTAAGGAAATAAATTTGGCCATGCTCGGACCAGAACCTGAGACCACTCACATGCAAGGCAGGCGCCTTATTTTCTGGGATCCTTTGTCCCTCATTGATTGACTGAAAATATAACACGAGTGAAACGGTAGTGACGCTCCCAACTGTTTTTTTTTAATTTTATCATGGTTTGATTAACAATTGAAATCCAAAATCTAATAAAACATTCCATTTTAAGGGCATCATAAGTATGATGCAAATATATTCTTGCTACAAAAAAATAAGGTGCAATAAGTAGTTCTGAAAGAACTAAAATAGCCCATTTTTTCTTACTTATAAGTGCAAAAAAAAAAATTCTAATAATACAAACAGACAGGGCAGAAAAAGTATAAAATATAGGTCTCTGCGTCCTGGAATTAGAATAGCACTTTCAAGACAAATAGAACTTTCAAACCATAGAAATAATTTTTAAAATCGGGCGGTCATAACGAAAATAATAAAACGGGCAGACAGAAATATCCATCATATGTACCCTAGCTTCTCTGTTTAAATTCTTAATAATGAAAGCAATGAAAATAAGCTTTAGGAATCGTGTGTGCAAAAGTGCAATAAGAAGGTCTGAAAGAACTTCTGTTATTTAAGTACGCATAAAAATAATTCTTACAGTACAGACAAACGTACAAAATAAAATAAAGGTATCTGCTTCCACCTTTCCAACAATAAAAATAATTCTGAAAATTGGATGGTTATAACAAAAAGCAAGAAAAGGGCAGACAGAAATATCCATCATATGTACCCTATCATATACAATGTCACTTAACCCGCTTCCACACAACAGTTGTGTTAAATAGGTAAAAAGGCGCCAAACACAGCATTAATTCTATATTAAACATTTGCATGCTAAATTTGGCTAGTTTCATTTATTTTATTTCGAAAATTCAATAATTATTACTTATCGTTTGCAAAAATTAATTTATATTTTAAAAAATAAATATGTCATATTCCTCGCTTTTAAATAGAATGAAAACATTTCATATCAACATACAAAGAATCTCGTAGTAAAATATATTTGACGTCATTTCAAACTGATCGATGTCGCAAATATAAATTTATTTTAATTTATTGTCTAAAAGAATTAAAGTTTCTCGTGCGATTGTTGCGAATGGCAATGGCGATTCAATTCTAATAAAAATGGCTTCCTATGCTTTTTAAATGACCATTAAATGTTGCAGTTTTTTTTAAATAATTGAAGTACTTCGAATTCGAATTCTTCTCTGAAATTTTCAATGTATTCTAATTTCGACAAGCTGAATTTTTTGACGTATCACACTTGTCCGTAGCATTTGTAGTTTGGAATATGAAAGTAGGTGACAGACAGATGGACAGACAGACGGACGGACTGAACGATTATACCTTCCACTTTTTACGTTATAAACGTAGTGTGGAAGCTAAAATTGAGCAGGGTGGGGGGGATTTTAAGAAAATTGCATATAATCACGTTGGGATCGAACCGCAATGCACGAAGCAACACAGGTATAAAACGGCGGCTTCCTTGTGGCAAAAGTGATATAAAGGAAAAACAACTTCTACGGGGTGCTTATACCTTGACTTCTTCAACAGATAAAGGGTCGGGAGGGGCAGGTTGAATTATTGTCACACTTAAGAGTTACAAATTGGATGGAAAATTTTTAGAAGCAATTTGTGCTACAAACTGAAAAAACTAGGAGCAAATGCACACTATGTGGGAGCATTTTTGAGAAAAATAATCATGGGGAAAATGCCAGTTTCTTGTAATTAATGCGTAAACTCGTAAGATTGTTGTGGTAGCGCACTCATAGAATCACCAGAGTTCGGCAATTTCAGTTGAGCTGGAGTTCCTAAATTTTAGAAATCACAATTAACGATCGCAGGAGTTTCTAGAATTTACGATCGTCGGAGTATCGCATTGTATGCATCGTCGGAGATATACGATTTAAAGATCTCAGTATAGAGAATTTTGACTAATTTAAGATTTTTGAAGATTTGCTATTTTAAGATGATTATTTTTGGCAAGATCTTTAGAAACCACTTTAAAAAATTTATAGCAACATTTAAAAAAAAATAGTCGTGATAACTGCGACTAAATTTATTTTGAAGTCGCAAAATTGTAGGATTTGGCCGCATTTTGCGACTAGCGACCCTTAATTTCGATCCCCCATTAGAGCTACGAGAGTGTTTTGGAGAATGACGTCATAATTTAGAGCTACAGGCAAGTGACGAGCCGACACCCGAATAGGCACCCAATGCAACTTTTAAGGTCGACATTCTACGCGGCGTTGGGACTTTGAAGAATGTTTGACGTGCACTTTCTCTAAACGGGATTATCCGTTGGACTTTTTGGCTGCATAGACCGTTTGTAGGCGGTTACTTTGGCCATGCCCGATTCGAACCTGGGACTTTTTTCAAGGCAAGCTCCTTACCGACCAGGTAAAAGGAGGTTAGGCATTCGGCCCGGTATGTTTTAGTCTTTTGTGGAGCCTAGAGCTACACTAGGGCTGGGCAGTCAAAGTATTTTTGAACCATAGTCAATCGACGACACCAGCAATGGGGACGTACATAAATTACGTCACGCTCAGTGGGGGGTGGGAGGGGTATGCGCCAACGGGACGGATCGTGACATGGAGGGGAGGGGTAATCGCTTGCGTGACGTAACGATTCGAAAATTTCCAATTTTGCAAGAAAAATCTGTTTTACATACAATAAAGTTTTTGAGAAAAAATTTGAAATTTTTAAAAAAAAAGAAACACTTTATTTCAGAAAGAGGATGGGGTATTATATGCAACAACGTCGGCATTATTAGTCTCCTATATTTTACAGACCTTTTCGTAACGGTACTTCGTAACACGCAAAATTGCGACACTATTAGAGGACTGGCAGCTACCTGGACGAACACCAAAAAACCCAGAACTAGACAGTTCCGATTACTCTCAGACCCCTTTTTTAGAAGACATTAGCGAATGGCTAGTTAGACCTTGGACAACGGAAATGTAAATACAATGTTGGTATATTCCTATGAATAAATTATTTAACCAAGATACATGGTAAATTTTTTTTCTTTCCAAATTAATTTTTTAAAAATATAAAAATATGCATTTTTTTCAAATTTCAGAACCAAAGGAAAATAAAATAAACTTTTTTTTAGGGGGGGGGGGGGATTTTACGTGACGTAAGTTATGTACGTCCCCAATTGAGAAAGTTCCCAAAGCAACTATCCGACGATAGTGCACGCCGTATCAAAACCGCAACAAATTTACCATGAACGTCCAATCCCTTACACTAAGTCATTTTCGTTGCATAATCAGTTTATAAAATGACCATGTAAATTTTGATGAAACATCGTGGTAATAGGATACACGGAATCTAATAGATAACCGTGTCAACCTTATAGAGACATCCTAAGACAGATTTAACGTGCAGTCCTACGTATACGGCGCTTTTTTATGGCGAAATGCGTTTTCGGTTAGTATAACCACTTTATATGTAGGTTGGCGAGAGCAGAACCTGTTAAGGTAACCTCAGTGGACTTAACACTACATCAAACGCCGGAGTTTGGGATAATTATACCCAGTGTATTGTTCAATGCAAAATAAATTGATCAAATTGATAATTTCAATGTTAATGAATATCTCTAACCATACATTATGCGGGAAAGTAACGTTATTGACAAATGGGACGATTTAATTTTTGTTTAATTATAAGAGAGCTAATAATTACGTACACCAGGACTGTTACTGCTGCTTAACATAAAGCGGATTCCGGCAGCTATTTCATTTCTAATTCACCTTTTTAATTTAAGTTTTAAAGAAGAACTACAACAATTATTTTTTACAAAATAAATGACAATTTGTCATTAGTTTTCTTATATCGATGACAGAGGGCGACACAATGCAAATGACAATAAAGTTAAGAGACCAAATAGGAAAAGTGTACCTTGCGCAATTTCCTTTGATGAATAATCACTTCACGATCATAATCCATAACTATTTTTCTTTTCTGAAAGAAATTAGAGCATTTTATTAAAATTCTTGCTAAAAATAGAGCATTTTTTCTTCGGTAAAAGAAAGCAGTCTTATAGTTTATATTGTTTTGGGATTGGATACAATGGAAAAACTAATACTTAATTATGATCCCTATAGATGGCGCTATATACAATATTAGTATATTGTATGTAAACAATTTTATTACTTGTATGCTTGAAAAGTTGTACTACTTACACGAAGGATATTGGAATGGTTCATTTGCACGTTCAATTCTTTATTTGATCTTTGATACCTTTATAGTTAAACAATATTATTTAAATACTGCACATCCCAATTAATGAATGGCAAAAGTAGAGAAAATTCAAATTTGCGCGCCGTAGTTTGTGTTACGTTTTCTAAACCATAGACGGCGCTTTTAGGATAAGCTTTGCAATTATATTACTGCTACTAGCGACAAGTTTGGTACTAACGAGGGAGGAAAAAATAATTTTAAGCCTTTAATAGGTGCTGCCATCTAGGTTTATATTAACCAGACTCTACTAGATCGAGGAACAGCTCAACTGGTATAATATCTGGCCATATCCGAAACGGCAACAAATTGAAGCGTTGAACATCGTTATTATACCACCAGACTTATTTTTTTTAATAAAGAATAATCATGTTTGGTAAAGTAACGATTCACGCACCTTGATCAGACTGTAGTGCGTTGTCAAGACCTTCAACAAAAGATTCCTGTTCGACTAACAAAAATTTGTTTAGCAATAAAAAAAAATATCTGTAGCTGGCACTAATAGGCATTATAAAAAAAAACAATGGACTTAATAGCGGATTTTAATTCGAATGGCGAGCAATTATATACTTAAGAATATTCTACCAGATGGCGCTCTGAATGTCACCATTATTAAGCATTGCTAAAATTTTAATGCAGTCTTAGTTACTTAGCGGTATTCTAGATGGCACTGTAAGCGAAATTTGTCTCACTATTTAGTAGAATCTTCTCTGAAACATAGATGGCGCTCGTATGTGACCAAAGCCAATCCATCACCATAGGAATCTTATGTTGAAGTCTTATATCAAGGCACATGTATTTGACGTGGAAAAGCGTCATACGAGGAAAGTTTGCAATTATTTGAATCTTCGAATTAATGCATTTCCAGAGAAATAAAGTGTTATCTAAAAATCATTTCCAAAAATAAAATAGAAATGCATTAAAAAGATTGTTAGTAAAAAATAGAACTTTTTCTCTTTATGACAAGTTTCTACATATAATTTAAGTTAGAGTACCAGGTGCCTAGCCGTACAACGTTTCGTAAAGAGAAAATGAAACTTGCCTTTATTTTTTAGGAAGGATATTTACAAGTTTAATACATTTTTGGTAAAAATATTTTATACTTTAAATATTTGAAGGAATCAGGACAAGCGCCTGGTAAACCACTTTAATATCACATTCTAAGTTAATAAGGTGCATGGCGCAGTTCAATCTAAAAGCTTGTCTTTAAGTTCAAATAAACCAAAAGCTTTAATAAACTGACGCAAGTTTTCAAAAAGTGCGCCATTAACCCTATGAACTTAAAGGTGAAGTGGTTGAAATCATAGAGATAGTAAAACCGTGCGCTCTCGCACACTTTCTAGAGGAAGCACGTACGTCAAATTCTGTTTCGCTTGGGGACGTTCATAAATTACGTGACATGTTTAAGGGGAGTTGAGCCGAATATCACCTAGTATTGGACTATCTCGTGGGGAGGGGCGTGTGAAATATCACGTAATTACCTAATTATGCAACCGCGAAAAATCGCCGTAAAATTACGAGAAAATTGAGTTAAATCCCAGCAAAATGTTTCTGGACTAAAATTTGGCAAAACCTTACATGATTAGATATTTGTCGGGGCTTCCAAACCATAATTAGAAGTTAAAGAAATATAACGTTTCGGTTCTATCTACTATTTGCTTTATTAGTTTCAATTCATCATAGAAAAAGAGTACGTGTTTAAAGTATTTTCACACTTCACAAAAAAAAATTGACAAAATATGCATCGTATTTGATTTTTAAGTACTTTCCCAACATCATCAGATGATGCAGCTGCTGTTTAGACTATCCAAGTTTGGGGTTGGAAGTCGATTAGTTTGTGTTTTGAAGTTTTCAGCGTATCAAATGTCCAAATCAAAACTTTATTTAAAAAATTACGATTTTTTAAAAATAAATGTCACATGAGTTTAAGGGGGGATGGGCGCGCTGGACCGGGGTCTCCAAAGCAAAGTGCTTCAGTGGATGCATTCCTGTGGAGAAAAAAAATATTTTCTCTGCCACATTTCTCCGGCTGTATTGAATATTTTTACAAGCGGATTTTTTTATGTGATAAATGTAGCTGACTCAGGTCCCGACCTTCCCACTTTTTGAAATGGGTTCGAATAATTTTTTTAATTTTCAATAAATCATTTTACACAAAATATTCAAAGCCATTTCAAAAGTGGGAAGTAGAGACCTGTAAGTTATTTACATTTATTATTTAAAAAAAAAAAACGTTTGTAAAAATATTCAATACAGCCGGAGAAATGTGGCAGAGAAAATAGTTTTTTCGCCATTGGATTAACACTGAGGCACTTGAGTTTGGAGACCCGCGGTCCAGCGCTTAAGGGGTGGGGGTCGAGATCTCGACAAAAACACGTGATTTATGGACCCCTTTCTCTCGCCAATGGAGGCCCACTCGAGGAGTTGAGTAAAAGAATACAGAACTAAAATTGTGCTTTTAGAGTCTATGCTAGTGGTCATTACGTGTTTCCTCAAGAAACTGTGCGACAGCGCGCAGTTTTATTATCTCTAAGATTGAAATGAATGAGGACACCGAAACAGAAACAATTTTATTCACATAAATACATTTTTTGTTTTTGCACTTACCATGATGAAGTAAATTTGAAGCTAAGTTTCGATGAGACACAGAAGGACTTCTAACACCAAAAGTTCAATTGTCATCATGTCTAATAGTTTATATTCCTAATCTTTATTATGTCCATCTTGAAAGCAAGTCCTTCATTTTCAGTTGCAAACTAAAATTAAATATATTTATTTAGAAAATTTTGGAAATTGGTAATGTTTATTTTTTACCAAATAAATTATTATCGGCTAAGCTAGAACTACTATTTTCGGTAAATCTTTAGAGTGGTAGGTGAGCAATTCTGGATAGAGCTACAATAATGCTTCAGTCATGTGAAAATAGATTGCAGAAAACTCGCATTTCTATTGCAGTTAATAGCCGTTTTTTGGTTTGTTTTTTTCAGAAGATTTTACCAAACAAGACTAAAAAATCAAAAACTTATTAAAATGAGGTGCGTAACTTTATAGGTTTCTTTACAGTCCACCAGGGTTAAATTTTGCTAGATAATTGGATTTTTTTTCGATAAATAATTTTAATTGAGTAAAACGAGTAACAAATCAATTTCCGTTGAACTGGAGTTAGTTGCAACATAAAAACCGGAAAACATAATGAACTTCCTTACCGTACCCATGATCTAGGGATGGAATATCAAAATCGGTTTTAAGACTAACCGGGTTATTTTTTTGGACTTCATTGAAAATCAGTTATTTTCGTAAGACTGGTTTAGACCGCTTTCTTTAAGACCATTTTTTTTTTGAAAAACAGCCATCCTTCATTATTTTTTTCATTAATGAGCCTTGCTGAAATTTTTTTTGTAATTCTAGAACCCTTACACACAAAAAAAAAGTGACTTCACACACAAAATTGTGATTAAAAAAATATATATTTATTAAAAATGTATATATTAGTTTCTTATACCTGAAATTAAAAATTATGGTAGACCTACCGAGGTGCCGCGTGGGAAGATAAGTTCTCCCCGGCATGTCAACTATAAAAGTTGAGAGCGTGTGTAAAGGTAAACTATCAACTGTTCGGGTGTGATGGATATGTTGATGCACCACTGTTTTATTTTATTATTCTAACTGTATTGTTAGTTACGGTATTATTACTAAATTAATATGTGCTTTAGCCTTTACATCATTAAATAAATGAAGACTTTCTTGCCATAGTAGTTATTTATTAAACACTGAGAGCCAACTAATGCAATAATATTAAAAAAATCGGCGGAGACGCAAATTGACCATCTTCCTAATATTGACAAATAAATATGTAGTTATTAAAGAAATATGATGCTTGAACAAATAATTTACTTATAACTTATATAAAAGAATTCGGACAAATAACTAATTAATTGCTTCTCATTTTCAGAAAAAGTATTCTATTAAGTAATTAATTGAAAAGAATTTAAATAATGATTACAAATGCAACCGGCCACTGAGATAACGGCGAGCGCCAAATTAAGTGATCGATTGCAAATGAATTTTGTATTGTCTGTGTGGAGAAAACGCGTGGAGGATCATTCGTTTATACTATCAGATTCATCGCGTTTTAGTTTTTGTACAAATTTGATAAACTGTTTGACTTTCAGACATTTAGCAGTTATTAAACAATAACTATCTTGAAAGAAACACATGCTGTTGAGCCGCGTTTCTACATGCTGTGCCAGAGCTAATGCAATGCACTTTGTCGACCTGCTTGGGCATTTGTTCCGTTGGCAACCGCTGCTGGAGTGACGTTTAACTTATGAAATTTTATATAAGCACCGTCTAACAAAGGGGCGTTCGCAGCTTTATTTCTTTTACAGGTCGCCTCCAGCGCGGGCGCTCTTTCGGGGTAAATGCGTAGGCCAGTCTTGATTTGCTAAGTCTCAATTTGCTAATTCTTAATTTATCATGTATTAGTTCGTTTACAAAATTGTTATTGTTCTATTTATTTTGATATTGTTAACCTAATTGTAACTATTTTATTACTCAAATTAAACCTTTATGATAATTAAGTAAATAATCTACTGTTTTCATAATAAATGCCCAATTTATTTGTCAATAAAATATAGTAATTCATAGTTATTCAATTTGTATTTTCTTGTACACAAATCCTACCCATACATGCATTGACAAAAAAGGAAAGTAACGGAGCTTTGGTCTGGTTGAAGGAATGCGGGTCTAGAAATTTAGCGTGGAAAGAATCTAGTGGAATTTTAAAGAGCTCGTTTTGAAGACTGCTTTTCACATCCTCGCTGATAAAAATGACCTTTCGAATTTAAGTGGTAAAAAAAATCATGTTTTAGGGATTACCTGTATTCTATCGCGAACTGGAATTGGAAAAGTTAGCATCACGAAGGTTCGTATCAGAAAGAGTAAGCTTAGATTAAAATAGATTAACTTTTTTTTTATGAAGACCTAAGAGCCAGAATAAAGAAAGCAGAAAATTGCTTTCAAGAATGCTTTTCAGTGTTTGGAAATCACCAAAATTGAGTGCAAAACTAAAGATTCAGGTGTTTAATGCAACAGTCAAAACTATCCTGCTTTATGGCAGTGAAACCTGGAATGACCAAACGGGGAAAAACAAAATTAAATGCCTTTCAAACAAAATGTCTAAGAAATATATCAAAAATATACTGGCTTAAGAAAATTACCAATAATGAACTGTATCATAAAACGAGAAATAAACCTATAACTTTGCATATAAGAGAAACATGGAATTGGATTGGACACAAATTGAGGCATGGAAAAAAACCCGAAAGAATTGCCCTGACCTGGTCAGCTGACAGGAAGAGAAGTAGGGTAAGACCAAAGAAAACTTGGAGTAGTGTGACAATAAAATAAGTGGCCGAAATAAGATGGGATGCTCCTTCCAGACGTAAAGTAAGAAACATGAATTAACGTTGCACTAGAAGCTTCACTGGGTGGACGCTTTTAGTTTAGTTTGAATTATCGTCGCACTAGAGCTACATGAGGGCTATTGGCGACGGGCGTCATATTTTAGAACCACAAGTCAGTGGCAGCAGTCAAGTGGCGAGCCGACACCCGAGTAAGCACCCAACGCAACCGTTAAGGGCGACATCGTACGCAGCGTTAGGACTTTGAGGGATATTTGACGTTCACTCCCTCTATACGGGGTATTATTCGTCGGACATTTTTGGCTGAACGGGCCGTTTATAGGTCGGCAGTTATTTTGGCGAAGCCCAACCCGAACCTGGAACCTTTCGCATGCTAGGCGAATGCCTAACCGGCTGGGCTCCTCAGCCCCTGGGTGGACGCGTTAGATGACGAGCCCGTTATTTGGTACCACGGCTAAATGAAGAGGCTCCTGCGCCCGTTAAAAGGATGGCAGTTTTCAAAATGGTCGCTTCATTTGTCTTATATTTTGTTTATTTAGATAAACTTTACCAGAGGGCTCATTTTCACGTGGCAAACTTTCTTACCAACCGTCGTTAATGGGTTAAAAGCATAGATATCATAGTTGGGCTATTCCACGGGTAACTGACTGACATTCGGAAGTCAAAATTACAATGTTTTACGAAATAGCGGGACAATTATAAAGTTTTACAAACTAAGTTTTGTATATTTTAAAAGAGAATTTTCAGCTGAATTCAAATATGGTTTACAATTGTAGATAGCCCTTATAGAAAATTTTAGAAAAATTATTAAAGTTGTGGTAACTGACTGACATATCTGCAACCTTCATTGACACTTCAAGTTATTCAATATCATTTTCTTCTGAATATAAAAGAGGTAGCTTTTAAAAGTCAGGCCTATATTAAAGTGCAAGAAATGGGCTATCCAGCACATCAATTTTTATATCAAAATAATAAACTCTGAAAAAACACTAGCTTTTAGAACGCCTTGGTAACTGACTGACATAATGGTAACTGACTGACATCTCTGAAATACTTAACATGTCTAATGAGTTTAGTTTAGTTTAGTTTAGTTTGAATTATCGTCACACTAGAGCTACACAAGGGCTATTGGTGATGCGCGTCGTAATTTAGAACCACAGTCAGGTGACGAGTCGACACCTGAGTAGGCACCCAACGCAACCAATAAGTACTCTCATTATACGCAGCTTTGGGACTTTGGAGGATATTTAACGTGCACTCCTTCTACACGGGGCATTATTAATCGGACATTTTTGCCTGCACTGGCCGTTTATAGGTCGGCAGTTATTTTAGAGATGCCTGGACCCGAACCTGGGACATTCCGCAGCTGTTAAAGGCATTTTTGCTTGCAACACATGAAATTAAAATCCAAAAACTTTTGATTTAACAAATTCTGACTAAGTAAAGTAAATTAGAATAATTTATTTTAATTTTTAATGCCTAAAAAGAACTTTGATTAAAACAAACATGAAAGTTGAGTTGTATTTTTCCTTCCGCAAATAAATTTTTTTAAATCGTCTTTTGAGTTGTAATATAAAAAGAATTTATGCATAGGGTCAATACTAAAGTGATAATAAGTAAATTAATAACCAGATACATCGTTGTCAGTCAGTTACCAAGTCAAAATGTCAGTCAGTTACCGAAATGTCAGTCAGTTACCAAGCAATTTTTACCTATTAAAGTTCTTTTTTTTTATTTTGTCCAGCTAAGTATTATTTAGTACTTATTGAAAATAGAGAATATCGTTTATTAAGTTTCTGCAGTCAAAATTTCTATTCTGAAATTAAAAAACAGAAAAAATATGGTAACTGACTGACATTTTATGAGTGGGTGTAATATATGTATCCCATTACAAGTAATTTTTCAACTTTTTTTTGGGGTATGTGTGTAGAATGATACTCTATAATGTAGGTCTTAATCTAATTATAATTTTTTTTTGAAAATCTTTTGAAGTGTAGGAAATAAAATGTTTCAAAAGTGTAAGAATTTACACTTTAAATTGTGGAATTTTTTTAACCGCCTGCTTAGAAGCAATTTTTCTTCTATAAAAAAATATATATTCAAAAAATGAACTCCAGTGCGTTAAAATAGAGATTCCAATCTTTAAAATGGTATATGACACAAAGTATTTACTTAATTTTGAAATTTCGGTACCGAGGTTTACATTTTCGTGGAATTGACCAGTTGATATATTGGATTGACAGATCACGTGACCTCCAATGTTAACGACGGGACGAGCATGGAGATCATAATAAGAGGGAAAATGGGCCAGTGTTGTATTAAGGAGAAAAATACTACGAAAAAATACCATTTAATTGTTAAATTAGAAAAAATACCATAAAAATACCAGCTGCATTTTGGAATCTTTTAAGTGACTTTAAAAAAAACAACGTGAAACGCTTTTTTTAGTATTTTTATGGTATTTTTTTGTAATTTTAGAATTAAATGGTTTTTTTTCGTAGTATTTTTCTCCTTAATTAGGTGGCAACACTGGCCCATTTGCCCTCTTATTCTCGTCTCCATGCGCGTCCCGTCGTTAGCATTGGAGGTCACGTGATATACCAAACTAATACTTTAACTATGATATCTATGGTTAAAAGCCTAAATCTTGAAGTTTTATTGCCCAGGATTTGTTGTTTCTGTAACTTCTGCTTGTTAATAACTGCTTTCAATCACTGCAACCTTAAGTACTGAAATACTACGCCGCGGTTTATAAAACCGGCATAATCATGATTAGCTACACTTATTCAAATACTTCAGGCTTTGATGTACATAAATTAATAAGAATTTTTTTTTTTTAATTACCTGAACTAATTTTCTCTGCATAGTCCGCTGCCAGCAAGATGAATGCTCAGGAAGAATATGAAAAACACACATTGCAATCATTAACAGTGGCTGAACATAAAACAGCTTGGTTGCTTAAAATTACAAATGTTCTAGTTGCACTCAAATTCTCCAAAGTACACTGCTCAAAAGAATTAGGGGAATGCATGGTTTAAACCCTTTCACCCCCAATGATTCCATTTGGAATCATCAGCTTGCGATATTTTTCTCACTAACTTGAGACCGCACTTATTTATCGTTAGATGGAAGAATCATGTCTTTTGAAGAATTAAATAATGTTTGTTTTAATTAAATGAAAATATGAAAAACATAGTAAAATAAAATTATCTCCCAAAAACTTTTATGAAATAAATTGACCCTAAACTCTTCACGCTTATATTCTTCGATGTTTAAAAATTGATTTTAACTTTTTTAACAAGTAAAGTTTCGAAAAAAATTGTTATAATTTATTCAAAAGTTATGATTCCGATTTTCCCCCTTAAATTTTAATTAAAAAATTAGCAATTTTCCCTCTATTTTTTACCATTTCATTCTGAATGCAAAATGAATCCATTTCACAAATTTTAGATTTTTAGAATAAAAAATAAAACGTTGGAACTGAAAGGGTTAACAAAAGTACGCAAAGTGCTCCCCAAATTGTTTTGAGCAGTGTATAAAGAAACTAAGATATAGGGACAGGTCCGTCGTTTTGCAACTAGACCCTTCAAGTAACTGTTGATATTTGATAACAATTACATCTCTCTTAAAGGAATGGTCTCTTATTGAATAATCCACATACGCACCTCCAAATAATTAATTCATGCTCATTTTGCCACTGATTTTAGCATCTACAATTAAACTCCAGTTAATATACATAGTTTTAATAATTATAAAAAGCCACCTACAATATTTTATGACTACTAACCCCCTTGCCACAGACAAGTATTACTTAAATCATAGATTTATGTAGCTTGAAGGACTCTTCGGACTACAGTACTACTTTTCTTCCGCAAATATATACGTTACCGTTAAAACCCGAAATCAGCTAGAACTAGAATTAACTAGTGAGAACTAGATTTAGCTTGCGGCTATAAGTTGAGACTAGTTTCCACTACCTTATTCCAATTAACCCCAGCTAATACTAGTTTTGACGAAATAGATTAACTTCATCTAGTTTTTACTATAAAAATATTAGTTAAAACTAGAATTAACGGAAAATAGCACGATTTAGGATAAAAGGATGGCATAAGTTAAGTTAATTATTGCTGAAATGCGATGGAGATTTTGTTTAATTGCAACTAGTTTTAACTAATGTAATTGGTCTAAACTGGTATTAGCAAGGGAAGTCTAATTTTAGATAGAGAAAACTAGTTTTCACTAATGACATCAGTTAAAACTAGTTGTTACTCATTAATTCTAGTTTTAGCTGATTTCGGGTTTTAACGGTAACATATTAACTTCGATCCGTGATTTTATATACGTACACTTTAAAATAATTTTAAATCAAAAAGTTTAATGCGACATTTTATAACTTAAAACATATAGGACAAAAATATTTAAACTATTTCTACTCTAAAACGTTTTCATTTTTTAAATTTTACAAGCCAAAAACATTGATTTAATTTTCTAACTTTCAGCAGTCCTTCAAGTTGTTTTAGTCAGAGTGCCAAAAAAAAATCGATGAATTTGGACGTGAGTACAGGTTGCAATGTTTTATTTGTCTTCGACAGATTAGGTAACAAAGATTTCAGTTCCGTTTGATGTCAAGCTATAAATGGTGAGCATTTTTTTAATTCAAGATGGCGTCCGATGGCGTGCCATACTGAATACCATCTTGAATAAAAAATCTCAACATTGTCTTCAAACGGATCTGAAATCGACATTATCTAATCAGAAACAATATAAACATTGCAACCAGTACTCAGGTTCCTCCTGTTGGCACCCTGATTTTGTACATAAACCTATGACTTAAACAAAGGCAAGGCACTCACATCTACAAACAACAACCTCCACACACAAATATTCTTCACTTTTGCAGTCAGAAACCTTACATAGGTCAATATTCCAAAGTTGTTATACGACAATCCTCAGTCGAAAGTTCAATACCAGCACCACAACCCACGAAAAACCAACAAAACCCACATTTTGTGCTCCAAATCAACAACATCTCACACACCGATCCAATTCCACATCCACACTCTGATGTGCAACTTGTCCCATCTTGTTGCAACCGATGGACTTACTCCCACACGTTGTCCACATCGGATGATCACCCGCATCCAATATCCGGACCACCGTGTTATCCGACCTCTGCCCATCCCCCACCCTGAAGTGTCTGATTAACCGGACTCCCTGTTGCGTCAGTATTGGTGTCTCTTTTTCACCCCATGGTCCGAAAGTTGGCTGTTTGTCTTCTTCAAGTTCCGTTGTCTGAAATGACGTGCTCTGGCATCGATTCTTGTGTAACAACGTCCAGTATGATGTTCAAGGTAGAGACCAGAAGGGGTAGTGTATCAAGCGTAAACCGAAACTGACTCCCTAAAACATTACATACGATAAAGGGTACAAAGGGATAAGCTGTGGCACAATGTGGTTCTTTGATTGTTCATTATTTGTTTACTAAAGCATTCTATTTTTTTGCATGAAAGCTTAATTTATATTTTTTTGATTTATTAATGCAATTTGGAGTTGTTTAATGTTTTGTTACTACCAATTATTTCGAAAATATCGGGCTTCAACATTTTTTTTTTTATCAAAGTTCGTGCCATTTAAAGCGCGGGCGACATTTTCCAAATGCGGAAAATATCGCTGGAATGGATGCTAGGACTTCACACAAGCAATTGATAACTTCAGGTACAGGGGAGTGTTTGCAATTTAATAAGAAATTAAATCACTTGAAGTTTTCACTCTGACTATTCTGAAACATTAATTTTGTCTCTTCATTAAAAAATGGAATGAATATGTCAATTTAGAAATCATTAAATGTTTCAAACAAAGAAAAACCGCTTTTGTCGATTGGAAACCCATAAGAAAACAGTTATTCAGCTCTGGTAGAGTGAAATCGCGGTGGACATCAGCGCCATCTGTAAATGAAATGTTTGAAGAACCACTTTGTTCCCGGGAGTACAATTACGCTTGACACACTACCTCTTCAAAGCACTATACTTCAAAGTATGTATTTGTTCAGGTGGTTTGTGAATAAGGATAAGATCGAAACGGATCGATTTGAGATAATTATAATGTGTAGAATGAATCGTGATTAGGCTGGCCGTTATATATTTTTAATAATAATAACGTACAGGGCAAAGATAATTTACTCATTCGTTTTGCCTAACAATGACTTTTTACATTCAGTTTAAGTCAGTACAAACCCATGGTACTGGAGTTGCCATAGAAAAAAAAAGGTACGAAGCTGGCAAAAAATTGATAAAGAAATGCATAAAAAGGGGGTAAATATTTCCCTACTTATGAAGGGTGTAGTTGCAAACTCCAAAGAAAAACTAAGAAACCGGTTCGTTCATTGGTGACTTTTGAAAATCGTAAATTCAATTGTACGAAGTCGACAATGATGGGACCGAACCAGGGCCGGATTTCTAAATAGGCTAAGTAGGCTGTAGCCTAAAGCGGCAAATTTTTTGGGGCGGCAAATTTTACAAAAAATTAAAGCGGCATTCGGCATCAAAAAATTATTATAAGGATACTAATATTTTTAAGAAAGAAAACAAATAATTTACATTAATGTGTAAATCGTAAACGTATATATAGTACTAATATTTAGTAGTAAACATGGTAGCTGCGAGGGCACACTCTCTCCCCCTGATTTGGAAGTTGAAAGACAAATAGTAGAACAGTTAAAAAAAATTCACCTATTATTTCGCTTTCGATAAAGAGTGTACATAGATGATTCTAGTATGTAGAAAGAAAAAAAAAAGTCAAGAAAACTATATCTGGCGGCAAATCGATCGTAGCCTACAAGCGGCAAATCTTTAAATCCGGCCCTGGACCAAACTTTATATCTTAGTTATACTTTGAGAATGTGAGTGTCGCCACTGCACCTTCAACAATACCTACACAATCGCTTGAGTTTGATCATTCCTAAAATGTTAAGTTATTCTCACATTTTGTTAATGAAGGGGTAACAACATCCTCCATTCAGTTCAAATTTGTGAGGGACAAAGTATTTAAATCTAGTGAAATGCGGAGCAACCCTACAAAACTGATGGATGTCTGGCCAGCCTAATACTCATCCAATTGGCGAGTATTTTATTTCTAACATTCATCCTATTTTCGCTACCATGCTCAGAATTTATCGTGCTTATTTAATAAGTCGAGCATTTATTCAATTTAATACACTAAACTCACTTTCGAAAAAAAAAACTCAATACAAAACATGATTAAATAAAAAAAAAAACTTCCTTTAAGTCTTGAAGCTTGTTTTTACGACCTAAAGTTAAGCAACTTTCTGAAGGGAAAGCTTTCTAGAAACTTTTTTAAAGTAAACTGATAAGATATTTTCCTTCTAGATCTCAAGTATTTCTATTTTCTGGTTTTCTATCAGTCAAGTTAAATTACTTTAACTTGCCGATTCTACAGAGCGATCGAATAAAAAACCTTTTTTGTAGCATCGTTAAATTCTCTGACTCTAAGAAAATGCTTACATTACATAAAAAGCTGATTTACAGAGGGATATTAAGAATTCTAATTTCAGAGCCAGAAGGGGGTGTTTTTAATAATTTAAAGATTTATTTTTAGCAAATTTTTAGCTTTTTTTAGCAATTATCTGAAAATTGAAATAAATAATAGAGAATCTTCATAGTAAATAGAAGTTTTTATGGCCTCAGAAACCAATTCAATTTTAAGTTTATTTCTGTAAACACCAAGCTAAGCATTCATAAAACTTTAATCAGACCTATGGAAGTGAATGTTGGACCCTCAATAAAACAGTGGAAGAAAAGTTGCTAATATTTGAAAGGAAATTATTAAGGAAAATTTTCGGACCTATTCAGGAGAACAATGAGTGGAGAATTCTTTACAACTATGACATTTACAGAAAATTTGGCAAATTTGGCGGGACCGACATTGTGAGAACTATAAAAGCATCCCGAATTAGGTGGCTGGGCCATCTGTACAGATGTCCCGATGATTTCCCCACCAAAAAAGTGACTTTTTCCAAAATAGAAGGTACTAGACGTAGAGGACGACCACCCACACTATGGTTAGACGATGTTGAAAGGGACCTCAATCTAATAGGAGTCAACCGATGGAGAGCTATTGCGGCTAATAGGGCCAACTGGAGGAGGATCAGCGAGTCTGCCTTGGCCTGCAAAAGGCTGTTGAGCTCATGAAGAAGAAGAAAGGTTTATTTTGACCATGAAAATTTTAAGAGCTATTTCTAGCATTAAATATCAATTTAGGACAGGATATTTTTCTTTTTAAAGTAATTAATATATGTGAGGACCGAAAAATGGGAAGCCCTGTGCAAAATGCAAGGATAAATATACACATTAGTCTTTCAGCAGACAAACTTATTGTAATATTCCTGCCATTAGTTTCATTTACCAACTGTCTAACTCTTTAAAGTAGCCAATTATCGAAAGAAAATATCACGAAACTTAGATTAAAAAGCATATTTCAATTTGTCAATTTATACAATTTTTAATAAAAGCTGTACTTTTAACCATTTTACTTCCAAAACGGCACAGGCGGCCGTACAACTAAGGAATCGATAATGATATTCTTTTCACATATTACTTGGAAACAAAAAAAAAATCCTGCGTAGCTAGTGTTAAGACAACTGGGAATTCGAGTCCATTCGTCCACAGTGGTGGGAAACTTTTCCAACTGTTTATTACTGTTACAGACGAAACTAGATGAATGTTTTAAATTTAAGTTTAATGAAAAAATAGTAATGACCCCCACTGTGAGCTTTTCCTGTGTTGTGACACTGTTTCCAAAACACTAATTCGCTTTAAAAAGGGTTAAAGAGTTCATTTTCTTTAATTGTTTCAATTTTTTTTCAGGCATAAAATTCATCATGTATTTTAACAGGCATTCTTTAAATTAGGAATTATGGAAGTGAAACATCTACTGCAATTATCTTGATCAACTGTCATTTTTGTTAATTTCACAGTTGAAGTACTCATTTTTGCCAATATTCGTAAACAAAATATACAAACGGGAACAATGGCTGTTTAAGAATATATTTAAATATTTAATTAAAAAACGCGAGTAAATAATCCTTAAATTTATCTTTTTAGGCAACGAATTTTATTCCGCATCTATCGTTACTTTTTTTCTAATTACGATATTTGACTGTATTTTGTATTCGACTATGTATGCACTACTCAAATGGGTTGAAGCAGTTTCATTGCTCTGTAGATTTTTATTAATTTGCATAAACATTTCCAACATACAGGTGGCATCTGTTACTTACGCAAACTAATACCCTCTGAATGTAACTCACTGACTGATTACCTATCTTTAAACCAACCCAAGTTGAAACCCATTTCGAAAATTAGAATCTTCGCAAACGACACTAGCTTGCAGGGCAAGGACAGTTTACTTGGAGAATGGAAAGAGGGACCGACTTAAAATAAAATAAGTTTGAATACGTAAGCATAGTTTGTCGACGTAAAGTATTCAGGGTTCATACTCTATGATAGTGAAATTCAGGAGTTTCTAAGGAGTTTTTCAGGAGTCCAGTAATGTAAATTCAGGAGGTAACAAGGAATAAAATTGAATATGTTTGTTTATATTATCGTATTAGTCTAGTGACTTCACTGCACTTCAAATGACGAAACAGAAGGGAAAAAATCTTCTGAAGAGTTGGGCGGTGCATTCCGGGACATTAACTATTATCACAATGCCTGAACTCGATTTTTTCTACTGTGCATGTAGACTTATTCTGAATAAAGTAAAGTCGTCAATTTTTTCAGGGGAGGGGGGAAAATATCAGGAGATGAGACACAAATTTGAAATTCAGGAGTTTTGCAGGAATTTCAGGAGGCGTACGAACCCTGAGTATTGAACTTTTATTTCTCAGCTTCAAAACTATGAGACCCTTTGTCGGATGTCCGGTTCTGCGCGGAAATGGAACGTTCCACCGTTGACCCTAACTCAAATAATGTTCTCTGTGTGTTAGGATTTAGAGGGGACAGCTTACCACAAAAATTAAAGTGTTTGTCCAACATACTTATTACTACCAAGATTTACGATCTTAGCATTAATCTGTATCATACGGCATTTCACTAGCTTTCGAATAATATATTTTTCCTTTATATATTGAACATTTTAACTTTGAATAGTTTTTGAAATAAAGGTAAGTGGGATTCAACAGTTTAACTAATATGTATAGAGTAAAATAGGCTCTCACTCAAACTATACATAGTTTAACATGAGGGAAAAAAACAAATGCAGGAATTTAGACCATTTAAAGGAAACATGCAGGTGGAAAGTGGACATGTTTACATTACCTACACCTCTTACATTAAACCCTATTCCTATACTCAGCTTTAAAATGGTATGCTTGGTTGTCACCAAACCTGAATTGATTATGCATTACTCATGATAGTGCCTAATGTCGTGTCCAAGGAAAACTTTATGTAAATTACGTGGGTAACGTAGCAGCAGGTTAGTCACCTTATTATTCAAAGACACTAGAGCTAAGATTTTTTTTTGTATAAGTTGATTTTGATCTTGAAAAGTATGACTTCAGTTTCAACTGTTTGTTTTAATTCGCAGCTTTTAATGAATGGAAAGCAAATTTAAAGGATTCTCCAAAATGTGCAGAAATTTACGATTACAACCAGAAATATGTTAAAAACTTTGAATGTATCTACTCTTTTGGGAACCATTTTTAGGCATTTTTTAAAAAAATATCTTATCTGATACGGAATACAACAATGCTTAACTTGTAAACTTTAACCTATTTTTGTTCGAGTAACTAAATATTTCGTTTTGTTGTTTGTTTAGATAAGCAAAGAGCTTAGGCTTATTTTTGCATGGCAAATTTGTTAACGTATTATCTAAAAAAAATTACAAGTTTTGACGAGTCTCAAAATATTTAACAATTAAGTAAAAATATTTAATATTAATTGTTATTTTAATAGATGAGTGATACAGATGTATAAACCCGTCTATAGACAGTGCCTTTTTTTATAGCAGCAAAGACAATTTTAATTATTATAATTAAATTTTAAGTTAAGAAAGTAAAGTAGTTTAAACCCTTACATAACACAAAAGACAGATAATTTTTAGAAATATATACATAAAAGTTTTTAATTATTCAGTTACAAATTGACAACTTATGCAGGGAGAGCAAGTTTACGCTTCTGGGTCAATTTACTTATCCCTTAGAGTGAACGATAATTAATGTAATGAAAATCATTAAAGTAATAAAAATCTTATTTCGAATTAGGCAAAAATGTAACATTAAAATTGTCTACTAAAAGGATTTTTCTATTGCATAGATATTACAACGATTTTTTTTTTAATAAGATGGATGATATAGATACTTTATAGTTAAGGTAAATAGTATAGAAATAAATTGAAAAACTGAGAACCAAGATATTTTCCATTTCTATTGTTGAAGAAAACTGATTTTTATATTTAAAAAAATTTATTATTTAACATTATTATGCAACTTTCGAGCACACGACCAGATTTAACGTGCACCATCTTCCTTTATTAGTTCTAATTATTTGACTCTTGTAGAAAGGTAACGTCTGTTTTGAATCAGTGGCCAATAATAGGATTAACAAGTAAACGTTTCTAATTGTTAAGGGCAGGATTTGTGGTATACCGATTGACTAACATTTTAACAAGTCACTCCAGACAAGTTATGGTTTTTGTAAATAAAATCGTGCGAAAAAGTTATATATCAAAAGGAGTTAAGATATAAAGTTTCAAATGTTTTACGGTAAAGTGAAGATAAATATTTTTGCAACTAAGTCACTTTGAACAGTTAAGATCTAGAAATGTAAGTCTTTCTAGAGTTAGTCTAATCTAAGACAATGTCACTGACACTTTTTTTTTTTGTAACTATCGTCCTCTTACGGCCTCAAGGAAAAAAAATCCAATTTTAAATGTCTGTTAGATGACAGATGCAGTAAACACCATACTTTCTTACTCAACCAATTCATATGCACATGTTTGATAAATTTAGTGGCTTGTTGAGTTGAATTAATGTCGCACTAGATGCTGCATGATTTCTATTGGTGACAGGCTTTAGAGTGGGTATCTCTACATGGGGTATTATACTCAGACTTTGCACAGTAGTATTATTCGGCCTAACTGCACAGATCGCTCATACGTCGGCAGTTATTTTTGCAATGCCCGGACCCAATACTGGGACCTTTCGAATGCCAGGTAAGCGCCTTACCAACTGGGCTCCTGCCCTCTAAGGGCTTGTTAAAGACTTATAGACCTTTAGCAATTACAAAAGGAAGGCTACCATTACCACAACAATTTGGAGAAATTTTTTAAGGTTTAACTTTAAACTTAAAGGTAATATTACAATTTAATTCACATTAATTTGTTTTTTAAGGATACATTTTTTAAAATTTAATTTTTTTTAAAGAGTCGTGGGATCATTTACTCATAAAATCGTAAATTTTGCAGTTTGCTAGCATTTACCGTTCATGGATGAAGGGGAGGGAGAGACGAGTAAAATATCTAAATTTTTCCATTTTCTTAAATAGGAGTACAACTCACCTAGAGTTATAGTTAAAAACTAGAAAAATACATGAATGCTCTTGAGGTTAACTAAAACACACAACTAGCATACAGAGCCAACATCACTCATTATATACAAAAAAAAAATTATACTAAAAACACAAAGCCCTCTGCTGTGATTAACATTTAGAATGAAAAATTTAAAATTATTAAATTATTAAAATTAAATAAAATTATAGATTAGTAAAATGTAAGCTAATCAACAAAAAACACATTTTTAAATGTGTTACATAGCAAGTAAATAGTAAAACTTTTTTTTAATGCTTTGTAATTTTGAAATTGTTTGGGCATCATTATATTTTAGAAAATTTCACCAGAAGCAACTCCAAAAAATAAAAGTATAGTTCTATACATAAAACCTTGACCATTTCCCTCTTTTATGAACTTTCTCAACAAATTATTGTGGTAAATTTTAAATCGTTTTTTAGAAGTTCAGCAAACCAAGTGTTTATCTTTTTTTTAACAAGCAAATTTCACAGAGACAGAGTTTCCACAATACTAAAAAGCTCTTTCGAATCATTACTTTTAGTGATACATACAAAGCAAAAATTCCGACAATGCAACAATTTTACAAGACTTTTTCTGGTTGACACCTAAACTAATTTTTGTTTATACATAAATTAAAATTATTAAAACCAACTAAATATATATCAGTTTAATAATGTCAAAAATTAGTTAATTAACTTTTCGTTTTAAAAGTTTACATTGAAAATCTATAAGATAATGCCAGTTGGGTTTAAATTTAACTAACCTCGCACTAGAGCTAAACACAATCTAAAAGCGACGGGCCTCATAATTTTGAAAGCAAGTCAAATAACGAATCCATTAATATAAAAAAATTATCTTATTATTTCAACCCGTTTACCAAAATAAGGAGAGCGACTACGTACAGAAAAATCTTAATTTACTTTCTCAGGCCAAAAGATCCATTTGAAGCTTTTAGGTATTGCAATGTACTTTCTCTTGTGGCTTCATGGGGGTTATTTTAAAATTGATACCAGATTTTTTTTTAAGGAGGATAAATATTCAATTATGTTCTTTTTGAATAATTTTTTTTGTGTATCCTTTCACCATGTCGGTACGAATATTAAAATATTTGTTGGATAATTTTATAAAAAATTTTACTCGCATTAAAATTTAATTAAAATAAGTTTTTTTTCAAAGTATGAAACAGCTTATTTGATTATCTAATGTTTAAATTACTAAGAAAACTTATTAACCCCTTCACACCTAAAATTAAGACAATAAAACAAGATTTAAGTATCTTACGTTTTTTTTTAAATGCATGCATTATGGAAATCCGAATAAAGTTGCGTAGAAGTTAAATTTATATAACTCATAACTCTATCTGTAATAACTCTTTTAGGCAAATCATCTTTGACTTATAAAATACTGTCTGCTTCACCTTGTTTAGTTTAATTCGAATTATCGTCGTACTAGAGCTACACAAGGGCTACTGCTTCACCTTGTAATCATCATCTATTCGTGACATAATTGGAAATAGTTATTAATTGCTACAGATTCTGTACATTAGTACAAAAGAGTCCAAGAGTTTCTCCAACAGAAATCGTTTCATTAAATCAGAACTGTGGACTTGGTCATTACCTTATATTTGTTAAGTTGCTAAACGCAAAACTATTGTTTCATACAAGAAAATACAGCTTAATAAGCTAGACTATTAAAACTGGTCAACAGGGAATAATCTTGACAAGTAGCAATAAAATGTGTGTAAGTGTAAGCGGTAAAAAGAGCTGGAAGAATTGAACCACATTTTAAATTTTTGCAAATTTGATTCACTGTATGAAAAGGTATTCTCTGTCTCTTGGTGACTTGGAGGAAGTTTTTTTTCCTCACCAAAGATACTTGCTGGCGGCTTAAAAGACATCTTTGTGCTATGAAAGTTCGGTGAAATGGTTCATTGTAAACACGAGACTCGATTTGCTGTAGGAAAAGGTCTTCTCTGTCTCATGGTGACTTGGAGGCAGTTTTTTTTCGCACCAAAGAGACTGGCTTGTGGCTTGGAAGACATATTCGTGCAATGGACCTGGGGCTGAGTAACAGTTCATTCACAGAAGAATCGATTAACAGTAGGAAAAGGTCTTCTCCGTCTATGGTGACTTGGAGGCAGTTTTTTTTTCGCACCAAAGAGACTGGATTGTGGCTTGGAAGACATCTTCGTGCAATGGACCTGGGGTGTAATAGTACATTCAACACAGAAGAAACGATTTACTGTTGGAAAAGGTCCTCTCTGTCTCATGGTGACTTGGCAGTTTTTTTTTCGCACCAAAGAGACTGGATTGTGGCTTGGAAGACAAATTCGTGCAATGGAACTGGGGTGAAATAGTTCATTCTAAGCGAGAGACCTTATTTACTGTTGGAAAAGGTCCTCTCTGTCTCATGGTGACTTGGCAGTTTTTTTTCGCACCAAAGAGACTGGCTTGTGGCTTGGAAGACATCTTCGTGCAATGGACCTGGGGTGTAATAGTACATTCAAAACAGGAGAATCGATTTACTGTAGGAAAAGGTCTTCTCTGTCTAAGGTGACTTGGAGGCAGCTTTTTTTTTTGCACCAAAGAGACTGGCTTCTGGCTTGGAAGACGTATTCGTGCAATGGAACTGTGGTGAAATAGTTCATTCTAAGCAAGAGACCTTATTTACTGTTGGAAAAGGTCCTCTCTGTCTCATGGTGACTTGGCAGTTTTTTTTCGCACCAAAGAGACTGGATTGTGGCTTGGAAGACAAATTCGTGCAATGGAACTGGGGTGAAATAGTTCATTCTAAGCGTGAGACCTTATTTACTGTTGGAAAAGGTCCTCTCTGTCTCATGGTGACTTGGCAGTTTTTTTTTCGCACCAAAGAGACTGGATTGTGGCTTGGAAGACATTCGTGTAATGGACCTGGGGTGTAACAGTTCATTCTAAACAGAAGAATTGATTTACTGTAGGAAAAGGTCTTCTCCGTCTATGGTGACTTGAGGCAGTTTTTTTTTCGCACCAAAGAGACTGGATTGTGGCTTGGAAGACATCTCTGTGTAATGGACCTGGGGTGCAACAGTTCATTCCATACAGAAGAATCGATTTACTGTAGGAAAAGGTCTTCTCCGTCTATGGTGACTCTGGAGGCAGTTTTTTTTCGCACCAAAGAGACTGGCTTGTGGCTTGGAAGACAAATTCGTGCAATGGAACTGTGGTGAAATAGTTCATTCTAATCGAGAGACCTTATTTACTGTTGGAAAAGGTCCTCTCTGTCTCATGGTGACTTGGCAGTTTTTTTTCGCACCAAAGAGACTGGCTTGTGGCTTGGAAGACAAATTCGTGCAATGGAACTGGGGTGAAATAGTTCATTCTAAGCAAGAGACCTTATTTACTGTAGGAAAAGGTCTTCTCCGTCTAAGGTGACTTGGCAGTTTTTTTTTCGCACCAAAGAGACTGGATTGTGGCTTGGAAGACATTCGTGTAATGGACCTGGGGTGCAACAGTTCATTCCATACAGAAGAATCGATTTACTGTAGGAAAAGGTCTTCTCCGTCTCATGGTGACTTGGAAGCAGTTTTTTTTCGCACCAAAGAGACTGGCTTGTGGCTTGGAAGACATATTCGTGCAATGGAACTGTGGTGAAATAGTTCATTCTAAGCAAGAGACCTTATTTACTGTAGGAAAAGGTCTCTCCTGTCTCACGGTGACTTGGCAGCTTTTTTTTCGCACCAAAGAGACTGGCTTGTGGCTTGGAAGACATCTTCGTGCAATGGAACTGGGGTGAAATAGTTCATTCTAACAGAGAATGATTTACTGTGGAAAAGGTCTTCTCGTTCATGGTGACTTGGGCAGTTTTTTTTCGCACCAAAGAGACGGTTGTGGCTTGGAAGACATCTTTGTGCAATGGACCTGGGGTGTAATAGTTCATTCTAAACAGAAGAATCGATTTACTGTAGGAAAAGGTCTTCTCCGTCTAAGGTGACTTGGAGGCAGTTTTTTTTCGCACCAAAGAGACTGGATTGTGGCTTGGAAGACAAATTCGTGCAATGGAACTGGGGTGAAATAGTTCATTCTAAGCAGAGAATTATTTACTGTGGAAAGGTTCTCTCGTCTCATGGTGACTTGGCAGTTTTTTTTTCGCACCAAAGAGACTGGTTGTGGCTTGGAAGACATTCTGTAATGGACCTGGGGTGAAAGTTCATTCTAACAGAAGACTTATTTACTGTGGAAAAGGTCCTCTCCGTCTAAGGTGACTTGGCAGTTTTTTTTCGCACCAAAGAGACTGGCTTGTGGCTTGGAAGACATTTTCGTGTCAATGGACTGGGTGAAATAGTTCATTCTAAGAAGATCCTTATTACTGTTGGAAAAGGTCTTCTCCGTCTAGGTGACTTGGAGGCAGCTTTTTTTTGCACCAAAGAGACTGGCTTCTGGCTTGGAAGACATTTTGTGCAATGGACCTGGGGTGAAATAGTTCATTCCAAACAGAAGAATCGATTTACTGTAGGAAAAGGTCTTCTCCGTCTAAGGTGACTTGGAGGCAGTTTTTTTTCGCACCAAAGAGACTGGCTTGTGGCTTGGAAGACATCTTCGTGCAATGGACCTGGGGTGTAACAGTTCATTCTAAACAGAAGAATTGATTTACTGTAGGAAAAGGTCTTCTCCGTCTAAGGTGACTTGGAGGCAGTTTTTTTTCCACCAAAGAGACAGGCTTCTGGCTTGGAAGACGTATTTGTGCAATGGAACTGTGGTGAAATAGTTCATTCTAAGCAAGAGACCTTATTTACTGTCGGAAAAGGTCCTCTCTGTCTCATGGTGACTTGGCAGTTTTTTTTTCGCACCAAAGAGACTGGATTGTGGCTTGGAAGACATTCGTGTAATGGACCTGGGGTGTAACAGTTCATTCTAAACAGAAGAATTGATTTACTGTAGGAAAAGGTCTTCTCCGTCTATGGTGACTTGGAGGCAGTTTTTTTTTCGCACCAAAGAGACTGGCTTGTGGCTTGGAAGACATCTTCGTGCAATGGACCTGGGTGCAACAGTCACCATATCATTCTATTCATTCATACAGAAAATCGATTTACTGTAGGAAAAGGTCTTCTCCGTCTAAGGTGACTTGGAAGCAGTTTTTTTTCCCACCAAAGAGACATGCTTGTGGCTTGGAAGCCATATTCATCTGATGGGTAAAGTCATTCACAGATATCTAGAAAAGGTCCTCTCATGGTGACTTGGAGACAGCACTTTTTATCGCACAAAAGACACACTGGCTTGTGGCTTAGAGGACATCTTTGTGCTATGGAAGTGGGATATAATAGACATTGTGCACACAAGACTCGATTTGCTGTCGGAAAAGGACTTCTCTGTCTCATGTGACTGGAGGCAGTTTTTTTTTACACAAAGACATGCTTGTGGCTTGGAAGACATTTGTGCAATTGGACCTGGGGTGCAACAGTTCTTTTCAAGCAAGATGATATTACTGTTGGAAAAGGTCTTCTCTGTCTCATGGTGATTGGGCAGTTTTTTTCGCACCAAAGAGACTGGCTTGTGGCTTGGAAGACATCTTCGTGCAATGGAACTGCGTGAAATAGTTCATTCTAAGCAAGAGACCTTATTTACTGTTGGAAAAGGTCTTCTCCGTCTAGGTGATTTGGAGGCAGTTTTTTTTTCGCACCAAAGAGACTGCTTGTGGCTTGGAAGACATCTTCGTAGCAATGGTGGGTGAACATTTTAATACAAGACTTGATTTGCTCTAAGAAAAGGCTTTCTCTGTCTCATGGTGACTGCGCGGGAGGCAGTTTTTTTCGCACCAAAGAGACTGGCTTGAAGATTCAAAAACATTTTCGTGCAGTGGAACTGGGGTGTAACAGTTCATTCGAAACAGGATAATCGATTTACTGTATTAAAAGGTCTCCGTCTAAGGTGACTTGGAGGCAGCTTTTTTTTCGCACCAAAGGGACTGGCTTATGGCTTGGAAGACATCTTCGTGCTATGGAAGTGGGGTATAATAGACATTGTACACACAAGACTATTTGCTGTAGGAAAAGGTCTTCTCTGTCTCATGGTGACTTGGAGGCAGTTTTTTTTTCGCACCAAAGAGACTGGCTTGTGGCTTGGAAGACATATTCGTGCAATGGAACTGGGGTGAAATAGTTCATTCGAAACATAAGAATTGATTTACTGTAGGAAAAGGCCTTCTCCGTCTAAGGTGGCTTGGAGGCAGCTTTTTTTTCACACCAAAGAGTCTAGCTTGTGGCTTGTAAGACATGTTCATACTATGGAAGTTGGGTGTAACAGTTCATTCTAAACAAGAGACTCAATTTACAAGTTTCTGTGGCAATATAAATGTATTTGTAGAATGGAATAGTTCATTGATTAGGTACATAACGTAACACAAGTTCATGTGGGAAATTTCCGGTAGTATGACGTTGGACTTCGATTGTTTATTTCATGCACACTGTCATCGTTTTATTAGTAGGTTAAAGACAGTGATAGAATGCTTGCTATTTTTTAACACTTCTTTAAGCATAGAATAGGCAAAAAGCCATGTAGGAAAAGGCCATGTAGGTACCAAAATTCTATCAAAACAATTCAAAAAATTCTGCCTTATGGTTGTAACGCATTCATATTTGATCAAATATATTTATATATCTCTATTAACATTATAAAAACTTTTATAGTCCTTTTAAGGGATACAAATAAAGACAAGGTGAAGCAGACAATGTTTTATAATATATTTTTGTGAGTAACCTACGATTACCGAACCACTGAAATTTCTAAAATAGAAATTAATAATAACATTTTCAAAGAATACAGAGAAAATTATTAGCGTAATTGCTTTTTTTTAAAGCTTCAGTTGCAATCAAGTTTTTCCCTTTGAATGAAGAAAGGATTTAACTTTAAGGTATCATAAGTCTAATATAATCAAACTTGCTAATGTGATATTTAAATAACCCAGACCAAAAAAAAAATTATTTTATACAAAACAATTTCAAAAAGACTTATAATGAAGCCAGATAAGAAGCCATTACAAATCTAAATACATACGTTTTGTGTATGCATTTCATACAATCGATTTTTTTTATATTTATTCTTAAAAATATTTTTTAACATTAAATCTAAACTGATTTGTAGGATAGACACATTACAGGTTTTAGTTTTCCTCTATTAATTTTAGAAACTACTTTTTAAACAAAAATTAAGCAAATTAATAATGGATTTATTAGACCTTAAAAATTTCAAAAAGTATTCCCCAGCATTCCCCCTTCAATGAGAAAAGTGAACTTTGATTTAGTCGAAAGAAAAAAGCGAGCCATTCATTTTAAACAAACGATGAATTACTCTTTAAGCTCTATACTCTTTAAGCATAGTTTAAAGAAATGTTTTAAAATTTATTTAGTAGCCAGATCCTTTTATCCACTTTCTGCATTGCCACAAAAATTAAAAAGTATTAAAGTATTTTTAATAAATTTTGAACTATGATCAGTCAATGTTATCAAATGCGTTATACATATTTTATGTACTTATTACTTAGTAACAAAAGGAGAAAAAAAATAACCAAGGTTTGCTGAACTTATATGACTAAGACTCAAAATGTAAAACGATGTTACTAATTAAATCATCAGCTATGTATAACGTTGAATAAAGGGAGCAATAGAAAATTTCAATATAAAACAAAACTCAATATTTAGGGAGGTTTTTTTTAGAGACTTTGTATGTTAAGGAATCTAAATTAGAAAGCATTTTAAAAATATATTGAATTATAAAAGTTAAACAATTTAAGCAGTTTGATTTTTGCAAAAACTTTATAAATAACTAACCAAACAAAGACTAAAGCAAATAATGAAATGTTGGCATTGCATGTTTAGTTGTGTGTTGCAAATTTTAAAATAGAAAAAAAAATGATGAAAATTTACAATTCACAGTCGGCAGCTAAAATAAGTTTAGATTTGTATTTAACTAAAGCCCATAAACACAATTATTGAGAATCTAATTTATGTTTGATTAGCTAACAAATTTAAAGTTTGTTTTTAAAATTCATTAACACACAATCCGTTTATGCACGTTTTTTTAAATATTCTGGAAATCTTAATTATTTAGGGAAGTGGGGATTCTAGGAGAGTCAAATTACACTGGAGCAATTCTCAATAGCTCCAACTATTTCTCAGAAGCTATCACCAATACATTCATATGAAAATGGAATCTATGTTCAGGAGTTTCATGAACCCTGACTTCACGACTGTGCATAGTTTGAATTATGGTTAATAATCAATTGGAGCCTTTTGTCAAGTGAAGCCTCTCGTAATCCAAAGTAATTCGTAACTCTGTAATAGTCAGTGCACATGAATCAGTTAAGTTAGGAAAGTATGGTGAAATTTGATTGGTAAATTTAACAGCGTTTAAGTGTCTAAAATCTTTGGTAATTTGGAAAGTCAACTATAATACCTAAAGTTTTTAAGGATTAAATAAATTTAACAATGGGCCATGCGCAATCAAAAACTGCATTTCTGTAATTACCCATTAGGATTTATATATTCAACAATGAGCAGAATTTTTTTTTTCAAAGAGTAGGTTCCTAGTATTTAGTAAAAGATACATGGTTGAATTAAGGTTATATTAGAACTACACCAGTGAGTAAAAACCGTAGAGTCAATTTTTTTACCGGTTGGAGATAGTTTACGCGAGTAAGAACTACGGTCTTGAGAGCACCGTGAGGGGTAATCACAAGTTTGTGCTCATTTGCGAGTTCTTTTACATAGTAACTTATTTTCATGGTAACTTATTCACATGGTAATGTTTCACTTAAACATAATTAAACTAATTAGGTATTCTTGGGAGTTAACCGTCATCACTTAAAATATGTTAGCTGTAAGAGCTTCAAGTTATTCAGCCAAATATGCAGCTAGTTTATTTCCGAAGATTTTAGTTATTGAGCTTGTAAGAGTTCATAATTTTATAGAAAATTTGGTTACTAGTCGCTCAAGTGAAATAATAGATCTGATCTGACTGATTCAAACAGATGCTCAAATAGGCTAGTTCTAAGCAACATAAGCCCAATGTTAGACAGGGCCATCAAACTGTATAGTTTGACTACAAGTAATCTTCGAAACCTAACCATGAAGGTTGAAGCTGGTGCAAATTAATATTGATATCCTGTCCAGATGTTGCAGAAAAAAAAGTGAAATTCTAAAAAAATTAAAATCTTTTTTTAAAAAAGCTATATGCCTTAAACTCAGAACATTTAGAACTTTTGGTGGTTGGGAATGCAAATCATCCAATGATTAGTAAAACAAAATAAACCACGAAAGTCAGATACGAGATAAATATAAAACTAATGCAACGAGATTGTCGCATGACTAAACATGTAATAAAATTGAAACTTCAATATCAAGGAAAACAATCCTTTCCAAGCTTAACTTTTTTTAATAATTTGAAAATATAAATAGCATACTACTTTTTTTATACAATTAAATTTAAATTTAAACCAAACTAAGATTTTTTTTATACTTTTGATCTATATACGAGAAAATCTTTGTTATATCTTGGTGTTCTCAGTTGTTCAATTACATTTTATTTGTGTATTTTTTTTAAAGGAACTTTGACTTAATTATTTTTAAAAATATATACAGAATTATTACTAGGAATAGAAGTCAAGGTGACTTAAATAGTTAAAAAATGAATGGTAAAATGCAATCAGAATAGATCAGACCAAAATTTTTAAACTAAAAGGAATAGTTAGTGTGACTTATGTTATGGAGGCACTGGTTAAAGGCCACTATTTCAAGAAATGGTTTTAAGGTAAAACATAAAGTGGCAAATTTAAACTTTGGTCAAATAGGCTAGATAAAGGGGTTAGTCTAAGCAAAATGATTACATAATTGCTTTTTAATTCGCATAAGTCTTTTGAAGTAAGTTAATAAAACTTCTTAAATATAATCAAGTACATGGACTATGCTGTTTATTTTAAGATTGTTTATATTTTGAGGTTTTGGAGAATGTGAACAAAGTTAGTTTTAAGTTAACCCTCTGAGAGATATGCAATTTTGTTGAAGTGCAATCTTTTTCCACTGGCATGAAATTAAATTTAAAATTTTAACTCTGGGAATTTATATTATTTAGAAATTTAGATTTTTATTTCTGTAGCAGATGACTATGAATGAAAACCCCTATGCTTAAATTTTAAAATTTTGTAAAATGTATGAATTTTTAAAATTTATGTGTGTTGCTGGAAAACCTGACAATAAGTGGAGGTTGTATACATCTGAATCCCTCAGTGGGTTAAGGGGCTTTCGCAAAAGTTTCATGAATTTGACGCAATGGATTTAATTGAGATTATCGAGAGAGCTAAAAACTAAAACCATGTTGATCCATAAGAAAACCAGATCATGTTGCTTCCATAAAGAAAACAAATATTAAAATTTGACTAATAGACGGATTTATTTTAAAAACAGGAAATCATTTGTTTTAAAATCATTATAAAAATTAAAACGTTTTAGTTTAATGTAATGTAATTAGTTTAATTAAATGTAAAAGTTTTGCCGGCACACACATGAAAACTTAATACAATGAAAACGTAATACAATTTCAAAATTTACAATTAAAGTTGACAGTTTTAAAATTAAAATACTATTATTGCTATTAGAATATAGTAATAATCATTTTGTTCTGCACATTTTAAAAGACCCTTTTTGAAATTATTGATGACAATAATCAATCTTTCCACAAAGAATTTTTTTGTTGATTTTATAGGAAAACCTTTAAAAAGTTATTATAACAAAAATGTATATCGTCTATATTAAAGAATAAAACTCCGGATATATTTTTTGTGGTATCATTCATTTATTTCTATAAAATATAGATTTAAAAGAGATTTTTTTTAGATTAAATATATATATTTCTCTAAATATATATGTTTTGTTAGCACATACCATTAATTTAGACATACTACTCTTGCCTGCTTTTTGATAATTCTTTTTTCTATTTCAACTTAAAACCTCTTGGACAAATCACATAGTGTTGATTTTTAAAAAATTACACACAATTTTAAATCAAGTAACCATGTCAAGAAACAGCGTTCATGAAAAAAGTAGTATTAAGTATGACAAGAACAAACAACTTTTACTTTTAAGGGAAACTGCCACCCCCTATCTATCTATATAAATCCTATACCCACCCAATCTATCCATAAAAAGCAAGAATGTCAAGAATTTTAAGTAACAGCCATTAAATTAAGACAAGTATATATAAACTTTAAGCTTTTATCTACACTCTAGGTCAATAATTGAATTTTCAGTAAAATAATTTTAACCTCAGCCACCCAATTTCGTTTAAAAATCATTAGTCAAGAACATATATAGTAAGTTTTTAGTGGCAACACTTGCTCGAATCTTCAAGAACGCAGTAAAAGAGGCCAACCCAATTCAGTGAGACGATGGCTATTTATTTTTTAGAGAATGGTGTAACTGCACGAACTAGGTGATTAACTTTTTAAAAACAAGATGTTTATTGTTATTAAACTTTTCAAATGTTTCTTTTAAATTATCTATGGTAGCGAGAATTGCCTAGATGGTGCTACCAAAAAAAAAATGGCTCTCAGTTCTGGGAGGTATGCCGAGTCTTCAAAGGCTAAGCCGCCAATAAAACAGCCCATTTGGAGGAAAATCTTTGCTAAAGGGCAAAATTTTTTCAAAGTAAACTTTTTCTGAAAAATTCAAAATTACAGTACATACACATATTATACCTCATTTTGAAGGTAAAAGCTTGAAGATTTTGAATATTGGTTTAAAAATTTTATATGTTTAGTATTTTTTGATTGTCAGGCACATGTTTAGACCTGTGTCTGTCAGTCAGAATTGGGCAGTGCACAACAGTGATAGAAAAGACTATAATTAAATGGGAAAATTATATTGATTTTTTTTCTCTTGACATGTTTTATTTGCTATATAATTAGGTGATCCAATTTTGATAAAAAGATTTTTTGAAACATGTTTGGTATTGTTGAAATGTTCCTGTGAATTTTTTCTGGCTTTTCGTGGTACGTCCGTTACTATTTTTAGCTTATATTAATGCTACAACTTTATTTTTGGAGATAAAAACTTCCTGCTTCGGATTTACTTATTGTTTGACTTGAGTAACATTATGCATCATAAAGAAATAAAATATAAAAATATTATTTGGTAAATTATTGGTAACGGACGTACCAGTACGTCCGTTACCGAAATCATAATTTTTCAAAACTTCAACTTTCCTTTAATAATACTAAGTAAAATAATTTTCATGGTTCCCTAATTCAGAAAACTTGACTATTTATTAGATTTTCATGTTATTTATGTATAAAAAAGGTTAGAAACTAAAGATAGCATTATTTTATATGTACCCCGACATATTTTATGTCTTAAGCTTTTTACTTGTGCAATAATATATATTTTTTTATTAAATTATCTTTGTTTTGTTTTAAATTTTTTAACACCATATTTTGACAACAGTTTGGTTTTTTTTATTATCCCACGTATTTAGCTACCAAACAATAGCAGCATTAGTGTAGTGGAAACAAATAAACAAATTAGCCGTCTAGTGATTAGCTTGTGTCTAAGTGTTAACATTAAATCTGTCTGTTTTAAAAAAACAGACAGATGAAAAAAGTGTCTGGTTTTAAATTTTAAAGATAATTAGCTGGTTTAGCAGTAAAATTTAGATACATTTAAATATGCCTCTGACTGCAAAGGAGAAATAAAGAAGATATAGTTAACACAGAAAACAGACTGGACACCAAGAACAATATTAAGGAAAAGGACAGACTTAAGAAAATGAAGGCTAAGAATGATATGAAAATGAAATACTCCAAAGAAAATTGCAAAACTACAAAAAAATGTAGAATGACAGAATTAAATTAGTGCAAGTTAGAAATCAAAAGCAAAAGTTGTTCAAAATCTGACTAATGGAATGGAAGCAAAGCCAAAGAAAGTAGTAGTAGTAGATTTGCTTCTTATAAATCACCTCAAGCCCTGGGCAAGGCAGTTAAGAGAGCACAAAGAAAATTTGCCAAAATATCCTAGAAAACAGAAATCTGTAGTAAATACAATTGCAAAGTCGGTAGGCTGTTGTTTGTAATAATTTCGATTAAAAAAAAATCTGTTAACCAAGATACAAAGTGTGCATGGGGCTAATTCCTAATTTACTTTGTTTACTGGGTATGCATGGATAAAAAAAATGAAGGTAAGAGTTATGTTTTAGTTTATGAGTGTTTAGATCACACAAAAATCAGCATATTTGCCCGCATAAATATCCAGTCATCCCATCGACTCTACAAGTTCCATTCTAGTGTCCTAATTTTCTTAAATGTTTACGTTTTTATTCTTTTTTCATTTATACTTATAATTTTATAAAAATATGTTCCTTTTTTTGAAACTTGAAAGTCAGCATATAAATATTGTTCAAATATACATTAATAATTTCATTGTCAATAAGACAATAAATCATTAAAAATTGAAAAAAATTTAATAAGTTAATTTAAGGTAATAAAGAGTTAATTTAAGGTATAATTACATTATATTAAAAAAAGTTTTATCAAAAAATAGTATTTTTGTTCAAATAGAAATGTTTTCAATAAGAAAATTCGGAAGAGGTACGTCCGTTACCATTGATGGTACGTCCGTTACCGATACAAAATAATTTTTTTAATTACATTAAATAGCCTTTTCAAAAAAATTTGTGATTGTTTTAGAAACTTAACATCTTTAAATAATTGAAAAAAAATTACATTAATCATTGAGATTTACCAAATCAGAGGATTTAAGCTTTAATTAACATGCTTGCGTAACTCATGTCCAAAAAAGGTACGTCCGTTACCATGGCTAAAAATTCCTGCACTGTTAAAGTAATTTAACTATTGAAATGGAATTGTACATCATGTGAAAGATAATTTTTTTCTCTTTTTAACCATACCCAAATTGTTAAGTTAAATTTATAACTGATCAGTAAAACATTTAAAACAATTATTATAATTCCTACAAAAGGTACGTCCATTACTTTAATTTTGCCCTAAAGTTACAGCTAGAATGATTTCATAATATGGTATTTTAATGCAAAAAATGAAATTTAGTCTACATACAAATGAATCAATCTTCAATTTTACAGTTATTGTGTTGTCTTTAATTCTATGCAAGTTATTGAACTCAACCCAATTTCTATCTTAGTAAAATAAAGTTCCATAATGAAAACTATATTAAAATCTATATTTCAATGTGCACAAGAAATGTATCAGTTTATGACAAACTATAGCAAAACCAGACAACACAAATTCAACAAGCACTTACATTTTACTTCTATGAATATAATTTAAAAAAAAAGAAATTATCAAATTAAATATAAACGAGTTTCAATTCCTTTAGAGTTCAAGATCAAGTTTAGGATATATTGAAATCAGTCAGTGAGATACATTCAGGTTTATGAAATTTATCTTGAAATTTTCATGAAATTTAATAAAACCCATTAACTAATTTATGAATACCATTAACACTTTCATTTAAAGATAAAAACGTTTACTGTAGATTTTTTAACCTCGCTTTTCATGTAACTTAATTTATCCTACATAAGTTTTACAGTACTATGGTCTTCAATTATCGTTATATGGTGTTCATGTAGCTAAACTTATAGGCAGAAAGCTCATTTTCGTGCGGAAAATTTTCTTGCTAGTCATTGTTAATGAATTGAGATGTCAAGCCCAGTGGCTTGAGTGCAGTGACAGCGCTATTTTAATTGTCATTTTAAAAAAATAATTTGCCAGAAATAAAATAAGTTTCTCAACTCTTAATTAGGTATTTGCATATTTTATTCATTTGTATTTCTCAGCAAAAACAGTGACACAACACAGAAATTGTAAGCTTTATCATCTTATTATGGAAATTAGTACTTTTGTCAGGACTTGGGACCGACTGATGAGAAATTTGTATTAAAAAGTTCTGGCATTTATTTTGAATTTTTTTAATAACGGATCCAAATTAAACATTCAGTAGTAATTATTTCTAACAAAAAATTATAATAAAGCTCATTTTTTCATCGAAAATCATGGAAGACAAGTGAACTTTTCTTTGTCTTCCCCAAAAGGTCACATTATGGTGGATCTTTATTCCTCATCAAATAGGATTTGAACTTCAAGAGAAAAAATATTACTAAAATTTCTCAAAATTGAAGGTAGTAGTATCTTGGCACTGACTTAGAAATTAATTTACAACCCGTAAAAAAAAATGATAAGGAAATAGTTTTTAACTTAATGATTTATTAAGGTAATGTCGAATCAAGTGATATTTTCTTATTAGGGTTTTCATGAAAAGAAAATTTAAGGTCTCTGTGACTAACCTTAAAATTAAACCACCATCATGAGATCTCGAAAACAGATATAATTAACAGACAATTTTTTTAAAGGTACCCACAGTAACCTTTGGGTAAAAAAAGCTAGATATTTATAGAATTTTTGTTTACTTTGTTTGATTATTAAACTTTGGTTTTGGTACTTCGTCTTAGAATTCAGACCCTCAAATTAAGATCGTTTTGTTTGAAAAACACAATTGCTGCCAATACCTAACAGATACCAACATAAACGTTTTATTATTCCACACATGCTGTCCCTATTTAGTGACCAGTTCCTGTAATGCTTGACCTGAATAAATAGACAAACACAATATCTTGTTTGATACTCAATAGAAACTAGGACTAAAGAAAACAATTGTTGGAAAAGGGTTTTTTTATAGCAGGGGATTAAATAATTTTTGTATCTGAAGATTTATTTTAAAATTAAATAGTAGCAATTGTTATTTAATAATAAATCAAAAGGTAACCAGTGAAAATTCCAGATATTTATAAGGACGATCATACTTTTTATCTTGGTTTTAAAAAAATAAGTTATTAGATTACTAACACTTTCAACATTATATAAGGGCCAAAAAGAGAAAGGTGAAAGGGACAGGAGAAGAGAAAAGGGGTTCCTTTTTTAATTATTTTAGATTAATCATTAATTTTGAATTTACTTCAATAAAAGTCTTCTTTTGGACAAACTTTATTTTTTGTTAAAAATCTTAAGTACCAGTGTGCAGGATCAAAAAATCTAATGTCATTCTTTCAATGAAACAATTTATGTTTCTTTTTTTAGAAGGAATGCTGCTAGTTCACTTTGTGTTTTTTTTAAAGTATGCTTAATTTTCATACAAATTTAATGGGGGATTATGCAAAACTGGTAATTATACTTTTGTACAAGTAGTACACTGATGCAAATCCAATTTTTGGAATTGAAAATAATGTATTTGCTATACTATGTTTTAAATGTTCTAGAAAAAGGTGCAATAATGGCCAAGGTTTGAGAGTAATTGTTGCAAGGAAGTTTATTTAGGTTATGCAACTGGTTTCTCCTTGATACTTTCCTGGAACTGGTCAACTAAATAGACAGAGTTCTCTAAAATCCACTCAAATCAATTTATATGACTTTCTAATGCTCAACATAAAAATTAACAACAGCATACTTTGTACGTCACACTGGACATACAAACCTGACAACAAAAGAACCAAAGCTTGACTTTTCCCGTTTCAACCCAATGCTTACTCATTATAGTTCATACGATTATAACGCAAGCCGGCTTCCCCTACCCCTCGTGTGGTTTTCCCAGGTGTTTTTTTTGTGGTGTCATGAAAACCCAACATATTTATAATTAGTGGGAACCGAATTCTGAATACTTATGTTACTCGGGTCGTGTGACAACAGATTCTTCATGGATGATGAATATAACACATTTCAATTTTAATTTCTACTCTATTCACAGAATTAACATTAAAACTTAAAATATTATGTGGAGATTATTCATACAACTCGAAAACATTCTCGCAATTGTTATAAAAGAAATGTACACATTGAAAGAAACAAAATCTGAAGTTCGAAACAGTGTTGATCTGGTTCTACAGGCACATAGCCGAGTAGAGAAGTTTCTATTCTTATCACCACAAACGGCATGAGAGGTTTTTTTACGTCCCCCCCCCACTCTACTTGGGTATGGTGAGCAGCAGGGCCGGATTTCTAAATAGGCTAAGTAGGCTGTAGCCTAGAACAGCAAAGTTTTGGGGGCGGCAAATTTTACGAAAAATAAAGAGGCATTCGGCATAAAAAAATTATTATATAGATACTAATATTTTTAAGATAGAAAACTAATTTAAATTAACGCGTAAATCGTAAACGTACATATAGTACTAATATTTAGTTCTAAACATCGTAGCTGCGAGGGCAATTGTAACCTCTCCCCCGAATTTGGAAGTTGTAAGAAAAATAGAACGGTTTAAGAAATTATTTCGCTTTCGATTTAGAGTAAAGGTACATAGATGATTCTAATATGTAAAAAGGAAAAAAAAAGTTAAGAAAACTATATCTGGCGAAAAATCGATCGTAGCCTACAAGCGGCAAATCTTTAAATCCGGCCCTGGTGAGCAGTTGTGATTAAACTCAAAGCAGAGTGTCAAACATGGTAGGTTTAGAACAGCGATGCTCGCATCGTTTCCTGGTAAACCACACAAGGTGGTGGGAGGAGCCGAGCTTGCGTTGTAATTGTACAGACTATAAAACATGAATGCTTTGAACATCACATTGGACATGTGAACGTTGAAACACAAGTACTGTTGCCAGAGCACGTCATTTCACACAAAGGAACTTGGAGAACGCAAACAGCCAAGATTCGGACACGGGGTGAAAAAGAGACACAAATACTGACGCGATAGGGGGTCCGGTTAACCAGACACTTCAGACTGGAGAGAACAGACATCGGATAACAAGGAAGTCCGGATATTGGGTCCGTGTGATCATCCGATGTGGACAATGTGCGAGTAAGTCCATCGTTTGCGACAAGATACGACATGTTGCACATCAGAGTGCGAATGTGGAATTGGATGGGTGTAGGATGGTGTGGATTTGGGGCGTTAAATGTGGGTTTTGTAGGGTTTTTTAGGGGTTGTGGTGATGTTGAAGTTTTGGCTGAGGATCGTGTTGAAGAAACTTGGATTCTTGACCAATGTAGGGTTTCTGACTGCTAAAGTGAAGAACGTTCTCGTGTCGAGGTTGTTGTTTGTAGATTGTGGAAGTATAATTAACTTTAAATGGGCGTAATATTGTCGGTAAAATGACAAAACGTCGATCCCTAGAATTCGCACATTCATGGTTTTGTCACTTGACCGACAATATGGTATGGAGATTGAAAATTAAATGCAATATAAAATAAATACTTTTTATTCCTGACAGCCTTCTAGATGATTGACAAATTCCTAGTTGACAGTGCCCATTAATTCACACATTGAAAAGCCATAAATAATTATTTTATTAAACAATTATTGGATAGAAAATTAAATATAAAGTTTACAATCGATTAGTTTAATAAAAAAATAATTGAATACCTTTCTTTAAAAAATATAAATATTTCTTATAATAATTCATATTAGAGAGAGAATTCAAAAAATAATTTATTATATTAAACTTTATTTAAAAAATATATAATTCATCTAAACTTTTGTATGAATCTTGACAGCGGGCATGACAACTAGGAATTTATACAGTTTCTTTTATATAACGTGTATTAAGTAAGTGACAGTGTTGGACAGAATGAACATGAATTTAAAATGAGGAAACCATGCTACTAGATTGTAATGACATAAAACTCAAAATCATTCATTTAAAAATGTAAATAAAGTAATTGTAGAGAAAACCACTTATAATTAAAACTCTGAATTCAACTAAAATAACCATGTCAATTTGATTGCAACAACATGCTAAACATATAATACATAAAGTGATTAAAAACTAGTAAACTATTTTTATATTTATACAACTTCCTATTAGTGTGAATATTTTCTCTTGTAAATATTAAAGGAAATATACAATCAAGGGTTTGTTTAAATTTTAAAAAAGAAATTTTTATTAATAGCAAAAAGGAGGAAATTTAGAAAAAAAAATCATTTAAGATTGTTGTAAGCAAGCAATTATTTCATAAAACAGCCCGATTTTTTTTAAAAATCTGACTGATTATTATTTAAGTGGTTTTCTCTCTTGTAATGAAACGTCAACATACCCCAGTTTACATTGATCCAGATGAACTTTTAGCTTAGATTACATTGGCTTGGCTTGCAACACATTATATATAGATTCCTTAAAAAAATAATATTGTCAGTCATGGGTTATTTAAACAGTTAATACAACAACAAATTCAATCTTATTTTTTTGTAATGCTGCCAGCTTCTTAAGAGGGACTGTCAGTCCCATAGAGCTAATGCATTAGTTTTGAAATCACAACTTTTGCAAAAGAATTGTTTTGCCATGTTATCCCATTTTCACCAGGTATGTTAATCATCATAACATCAATTTAAAACAAAATTGAAAAGAAAAATAACATCTGGTTATTTAATTATTAATTGATAAAGTTTCAAAATGGTGTCGCCATCTGCTGTATATATTTAGCATTTTAAAACTTTAAATATATATAATTAAATAACTAGATAAAATTTTCGTTTCAAATTTGTTTCATTTCGATGTTACGTTGATTCCCATATCTGGGGAAAAAGGGGCTAACATGTCCAAAGCAATAATTCTGTGGAAGTTGTGATTCCAAAACTAATGCATTAGCTCTATGGGACTGACAATCCCTCTTAGGCTATGTCCTGACTACGCCACAAAGGCAACAAATGCCACAAAGGCAACAAAACTTGGCGACTTGGCAGGGTCAACCACCATGCTATGGCATTGCTTGGCGCGCTTGGCAGTCGCCAAATTTTGTTGCCTTTGTTGTCGTAGTGAGGACATAGCCTTAATGTGACAAAGTGGGACCCAAGGCCTTTAAGAAAAAAATAACGTAACAGAAATAAAAACCATGGATAGTTTACAAATGATTTGTTTTATCAGTAGGTGGGTAATTGATCTTTCATCGATAGTCCTTAGTATTTTCCCAGTTTCTGAATAAACTACGAACCATAGGCATAGGCAAGGGAACTAGTCAAAACATTTGAACAATGGACAGGTTTAATAAGCAGCAGTCAAAAAATATCCAAGAAAATTTTTAATATGAAGCACAGTAGTCTACTATAAAAACAATAAAACATGTAACCACGTTCCAGACTGCTATGAAAACACTGCATTGGGGTTTAGTTTAGTTTGAATTATCGTCGCACTAGAGCTACACAAGGGTTATTGGCGACGGGCGTCATATTTTAGAACCACAGTCAAGTGACGAGCCGACACCCAAGTAGGCACCCAACGCAACCGGTTAATTTTAATTTGACGGTACTTCTGTCGCCAAGGGATTTGGCGCTTTTGTAGGGAGCGATAAACAATTATTTTTGGTGATGCGGCATTTTCTGGTGAAATGCGTTGTGGCGTCTTTGTTGTGGCTAGGTGGCGCTGGTTATACTTGCGCGGATGTTAGGCGCGTGGGATTTATTTGTTCTAAATTAGTTTTTGACCAATCGCCGGCGCTGGTAATACTTGCGTGGTATTTAGGTTGCGCGGATGTTGTGCGCACGGAATTATTTTTATTCTATTAAATTTCTTTTTGTTCTATCGTCATTACGTTTGGGGTTACGTTTGGCTTTTGAACATCCGATTATTATGGATGGTGCGTATTAAAATTCTGAATTTTTTATCGGTTTGAAAATGGCTGGGCAGCTAGCTATCATTCAGTTTTGAAAGAATAAAACTAAATTTTTTTTAGTTTAAATTTTTTGTTTTGCTTCGTAAAACAAAACTCCCCGGGGCCCCAAACCAATATTTAGGCTTTCAATGGGCCCTACAATACTGCCCCATGTTGGATACTGATGTTTTTTAGAGAAAACAAAATTGCCCGGGGCCCCAAACGAGTATTTAGGCTTTCAACGGGCCCTACAATACTGACCCATGTTGGATACTGATGTTTTTTTAGAGAAAACAAAATTGCCCGGGGCCCCAAACGAGTATTTAGGCTTTCAACGGGCCCTACAATACTGCCCCATGTTGGATACTGATGTTTTTTTAGAGAAAATAAAATTGCCTGGGGCCCCAAACGAGTATTTAGGCTTTCAATGGGCCCTACAATACTGCCCCATGTTGGATACTGATGTTTTTTTTAGAGAAAAAATAATTGCCCGTACCCCCAAACGCGTGCGTACTGGATTGCCACTCATTCGTGTAGCTCTAGTGCGACAATAATTCAAACTAAACTAAACTGGATTGCCAATCGTGTAGCTCTAGTGCGAGTGCGACGATAATTCAAACTAAACTAAACTGGATTGCCACTCGTGTAGCTCTAGTCCTACGAAAATTCAAACGAAACTAAACTGGATTGCCACTACTAGCCCATTGTGTAGTGTAAAGTTTGTTTTGTGTTGCCCAAAGCAAACCAAAACCCTGAGTCTGGCTTTTTTTTCAAAAGTAACTAGGGTTACTGCATCGGCGGCAAGGAATCTGGCAATGCGGAAACACGCGAGTTTCGCCAAGTTGTTGTTGTTTCTGGAGCCGCGCCAAGCAGTACCGTGAAATTAAAATTTACCAAAGAGGTTAGATGAAGTATTTTTTTAGGAATTCCCGAATGCAGTGGGGGGCTGGGGAGCCCAGTCGGTTAGGCATTCGCCTAGCATGCGAAAGGTCCCAGGTTCGGGTCCGGGCATCGCCAAAAATAACTGCCGACCAATAAACGGCCCGTGCAGCCAAAAATGTCCGACGAATAATACCCTGTGTAGAGGGAGTGCACGTTAAATATCCTTCAAAGTCCTAACGCTGCGTACGATGTCGCCCTTAACGGTTGCGTTGGTCGCGTGTTTCCGCATTGCCAGATTCCTTGCCGCCGATGCAGTAACCCTAGTTACTTTTGAAAAAAAAGCCAGACTCAGGGTTTTGGTTTGCTTTGGGCAACACAAAACAAACTTTACACTACACAATGGGCTAGTAGTGGCAATCCAGTTTAGTTTCGTTTGAATTTTCGTAGGACTAGAGCTACACGAGTGGCAATCCAGTTTAGTTTAGTTTGAATTATCGTCGCACTCGCACTAGAGCTACACGATTGGCAATCCAGTTTAGTTTAGTTTGAATTATCGTCGCACTAGAGCTACACGAGTGGCAATCCAGTTTAGTTTAGTTTGAATTATTGTCGCACTAGAGCTACACGAATGAGTGGCAATCCAGTACGCACGCGTTTGGGGGTACGGGCAATTATTTTTTCTCTAAAAAAAACATCAGTATCCAACATGGGGCAGTATTGTAGGGCCCATTGAAAGCCTAAATACTCGTTTGGGGCCCCAGGCAATTTTATTTTCTCTAAAAAAACATCAGTATCCAACATGGGGCAGTATTGTAGGGCCCGTTGAAAGCCTAAATACTCGTTTGGGGCCCCGGGCAATTTTGTTTTCTCTAAAAAAACATCAGTATCCAACATGGGTCAGTATTGTAGGGCCCGTTGAAAGCCTAAATACTCGTTTGGGGCCCCGGGCAATTTTGTTTTCTCTAAAAAACATCAGTATCCAACATGGGGCAGTATTGTAGGGCCCATTGAAAGCCTAAATATTGGTTTGGGGCCCCGGGGAGTTTTGTTTTACGAAGCAAAACAAAAAATTTAAACTAAAAAAAATTTAGTTTTATTCTTTCAAAACTGAATGATAGCTAGCTGCCCAGCCATTTTCAAACCGATAAAAAATTCAGAATTTTAATACGCACCATCCATAATAATCGGATGTTCAAAAGCCAAACGTAACCCCAAACGTAATGACGATAGAACAAAAAGAAATTTAATAGAATAAAAATAATTCCGTGCGCACAACATCCGCGCAACCTAAATACCACGCAAGTATTACCAGCGCCGGCGATTGGTCAAAAACTAATTTAGAACAAATAAATCCCACGCGCCTAACATCCGCGCAAGTATAACCAGCGCCACCTAGCCACAACAAAGACGCCACAACGCATTTCACCAGAAAATGCCGCATCACCAAAAATAATTGTTTATCGCTCCCTACAAAAGCGCCATATCTTTAAAATTATGATTAAGTAAAACACCTAATTACTTATTCACAGTTCAAATCACTTGCTTAACTAGCTGGAGCAACAAAATCAAAACATTTAGCACGATAAACATCACCACATGTGCCGACGACAACAAAGAAAAAACCAATACGCATTGACACATAACTTTTGATAACTACCTTTTAAATTTAAAACAGATAACCAGCATACATATTTATTAATAAAGCTACAGCATAATTATAAAACAATAATATTTTTTAAAAAAATAACACATCCTAAAATATAAAAATAAAAGAAAACAACTTACGGAAACAAACATAACACGTCCTTCCTGCTTGACGAAAAACAAATGCACTGAAATATTTCCCGCGTTTTGGCGAGTTTGGCGACGAAAAGCTGAGCATTCTGATTGGTTAGATTCCATCCTCCTGTGGAATAATTAGATAAGAAGGCTTTCTATTGGTTAATTTATTTGTTTGCATATTTCGCGCTTTTGACAACTTTGTTTGCAAGGGTTGTTATGGGTTGTTACTTGAAATCTCCGGTCATAATTTCGCCAAACTAGCAACACAGTTTATTAACGTAGTGATTCGAGATTTTTTTTTTCCTCTGTGTATTTATATTGTATTAAGTTGTGTTAATTTTTGAAATTATTGTTGTTAATTATTATTGCTATATTTTGAAATTATTATGTTTATAGAACAAAACTACAACTAGGTAACTTCAACTCAGCAGTGTAGAGAAATATTTAAATTATTGTTCCGTGATTTCTAAGAAAGTTTTTGTTCTTATAATTTTATGATTCATAGAAGTAACTTTTTTTTTTATTTTTTGAAAAGAGTGCGTTCGTAACAGTACCAGTCACCTAGAACCGCTTGTGGTGATCAGCACAAAATACCCACAGCCCGCGCGACCGAGTAATTACATGTCGGGTCTATCTAGTAATGATTATGATAACAGATTAAGATCTTTAAACATGTATTCCCTGGAAAATAGGAGAGCTAGGGGTGATTTAATTCAGTTATTCAAGTTCATAAAACAGGGAGACATGGAGGGCTTAGGTTTTACCTTAAATAGCCGAACCAGGTCCAGAGGACATGATCAGAAATTGAATAAAATCATGTTTTAGAAGGGAGGTAAGAAAATATATTTTTACAATAGAGTTGTCAATGAGTGGAATGCTTTATCAGATTATGTGGTGTATTCGAAGAGAGTAGAAGAGTTTAAGAAGAATCGTGATAGTCATTAGAAACTGGTAAAGTATTAGATTTATTTTGGTTGGACCAACCTTGCTGGGCCTCTGGCCTGTTGTTGGTCGACAATTTTGTATTTGTATAACTTATTAATTAAAAACTACGTCTCATTTATCTCATCGTCTTTGAACGACCACTGCACACCGGAATTTAATTAATTGAAAAAAAGACGATTTCGAAAGTTTTTTTTATAGATTTTTTTTATAGCTTCTGATTAATCAATGAAATTCCATGACATATTTTGAGTTAATTCAAACATAACTCAACAACAAGAAAGAAAATTCAAAGAAAACTATAAAGGAAATGAGGATTACCAAACAAACAAAGTACAAAAAAAGACGACCACAAAGCCCCAACACTGAAAGTATGGGGATGGCTTCGAAGCAGGGCCGGATTTCGAAATAGGCTAAGTAGGCTGTAGCCTAGAGCGGCGAATTTTTTGGGGCGGCAAATTTTACGACTAATTAAAGCGATATTCGACATAAAAAATTATTATAAAGATACGAATATTTTTAAGAAAGAAAACAAATAATTTACATTAATGCGTAAACGTATATATAGTAGTACTAATATTTCGTAGCAAACATGGTCGCTGCGAGGGCAAGTGCAACCCTCCTCCCTGATTTCGAAGTTGAAAGAAAATAGTGTAGAACAGTTTTAAAAAAATTCGCCTATTTCGCTTTCGATTTAGTGTGTAAAGGTACATAGATGATTCTAATATGTGTAACTATTTTAAACAGCACATACCACCCTATATTGCAGCTAACCAGCTACCTTTCCCCGAAGTGGGAGGATATTGTGACTGGGGGCGGCAAATCGTAGCCTACAGGCGGCAAATCTTTAAATCCGGCCCTGCGTCGAAGAAGTCGAAGTTTCGCAATTTGCATGTGGTTGATACAAAAGAAGGAGATAGAGGAACAAACCATTTTTCTCCCAAGGGGTCGGGTAAGGAGCCAGCGGGAAACTTTTAGGGGCTCTAGTAACTTGCACGACTTTTTCTTTATTTTTACACTTGCCGAATCCAATTTTTTTATGCGTAAGAAACACCTATAAAAATTACTTTTCAGCAAAAAAAAACGTTTTAGGGGGGGGGGGGGGGGGTAGGTACATATATATATTCCGGCTTGTGTGCTTGATCAGAGACCCGCTTATAAAAGCCTTCGTCAAGTAAGGTTTATGTAGGTATTTGTTTACCACAATAAACTCTCCAGAAAGCACCCTTCGGGTATAAATATTGGCGGTATAGGGTTCAAAGCATTCGTTATTCCCCAGTATTTGGGAAGTAGAGGCTGTGGGCATTGGCGCAACCAATAGTGCGTTTCTTATACCATATTGACCTATTCATCAGACACAGAAAGAATTTTACTGTCACAGAGAAAGGAAATTACACCCAGGGCGAAGGTGGGAATCGAACCCGCACCCGTTACAGCGCGCAGACTGCTAGCGTAATGGTCCAAACCACTCGGCCATCCGGGCCCCTCGTTTTAGGTTTTGTTTATAAAAAAAAATTGTCAACTTTTTTAAATTCCTACTCTTCGGTTTTTCAATTTTTGTTTTAATTTGAATTTCGTTTTTGGCTTCCACACTACTTTTATAACGTAAAAAGTGGAGGGTATTATAATCGTTCAGTTACCGCACCTCAAATGCAATCAATCCTCAATCCTCCCCAATCGCATGCACCTCAATAATGTTCCTTGTCAGTTCTAGAAGTGCAGGAGGATACGGAGCGATAAGTTTCCCCTTATTTTGTGAAACTGCCCAGGTTGGTTGGTTGAATTGAATAATCATCTCACTAGAGCTACGCGAGGGCTATTGAAAATGAGCAGGCGTCCCCTTGCTCCTAAAATCACTTTAACACATTCACCCTTTTTTTCATGCTTGCTAGATGTTTTGTACTGAAACAAAAATAATGTATGCACATTTATCGCTTTAGTTTTTCTCATTGAAACAGACTATTAGTTCCAGCCAAATTATGCAGCACAGCTCTATATTTCTTTTCTGAACTACCACTAAATGCATCGTTCAATTAGTCGTGGTGCTGCCATCTATGAGATACGAATCGTACTATATCCAAAGTCATTTCTGTTGTGCTGCTATCTATTGTCCTATATTAAAACTGAAAACTAACCCTAAGGTTTTTGTTTTTATTTAATAAAATTCTAAATGGTCCAACTCTAACAATCTTTATGCACTAAAGTAGATTGTATCATTAGAATATATTATAAATGCATTATTTAGGGTATTTTAATACAGTTTAAATACTTTCATTAACAAAAAATTGTCCGTGAAAAGAAAATGCGATTCTTAAAGTCAGAACTCTTTAAAACCCTTAATAAAGTCGCAGTGTACAAAGACAAATACAAATAAACATAAATATCCACGCCGGGACTCGAACCCGTGATTTTCTGACTTTCTGGTCAGCTCCCTTACCATTCAGCCTCTTATAAAATAAAGGAGTACATTCCATGCATGGAATGGAATGGTAATTAATGGGCTTGTTTCAACACTTTGTCAAAGAAAACAAAACAACCAATGAAATCGCAGTTCGGAGCGCGTGAAGTTATAAAAAAACCAATGAGCTTGTTTCATACTTTGTCAAAGAAAACAAAACAACCAATGAAATCGCAGTATTGCGAGCGTGACGTCGTAAGAAATATTCCCATTAACTTTGTGTAGCCTCTTTTCAGAGCCTTAACACACCTAATTTATTCCCGCAATTTTAAAAGTTAATTAAAGGTTAGGCCTGAGCTGTAGAAAAGGCATATAACTAGGGTAATATTCTGACGTACTGCATTTCGCAATATACTTAGTTTGTTATTCAACTATCTAGCTAATAAAACTGTACAAATAGTTTTCCGTTTCATTTTCTCATAGTTTTTCTTAACAAAAAACAATATAAATAAAATATGATTTATGAAAATGTATGATGATTTAATAGTTAAAAAGTTAATCACTGAAACGAATCTGATCAGTCTACAAAGAACTATAACTAGGTATGTTTATGAAAGATCAGTAAAAATAACTTTGTATTCATTTAAGACTGGTTGGTTGGTAGACATATATATTCAGGTTTGTGTGCTTGGTCAGCGACCCGCTTATAAACCTTCGTCAAGTAAGACAGACACAACAGACAACACACACACACATAAGTGGATCCATCTAATTTTTAGAGACAGAGGCCAACTAGAGGATCCCCAGAATTGGCTTGTCACCCCCAGAGGTATTGATTTGGTATGGGAACTTAGAGGACTTTCGGACCCAACAGATTTAACGAGCACGTACTCCGCATATACTCGGTAGGTCTTCAGTGGTACCGGGACTCGATCGCAGGACCTTCCGATCCCGAGACCGAGACGCTGACCACTAGGCTCACTACGGCCCCTTAAGACTGGTTATATTCATCTCATGTAGACAAGTGCTATTCATTTAGACTAGTTATATTCTTCTCATACTAGACTAGTGCTACTCATTTAGACTAGTTATGTTTTATCTCATACTAAACTAAACTAAACTCCTCGGCTCAACAGCCCGTTAGTGGGCCAAGGCCTGTCGTGCCCATTCCAGCTTACATGACCAAGGGCTCTGGAGTGCTAAGCAAATGTCCCGGTAAGGTGATCAGCCTCACGCGGAACCCCAGTGTTTATTTTCCAACCATGCTTGGTACTCATTTTATCGACCTACTTAAGAGATGAAAGGCTGAGTCAACCTCGCCCAATCCGGGATCCCTGGACCTGTGGCGTGGCAATGCGAAGCACTACCACTAAGCCACTGCGCCTCTTTATCTCGTACTGTGATTCTTAATTACGACGCCCGTCGCCAATAGTCCTCGACATATATATTCAGGTTTGTGTGCTTGGTCAGAGACCCGCTTATAAACCTTCGTCAAGTAAGACAGACACAAAGACAACACACACACATAAGTGGATCCATCTAATTTTAGAGACAGAGGCCAACTAGAGGATCCCAGAATTGGCTTGTCACCCCAGAGGTATTGATTTGGTATGGGAACTTAGAGGACTTTCGGACCCAACAGATTTAACGAGCACGTACTCCGCATATACTCGTAGGTCTTCAGTGGTACCGGGACTCGATCGCAGGACCTTCCGATCCTGAGACCGAGACGCTGACCACTAGGCTCACTACGGCCCCAAGTCCTCGAGAGAGAGTGCACGTTAAATATGCGCAAAAGTCCTGATGTTGCGTACGATGATGCTCCTGGCGTTTGGTGCCTACTCAGGTGTCGGCTCGTCACTTGACTGTTCGCCTATAGCCCTCGTGTAGTTCTAGTGCGACGCGAATTCCACTCAACCAGATCAGTACTCGACAAGAATTCATGTTCTTAGGTCCTAGTGCACATTCATTCATATGGTGGTCCAAAGTCCTAACCTCTGTTCAGGTTTGTTCAGTTAAGTTAGTTTGAATTATCGTCGCACTAGAGCTACATGAGGGCTTTTGGCGACGGGCTTCATAATAGGGTACTTGACTGCATTGCCAAAATACCTTCCAATATTATTTAAATTTTAGTTGAAAGTCAAAAATAACAAATGCATATAATATATAATGTTTTTGCGAAATAAATCTTTAAATCAAAAAAAAATCATTTTAAAAAGTCATTTTTTTTCACGTGATCATCACGTGATCACAAACACAACGGTTCGGCTGACGTCACTAGTAACTATAAACAAACCGGCGTGATGTTTTTTGTTTTCTGATTAAACTTGATTTAATCTAATTTACTCTTGAAATAATAAATATTGAGATAATGTAAGGTTTTTACAGAAGCGGATATTTCAAATTTGCCTAAAATCGATTCCAATGTGGTGTTTCAAAGTTTGTTTATAGTCACTAGTGACATCACAGATACCACGTGACAGCCAGGAAGCGTTTTCGGGAGTGATTTTTCGTCCTAATTTTAAAATCTATTTTCTGCCTTTTTATGGGGTATTTGAAAAAAAAAAGAAAAAATACGGGTCTAATAATTTTGGCATAAGAATATTTTAAGCCAATAAAAAAAATTTAGTCAAGTACCCTATTTAGAATTACAGTCAAGTGACGAGTCGCGATGTTTATGTTTGTGTTGGGCACCATACAGATGTCCAGCTTTCAGTATTGGGCTTGGGTAAATTGAAAGCATAAGTTAACTGCATTGAAGCTCTGGAAGAAGGCTGGACAAAGACAGCTAAATGCCATGACATGCAGTGAATGTTCCCTCTAATATAGGGGCCCGGATGGCCAAGTGGTTTGGATCGCAAACCATTACGCTAGCAGTCTGCGCGCTGTAACGGGTGCGGGTTCGATTTCCGCCTTCGCCCTGGGTGTACTTCCTTTCACTGTGTCAGTAAATATTTTTTCTGTGTCTGTCTTACTTGACGAAGGCTTATAAGCAGGTCTCTGATCAAGCACATAAGCCGGAATATATATGTACCAACCCTATCCCGCCCTCTAATGGAGCTTGGTAGCCCAGGTAGTATAGCGTTGGACACCCTATCAGGCCAGATAGGCTCGCAAGCGTTAGGCGCTGGCTCATTCCCGGTGGCAGTCACTGCTTTTCTATCGACGAAAATATGCAGCCAAAATTAAACTAAAATTACCCGAATAAACTGGGATAGACATGCTCGTTAAATCTGTGATGTCCCGCCCCGTTAACGTACGATATCACTCTGATGCCGGATCAAATGTCGATCCCGTTACTTGGACCATGGCTCTAAATTACGTGGTGAAATTGGTTGTGTTAAAGCTTCTAAAAGAGGCTAGAAGTAGATAACCGGAATAAATTAAATTACCCTCCAATGTGGTCCGTTGCCCAGTCATCAGAACATCGGCCTCTCATACAGAGGGCCCCGTGTTATAAACCAACCTATATACGAATATTTGTTAGGCAAACAAAAAATCGACTTAATTACGGGGTTTCCCGAGTACAGTGGGACAGACGTGCCCGTTTGAATCTGTAGAAGAGTCCAAAGTCCCTACAGCGAAAGCTTTTTTTTTTGTCGTGTCCATGAGAGTCGAACTCTATATGTGTCCGTGAATTTTGATAATTTCTTCTGCGACTTGCTTGATGTTGTCTCCATACGGATCTAGCATAGTCGGCAGTACTCCAATCTTTCTTAGGCTGGCGCTCATAGCCGGACACTCATAGATGTGAGTAGGCGTAAGCTGTGTATCAGGACAATGTTCACAGCTTCTAGCCAGATCTTCTTGCCATCTCCATCTATCTTCATACCCCTGTGGTGTCCGGTTCTCAGCCTAGTTATGGTACTTAAGCTCTCTTTTAGTTGTTAGCGATGATTGGTTAAGTGATAGAATTTAAGGTTATTTTAATGTTTGAAGCGAGGTACAGAGGTCTAAACCGTACAGAAGTATGCGGTTTAGCCCCCCAATGGTTTTCTATGGCTTTTCTTTACTTTGTAATTTGCTATGTATAGACGAATCTCTCTTAAGTGTACGGTTTAGCCCCGCTCTCCCCTAATTGACTGTGTTAAAGCTCCTACAGGAGGCTAGAAATAGACAGCCGGAAGCTTTCAATTTAACCGAACCTTCATATGTTTACTTTTTCAAGAAATAGACAGTCGTAAGCGTTAAACCTAACCTTTACTTTTAGAGAAATTTAAAGTGTCCAGTATTTACCGTGCCGGGGGAGTGCACGTTAAATATGCATGCATGTCCTGACGTGTATTACTACTACACTGTACGTACTACTGTATGTATATTGTACACTATTCTTGTTGAGTACTGATATGATTGAGTTGCTTAGGATGTCGTGATGCAGGTATTTAAAAAAAACTTGATGAAACATTGTAATCTTTGCAGTAATAGTTTCTGAAATTTTTATAGAAATCTAAACTGCATTTATGTTTTACGGAATCTTTAAGTCTTATTGATAAAAATGTGGACTCATAAAATTGTTTAGGTAATATATTTTTTAAAAAAAAATCTTCTTGAAAGTATGACACCGCGCAATTTAAGGTATCCGCCTACGGTAAAATACACAGGTTCGCTTCGAAAGCTTATATAATAGCTCTTAGTTACAATTAACTTATGGTAAAAATATTCATTCAAATATTTGTCATTTTTAGTAAGGGGCACTTTTGAAATTTAGAAAGGAAATATATATATATTAGGAATTCTTAATTGCTGTTATCTTTTTTTCTTAATTTTTTTTCTATAGTTCATGGAAATTTAATTTGTATATCTGAAATTTCAATTACAACTACATACATAGATCTTTTTGCATTTTTGGATAATAGTATTTTTTTTTTGTCCTCTTTCTGTCCTTTTCAAACTTCCGCTATAGTCGGATTTTATTTTGTGAAATGTTTGAAAAAATATCTCAAAAAGTGCAAAGACAAATATTTTATGCATTTTGTCCGTCTACCTGCACGTGCACCCATCCGTCTGTCCATCAGTGCTTCAACGATCTGTTTCAACTTCTTCAAAACTGTCCGATTTTAAAAGATTTTTTTTTCTCTGTGAAAGGTACGACAAAAGGTACCCAACTTTCATACTTTTGTCCGTCTGTCTTTCTGTAAAGTTTTAAACTACTTGACAAGCAGACCGGAAGTAATTTTATTTCTTTCGGAACTTCTTGTTTACCATTAACATTTAATCATCACGTTAGATAAAAGTTTGAGCAATCGAATGTGACCAATTACATTTGTAAAAAAATAAAAGAATTTACATAAACCCTAACCACGCAGGCATTTTGTTGTTTTTTGTTAATTCTTCATACCATTTTTGAAATTGGTACGATTTCTAAACTTTTTAGTCGAATTATTGCCGCCATGTGGCGTTAGTGTACAATATTTTGAATCCTGTTGGTGCTAAAATTCAGTACACAACGCCTAGTTATTAGTGCGCATATACAAAGGGGCGCTTCATTCTTAGATTGTTGTGGTGAAAAACATACTTTCAAGGATTGAATTTCTAAGAGTTGATTATTTTAAAATTTAATCATTTACTTGGGGTAACATAAACTTTTAAACTGGATGTTACGACGACATTCAGTGAACTCAACTGTTAAAATATAAGGAAAATGGCTGCAGGAAGACGCTGCAACTTTCTGATCATTCAGTGGCTGTTTATCCAAGGACTCTATTTCATGTCTTACGGTTAGTGGTTTTTACTATTTTATTTATATTCATCTACATAATTATAATTTATTTTACTTGAAATAATTATGTCCACGTTTCTGGCCATCTTCCCCGCAAAATTAAATTAATATATTGTTATTTGAATGCTAAAGCACTGGGAAAATGCTACATTATTCAATTATTATTTGAGTTTGATACTTTATCTAAATGTACCTCCGACTTAAATTAAAAGCTAAAAGTTAATTGTCCTCATTTTAAGGTTTAATCTTTAACAAATAAAGTATACGGAATAGGATACATTGGATTTAAAAAAAATTTCTGTCTATTAGATTGCTGAATAAACATTTTATAAAAATTTAAATAACGATAAAGTTATCTTAAAAGTTCTCTTAATGTTTTTATACTCCAATACAGTTGAAACACGGTGCATTTGAATTATCTATGTGTATTATAAGAATAAAAAAACAGGGAATACACTTTAAAGAAGATGGATCTTGTTAAGAGCATAATTATTGCATTTTTAATTAAAATTATGTATTACATTTTTCAAACGAAGTTCAAGCTCCAGCTAAATATTGTATTTAATTATATTATAATAATTTCATTTATATGATGCATATTTGCATGTTTTTTATCCGCAATTCATTGTATATATTGAATGCATTTTACGAATACACATTTAAATTTCTTTCGGAAGACCATTTTGTAATGATTTTCAAAAGACTATTATTTTAGAATGATTTTCAGACTATTGTTTTATAATGATTTTCAGACTATTATTTTTTAATGATTTTCAGACTATTATTTTTTAATGATTTTCAGAACACAATTATTTTCTAATGATTTTCAGAAAACTATTATTTTCTAATTTTGTTTCTTCGTTTATTTTTTTGTGTAGGTCTAAAGTCGCCAAAAATCAAACCATTTCACTTTTCTGGGGAGTTGGGCGAAGGCCTGAGAACCGTGGTCATGTGTGCTGTGGTGGATGGCGACCCACCATTCGAATTTCAGTGGTCGAAAGACGGACGAATACTGAACTCCGACCACAAAGACATTTCCATTGGTAAATTCGACGAGTTCACCTCAATCCTGAACATCGAAAAGTTGGACGCCGACTCGAACGGCAATTACACATGCAGGGTGTCCAACGCACAGGGATACGACCACAAGTCGGACGCGCTCAGCATGAGAGGTAATTATTATTTGTAGTAAAGGTTATGTACCTTAAATAGTAATAATACAGAATTAGACGTAATGCCAGAATAGATATCACAGAAAAATTATATCGGACCAAATTTCAACCCATTTTACTTCGCCGGGTAATTTAGCGAATTCCTGAGAACCTATAAAAAAAATTCATAGTACTTGGTTCAATTGTATTATGTTTATTATTATTTTCTTTGTGGCAACTATTTCCCTCCAATATTATTGTTTTAAGAAAATTTGGGAGCCCTCTTGAAGTGGGGGGCCATGGGCACGTGCCCCGTTTGCCCTGCCAGAAATCAGACTCTGGACCCACCATTCGAATTTCAGTGGACCAAACATGCACCATTACTGAGCACAGACCACAGAAGTGTTTCGATTCGAAAAATTGATGAATTCACCTTAATCCTGAACATCGAAAAGTTGGACGCCGACTCGAACGCAACTACACGTGCCGGGTGTCCAACGCTCAGGGACACGACCACAAGTCAGACGCGCTCAGCATGAGAGGTAAACATTAAAGATTATTTATGGTAAAGATTATGTTTTTTTAATTAGTTATTGCTGAGCATTAAGCCACTTTTAAAACTTCTTTTACGCGACATTGAACGGAAAGTTCTTTTCCAAATAAAAGGAAAAACTGTTTTGTGTGAAATGTTATTTAAAGGAAAAGTTTTAACCCAATTTTAATCAAGTAAGTTAAGTATAGATAATGCGCTTTTTTGAAATTTTGTGCATATATTTCTGGAACTGTTTTTCATTATTGTATGCACTATATTAAAATAAATGAATACCGGAAATGTGATGGTGCAACACAAACTTCTATACAAGTAGTTATGAAATTTTTATGGATAATCAGTGTCCCGGTATAAAAAAAATGTATAATAACCAATTTGGTAAGTATTATAATTAATAAATTTATGTAATATGTTTAATTAAATTTCATGAAGTAGCTTCGTGCTTGCATCATTTTTCATTGTATATAATTCACATTGTACTTGCTGTAGTTCCAGAGTAATATTTTTTTCAAAGTCTAACTATAGCCGATAGAAAAATGCGCATCCTTTACATGAACCAAAAACTTTTCAGTTGTATTCTCGTCACCATGGGGCGCTGGTATGCTGTATTTTGCTTTTTATAGTATTGAGATTTCAGTACACAACGCCATTTAACTCATGCGCATTCACAAAAAGGTATACTCTTTTGATTCGGATTAGGAATTTCAAGATCTAGCAATATCAAAATATCTTTAACTTAGACAAAAAAAACAATGAAAAAATCACAAGCATTTTAAAACTGTGCTGCATTTCCATTAACATTTGATGAATAACATCGCTGTCTGACCAGACTAACGCATTAGGAGAATGATGGCTACTGATAGACGCATCTACCTGCTCGTTCAGTTGATGATTACTCAAGGAATCTGTCTGCTCGCACAAGGTAAGCGATAATTATTTAATTAATATTATCCAATGTAGTACTAGTTTTGTTTTACTTCCATTACCCCTTTAACCGAGATAAAGATGTAAAAATCTCTTAGATTGCACTAAATCTGTACTGTACTTAACATCATTTTTAGATGATAAGAGTTTATCATTAAGAAAACTAAGAGAAAAGTGTAAATTTGTTTGTTAGCAAGTTTATAAATGCTTACCCATACGAAATTCAAAATTTAGTTATTTAAAATGTTGTTTAAAATACTCACTGCCATTTAGTGCATTATTTTAGGCATCTATTGTCAAAGGAAACATTTGTAGACGTAAAAAGGCGCAAAAAGAGCTTAACCAAACTATTTTACATTTTTTTTAAGCATCAAATATTTCAATTCATGTAAGTTTTAATGATGCTGTGCCTTTTGAATTATAAGTTAAATGAGTGATGAATATAGAATTTCACTTCAAGGGATAATTTGTATGCTTAAAATTCAATGCATTTGTTTAACAAAAGTTATTGAAATTATGGGAATTTTTTTCGAATAATGGAACAACTTATTTTTCCGAAGTACACTTCTACTATGTGTACAAATTACGCTCAGTTAATGTTTATTTCGATTTGAATATTTAATAATTGGATGGAAAAATACCTTTTGCTTGTTGGTTACAAAACATTAAAAAAAAAATTTTCTTTGCCTTCAAGCAAAAATGTCTATATAGCCTTACATAAGTGAATTTTTAAAACTGAATTAATTTTCTTTAAAACTATTTAAGTAATGTTACCTATTCAAATAAAAAAAAGTTACCATTTCCATAGGTCTGAGAGCGCCCGTGATCAAACCTTTTAATTTCGCTGGACAGTTAAGTGAAGGTCTCAGAACTGGCGTTATGTGCATGGTCACTGACGGTGACCCACCTTTTAACTTCGAGTGGTCGAAGGACGGACGACCCCTGAACACCGTCCACAAAGGGGTTTCCATCCAAAAAATGAACGACTTTACTTCTTTCCTGACCATTGAAAAGTTGGACGCCGACTCAAATGGCAACTACACGTGCAGAGTGTCCAACACACAGGGACACGACCACAAGTCGGACACGCTCAGCATGAGAGGTAAGATTTTGGATTTTTTTGAATTTGAATATTTGCATGAAATTTTATACTTTAAAAAAAATACACCATGAAGATTCATGTTAACAGAAATATATTCTTTTAAATGAAAAATATTGTGACTTTCTCTTAGAAACTACATATTTTTCTAAGTACAGTTTCAGCTTTACTGGTACATCTGGTTCAATTATATTATGTGTACTTCAATAATAAAACTGTGTGTATGTTTCTGATGTAATTGGTACAATTCAACAATTTATTTAACGATACAACTGGCTCATTAATGCTAGTTTTAAAGTAAGACAGCTTTCTTCTCTAAATACTTGTTTTTGTTAAAAAAAATAATAATGGTAATAAGTGATCAATATTCCTTTGATAAGTTTATAATTCAATATATATAAAAAGGGGAAAAATTCTTACAATTTGCTATGACATGTTGATAAGTTTGGAGCTATTGTAATATTAAACTAAATTACGCCTCATGGTGTTCGTATACATATTTAGTTTCGCGTTGTGTGTGTGTGTGTGTGGGAAGGGTAAGAGGTAAATAACAAGTAAAAACTGTTTAAATTTGATGCATTTTATTGTTTAAAATACAACTTTAGATATTAAAGCGAAATATTTATGCTTATGTTTTATTACTTAAAGTTGAAAATGAACAGCTGATGTTTTTAATGAATGATTTCGATGCTTTACAGTTTTTTTTATCTGCAATAAAAAAATGACCTATGTTTTATGTTTTAATGTATTTTCTAATTTGTTCTTTTAAATTTTGCAGAACTCAATTTAAATAAATAGTTAGATATTGATAAATTCATGATTATCATCTAGTTTATTGATTGTTCTCTAGAGGATAATTTTTTAACACAAAAATTAATCACCTCTGAGAAAGAGGCGCAAGCAATTTTACTTTATGTGAGGTATTAACGATTGTTTGCACTTGTGTCATTTAGGTTATAACTTTTCAATTGAATTTTAGTCACCATGTGGCGCTAGTATACTGTAACTTCATTTGCTCAAATAGATGTATTTTGAACACAACGCCAAAATTGTTAATGCGCATTCACAAAATCTCCTGCTTTCAATGGTGACGTACGAAAATTTCTGACATCAAGATCACCATTTATACGTGTATAATATGTGCATAGGCTCTAAATATCAGCTACCACATTCATCATATTACCAACATTGATTAGCTGAAATACTTGACTGTGGAATATTATACAAATCATGTTAAAAGGACGACGCTCCCTTCTCCTTCTGCTTGTAATGATCCAAAGAGTCTTTCTACTTTCCTATGGTAAGTAAGCTTATTTCTCTATTATTTATGTTTTCTATGTTAAATACTATTATTTCTGTTTATAAAGCTATTTAAACCGATTGTTTAATATTATAATCCTATTAAGTTTAAGTTATAATCGATTACTACCCCATTTTTTTTAAATAATTATTCTCTGCTTTGTCTACTTATTTCTCTACCAGTACTACATTACTCTTTTCTCTAACATCAAGTTATCTTTATGTTTCCATGTTATTTTGCCTTGGCTTAAGAGAAGCTTTATTTTTATACAAATATAATTTTTTTTAATGAAACTTTCGATCGATTTTGAATTTATTGTTAACATAAAACGTTTAGAAACTTTCCTTAGTTTAAATCAATCAATCGAACTCTTATACAAACAATTATAATTCCGAGCAAAGTATTTAATGCTGCTCAAATATAAATTTTCAAAAAATGTTGTATCTTTTTAAAATTTAAGGATTACATTAACTATATGCATTATTTGTGTTTTTAATCAAACATTAAGTGCTATAATTTCATCACTACACATTTTATACAAAATAATTATAGTTTGTCTTAACTTCATTTACAACAAAAATGCTTGCAATGACATTCAAGTTAACTGTTCTAATTATGGAAAGTTATTAATTTAAATATTGTCATACGGTCTCGTGAATTTTAATAAATACGTAATTAAATAAAAGATTTCATTACAACGAAGCCCCACAAATGTCAAATCATTATATTTTTAAACAAAAATATTTAAGTACTTAAATGAAATTGAATTAATATAGTTTTTATCCAGCTCCTTTCGTCTTTCTTCAACAGGTCTGAAAGCACCAAAGATCAAACCCTTTCACTTTTCCGATGACTTAGAAATGGGTCTTCGCTCTGTGGTGGTTTGTGCGGTCATGGACGGCGACCCTCCTTTCAACTTCGAGTGGTCGAAAGACGGACGACCACTGGCCACCGATCACAAAGGCGTGACCATTCGAAAAATGGACGACTTCACTTCTTTCCTGACAATTGAAAAGTTGGACGCCGACTCGAACGGCAACTACACGTGCCGGGTGTCCAACTCACAGGGATACGACCACAAGTCGGACACGCTCAGCATGAGAGGTATGCAAAATGTTATATTAAATAAGTACGGTTATACTAATGTCTTGGCTTGTGTATGAAGCACTCAGCGGTACTCATTGATGGAATATATATTTGTAATTTTTCATTAATATCAGATGTTTATCTTAAAATTTAGAATATTTTCTATAAAATATATTATATTTATGAATTCTAAGGAACAGCAGCTGAATTTAATAGTTTTAGTTTTGTATTTTTGCATTGTGGTGTGCTAATTTATTACATTGAAGATGTAAATAGCTTACGCTGTGTAAATCTAAAATACAAAATATTTTATATTTTTATACACTGGGTGTTTAGTAGTAAATTCTATTACTCTTGAGCTCATTTAAATTAATGTTACTTAGCTGAAACTAATATCTCCTTTTTGATAGTTTAATGTGCACGCATAATTTAAAACTTTAAAAAAAAATATTTAATAAAATATTTAATTCTCATTGACTATTATCGGTAATCTATTTTAAACGTTTTGTGCGAACATACAATTCTATTCAATATTTCTTATTTTATATTCTTGAGAAGTAACGGAAAATGATACCCTTGTCGCATTGTAATGTGTGCTGGGTTTTTTTTTTTCGATCACCACTAAGAAGTAAATATTAAAACAAAAGTGGAATTTTGACTTGGTATTCAATTCTTTGTGAAATATGTTTTATATTTTCTGCATTGCCATTGATTTTCAAGAAAAGAAAAAAAGTTTTTGATTTTTAGTCTTAACAGTTTAAATATTGTTATGCATTAAATTTATTGCATTCAACTTTATTCCTAAACGAATAAAATTTTTGCTGTGAAATAATTATACGAATAATCCATTTTCATCAATTAATTTTAATTGTATCTACTCTTCAACATTATTTCATGTGTAGAATAAGTAGACTTCAGAATCTAGATTAGAAGAATCTAGAATCTAGAATCTAGAATAAGTAGACTTAGGACTAGATCAGTAGACTCCAACAAGTATCATAAATTTGTATCTTTTTTAAGAAAACTTTCTAATCTACTTATAAGCACGTTTAAAAGGCATATATAACTTTTCAGTTACATTCTGGTCACCATGTGGCGCTAGTATACTGTATTTCGCTAATATCATGTTGAAGGATTCAGTACACAACGCCAAAACGTTTGTGCGCATCTACGAAAATCACTTCTATAGTTGATTATGTACAATTGAAATAAAAACAGTGCCAAAGTGTTTTTACATAATGATTCTATAGCAACTAAAATATTATTAATCAAAATTTGTATTCCGAGCAAACATAGTTGTTAAGACCTAAAACTAAAGAAGCATGTTAAATAAAAGACGCTCCCTTCTGCTTCATTGGATGATGACCCAAGCTTTCTGGCTGCTGTCTCATGGTGAGTAGTGTGATTACTTTTTTCTGTCTTAACTATACTTAGGTTTAATGTATCACATCGCCATACCATATGGTTTCAATTAAAAATAAAAATTGAACTTTGATCGAAGTTTATCGAAAAAAAATCGAGATCCAGGAGATTTGACGACTCCACGTTATTTTCTTAGAATATGTGATCACTCTTTATGTTATTTTTATTCTTGCATTTGTGCTCGGGAATTTTTAATTGAATCGCGAATGATGGTAATTGAAACTAACTAGAGTTTGTAAATACTTCGTGTGTAGTAAAAAAATTAAAGAAAAATTAAATAAAAATCTATTTTTCTCAGTGATTCCATTTGCTTATGATTAAAAATACTGTATTTGAAAAACACTCTTTTCCATGATAATTGAAACGTATCTTAACAAACTTAAGCTTAATAAGTCGAACAATAATGAATGAAATAAAAGAAATTGCATAAAATAATAAGAGTAGTTATAGTTAAAAAAAACTATGAATGTGTTGTGTCCATGATATGTGCAAAAAATTATAGGCCCGAAACTGTTGTAGACAGCTTCAGATCTATGAATAGAAAACTTTAACTAACCTATAAATATAAAAATATAAATACCTTTTTATTCTACTTGGTTAAAATCAACATATAATAAAAACTCAAAATGAGAGTTGCTTGTTTCAAAATGTTTTTCAGATATTTCAACAATCCTTAACGTGATCCACCTTTCCTTTTTTACAATAAGGTCTCAAGGCACCACAAATCAAACCTTTTCATTTTTCTGACGGCTTGAAAGAAGGGCAGAGGTCTGTGGTCGTATGTGGAGTCTTAGACGGTGACCCCCCTTTCACATTTGAGTGGTCAAAAGACGGGAGACCACTGACCACCGACCACAGGGGTGTCACCATAGGAAACTTTGATCCATTTACATCGCTTCTGACCATTGAAAAGTTGGACGCCGATTCGAATGGCAATTACACTTGCAGGGTGTCCAACGCACAAGGACACGACCACAAGTCCGACGAGCTAACAATGAGAGGTAAGTCGTAAGATATTTAAACGATAATATGATTGTTTATGTGTAATGTTGATTATGTTTTTATCTAAGCAGAAATATCTTTTTTTCTGTAAAACCATCAAAGATTGGGTCCTATAATTTTTGGTGACTAATTTTAAAAATAACTGTTCATGTAACAAAATCATTTCTAAATATATTATGTAACATCGTATGCGTTAGAACGTATAATGTGTCGCAGTGTTGTTGCATTCAACGCTGATAAACATATTCAATCTGATGCATTTACATCGGTACGACCGCTAATCAAAACATTTTATGACATACACATTATATTGAAAAGTAACCTAAGAAATCAGATGTAATAATATATTGCAGCTCTTCAAATATTAACATGATTAAAATACTTTGCAACTGTTTACATAAGTCTTAATGCATGCTTTTCACTTTTTATGATTATACATATCATTTTGTATGTGTCTGTGTAACACCAAATTCACAGAACTTCATTTACTAAGTTGCTAGATAACAAATATTAATGCATGTTTGTTTTAGAACATGCCATTATTTTTCATTTTGTAGAAATATACTAATTTAACAGTGTTATAAGGTTGTTTTTTAAACACAAAAATAGATTATGTTGTAATATTCTGTTAATCGTCTTATTCTTGTTTTTATATGTATCAAACAATGTTAAAACAAGTATTTAACTATGTACACTTCATTTTTTAATAGACTAATGCAATTTCCCTTTTCTGTTAATCATAACTTTTATGTTATATAATGGTCACCATGTGGCGCTAGTATACTGTAACTTGCATTATGTTATATTGGGGAATTCAGTACACAACGCCAAATCGTTTATGCGCAGTCGCAAAAAGGCACACTCTATGCTTATAATAGTGTACAAAACAAGTATTTTGTGTAGCATATCTACAAAGAATTATTATTGTATGTTTGTATAATTTAAGCAAATTCAAAAACAAGCAACAAAATTTGATGTTGTACCTATTCTGGCCAACATATTAGTGTTAAGAAGACAATAGTCATCATGTTAAAAAGACGACGCTCCCTTCTACTAAAGTTGATGGTGATACAAGGATTGTGTATCTTGTCTTACGGTAAGCAAATTACTTTTATATTTTACACTTTATTTAGAAACTTAACTGCTAAGCGTTATTAAATGTATTGTTTATACCTCTAAAAAAATTTGTTTAAAAAATGCACTTACGGTGAGCAATTAATGTTACATGGATGAGAAAATTAAACAAAGTAAAATGATAGGACATACTAATTATAATTTGTAACCATGAAATCGATATTTTAAAGATTTTTATGTAACGCAAATGTCTCAGTTTAATAAATTTTATAAGCGTTAAAATCGATTCATATCGAATTACCGGAAACAGTAAAAAAACTCCTTTATGGAATTTTTTTCTATTTCAAATGTGTCTGATTTCGTTAAATGTATCCGTACACAAAATATTTCAAAAAAATGATTGTATGGCATTTATGATTTACTATACAAAACCTATTTTAATCATAAAATAATAAACGCACTATGAAATTCTTTACTTACAAAATAGATAAAATTAATTTGAAAATATCACGTCTTAATCATTTTTTAGGATTTCGGAACAACTCTCAGATAATTAAGTTTACAAGCATCATTGCATGTAATTTTAAGTTACTTTGCTTCTATCTCATAAATACTACTCGTATCTCTCTCACATTTCATCTATAATAATAAAAGAAAGTCTGTCTGTGTGTCTGTATGTCTGTGGATCGTAAAAGACCTACTTATACACATACAACCCTCAGAAATTCGAAATCTTTAAGATAGATTCCCTTTAATACCAACGTGTGCACATGAGGCTAAGTTTTCTTATTTGTTCCATTTTTAGAGAAAATTCTAATTTTCTGACAAAAATACATCACTTTCGCTCCAATCCGATAATTTTTTCCCTTTCCTGTTGCCATTCGACAGAAGAAATTAAAATGGACACAAAAAATAATTAAAATTGAAATTGCTTTTATTTTCTTGCCATTACCTTCAGAAACTAAATTAATGATTTGAAAAATAATTTAACGTGAGAATGAGCTAATTGGTTTTTCTATAAAACCTCTATTTGATATTCTTTTAGTCCGTGCGAAGAACGGGCATTTATTTGCTAGTATCTCATAAATTTAAGATTCCCATCCCAACCCCTTTCAGTGGGTTGTTTCTGAGTTTCCAAAACACGCTGTGGTAATTTTACTAATACGAATTTAAAATGTTCTTTCTTATATTAAATACAGGTCTGAAAACCCCTAAAATCAAACCTTTTCACTTCTCTGGTGAATTGGGAGAAGGAATGAGAACTGGAGTCATGTGCATGGTCTTGGAAGGCGACCCTCCATTGAACTTCGAGTGGTCAAAAGACGGAAGACCACTGAACACTGACCACAAAGATATTTCCATCCGAAAAATTGACGAATTCACCTCGATCCTGAACATTGAAAAGTTGGACGCCGACTCGAATGGCAACTACACTTGCAGGGTGTCCAACGCACAGGGATATGACCACAAGTCGGACACCCTCAGCATGAGAGGTAGGCTAAAAGTGTATTGTAGATGTAATTTCCATTAACCTGGTTTTGGTTAAAATACGAACGAAATATTCGAATGATTATTTATTATTATTTTGTGTGTCTAAACGTGTTTTGTAAATGTGTCAAATTGGATATTGTAACTTTGTAAGATTAATATCACTATCATCTCGTTTTCTTTAATACGTGTCCTTATAAAGTAAGAAATACTCTGAGTTTTGATTATTTAATTTGCGATATTTAATAATTAAAAATTATTTTAGAATAGAAAATTATTAGAATTATTTAATAATTAAAATGAATTAGGTACTTAGCAGCTCCAAGCAAAACGTAAAATACTACCGTTGTTTACGTATATTGTAAATAAGTACGGTTACACTAACGAATGTACGTGTAACTGTAGTCAAACTTTCTGTGTATTCTTAATTTTTTTTTTATTTATTAGGCGATATTTCAATTTTGGTATTTTTACGACACGTTCCATTTTTCGTCAATGTCTTCATTGTTCTCTATATTCTTATTTCTAAGGGCGTCTGATAGCCGGGATTGATACATGCGTTTGATCGCCTCCTTCTTAAAATTGTCACAGTTGTACTTTTCGAACCGTTCACCATTAAATTTATGTGCATTGGAAATTCTAGCCCTTAAATTGGCTTTGACCAGGTAGTGATCTGAATCGAAGCAGGCTCCACGATACGATCGGACATCCAGAACATCTGACACATGTCTCGAATCGTTCAGTAAGTGGTCAATTTGATTGAAAGTTTCGTCGTCTGGAGATTTCCATGTCATCTTATGTATTCTCTTGTGTGGGAAGAGGGTGCTGGATATAACCAGATTGTATTCGGCAGCAAAGCTGACAACTCTTTGCCCATTGTCATTCGAGTTGTCATGAAGACTGTGTCTTCCTGTTGTAGGTCGGAATTCGTTCTCCTTGCCGATTTTTGCGTTAAAATCCCCGGGAATAATCTTAACATCATTTTCTTGGGCAAGAAAGATACAGGTCATCGAGTTCCTCATAGAATGCCTCTTTTTCGTCATCTTTATCCTCTGTTGATGCGCGTACATTTATTAGGCTATAGTTGAAGATAGCACTACGCAGTCCAATTTTGCAGAGTCTAGGAGATCTGGCTACACAGTCAGTAATCAAGTGTTTAATGCGTTTTTCAGCAATAAATCCAGTTCCAAAGATGTGCTTTTTTACATCGCAGCTGTAGAATACTAAATGTTTCCTTTTTTTCAGCTTTAATGTGTATAATAATTGTGTATAATGATGTATAAATATATGTTATTACTATATCGATATGTAATAATAAAGTAACTTCGAATTTATGTAATGGTATCAATGGTGATATAAGCAATAAGCATGGTTCCGGGCACTGAGATAACATTCTGTCATTCGCTGCTTCTAGTCCAATATCGTTATTCGCAGCAAGAGAAAACTTTTGCTGCTTTCTTCCAACGCTGTGTCTATTTCAAAATTTTAACAAATTTTTACAGTACTAACTTAAAACATTTTTATGAAATGAAGCTTTACGAAGTAATTTTTATTTTCAGAACATTGCACCTTCCATTACTAATAAATTTAATCAATTTATTTGTGTACATCAATAACATAGGGCATTAAATGGAGTAGAAGAACTTCATTGGATTTTGTTTTATGAAGATCGTTATTCCTTTTAAGAAATATCAAATTTTTCATGTAAAGTAAATAAAGGAATGCTTTTAGATCCTAATTTACCTAATCTACCTTTCACATATATTGCAGAAAATAACTATGGACTTCTCCGATCAAGCATCAGTTACTTTACTCTTTATATGAATTTTGTTAGCTCTCTTTCAATATACTTTGTATAACTTTTCAGTTGAATTCCAGTCACCATGTGGCGCTAGTATACTGTATTTCGCATTATCTTTAGTTGGATGATTCAGTACACAACGCCGTGACCTGAGCGTTTATGTGCATTCTCAAAAACTACGAATTTTGTAGCTGAGATACTGAGGACCATTTAAACAGGAGATGTAATAATAACAATAAGTATTTACAAAATGTTTGTGTTTTCAACCAAAACTACAAACATATTTTCAGCAAGAATTAGTTTCTTCCATTATTAATTGAAAAGTTGCGAAAGGAAAGGGATAATGTCAGTAGAACGACGCTCCCTTCCACTTCAGTTATTGCTGATCGAAGGACTATGTATGTTGGCTTTCGGTGAGTACAAAAGCTTATTTCCTCTTTTTATTAATGTTTTTCTTATATATATTCGATATATAAAAATTTCAAATTTAAATTAGAAGTTATTAAAAGTGATTGAAATATTATAAATATCTTAGACATTTCGTACATCGTTACTAATAGTTCGTAAGACTGAACATTTTCTTTAATTTCCTTAAAATAACTGTTCTTTGTTTTGTAGATATTTTAAACGATTTAATTATGCATATAAAGCCAACTCCAAGCCGCAATAATTAAAATATAAAAATATTGAATTATCTGCTATAATTGACATATTCGTGAGTGTTAAGCATTGTCCTTTCTTTTAATCAAAATACCAAAAATTCAAAAGTATTTCATGCTGTAACTTTATCTTAACTTATGAACACCCAATCTATGATTTACAGATATAAGTAATTTTTAAAATTAATATTATACTTTTAGTATTGTTTATCGTGAAATTTTTTAGTCATAATTTCAAAATATAAACGGCATCTATATGTATGGGATTTGTTGATACTTAGTATCGAACTATATTCAATTACCGCTTTACAAATAAAAATTTTCAATTTTATTTACACTTCAAAATTGAACTATGAAATTTTTCTTAGGAAAACTCTTCTTAATTCTTAGGTCTAAAGGCCCCCAAAATTAAGCCATTTCACTTCTCTGATGACCTAGAGGAAGGCCTGAGAACTGCAGTTATGTGTGTGGTCGCAGGAGGTGACCCTCCTTTTGAATTCCAATGGTCAAAAGACGGATTACCACTCACCACAGACCAGAAAGGAATATCTATCCGAAATATCGACGATTTCACATCGATTCTGACTATAGAAAAGTTGGACGCGGACTCGAATGGCAATTACACGTGTAGGGTGTCCAACGTACAGGGACATGACCACAAGTCGGACACGCTCAGCATGAGAGGTAAGTAACATAGTAAAGTTTTTTAAATAAATTGCCAGAAGCTTCTTAAATCTTTATAATTTCCTTTAATAAAAATTGCTATAATTTGAGTAAGAAGTCAAAAAAGTTTAGATTGGTATTGGAAAATGTTTATAAACTACACAATTTGAAAGCTGATTTTATTTAAAAATGTAGTTTTTTTTTATTTGTTTAGATTGATTGAGAATTATTTATTTTAAATTTTTCCTCAAAAAGAGTGTTTCTAATTATACTTGATAATAAAATCGCCCAAACTCTTCATTTTAATAGGTTTTATGTCACTCTGTACTATATAAATAATTTCTTATATAAATAATTGCTTACTGTTATGATGTAAAATTTTATATCTGTAATAATATTACATTTAATACACGAAATAACTTTATATGAATAGAGAGCAAATAAAAAAATATGCCGATAAAAACGGAAATCTTACTTTAATTATGAAATTTTAATGCTCAAGTGAATGTTCAACTAAATTGTTCAAATACTCTCGTTAATTTCACTTTGTAAACTAATGACAGTTGAGTGATTTTCTTAGTTAAATCTCGATACATGCTCATAAGCCATCCATCAATTTATGTTCATTCGTTTCCAATTGCATTGATACGTGTTTTTTATTTATAAATAATAACCACTGCAAATTATTTAGAACTTCCTAGTGATACCGCTTAGTTTAACCAATCAACTAGAAATGTCATTGCTTTTTGGTTTACTAGCAAATAAATACCCGTTCTTCGCACGGACTAAAAGAATATCAAATCTATCCAAGTATATGTGTCATTTAACTTGCTATAGGATACTAAGCTTTGCCTTTGTTCCCGTTCATTATAAAGAATAAAACCCCATTACTTATATTGCTTTAAAATTCCAAAATAAAAAATACATCACTATAAAATGCACATCCTCGTATCACAAAAATCTTCCTCAATCTGAACTTACTGCCATCGCAATTTTCCTGATAAATTCAAAATTAACCATAATTATATAACAATGTTATTTCACGTCAAAACCTCCATTCTGGTTTTTTTTTAAACATTTAGCTCATTGGCACGTTCAATTATTTTTCAAATCCTTAATTTAGTTTCTGAAGGTAATGGCAAAAAAATAAAAGCAATTTTAATTAATTTTTGTGTTCATTTTAATTTCTTCTGTCGAATGGCAACACAAAAGGGAAAAAATGATCGGATTTAAACGAAAGTGTTGCATTTTTTTCAGAAAATAAGAATTTTCTCTAAAAATGGAACAAATATGAAAAAACTAAGCCTCAGATGCACAAGTTGGTATCAAAGGGAATCTATCTTAAACATTTCGAATTCCTGAGGGCAGTATAAGTAGGTCTTTTACGATCCACAGACATACAGATTCTTTCTTTTATTATTATAGATATTTACTTTACATTCAGATAATCAAAATTCATTTTAAAACCTAGAGTACGTTTGATATATGAAATAAATATAATATACAATTTTCTGTTTTAACTCTTCCTTTTTCAAGTAGTATTACGTATTGAGAATTTCTTTCTCTCGAACAAGCTGCTTAACTATTCTACTTTCTCTAATACGTTGAAAAGATTTATTACATAACTTTTCAATTGAATTTCGATCACCATGTGGCGCTAGTATACTGTATTGCGATTTATGTTTTGCGAATGATTGGGTACACAACGCCAAATCGTGTAAGTGTGCTGACATAGAAAATGCATCTTCTGTGTCATAATGTACAAAACAAAAACTGAACATAAAAATAATCATGAATGGTTGTAATACTAGTGTGTGTAATTGTGTACATCGAAATTAACTTGAATGACCTACAAAGTCCATTAAATTATTTGACAAGTTTGATTAGCGAAATTTAGGAATAATGTCAAAAGGACGCCACTCCTTCTTCCTTCAGCTGCTGGTAATCCAGGGATTCTGTCTCTTGTTGTACGGTAAGTAAAAATATCTTTATTAACTATAGAAAATATTTAAAGTTATAATTAGTTTTTTTTTAAAATCTAAATTTTTTTGGAAAAATAAATCATTTCTTAAATATATGGTTGCAATATTCAAGAGAATCGTTCGGTAGTATTTTTGTGATTGAAAGAGTTTGAAACTGTTTCATTGAAAATTTCGTTTCGCTTTTTTTGTTTTGTTATGCCGCCCTACATCCCTCAATGATTTGCTACAGATCAAACATGCCTGTTATGAATTTCAGCCGGGATATTTTTTTCAAATACAAAACTATCTTACTTGAAATGATGGAAAAAAAAGTAATCACTTTGTTAAAAGGGGGCGTATTTAGAATAAGCGCAACATACTTTTTCTTTTACAATTATAATGAATGTTTTGGTGACTCATTGATATGATTTGTACAAGCTTCAAAAATATAGTACGTTGTTACCAATAGAATTTCGAGGAACTTATTTAGGATATTAATCAAACGACATTTTGAAAAGCATAAATCGTACTTTTTTGAACATCCTTTTCCTAATACTCCAAATTTACTCAATATTAACACCGTTTTTAAATTGGCCAACTGCTAAAAGTCAGCCATTTCTCAATGATCCTTTTCATATTAATCTGTCTTAAGTTCTTTTTAAAAAAATAGACAGGTTACAGACATGTTGTTCCCTCGGGTGTTTTAGTTTCCTTGCTTAGCCTACATCTAAACCCTCATTTACCAATTAGTCATTAACGTTACTACTATTATTTAAAAAAAATTAACATTTTCATCACTTCCTTTATAGCTCTGAGAGGGCCGAAAATCAAACCTTTTCACTTCTCTGATGACTTAGAAGAGGGTCTCAGAACTGCTGTAACGTGTGTGGTGCAAGGTGGCGACCCGCCTTTCGACTTCGAGTGGTCCAAAGATGGTCAGAAACTGACCACTGATCATAAAGGGATCTCCATCGGAAACTTCGACCAGTTTACATCACTTCTGACCATTAAAAAGTTGGACGCGGACTCGAATGGCAATTACACGTGCAGGGTGTCCAACTCTCAGGGATATGACCACAAGTCAGACACCCTCAGTATGAGAGGTAGGAGTAAATAAATTTGTGCTTTTTATGTGTGTGATATGCTAGATACATCGTCAATGAAAAATTATTTGAAAATATGAATCGTAAGCATCACTGTAAAAAAAACAATTTTGGCTTCCCCTGATTTGAATTTGTTAAAAAGGTCCATGTAAGGTCCGTAAAAGTCCGTTCCATTAACATATTTTCATTTAAAATCTAAAAAATAAGCGTTAAAATGACCTTTATTTTATATACTAATACGCATAAATAATAACTAAGTTAATTTTCTTTTTTAATGATATTTGTTTTTCGAACTAAAGAACTATTTTGAAGATCAGTAAAATTCGCAGTTTATATTTATCATATTACTAAAAGCTTTTATTAAAAATGGGTAATGCTAATGGGAATTACATCAACTTGTATATTTTAATTTACAGGAACTTCCACTTCATTTTAATTACTTTAACATTTACCAACAATTTTAGGCGCTAAGAACAAATAAGCACATATAATTGCATGGTATTGGTTTTATTCGCTTTTTGTATTTAGTATATTTAAAACAAGTAATATTTTTTTCATAATAAAGTAATACAAATATGTTCTTATTTCTAGTTATTTAGAATATTATCTTTACAAAATGTACTGTTTTACAGCTTCGAACGTATTTACTGCACCGTTCTAAACTAGTTTATCTAACTTATCAGACAATGCACATATAAAATAACTTTTCAGTTAAGTTCTTGTCACCATGTGGCGCTAGTATACCATATCTCTCTAAAATCATAATGAGTGATTCAGTACACAACGCCAAAATGCTTGTGCGCATTCCCAAAATGCACAGTGTGACTGATGTTGTACCAAGGAAGCATTTCTATTTTGTACCACCCCACACACCTATATATAATGTGTGCGAATTGTACTAAAACACTAAAATATTAGCAACAAATCTTTCTAATTCTGTCCGTATAAATTAATAAATTCAACAGAAGAAGAAATGATGTCAAATGAACGCCGCTGCTTTCTTCAGTTGTTGCTGTTCCTAGGATTTTGTCTGCTGTCTTACGGTGAGTACTGTACATAATACAATCGTTTTCCATATTCACTGTAATAGATGATAATTCCTGTTTGTTAACTTTCAGTAAAGAAATTTAAAATCGGTAGTACTGAAGTTTTTTTGTTAAAATTCAGACAATTATGTACCACTAATACGCTAGTTCTTTACCGTACAGTGTTTCTGTTATCTTTCTATAACACTTTAAATACCTTCCTGTTCATTTAAAAAAAATGGTATTGTTTTAAAAGACTGTTTTTAAAAATTTTATGAAAGCACTGATTAAGTTATTTTTTATTTAATGAAAAATACACCTAAAAAATTAAATTTATCTGGAAATTAATGCATGAAAAGCTCTTTTATTATAATATTGCTAAATGCTAAATTTTGATATTCATATATTTTGAACTCAAATCATATTTAAATTACTATCAAAAATCATGAAATAAACCAATTAATGAATAAACAATTATATAAAAAATAATTAATAACTATTATTAAATTTTTTTATTTATTAAGTATATAAAATGGAAAATGCCGCTATCACATTTCAATATTAAAGAGTATCAGTTTCATTTAGTTTTATATTACCTAAGTAAGATTTACTTCTAATTTTTGCTAAACTCATGCTAATTGAGATAATAGTCAGACACAATTTCTTCAATCATAGGTCTGAAAGCACCGAAAATCAAATCTTTTCACTTCTCCGATGACATAGAAGAAGGTCTTCGAACTGCAGTCACGTGTGTGGTCGCAGGAGGTGACCCACCTTTTAACTTTGAATGGTCGAAAGACGGACGGACCTTGACCACCGACCACAAAGGAATCACGATCGGAAACTTCGATCCGTTTACATCACTTCTGACTATTGAAAAGTTGGACGCCGACTCGAACGGCAATTACACGTGCCGGGTGTCCAATGCACAGGGACACGACCACAAGTCGGACACGCTCAGCATGAGAGGTAACAGCAAGTAAAAATATAATATACTTTAAAAGATAAAATAAAAAGATGTTATAACTGATTTCTTCGTATACTGTATGTTTGAAGGACTGTGTGTATACTGCAAGTTTGCTCAGCATAAGAGGTAAGATGGTAGTAAACCTTATTGCGGAAAACAATAATTGAATTTTTAACCACCAAATGTATGAAATGCGTTAAATGTTAACTTTTTAGGTGGATATTTTCTTTAGACTACAAAATAATGCTTGCTTTTACTGCCTTTCACCGTTCAGAAAAATTTCAATTTTAGAAACGCGTCTAAATCATCATTATTATTGTTTAAAGATATGACACTCGTATTCAACTTTATCTTACAAATAATTACTTTTTACTAATATTATATGCTTATTGATATACATGATACCCTTTATCATTACTAGGACTTATGCTTTGACTTACAAATTGTTAATAGATGTTTTGTTCACTTGGAAAGTATGAGGAGGATATTTAAAGTTACCACAATCTTCATAGACCCAGTTTTCGAATTTATTACTGATTTTTTCTACTTTTTGAAATGCAGTTAAGTTTTGCATTATTACTGATCATACTAATTGCACATTTTAAAAAAGTATCTACTTTTGTATTTGATCTGTAATGTGCTGATAGATTTTTATGTGATTTTAAAATTATTACAAATTTATCTACGTAGTTTAGAGAGCCACAGAAATCTGACACTCCCCGGTACTATACTAAAGTTGAATTACCTAAGACTTAATAACAATTATAAGATAGTTTGTATAACTTATCCTCATTATTGATTTCTATTATAAAAACGAATTTTTTTGGTTAATTTAATTCCTATTCTGCCATAATATTTACTGGGAATTTTAACCCTTTAAGTACCAAGAACGCACTTACAATGAAAAACATAAAATAGACTCTTCCGCTATTATTTGGTTGTAGGTAAAATCTTCGAACTCAACTCGAAATAATGCCTTCCATCCCTAATGACAACATATATTCGGCTGAAACTCGACCAAGTGGTCATTAAAGGGTCATAATATCACTAGACACACATTCACTTTTTCGAAACAAAATTGTTTTTGATACATCATAAGTATTTATAGTTATTTAGAATCATATTTACACCAATGAAGTTTTTTAGAAACATTGATCAATAGCTTTTCAAGCTTTATAATTTATGAAGAAACATAAGTCATTCGATATACACAAATAATTTTTTTGGTATAAAATTCTTAATTTAAACAATTTTCAGGTGTTTAACTCATTTCCAAGGTCTAAGTACTATTCATTTCTATCTTGTTTAATTGCTCTTTGAAAAACCGTTATTCTTCTCAGAACAAACTTTTATTTTTTGGCTTTTAATTACTTTTCAGAAACCTTTATAGATGTCTGTGCATTTTAACTTAACTTTTAAGTGGTATTCTTGTCACCATGTGGCGCTAGTATACTGTGTCTCGTTTTATGTTTTGTAGAGTGATTCAGTACACAACGCCAAACGCTTATGCGCATTCACAGAAATGGCATCGTGCTTGAATAATGGCTTACTAAATGCGTATTCGGAAACAGAATATCCAAAAATTTTCGGGTATCACATGTAATATGTGCTAATTTGAAATATCAATTGTACATTGGACTTACCTATCTAACAACTATTGAAGAATTTAACCGACGCATCTTGTAATAATGACAATAAATGGACGTTCCTTCCTTCTATGGTTGCTGATAATCCAAGGACTCTGTTTCTTCTCTTATGGTGAGTTAGATTTTTGTGCATTTTTGTTGTAATTCAATTTGTTGTTGTTCCTCACCCTTTGTTTATAAGATTTTTAAAAAACGGGAGGTAAAAAAAACACTTTAAACCTATCAGAGTACATATGTAAAAGGGTGATTGCCTCGTAAGTGAATAATTGTTGTCCAATTATATGCTATATCAGTGACTTGTTGGATTTTCAAGAAAAAGTAGCTATGTAAATATTATTTCAAAATAATTTGAAATCCTCAAAGCGTCACTCCAGTCCTTTGTTTCTACTCCATTCACTGATATTCTGAAACATTTTTAAATGCGTTTTTTTACTAATTTTACCATTCAAAATAAAATATTTTAATTTATAAAATAACCAATTATTTTGGCAAAATAAAAATAATTTTATATATTTATCCTGAGTTAGAATTCTTACACCCTAATTACTTCTACAAATTGATAAAGAATATTTATAATCTACACTGTTAAAAATTTTGTGCTTGGTTTCACCATGATATTGGTTCCTTTCACCATGATATTGGTTCCTTTCACCATGATATTGGTTCCTTTCACCATGATATTGGTTCCTAGTAGCTGCAACGGCTGTGTGGTGAAATGTTTCACCTTTTCGGTATTTGGTTGAACCATTTTTCTGGATTTGGAAACAAAAACCTGAGAAATGGTTCAACCAAGCACCGAAAAAATGTGAAACATTTCACCACACAGCCGTTGCAGCTACTAGGAACCAATATCATGGAGAAACCAAGCACAAAATTTTTAACAGTGTATAAGCAATCGTAAATAAAAAAAATTTCAATATATATTACTTCATTGTAATGTGGAAATTGAACTTGTAATGAGAAAATTGAAAGAATAGGGTGAACTACACCAAAAATTATTTATTGAGTTACTTTCACTTTCTAACATCTGTTTTGAACGTATAAATCAATTTTAAAATTGGTTCATTACTGAACTTATGTTCCAGTGCTAAACATCAAAAAGCTAATATGTAACAATACAAATGAAACGTTGTCTGTTTGTGTCGTATAGACTCTTAAACTAGACATCCGTTTGGCTCGTAATTTGGCACAACTGTGTTGTTCATACTACAGTTAAGATTCATGCACCGATAATTTGAAATTTCATTAGCAAGACAATAAAATTCCTCTTTTTTTTAACCTCTTTTCGCAGGCTTGAAGGTCCCTAAGGTCAAACCCTTTCATTTCTCTGGAGATTTGAGTGAAGGTCTGAGAGCTGCTGTTATGTGTGTGGTCTTAGGCGGTGACCCACCTTTTACATTTGAATGGTCTAAGGACGCACGATCATTAAGTACAGAACTGAGAGGAATCTCCATCAGAAAAATTGACGAGTTTACTTCCTTTCTATCTATCGAGAAGTTGGACGCCGACTCGAATGGCAATTACACGTGCAGGGTGTCCAACGCACAGGGATACGACCACAAGTCGGACATGCTCAGCATGAGAGGTAACAGCAAGTAAAAGATAAAATAAATCCGTTAAAATATATTTATAATTGATTTCTTTTCATACTGTATGTTTGAAGTAATAATAACTTGTTATTACTAGAGTAACCAAGTAATAACTCTTGTTATTACTTGCTTAATTTATAATCCAGACAACTAAATTCTTATCTATTGAAATTAATAACCTGCATTATCTTTGAACTTATGCAGAGATAAAGCCGCGAAATCAAAATATGCAATATATCTACTTGGTTTACCTTTGATTCCATTTATTAATGCTTTTATTACGTTGCATTCGGTAAAGTACTTCTGCAGAAAATATTTCATAGATTATAAAATAAATCTATACAAGCTAATCTTATTTTACAATTCAGTTCCGACATAATTTACATAAATCACAGATTGATACGCAACAGCAAAATAAAATTATCTGGTTTACTTTTTCTGCGTAGATTTTCTGGATCCTTTTGTATATATTTGTTGCATAGTTTTTCTTTTCCATTCTGGTCACCATGTGGCGCTAGTATACTGTAATTCTGTAATGCTCTGTTGAGCGATTCAGTACACAACGCCAAAATCACAATGTTTATGCGCATTCACAAAAGTACGTCTCCATTTTCGATGATGGTTAGCGCAAGACCATAGCTAGTTAAAATAATGTTATGAGACAAAATTAATGTAAGTTTATTCTTTCTTTTTGAGATTTACATACGTTCAAGTGTGTTTTGTACATTGATTGTTACTAAAACATTCATTAAAAGTTTGACTACCGAGAGTGAATCATGTCAAATGAACGAAGCTTCTTTCTGCTGCGATTGCTACTGGTCCAAGGATTCCTGTTTCTTTCTCACGGTGAGTTAATATTTCTATATAAGTTTTATTTATCTAACTATCGTTAATGCTATCGATTTTGAAAATAATTAACGATCTCTAAAAATTTAAAAATAATAATTTAAGGTTTAAGATGCGCTCAGGTTTTGTGTATGCCAACATAATGATTGATTTAATAATTGATTTTTATGTAATTTGAAAAAGGCATTTTCTAGACAAAAAGTAAATAAACAATGCTTAACTTACTTTTAAAGTTCCCTTTACGGATAGTGTCTTAGATTAAAAAATTCAAAAATGAATTTATATTTACATGTCTGAATGAATATGGATCTAAAGAGTTTGCGCTTTGTAAAAAAAAATTACCTTCTAAAAAAACTTATTTCATTATAAAAAGCTTAGTTTACATTGCCTTTTTTTTAATCTTTTCTAGTATTTAAATTTCGGAAGTTCAAAACTATAGAAATTCATAGTTATAAGAAAAAATTTGGCTAATAAAATAATTTTTAATATTTTTTTATTTATATATCTTTTTACATATTTTATACTCACTAAATATGAAATATTCTTGTTAAATGAAATATTTTTGTCTTAAAAAGTTTTTTGATCTTAAATATTTTTCCTCAATAAAATTTTTTATTTAGATAACAAAATAATGTTTAAAATGTTGGTTGCTATTTGAATCTATTATTATACTTTCTATTACAGGGCTTGAAATTAAACCCTTTCATTTCCCAGACAACTTGAGGGAGGGTATGAGAACTGTGGTAGTATGCGTGATCGCTGTCGGTGACCCACCTTTTGACTTCGAGTGGTCGAAGGACGGACGACCACTGACCACCGATCATAAGGGTATATCCATCCAAAAAATAAACGACTTCACGTCGTTTCTGACTATTGAAAAGTTGGACGCCGACTCGAACGGCAACTACACGTGCAAAGTGTCCAACTCGCAGGGACACGACCACAAGTCGGACACACTCAGCATGAGAGGTAACATTTTTGAAGTTTACACATGTGATAATAAAATACTTTTATATGCTATTGTAACTAAACTTTAAACTCTATCAAACTCTTTCGTCTCGCTTCTTCAGTGTATAATTATGAATCTTATTTTTTTTAAAAGTCTATAAATAGAATGCTTCTACGTTAATTATTACTATGAACTCGAAAACAATTCATTTTAAAAATGTTTTAGGTATTTTTAGTTTATTAATATTAAAGATTTACTAAATTTTATTTACCATTGCAATTTGAAAATCAGAATTATGCATTATCTTTGTTTTTTTATACGATATACACATTATAATAATCTTAAAAGTTTCAATACACGTGTTAGTATCATTAATTCTATAAGTGTACTTTAATGCAGATGCATTTCGTGACTTGATTCTGTTCAAAAATTGACAAATTTTTAAATAGTTTGGGAATTCTAACTTCTGTATTTTACCATTTTTTTTGTGTGCTATTTTTATGACTTTAAACACAATGAAAATGTTTTTAAATGATGTAAACCGATTTTAACTGCGCATAGTAAAAGCATCATGCAATTAAAATATAATTTTATTCTGAAGATAATAAAAAATAAAACATACGAAATTATACAAATTTATCTATCGTCATTAGTTTTTTTGCTTATGTTTTATGGGTTCATCAAAAATTCTACTTCTTGAGAAAAGAAATTCTACGTTATATTTTACTTTCTATGGCCGTATTGATAAAGATATCTTTTTAGTTGAATTTTTCTCACCATGTGGCGCTAGTATACTGTATTTCAGATTTTGCTTTAATGTGTTATTTAATACACAACGCCAAATTGTTTATGCGCATTCACAGAGCAACAAAGCTCGTACTCCATTAGAATGTTATTTGAGTAAGAAACAATGATAATGAATTGAATTAAGTTTTATCTTATTTATTCGGAATTTAAATAGTTTAAAATTTAACCTAAACGTCCAATATTTGAACAACTTTTTGAAGAATTTCTTTCACGAAAACGTATCATGGCGAATGGACGAAGTTTCTCCCTGTCCCTGCTTCAACTGCTCTTGATACAAGGATTCCCTTTTTTGAATTACGGTGAGTGGGTTTTCTCTTTTTATAACTTTTATCCCCTTAATTAAAAAAAAACAATGTAATACAAAAAAAATAAGTTTGTAAGTAATTATTTCTAAATAGGATTAAATAATTGAGCTACCATGTAAATAGCGTCAAAATTAAACTTTCGAAATAAGGAAATCCGTATAGAATAATATTAAGTCAATTTTGAAATTTTCTTGCAAATATTTATATGCTTGCTTTGAGCCTAATATTTAAAACCCAAATAGGGTAATGATTATATAAAACTAAACGTAAAATTCTAATTTTTACAAATTTCTTGAGGAAAAAATAATCTTATCTGCAGATATTTTTTTAATGAAACTAAACTAATGTATTTGATACTGCCCGAATTAATCTGATATCTCTTATTTATTGAATATATCTGATAAAACATTTTTGCCCAGAAAAAACCTAACTAATACTAATTACATATCAGGGTCAGCTTTCATGGGCATTTTAATTACTAATATTTTATTAAAGCGATTTATATTCGTTTTAAAATCATAAATCTACATAATTTTTTTTAATTTTCTTCACTGCCCTTCATTTCCCTTCACTTAGTACTTTAAATTCAAAGAATATCTGAAACGTGCATGTATGTGAATTACGTTTATCTTCATCACAGGTTTTGAAGTCAAACCCTTCCACTTCTCTGATAATCTGCGAGAAGGTCAGAGAACCGTGGTCGTTTGCTCCGTTTCAGACGGGAAACCTCATTTCAACTTCGTGTGGTCAAAGGATGGACGACCACTGACCACAGACCATCAGAGTATTTCAATTAAAAAATTCGACGACTTCACTTCTATCTTGACCATAGAAAGGTTGAGTGCCGACTCGAATGGCAACTACACGTGCAAAGTGTCCAACTCAGAAGGACACGACCACAAGTCGGACATGCTCAGCATGAGAGGTAACATTTTGGATATTTACATGTGATAATAAAATACTTTTTATTCTGTTGCAACTAAACTATGTGTTTCTTCTCGCTTCTTCTGTATCTAATTACCCGTCTCAAAAAAATCTATATTATATACTGTAAAACTTGTAAGTACATTGTTATGTACGTCTGAAGAGCTCTTGTTTCTTGAACTTCCAACTTAAAATTTAAAAGGTGTCCAAAGCACATGGACACTACCACAAGTCGGACAGGCTCAGCATGAGAGGTAAACAGTATATTCTTGGGTGTGTTTTTTCTTTTTTATCGTAGACTGCTTTTTTGTATAAATTGTATATTTGCGACCAAATCAAACACGTCTTAACGTATAACCCCAATTAATATCATGCTCTTTTGAAGAAAAAAAACAGTAGTCTTGCACAACTTTATTTTCTTCAATTTTTCCGAATCACTTGAATCACGGTTACTAATTTGACAATGTCGGACACGCTCAACATGAGAGGTTAATAAGTATCTTAAACTGTATGAATGAATATTTTGCTTTAAAATATAAAAACGATACGTTTAAGTGTCTTATGAGATTATTTCTTGTGGTTTTTGACTTAAATTTTCCTTTAATGATCCCATAATATCCCTAAATCCCTTCCCAAATAAAATGAGTATTACATTTTTATTGAATTACTAAAAATTACTTCGTAATCACAATATATCTTTTCTAATTATTTCAAAGAAAACTGTTATAGTTCATTCAGTTAAGGGATTTGATTTTAAATTAGAGCACTGGATTTTATAGCTTACTTATGATCGAATGCAACTAGCCTATTTCTCAGTTTCTTCGGAAGCGTTTTTAACTATCATGTAAATTGTAAATCAATGGATCGCTAATATTTTTTTTGCTTCGTCTTTTTTTTTTAATTATGTTTACACGCTCAATACCTGGAAAGTAAAATCTTTGTTATATTAGTAATCAGTACTGGAATGTTTAAATATATATTAATTTTTATAATATTTATCTGTTGATAATGTATGTATCTGTATTATATATATTTTAGATTTTATGATTGGGATTAAAATAAAAAAACACTTTAAAAGAAATTTTTAAAAAGCCTGTATTTATTTACATTATACATCGTCGTCAATCAGGCATTCTTTTTTTATTTGTTTCATAAAAACTAAGAATCGAAATCTTGCGCTGTCCTGAAAAGGACGTCTTATATCTTTCCCTAATCAACAAGATTGTGTGTACATTGTTGTGGAATAACTTTTCAGTTAAAATCTGGTCACCATGTGGCGCTAGTATACTGATTTCGCTTTATGTTCTTTTATGTTATGTAGTACACAACGCCAAAATTGTGTATGTGCACTCACAAAGCGCATCGTACATTCGTTCATTGATGACGCTGATATCTTAAAAGAAAACATTCAGCATCTCGAGAATGAATTTCTATGAACTGTTATAGTTTTGTATAATGAATGCAGATTTCTAAACCAGAGAATCTATTGTTTCATTACCATTCGTTCAAGAGTTGGCTAAATCATGGCCGAAGGGTGGAGTTTCTTCCTACTTCAATTTGTTTTCGTCCATTTGCTCTCCTATCTAGCTCATGGTAAGTGATATATACCACTGATAGTATACTCTTCTTTTTTCCTAAATTTAAACACTTCTTGGTTCTTTTATTCGTTATTTGTAGCAGAAATTTTTAAATATATGTTACCTATGATACAATATTTGGAATATTGTTTTCTATCGTAAAAAAATAAGTATCCACCATCTCACCAAAAATGTAATCCACCATCTATGAGCTGTATTTTATTACGCAAAACCAATTATATAAGTTAATAATATAATACAGTTTTAAGCATACCTCCTTTTATGAGTTTTTTTTAAAACTGTGACGTGGGTTTGTCAATTCATATCGAATTTATAAATAAACTAAAAAAAATTTCAACATTTCTTATAATATTTCTTTCTTAGTTAATAAAACAAATTATAGTCATTTCCAAAACATATACATTTGTTAATGCGAATTTATAAAAAAAACATTAAAAATTCATTATGGACAATTCGAAGCGGAAAATATTAGTTATCGCTAAATTAATTAAAATATAATTGGAAAAATTATTTTTAAAAAGTCCCGGAAATAAATTTTAAGCCAAGTAACTAAAATTAATTCCGTTGAATAAAAAAATATAAAATAATTCAAAATTAATGTTATGTTTGTAACGTTTAATTTTTAAAAAAATGTCCAATTTATTGTTACAGTTGACTCATTTATGACAAATAAACTTGATTACTCTAACTTCTTTCTATTTTTATATAAAACCGTTTCCATTATAGGTATTGAGATCAAACCCTTTCATTTCACCGATAATTTGAGAGAAGGCCAGAGAACATCGGTCATGTGCGAGGTTTTAGACGGTGACCCACCCTTTGACTTCGAGTGGTCAAAAGACGGGAGACCACTGACCACCGACCACAAAGGGATGTTTATTAGAAAAATAGACGAGTTTACTTCGATATTGACTGTTGAAAAATTGAATGCCGACTCTAACGGCAATTACACGTGCAGAGTGTCTAACGTACAAGGACATGACCACAAGTCGGACATACTCAGCATGAGAGGTAACATTTTGGACGTTTACATATGATAGTAGAATGCTTTTACATTCAGTTATTGCAACTAACCTCCAATAGTTTTTTTCTCACTTCTTCTGTATCTAAATACATTAAAAAATTATGTTATGTAAGGGATACGGCGTTTGTCTCTGACATGAGGGGTAAAGACGTCCGTTAGAATGGTATTTTTTTAACATATGCAAAAAAAAACATCTTATAAAATCTGTATTCACAATAGTATGAACCGTTTATTTTGTTAGAAGATATTGCTTAATGTAAAAGTAAAATGTTAAGTAAAATTTATGTTTGGGGTAGTAAAATGACGACATGTACACTTCTAACAACTCAATAACACTATGTGCTAGTCAAATAATGTATTTCTTTACAGCATACTCTATAATCTGAACAGCAATTATATGATGCAAAAGCTATAGATTATATTCTACGTTGTTTTTGAAACCAACGTTTAACATTCATGTCATGTATTAACACTTTACTAATATGTTTAAATAAGACAATATTTGATTAATACTTCCAAGAAAAACATTGTGGATTAAATATTATGACTCTACCTTGGTATAGAACCGTCATATTATTGAAAGATTTGTACTTAAAAACTTTCGATAAGCTGTTCAATGAATAACTTTTCTGGGATTAAATATTATAAATGAAGCAAGACATAATTTAAATAAAAGGTATATGCTATTCTCCTTCTTAATAAATTGATGGTTCTGAAACGAATAGTTTATTTTCTTGTGCACTATTTTCACGCAATCATTTTCAGTAAGAGTAACAACAATGTGTGTGTTTATCAGGTAACTTTTTAGTTATATTTCGGTCACCATGTGGCGCTAGTATACTGTATTTTGCTAAATGTTCTTCGAGCGTTTTCAATACACAACGCCAATTTTCTTATGCGCATTCGCAAAAACATCCTCCATTGGTGTTTATATGGTGTAAAGCAATGTATTGTGAAACAAACTATAAAGTTTTATATCATCTTTGAATATCCGAATATGTATGAATTTTACTTCAATTCAAATATTTATCAATAACGTAGAATTTAACTAATGAAAAGGAATCATGGTAAAAGGACGCGGTTTCTTCCTGCTTCAAGTGTTGTTGTTCCAAGGACTCGCATTTCTGATTCATGGTGAGTACTATCTCTACGTATACCTATGTATAATCTAAAAAATAAACTTATTGATTCATGAATAGTCGGATAAATATAATTTTCTTCATTTTTTGTTGAAAAAATGTTTGGATTAGCGGCAGATCATGATACTCTTATTAAAAGAAAGTAATATATCATTTTTTTAAAAAAATGTATTTCGCATTTCCTTTGCTTTTCAAAAAGTTTCATGATTTTATCGTTATATTTGTCGTTATCGTTATGTAGAAAATTGGAATCTTAATTTATTTAATATTATATGAAACTATTTTATTTAATTATATACTATTGAAAAAAATATAAGATTTTACTCCTTCATTTGGCTCAACAAATATTCTAAGTAAGTTCGACTGAAAAACCATTTAATTAATAATTTCCACACAATATAAATGATAGTAGAAAATTTACATTTGAAATTATAACACTTTGGTATATATTTTTTAGAAAATGATAATACTATTATGATAATAACGCATCGCTTCTCTGATAATAACGCATCTTAGAATCAACCCATTCAACAAAATCTATATGTAAATTGTACCAATTACTAATTTAAATGTTCAGATTTTCTTTATTTATTTGAAAATTGAAACAAATATTTGACACGATAAGTTATTTCTACATTAATTATTTATCCTTGTCGCAGGTCTTGAAATCAAACCCTTTCACTTCTCGGATAATTTGCGGGAAGGTCTGAGAACAGCTGTTATCTGCGTAGTATCAGATGGTGACCCGCCTTTCAGCTTCGAGTGGTCAAAGGACGGACAACCACTGACCACCGACCACAAAGGCGTCTCTATTAGAAAAATTGATGAATTTACATCGATCTTGACCATTGAGTCATTAAATGCGGACTCGAATGGCAACTACACGTGCCGTGTGTCCAACGCACATGGGCATGACCACAAGTCGGACACGCTCAGCATGAGAGGTAAGCATGTCTACTTAAGAAAGATTTGCTCTCTCTCAACAAATCTTTAAAACGGTACGAAAACGTATTTCGGTAATAAATGTACTAAAACTAATTGTGGTAACAAACAATAAACGAATACATACTAGCTTTATACACGACCACGAAAATTTATTAAACTATATTGACAAACAATAAACAAATATTTTGTACATTTCAAGGATGTTTTAACTTGCGTTGCTACTTAAAGAGGCAAGCTTAAAGATGTCTTCTGAACTATTGTATATAACTTATGTTATAACGTTTTTTATATTTATGAATAAATTTGATTACGTTATGTCCAAGTGTATTTTTCGATCATATTTGCGCTATTTGCCCTTTAGAAGTGAATTTTGAATTAACTTATAAAGTTTCTATATTAGTGTCATTTAGTCAACTCCAACCGTAAGACAAAAAAAAAGAGGTAAAATGCTAATGAAATACCGTTGTGGTGTAATGTTCATAATATCACACTATCTACATCTAATTATTTTCCCCAAAAGACTATCTTATTCTGGTTATTTCTTTATATTTTGAAACTCCAAATTATTTATAGTATTAATAAAGTGCTCTTAATTGTAAAAGTTTTTTTAAAAAAATGGGGTACGCTATGGTTCTTTTATACGTATTCGCTTCTATGTTAATCAAATGTGTTGGTTGAATTAGCTATAAAAATGAGATAAGAGTTATAAATATATTTAAGCATTTGTTAATGATTCCTATCTCTAGTCTTCGCGTAGCTCCAGTGTAACGTTATTCAACCAAATATTTCTTTTATTTGTTTCCTTTTTGAATTGGTAAGCAAGAAATCTTTCATTTATATGATTTGGTAATTTCATTCAATTTCGTTTTTGACGACCAAGTTTTATTGATATCAAATATTTCATCTGTGTTTTGCCATAAAAAAAATTACTTTGAAATAATACAACAAAATTATTCGGAACAATTTTGCTTTCCCTGCAAAACAAAAATCTATTATAGTTTTGCAATAGAGAGAATTTCGTTGTATCAATTTTGTTGTAATTTTGCATGTATTTGTAATATAACTTTTATGTTGAATTCTGGTCACCATGTGGCGCTAGTATACTGTATTTGGTTTTTAGTCCGAGGAATGATTCAATACACAACGCCAAATCATTTATGCGCATTCGCCAAAGCACGTCTATCATTGTTGACTAATAACAAGCATTCTTGCCGTACTAATAACAAGCATTCTTACGCAAAATTATAATATACTTTTATGTTATCGGTGGGAATTATAGTTTCGTACTTTAATATATAGTATATGATATTTCCAATAGTTTTATCATTTGAAATTTTTATTGAGTAAAAGGAATGATGGTGAGAGAAAGAAGCTTCTTCCTGCTTCAGTTACTGTGTTTTCAGGGATGCACTATTTTGGCTCTAGGTGAGTAAAGTATATTCATTTTATCCTAATGTATTGCCAAACACTTTTTTCTAATTGTTTGCTGATATATGAAAAATATCTCTAAAAATTTCATTAACTGTTCTCTCCAAAAATTCATGACAGAGGTTACACTGTAAACAGCAAATTGAAATAGTTAAAATTTTATACAACCAAATTTTAAATCTTACTCGGTTATATTCTCTGAGTAAGTCATAAAATTTTTAAACACAATTATACGGAATAGGATTACGTTTGCTACCATATCGTTTAAAAAAGGTTTTAAATTGATACAATTACACGTTAGGAATAGAATAGATTGTGTTGATAAAAACAATATTTTTAATTCATTTAATCTTATTTTTATATTCAAATTGTGTTTAACTATAAAATGTTCTTTTGCTCAAAAGTTTATTACTATGTATTAAAATAAAGTTATGTAAAAATAAAAAGTTAAATAAAAGTATGTATATATAAAGTAAAAGTAGTAATAATCCGCTAAATAGGAACAAATTATTCGGACTTCAAAGATATTCTGGCAACGGTAAATATCTATATAAATTGTTCCAAAGTTGAAAGTTAACTTCTCACGTATTCAGACTTGAACAAATATGTATCTGATAATTAAAAATGTTTGATATTTTTACTTTTTAAGTCAATAAATTTAAACACATTAATTTTTATGTATGTTTAATTATAAAAAGTTAATAAAGTACAAATGGTTCAAAATAAATACGCCGGATGCTATGCTAAATAATTTTTTTCAATAAACCTGACCGTGTAGAAACTACAAACCCATGGAAACGTAAAATGTCTCCATAAATGGTTATAATCTAGGAAATCTTTCATAGAATGTGTTTTTTTATTATTATATTTACTACAATTAAATGTGCTTCTTCCTGTTACAGGCCTACAAATCAAACCCTTTCATTTCTCCGGAGATCTTCGCGAAGGTATGAGGACTGCGGTTATGTGTGTGGTCGCAGTCGGTGACCCGCCCTTTGATTTCGAGTGGTCGAAGGACGGACAACCACTGAGTGCTGACCACAGACAAGTGTCTGTTCAGTCCCTGAACCAGTTCACTTCCATCCTGACCATCGAAAAGTTGGACGCAGACTCGAACGGCAACTACACGTGCAGGGTGTCCAACACACAGGGACATGACCACAAGTCAGACACGCTCAGCATGAGAGGTAAACAAAGAAATAATAATAATGGATAAAATCAATTTTTTGTAAATTTAAAAATATACGAAATCATGTGCTGTATGCTGCTCTTGGTTCACCAGATCGTACTTTGATAATGGGTTTGCTCAAAAAACAGTAACGTCACTTTTTAAAATATAAAAAAAAGATATATTAAATCAATAAAATGTACTTGTCAATGGAATAAAAGACGTGTGATGAATTTTTTTTATAATATAAAATCAATTTTATTAAAATAAAAAATATTATTTAAATTTGCAATTATTTGTGAGAAACAAAAAAATTTGCTGGTTTCATACATAGAAGGCGTTTGGTTAACAATTTATCTTATAAAACTTCATGCGCACTATCTATTATTAAATAATATATTTTTATCCTTTTTTCAATATTTTAACATTCCACTTCAAAAGTACTCTTCACGAGTGAAATCTATTTCTTAAGAAATCTTAGTTACAAAGCATGGCTAGGAAGTTTCATATTTTTTACTGGATGATTCTAATTTCAAAGGTATCTATATTGAATATATTTGCAACATTACTTTTCAGTTTAATTCTGGTCCCCATGTGGCGCTAGTATACTGTATTCCATTTTATGTTATTTCGGGTGATTCAGTACACAACGCCAATTCGTTCGTGCGCAGTCACAAAGCACATCCTCTACTGTTGACTATGGTGTAAAAAGCAAGCATTCTTAGACGGAATTATTACAAATCTATTAAATTATGCATATTTATAGCCCCAGCAAGTGAATGTAGTACTATTTTAAGAATATTCGTTTAAATTATTGACTAAGAGGGACCATGGCCAAAGGGCGATGTTACTTCCTTCTTCAAATGATGTTGTTCCAAGGATTCTCTTTTCTCGCTCAGGGTGAGTGATATCGCTAAGGTTCTTATTTTTAAACTAGTATTTCCCTACTCTAAGTGTATTATTAAAAGTTAGGATATATTTAATTCTTCAAATTATTTATTTTGTATGAAAGCATATTTTTAAAATGAAATTTTAACGTTTTGTTAATGGCATTAAAGGCATTATTATTTTTTTTTTAAATAAAGAAAAAAAATATTCAACCTGAAGTTATTAGAACATAAAAAAATTGGATGCTTTTCCCCTTAAACCAATGCATTAAAGATTAAAATAAAAAATAATTTTTATATTAAGAAATATAATGTAATGTTATCGATTTTTTTTTTAATGAAAACACTAATATTTGGTTATTGATATAATTTTTGTAATTTTTTTTCGCTAATGTTTCGTATAATCTGTTATTAAATTTAATCTTAAGTTCCGATTGTATTCTTTTAAATAATCATTTTTGCAATTTCTCTATTTTTTTATGTTTATTATTATATACTATACCTTCAACAAATTGAAACCCAATCAGTTTAATTTATTGCGAACCAAGTATAAAATGAAACTTAGTAAAATAATTGTTGCATGTTGAACGAAATTTATTATATTAAAAATATTATAGATCCTTTAAAACTTTTGCTATATAAAAAAACCTCAAATGCTTTGATAACGTGTTAATGCACTGAAGTTGTCAGATAATATAAAATAAGTTAAGCATGCATTACATATTACTTAACCCTTTCAGTCCCAGTGATGCCATTTTGCATCATCATGTTTCTGATCATAATTTTTAAAAAATAATAGGGCTGACATCTATTGGGATTAATAAAAAATATTTTCTAACAGAAAAAAGTTTGAAGAATCGAATGATGTGCTTTTTGATATTATAAATGGCTATAGACGATCAGAAAAAAAAATTCTAAAATGAGGATGCCAAACTGTCATTGGGACTGAAAGGGTTAATGTACACCATTTAAACATGCCGTATTCCAGCGTAAAATGCTTTTTAGTATTCATTGCTATTCTTTTCTCGTGTTTTGTTTGCATAACTTTTTCGTGTTTCTGACACAGGCATTGAAATAAAACCCTTCCATTTCACCGACAACCTGCGAGAAGGTCTGAGAACAGCGGCCATGTGCGTGGTCTTGGACGGCGACCCGCCATTCGACTTCGAATGGTCTAAAGACGGACGACCACTGGCCACAGAAGAAAAGGGGATATCTATTAGAATAATGGACGAATTCACCTCCATCTTGACGATTAAGAAATTGAATGCCGATTCAAATGGAAACTACACATGCAAAGTTTCAAATGCACAGGGATATGATCAGAAATCTGACACGCTCAGCATGAGAGGTAAAATGAAATTATGTCTGTTGTAGTTTTTTTTTCATGCGAATCGAAAATTGAAAAATGAATAATTGAGTAATTAAATAAGTTTGAATGCTGAAAAAAAATTAATCTGAATTAGTTAAATATGTATTTTTCAATAATTAGTTAACAAAAATGAATCTGAATTAGTTAACTTTATTGTTGAAATTTCCTTCCCGGTTTTCTAGTTATTTAACCGTCGTAGAATTTGAACAAACTTCTTTCACACAATCAACCACAGTTGAATTGAGTTCATAAAGTATCAACTTGATGGCTTATAAAATAATCTTGGCTGTGGAGATGAACACATAACAAACTAAACTAGTAAAGTTACAATAATTCGTGTTAGGTATTGTGTAGTATAAAATGCTTTCTATTAAAATTTTCTAGTGTATTTTCTACATACGTATTTTCCATTATACGTAATTTTATAAACAATATCACGTAAAAACGTATGTATATTTTAACATCTGAATTTTTTCACTGTACATTAAGTACTTTCAGTATTTTCTTATTATTCTACAAATATACACATAAAAAACTTTTAGCAGTATTTTCCCTAATGAAAAGTCTGTTTTTCATTCCCGTGTTTTTTTTTAATTTCTAGAAACAATGATGCTAATATATTCGGCATATGTTTGTAAACTAACTTTTCAGTTACATTTTGGTCACCATGTGGCGCTAGTATACTGTATTTCAATTTCTATTGAATTCAATACACAACGCCAAATTGTTTATGCGCACTCACGAAGCACATCACATCGCACATCCACCATTGATGGTGTTAAAGTAAAGCAAAGTATTCTTATGTAGAATCAGCTACAAATTATGAGTTTAACGTACTAGAATTTAACGCCAATGTAATTCACTTTACTATGAATATAAATTGAAGAAAGTTTGTCTTACAAAGAGGAATCATGGTCAAAATACAGAATGTCGTCCTTCTGCATGCCTTGTTGTTCCAAGCATTCACTGCTGTGTCTCATGGTGAGTAAAATTTTCTAATAATTTGTTTCTATAAATGTTTGGGGAATATATTTCCAGTAACTTTTTTGTGAAAATTTAAATATAACTTTCAGATGAAAGAGCTGAATACTTACTACAAAATTTCTAATATTATTATTTAATTTTAGCTACAATTGTATTACTGAACTGCATCGAATTTATAAATAACAATTGTTAATCGTGTTATAAATATAACTACACATTTCGTAAAACTTAAATAATTTAAACATTTATCTTATAACAAAATATATTTAAATATAATATTATTATATTTAATTAAGAATCCACTTCCAATCCAATAAAAAAAATATTAAGTGTCTATCAAATTATATTACATTAATTTTATAAGAAAATTCTTTTTTTGTGTGTGTGTTTGAGCAATATGACATTTTTTCGAAATACAAGTAAATTTAGCAAACGATAGGCAATAACTATTTAATTTTCGGAGAAAAATAGTTTGTTTAATTTTAACTTTAAGAGTTTCATAGAGAACTAAATGCTGTTTGTAGCTTTTTTTAAACGCCTGTATTTTCTGTGGAAGCAGTTCTAAATGACAGTTTCTGTAACGGACCTTCTTGTTATTGCATGCACAATACACTTATTTAGTCCCTATCATTAAACAATTTAAACGGGCTAATTTGTGATAACATGTTAATTAAATCTTTGTAAATATTTATAGACAATTTACAACTAGTACGTCATTCGAAAATGAAATGCGTCGAATTTATTCAACAAAATAAACATAGTGAGTTATATAGCAAAATTTAATATAGCTATATCAAAAAGACTTGCTTAAAGTAGAGAGAGAAAAGAGAAAAAAAATAGTTGGTATTCTAAAAGTTCTTTATCTAAAGTTAAAATAAGTATAAAAAAGGTATTATACAACACTTAATTTATAACATGTGAATGTGTACTGTTTAAAATACTTGTGAGTGAAATAATTAATGGAAATGTGTTTAATAAACCATTTCTCTGTTGCAGGTCTTCAAATAAAGCCGTTTCATTTCTCAGACAATCTTCGCGAAGGTGTCAGAACTGCGGTCATGTGTGTGGTCATGGTCGGAGATCCACCTTTTAATTTTGAGTGGTCGAAAGACGAACGACAACTGACCACAGACCATAAAGGCATTTCTATTCGAAAATTTGATGAGTTTACGTCCATTCTTACTATTGAGTCTTTAGATGCCGACTCTAATGGTAATTATACATGCGAGGTGTCCAACTCACAAGGACGTGACCAAACATCAGATACACTCAGTATGAGAGGTAAGGAGAGTCAAAATCAGAAAAATATTCAATTTCGATTGAACAAATAAATTTCTGTATTAAAAACACATTGAAATAAAAGTAAAATATCGTATCTGTTAAAAATTATTAATATTTCATTTCCTTGTTGCTAAACTGTTGACCTTTGCATCTCCGGGATAATCTCGGAAATTGCACGTTAAATACTCCCTATCTGTATTTTTTTCTAGAAATGTATTAATTCCTTATTTTGTAAATAGTAAATTTTAAACGACGAATATTTATAACAATTAGAAATTATCCTATTCTTCTGTAATGATACTGTTTTCGAAATTTCCATTTGTGAAAAACTTTTTGAAAATTGAACTAAACTCTTTAAACAAACAACCAAATCAGTTTTTTAACTTTACAATTTCGTTATTTGTTTCACAAATACTCATATTTTTATAATTACGCAATTTTCCTTTGTTTTAAAGTATAATCTACTTGCTATTTTTAAAAGAACGTCTTTTGAATTTCTCTTGGATTATGTTTTCCAAGTACTGTAACGTGTCGTACAGACAAACGATGCTTTGTTTTACTCTACAAAAACTTTGATATTTATATATTTGTAACCTAACTTTTCAGTTGAATTCTGATCACCATGTGGCGCTAGTATACTGTAATCCAAATTTTGTTCTGTTAAGTGTGATACAGTACACAACGCCATTTCGTTTTGCGCATTTACAAAACGCATCCTTCAATGGTGATGCTGTAGAACGGTGATGCTGTATTGAATGATGTATAGAATGGCGATGCTATATTGATATTATTATTGTTTGAAATACACAGTTCTATATTCTGTCACCGTGTTCAACTGTGATAATTACGTTCACTAAAAGTTTGCCTGTAGAAGAGTAATCATGTCTAGAACAATGAATTTCTTCCTTCCATCATTTCTTCTCATCCATGGACTATGTGCTTTATCAAACAGTGAGTAACTTTGGTACATCTTTTTTTAAGAAAATCCTATTATCATTTTTATTGCTATTAATTATTAGTATATGAAATCTTGTTTGATTACAAACTTGTTAAAAATATTAAATATATTAATGACAAAATAAAAGTATGTTTTCTTAAAATATTGTATTATTGACTCTTTTGTCGATAATGGAAAAAAAAATTGCCCTGATTAGTTACTTTAATGATTGATTCAACTATTTTCTGTTCAGCCTAATGCTTTAATTTTAGAATTTATATAGAACTTAATGCAAATTATTATATTGGTATGGAATATTTAAGAGTTGAAAATTAAAAGTTGTAAGTGGTTGGTAGGGAATATTAAAATTTGAAAAATAGACTGTAGTATAGTAGTAAAATTTTTTTAAATTGTAAACTAATGTAGGGAACATATACTTCATTTGCAAAATTTACAAAAAAATAAGTTTTCCTTAAAGCTTAAATTGACTTGTTTTTTTTAATGTGCCCCCTTATTATCGTAAAAGTTTTTATTGTGCTTTTAATATTTTTCAATTAAATTGAATTTAAAGATTTCGTCTCTGTTGTAGGTCTTGAAATCAAACCTTTTCATTTCCCGGATAATCTGCGTGAAGGAATTAGGACGTCGGTCATGTGCGTAGTAGTGGTCGGCAACCCTCCTTTTGAATTCCTGTGGACGAAAGACGGACGACCACTGACTACAGACCACAAAGATATAAACATTCGTAAATTCGACGAATTCACCTCGATCTTGAATATTGAGTCGTTAAATGCGAACTCGAATGGTAATTACACTTGCAGGGTGTCCAACTCACAGGGACACGACCACAAATCGGACACAATCAGCATGAGAGGTAAAAAAAATTATAAAATTTTAGCAATTTAATAAAATATAATCAGTTTTTAACAAGAACAACGTTCTTCTGTGCAATTAATGGGAAATTTTGATTTTTCCATAATTACATAAATCATAGGGTATCGCTTGCGATACTCATGTGCAAACGTTGGTGTAACTTTTAAAACACGGCCCAGTCATAAAAATGTCACGAAATATTAGTTTTGCACGAAAAATGTCCTTAAAATTTTTATAAAGTTGGCAGCGAAGCTTTATATAAAGACTAAATTAATTCATTCATATGATAATTATGTATTTAATTTGTATATCATATAACTAATTTGATACTTAACTATAATTTATAATACTTATATTCTTTTATAACTATTTCGATATGTATAGCATTGCAACATATCGAAAGTCCAGAACATTCGAGTGTCCTATTTGCAACATTTGTTTGTATACTATTACTTGCATGGTTACATTATTTCTACTCTGAATTAATGAACATCTATTTGAAAAGTTTCTATTTTTTTATATATATTAATAAAAAAACTTAAAAAAACTGCTATAAAACAATTTAATTGACGTATACTCGTATTTTTCAACTGGGTTCTCTTCTATAGTATTTATGGGCTTTAAACGCGAAAGAGTTACTTTTTTGCTAAATTCTAAGGGTTTGTATCGCTTCTTTCGTATTTAATTTTAATATAACTTTTCAGTTGGATTTTCTTCACCATGTGGCGCTAGTATACTGTATTTCACTTAATCTGTGTTGGGGGATGATTTGGCGTTGTGTACAACGCCAATTCGTTTATGCGCACTCATACAGCTAACATCAAAACGGTTACTTTTAACAACAAAACGGTTCGACTCAAAGTTGATTACAATTCATTCAAATAAATGACTTTTTAGGTATTACTTTTTTATATTCTTTGCAAATTAATATATTATCAATGATATTTCAACTAACGAGAATCATGACAAAAGAAAAATCTCTTCTTCTATTTCTACTCGTCATTCAAGGATACTGCATCTTATCGTATGGTGAGTACATTTTCTCCCTCTTTTTTTCCTTACCAAAGAATGAATTATGTTTTATTAAGTAGTATGCGGAAATTGTGTTTATATGCCAAATCGTTATAATCATACAAGAAATAATTAAAATGCTTTATATGTATTAAGTAGCTTTTTATGACTTCATACACTCTGTACTTCTAGAAAAGTTTTGATATTTTCTAGAAAAAAGCAAGTATAAGAAACAACTAAATTTTACAAACGTTTTTGTGATTTGTCTATTTTTAAATTAAATATAGAAATCGATAGGTTGAACATTAAACGTAAAAAAATACCAAATTTATTTACAAAATAAATTGATTATACAATTACAAATTATTATATATCTGTGTTCGTAAAAAAGTTAAAACTTTAAAATATATATTTGAAAAAGCTATGCATTAATAATAGAAAATGGAAGCAATGTATTCAATATGCATAAGAAAACTTAGTTTAAAAGAGTTTTTAAATATTGAAATAATATTTTCTTTTTGTGGTCTAAAAATTTATTTTCATTATTAAATATTGAAATGATATCGTCTTGATTATCCATAACTACAACAGTCAATTTCCGTCTCTCTGTCACAGGTCTTGAGATCAAACCCTTCCACTTCTCAGACAACCTTCGTGAAGGTCTGAGATCTGTGGTCGTATGTGCGGTAATGGATGGAGACCCACCTTTCAACTTCGAGTGGTCAAAAGATGGACGACCACTGACCAACGACCACAAAAGTATTTCCATTCAAAAAATCAACGATTTCACCTCTCTTCTAACTATTGAGAAGTTAGACGCCGATTCAAACGGTAATTACACGTGCAGGGTATCTAATGCTCAAGGACATGACAGCAAGTCAGACATGCTGAGCATAAAAGGTAAATGTCGTCAAGTTTTTTTATATTTTACATATGTATTTTTAATTGTTAAAAAATATTTACAAAGCAACAGCTTGCGCCTTCTTTCGTAATTTAAAAAATTGTCTCAATTTTATCGTCAAAAACATGATGACGATTGAGGAAATTTCTGTCAAGTTTGGTGGTCACGCATTCTCACACAGATCTGAAAACTTATTTTTTTACCTTTATGTGAAATGTGAACATTTTGAGAAAAAAAAGTACGTCCATATATCTACTCTTTGGGATTACTTTGAGTTTAGTAAGGTGCCTATTAATTGGAATAGTTAGAAACTTGATTTTATTGTAAGGTATTTTGTATTTTAAACGTTTGATATTAATGAATGCTTCATTTATGTAAATTGCGGCTTAATAAAAATTCCACCTGTCTGCAGATAATTTACTCGATAGTTCATTGTAAAAAAATTTTTATACCGTTATGCTATTTTATTTAAGTACTTGTTAATTTGTGGCAATCCGAACTCATAACTACTTTATGCAAATATATACTTTTTTCTGTTCCAAAAATGTTTTGTGATATAAGTTTATTAATGTACTCATACCACTCACATTGTCCTTTTTTAGCATGTTTTAAAAGTGCAAAACTGTACTCTTGTCTTTTAAAGTGATCTTTGTACAAGTTTTAATATGTCTTTCAATGTCTTCTTTATTGTAATAACTTTTTAGTTGATTTTGTTCACCATGTGGCGCTAGTATACTGTATTCGTATTATGTTTTGTGAGTGATTTTGTACACAACGCCAATCGGTTATGCGCATTTACAAAGCACACTCAGTCTCCAATCGTCCACCATTGTTGATAGTCGATGGAAATGAAATAACAAGTCCTCCGAAGCTTTATTATCTTTAAATGTTATAGTTTGCGTGAAGAATGTACATTTAAAAATACAAGTTTTCACTTTTCCATTAAGTTTTAGTTGAATGTTCAAATAGCAAAGAAGAATTATGGCTGCGTTGCGAGAATCTTTTATTCTTCTTTTCCCAGTCTTCCAAGTATTTTGCATCTTATCTTATGGTGAGTACTATTTCCTATATTTCTATCTTAAGATTTTCTTTTTTTAATTGACCAAAATTATATAAGATTTAAAAAATAAGTTACATGTGTAACGCTGTTTTTGAAATTTTTAAATAATAGAGGAAAAATAGTTGTATAGAATTTGAAAGTATAGACGCATTATTATTTAGACTGTAATCAGTTTTTCAACAGCAATTATAGTTCGATCAATTTTTATTTAATATTTATTATAATCGCGAAGTTTTAAAAAACAATTACTACAAAAATAGAATTAAAAATAATTGTAAAAATATATGTGTAGTTAATCAGATTTTATTCTCACGCAGAGAAAACAACTTTACGCTTTTGCCCATTTGCTCGTCTCTGGTAACGTCTAACAAGATTTAGAACTGGATATCATATTTAAAAGCAGATATGTTTTTAAAGGGTTCATTATATAAATGCATTATTCTTGCTTTTAGTGAGTTTTCAAACCTCATTAAGAACTATTTCCACACAAAAAGAATAAGTACCTGCCAGTTTAAAGTTTCCATTAATACTTAGGTAACCATTTTTCTTAATCCAAAAAAAATCTTCCGACGAAAATATTACAACGAAAATTGTTTTTAAAAAATAAGAATTAAAGGATTAATATTTGTTTAAAAAGTTTTTGATCCAAGACTCGACTAGTGAAAGAAGTATTTAATTTTGATAAATAGTACTTACAAAAATAAAATTTTCGAACGTCTAAAATTATTATATATTCGTTAATAAAACTTTAAAGCTTGTATTTATTCTGTTTACATTAAGTACTGCAAATTTTAAATTTCACTGCTTTCTACATTTTTTAAACTCCTAAAATACAAATGGTGAATTTAAATTGTCCTTATTTAAAACTTTTACTATGTGGATTTATTTTTTTAACTTTCGTTGTTAAAAGAAATATTTTTTTTTATGATTAAGTAGTATCTAACTTAGTCAAACAGAAAGTTTTTAATTTAAAGGAAATAAACTTAAATAAGAGAGATAATCTGTATTTGTCAATTTGTAAAGTAACTTAATTTTCATAGCTACAGCAATGGATTAGAGTCAGTGTATTTTATCTTTTTGGTCATAGGTCTTGAAATAAAACCGTTCCACTTTTCGGACAACCTTAGAGAAGGCTTGAGAACTGGTGCCATGTGTATGGTCGTAGAAGGTGACCCACCCTTCAACTTCGAGTGGTCAAAAGACGGACGACCACTGACTAAAGACCATAAGGGTATATCTATCCGAAATATGGACGATTTCACATCGTTTCTGACTATCGATAAGTTGGATGCCGATTCGAATGGCAACTACACCTGCAGTGTCTCTAATGCACAGGGACATGACCACAAATCTGACATTCTTAGCATGAGAGGTATTAGTCGAGATAAGATATTAAAAAAAAATGCAGGACTTTTGAAATACATCTTGTATTCAAATTATCTACTGCGATTTTTTCACTATTGTTCTTTTTTCGTTAATTATAATATTTATTAAGGTTTTCATATGTTAATGTTATTATATGGCAAAAACGTTCTAGTACATGCCAATGTGTGAGATATCAAATCGCTCTTCTGACATATCTTTTCGTACTAACATTATCTGACAATTATATTATAAAAATACATAAAGATAAACAAGTTCTTCATTAAATTTAGCTTTTCTAGCTTGTTTTTACTCGTACTCAAGTTGTATACTCGTACAAGCCAGTCACTGTTTATTTGTGTTCGATGGAATTTTTTTACTATTTTTTTAAAATTATTTCTATCTATTTGATACCTAACTTTTAAATTGTGTTTTGTTCACCATGTGGCGCTAGTATACCGTATGTAGCTTCGTATAATATTCTGAAATTTAGTACACAACGCCAATTTGTGTATGCGCAGTCACAAGCAAATCCTCCATTGAGGGTAATGGTGATAAACAAGCTTTTTTTTAGATAGAATCACAACTTTATTACTTAAATGTTCGTGTAATTCTTGTGAAAGATGCTAAAATTTCAACACCTAGCTCTGTAATCATTGCTCCATTAGCATTTGTTGAATAACTCATTTGACGAAGAAGAATTATGTTTAGAAGACAAACTTTCTCTTTTCTTCAATTCTTACTCTTTCAAGGATTCTGCATTTTATCTTATGGTGAGTTCATTTTTCCTGCCTTTTATCACTATTTTTTATATCATTATTGTGGTATGATAACTATAACCCAAATATGAATTTTAGAAACATCTTTCCACGATTTAAAAGAAAAGTACTGAACTAATTATATATTGTTTTCTAATAAGAATTTCGATTACTATTTTATGTTTACAAGCAGAAGGAAAAAAGCAATTGTATAAAAGTCAAACCGGGATGCTACTATATCTTTCTAGGAATAAAATTGAATTAAAAACTAAATATTAATCACTTATAATAGTATTTCTATAGTAGATTCTTTTTAATTATAATTCTTTTAAGAAACTTCATATCTTTTTACATAAAGCATCCTTTTCATTAAAAAGATTTGTATAAATTTGCTTTTAATATTTTGTAATTTTAAACGGTGATTAAGTTTATTTTTATTTTCCTTACTATGAGTAACATAAATTTATATGGCGTTTTTAACTAAAATCCTTTTGTTTTTAAAATAAATTTAATATACAATTGATACACTTTCTCTAAATTAATCAGATTTTCTGTTTTTTTTCAAAAATAATAAACTACTGATCATGTGCAAATGCAAATAAGAATTGGTGAAAATAAATTATTACAGTGTGTAAAAAACTTTTTATCCTAAGCATAAATGTTTAACTCGAAGTTAATGTTTAAAAGATAAGCAAACTAATTAAATATCCATACTTATTCGTATTTTTAATGTGAATAATTTCCTTTATTGTCTTTGAAACTATAGGAAGAAAATAAAAAATAATTTCCATTGCAGGTCTTGAGATCAAACCTTTCCACTTCTCAGACAACTTACGTGAGGGTGTGAGGACGGAGTCATGTGCATGGTACTAGACGGTGACCCACCTTCACATTTGAGTGGTCAAAAGACTGGAGACCACTGACCACCGACCACAAAGGGATCACAATTGGAAATTTCGACGCATTTACGTCACTCCTGACTATTGAGAAGTTGGACGCCGACTCGAATGGCAATTACACGTGCAGAGCGTCCAACACCCAGGGACACGACTACAAGTCGGACATTCTCAGCATGAGAGGTATAGTTAGCCGAGATAATAGGCATATGCAAACACAAATTATAAAATTAATTAAATGTATATTTATTAAATTACAAATTATTAAATATTTCATATTCTACAAATTGTCGACCAACAACAGGGCAGAGGCCAAATGAGGTTGGTTCAAAATGATTTTCGGAGAGAAAAAATATTTCGGGAGTTTGAAATAAATCCATTAACATATTCAATTTTCTCCTGCGTTTTTATTATATACTTAAATTTTTTCATTTAATGAAATTTAAATACTGTGGAATTTGTTACCGCTAACATAAATTTATTTTGTTTATACTTAGCGATATGGTAAATAGAACTTTTCTGCAGTCTCTATAGTCACACGTATTCACATCGATATGATACGGTTGTCAAAATATAATTTTTCTATTAAACACAGAATTTTACATTTTAAATGGGGAAAATATATTATGTGCTTTTATTTTTATTTATTATGTGTATTAAAAAAGATCTTTGCTATAAATGACACAAATAGATAAAATAACGTATTTTAAGTGTGCTTTGCCAAAAAAAATTACTACTTTTGATAAGCAATGTACTTAATTTCTATTCTTCTGGCCGTATGGATCATTTATGTCATATATTTTAAATATAACTTTTCAGTTACATTTCATTCACCATGTGGCGCTAGTATACTGTAAATCACTTGATTTATGTTGGGGTATTCAGTACACAACGCCAATACGCACTCTCAAAGGAATCCTCCATTCATGATACTGGCATAAACAACAAGCGTTCAACAACAAAACATAAAACATTATTGTATCGAATATTACCTTTCTAGCCACAGATAATGTACATTAGTTCCATTGACTTTGCTGAAAGGTACAACTGACAAAAAAGAATCATGATAAAAAACATTCAATTGTACTGAAATTCCTAATCATCCAAGGATTTATCGTATTGGCTTCCGGTGAGTATAGTCTTCTCTCAATATAAATTACACAGGTCTGCGAAGCTTTTTTAAAATTCCAGATGAGTTTTACTTTCTTATATGTTTTTTGGTATGCCTATTTCGAAAATGACCCCCATATTTTTCCATCGCGTCAGGATATTTTGTAAAATTGATCTCGATATTTTTGATCGAACTGTCTTTCAGAAGAAATTTTCCCTATGTATTTACTTTGTCTTTGTCACTGGAAGCGTTTTTTCTTAATCTTTTAAATCGATCTGTAAAAAGTATGATTTTAGCAATCAGTTTATAGGTTTAATAGATGAACCTCGAATAATTTACGAAAGGCTAAAACAGTTTTCGGAAAACGTGACATAGAATTTTCACCTTTATTTAGTTCAGCACAAAAAAAATTCAGCCATCACTTGCTTTAATTTTTTTCATTGTCAGGCTGTGTTTTTTATTTGATATAGTGTAAATTAAATTTTAAGTTTGTTCCAAGACGTATGCGTACAATTTATTGATAATTAGAGATACAAATGACATGTGTATTAATAAGTCATTATTTGTTTTCTTTTAAAGTTACATATACATATTTTCTTTTCGGTTGACATTGGCGTACCGTATACATAATGCATGTGAATAAATGATACAAATATTTTACCCACTTTAGTGAATTTTTAGAACAAATATAAAAATGATTTAAAATTTTACAATTATGTGGAACTGTTTTTTACATTAAAAAATTCTATGTCAAGAAAAGATTTGCAATTTTGAATATTGAAATAAAATATATTTTCAATTTTTTTTCTTGATACATGTGCTCAAAATGTTATGAATTGAATACATGCAAAGTCTGTTCTTTCCCACAGGTCTGGAGATCAAACCCTTCCACTTCTCAGACAACCTTCGCGAAGGTTTGAGGACTGGCTCTTATGCATGGTAGTGGACGGTGACCCCATTTAATTTTGAGTGGTCAAAAGACGGACGATCACTGAATAGCGATCATAAGGGTATATCAATTCGAAAAACGGACGATTTTACCTCTATCTTGACCATCCAGTCTTTGGACGCCGACTCAAATGGCAACTACACGTGTAGAGTGTCCAACTCACAGGGACACGACTACAAGTCGGACACGCTCAGCATGAGAGGTAAGACCATGTCTGATAAAATAAAAATCGGAAACTTGGTCTACGTTTATATATTATGAGTTTGGATATTATTAGGTTTTTTTCCAATTAATTTAAAACTTATTTATATTTTTTGTAATTTATGCAATAAAGTGTGCTCATAATAGGTTTTTCAAATCATTTTTACTTATTTTATAATATCTGACTTCTAGTTTTCCTATGTACTATTAAAAACGTTGTCTATTAACATACTTGCAAATAAAAAAAGTTCAGTTAAAAGTAATCATTTCCTTTGTATTTTATCAACATTGAAAGTTCACAGAAAAACCTATGCATTCATATATACACATTAATACAATATTTTTGTTATCTATTCATTATTTGTATAGAAAGAAACTTCTATTCGTTCATTATCTTATTGTTGATGTCTAAAAAATTATGATTCACTTTGCAGAGTCTTAAGCTATTTATATTTCTAAGAGACTTGCAAAAATATTTATTTCTATCTTATTTTGTCAATGGTACTTTTCAATTGAATTCTGGTCACCATGTGGCGCTAGTATACTGTATCAAGCTTCATATTATGTTGAATGAATCAGTACACAACGCCAACGCCATTTCATTTATGCGCTAACTCAAAGCCTATTCTCTGTTTAGGCCTATACCGAGATATAAGTTATATAGAGAGCCTTTTAACATAATTTATAAACTTTGATATTAATTTGTATGTATATAAATTGGAATATTCGCATTATGAACTTCAATCATTGTATTCTTTATCTCGCTACTGTCCGCTGTTCCATTAGCATTTGTTAAAGCATTCGACTATCAAAGAGGAATCATGGCAAGTAAACGAAGTTTTGTCCTTCTCTTTCGACTCGTATTTATTCAAGGCTTGTGCTTCCTGTGTTACGGTAAGTACATTTCCCATTTTTTAATTATTTTATTCAAAATTTATCATTATTTGTTTTTCGCTGTCAGATAAATAATTTTAAATGTGTGGCAGCTAATAAAAATATGTGCAGTTCATATGTAATTGTATTTTTTTAATATAATGTATTTTTCATAATATTTACTAATTAAACACTTAACTGTTTCGTATTGCATTTAATCTAAAATTAACTTTTATCTATTCAAATTCTTTAATTTTTTTTTAAATAGAAGATACTCACGATTTTCAATGCGATATTTAGAAAGATTGTTTATTCGTAGCTAGATAGCTACTAATGGAGAAGGATGTTCAATATATGTAGCTTCATTCCTTCAATTAAAGCCAGTATTTTGTTGAATAAATTCCTTACCGATTTTAAACAAAAAATAGAAAGTAACTATCACCCTGTATAGATGTATTTTACTTTAAAATGTGTTTTGTTATCGTAAACAAACATTCAAACTTGTGACCCTCCCAATAGGTCTAAGAGCTCCGAAAATCAAACCATTTCAATTTTCTGGAGAACTTGGTGAAGGTTTGAGAACAGCGGTCATCTGTGTGGTCACGGACGGCGACCTCCTTTCAACTTCGAATGGTCAAAAGATGCCTACCCACTGAGTACCGAGCATAAGGACATATCTTTACGTCAGATTGACGACTTCACTTCTATCTTGACTATTGAGAAGTTGAATGCCGACTCGAATGGCAATTACACGTGCAGAGTGTCCAATTCTCAAGGACATGACCACAAATCGGACACGCTTAACATGAGAGGTAAGACAATGTTTTAAACAAAATGTAATTAAAATATATTTTTGTAAAAAAAAGAGGACAAACACATTGTCTGGCTATATTTTCATCGTATCATATGTGTGTCAGCATTGTGATGTGTAAACTGGACCTTGTTTAAAATTGTTGTCGTGCGATTTTTCAATATTTTATTTTTACATGCAAGTATTAGTTGTAACATCAGGTTTCCCAAAGCAGTTTTTTTAAGGTTATTATTGATGTTTCGAAGATCGTATCAAATGTCTTTAAAAAAATTGTGTAACAATTCATCATAATAATTTGTTGCTAATGGAATGCGGGCAAGGCGTTTTTTTCTTTGAAATCTATACAATATTATGCGTTCATAATAACTTTTAACAATTCATTCTTATATTTAATCAAAACATGACTTCTTACTCTTTCTATTTGCTATTTTTAAAAAAAATTCTAACATTCATGTGCATTAAAATTTTCTGCGTTATTTCTAAACTATTCATCATTCGACCAACATTTCTAAGTTATCTAAACAATGTATCTATATTATGAACAATTTTGTGAAAACAATTTCTGTATTTGTATCGGTAGAACTAAATGTATGTTCTATTATCTCCTTATTTCTGTTTGACAATTTCTGAGACAATTGTGCGGCTTTTGAGAGCGTTTATAACATTAAAATTTTAGTAAGACTTCAAAGACTATTTATTCTTTTCATATTTTGTCAATGTAACTTTTCAGTTAAATTCTGGTCACCATGTGGCGCTAGTATACTGTATTTCGATTTAAATGTTGTTGAATGAATCAGTACACAACGCCACGCCAATTTATTCATGCGCAATCTCAAAGCGCATTCTCTTTATGCTGGTGGAGTAAGTTATACAACCAGCATTGTGATACAGAATTTCTAAAATACCTATATATTAGATAATGAGTACAGAAGAATTAGTATATGCACACATTTGAACATCGACTTTTTATATTCTTTGTCTCGCTTCTATCCGCTGTTCCATTAGCATACGTTAAAGAGTTCGACTGATGACCAGAAGTTATGGCAAGTGAACGAAGTATCATCTTTCTCCTTCGACTCCTATTAATTCAAGGATTTTGCTCCCTGTCTAACGGTGAGTACATTTTTAAACACTTTTATTTAAAAAAGATAATATTTTGCGCAGTATGTGATCTTTTTGAGGACTGTAGCTTAATGTAGAAATATATTTAGAATGATAAAAATCTTAAATTTATTTCTACATTATTACACATCAAAAAATAATCCTTGCAAAACAATTTATGTGAGCAATTCCAAAAATGTAGTTTTATTTAACATAAAAAAAATTATGACAAGAAATTCATAAATAAAAATTGAAAATTGCACAAAGAAGTATATGAAGTTTAAATATGATCATATGTTGAAATGATGTGCATATTTTTAATCGTATCTCACACAAAAATTTACAAATTTGTGAAAATTTTTAAAAAAGCAATCATTCTTATTTTGTTTAATTTAAACAAGAAATCATTCATAGTACAATTAAAATATCATTAAAAAATTTAGTTGAGAAACTTACTTACAAAATATAATTTATATATAATAAAATATTTCTTGAGAACAATAGTTTGTATGCATGTTTTTGTGAATAATCGCTATATTCTGTCGAAATTGTTTCTTGTTTTATTTATTATATTATCGAAAAGTTTATAAAAAATTAATGCGCTTAAGGAATAAACAGTTTTTTTATTTACTCTCCAACAGGTCAGAAGGCCCCAAAAATCAACCCTTTTCAATTTTCTGGAGAACTTGGGGAAGGTATGAGGACAGGAATCATGTGCGTAGTCAAAGACGGTGACCCTCCTTTCGACTTTGAGTGGTCAAAAGACGGACAACCACTTGGTCCAAGCTACAAAGATGTTTCAATCCAAAAAGTTAACGACTATACTTCGATCTTGAACATAGAAAAGTTGAGTGCGGACACAAATGGCAACTACACGTGCAAAGTGTCCAACGCACAAGGACATGACCGCAAGTCGGACACACTAAGTATGAGAGGTAAGCATACACGAAAGATTGACCTCGAATTTTGACCACAGAATTATATTGATTAGAAGATGGTGATTGTTGATTACTTCAATGTATTTTACAAACTATCCCATGAAGGTTTTTACTTGCTATTAAATAAAGTTAGTCTATCCAATCCTAATGGCTCATGAGGTTGTGCCTAACTCTGTTTCTGCAGATTTTAGAAATGAAGTGCTAATACTAGCGATTTTCCATGTCGAATGGCTAGTTCGTCAATGAACTCCCAGTAATGTTAATCCCTTGTTCATTTATAAAACTTTCGGCTCTTTTTTTTAATAGTTTTTACGAATTTTCCGAATATACCTATTTTTCGAATTTTAATTGGTTTTAATTTAAGTGAGGTGTTCTTATAAGAAATATTGTTGCCTTAACTTCTGATTAATATGATTTCGAAAACAATATTTTGAACATGGCTTTTATATCTGTCAACACATCTCCGTTTGATCATGTCTTGCTCGTGTTCTAGTCTGTATCTCACTCTTATTAAGAAATACATGGATTCACATCGATTTATAATTTTTAAATAACTAAAATATGTTTTTATTAGTTTAATACATGCTGATAGTAATTATTACTAAATCGTTCTTTATTTTGTTCAAGCATAGCGTTCAGTTTTTATAGACGCTATGAAATATTTTATTTTTTTAAAAATTCAGATTCATTAAAAACTTTTATACTCTTAAAATATTTTTTTTAATAAACTTTAACATTTTTCTGAACAATCTATAGATATTAAACTATATGTAAGTGGCATTATCTTATGTATTTTTATTAGTATAAGTTGGTTATGTATTCTCTTTACTCATTGTCAACGTCTGAAATTATGTTCCACTTTATAGAAATCTTATACTATTTAAATTTCTATTAAGATTAAAAAAATATTAATTTGTGTAAAATTTTTGTCAATGTAACTTTTCAGTTGAATTCTAGTCACCATGTGGCGCTAGTATACTGTATCTCTGTCATATTATGTTGAATGAATCAGTACACAACGCCAACGCCATTTCATTTATGCGCACTCTCAAAGCTCGTTCTGTGTTTATGAAGATGGTGTAAGTTAAACAACAAGCATTTTGATACATACTTAATACAATACTTCGATTAATTACTGCATTATATAATTTAGAATATGCATAGTGTGAACATCCAATATTATATCCTCTGTTTTGTAACTATCCTCTGTTCCATTAACATCCGTTAAAGTGTTCGACTGAAGAAAAGAAATCATGGGAAAAGAACGAAGTTTTATCTTCCTCCTCCGACTCGTATTATTTCAAGGATTCTGCTTCCTATCTTACGGTAAGCACAATTTTAAACAATTTTGTTACAATAAATTGTTAAATTGCACAATATTTGTTCTTTTTTATGTACTCTTTAACAATTAAACATATACTGTTTATATAAAAAGTTAATGTCACAAAATTAAAAATCAACTCGTTCGTTCTGAATTTGGTTTAAGCTTTAATATGTGTAAATAATTGTGTTTATTAAGTTTAATTATTATTGCTTTAAACGAGAAACCTAATGTTTATATATTTAAAACGTAGTACAACTTTTGTAATTAAGGAACTTACTCATGAATTTTAATAAATTGTAGAATGTAATTACGGGGATTTTTCATGTGTTCTATTAGGCGATTTTATTACAGTATGAAAGGTGTATTTAAAACATAGATTATTTTGTTAAAGAAATTCGCAAATTTAATATATTCTTTATAATATACAAATATACATATAGTTCAGAACGATTGTTTATTTATATTTTTTTAAGTTACTAATAATGATGATATTCTATTCAAATTATATAGCTTATTTTATTCTTTAATGTAATTATTATATACATGTTAACCATTTTTGGGGGGGCTTTATAATTAGTTAAATTAAATTTATTTCTTAGGTTTTACGGTACCTGTCATCAAACCTTTCAACTTTGCTGGGCAGTTAATCGAGGGTCGTAGGACTGCAGTCATGTGTGTGGTCACAGACGGTGACCCTCCTTTTGATTTCGAGTGGTCAAAAGATGGGCGACCACTTGGCCCAGACAACAAAGATGTCTCGATACAAAACATTAACGACTACTCTTCGGTATTGAACATAAAAAGTTGAGTGCGACTCAAACGGCAACTACACGTGCAAAGTGTCCAACGCACAAGGGCATGACCTCAAGTCGGACATGCTCAGCATGAGAGGTAAGCAAACACGAAAGATTGATTTTGAGTATCGACCAAGCCAGGTATCTATGATGTTTTTATAATGTAAACATGCAAATATATATAAAATTATATCTTCAAAATACACGAGGAAGCAAAAAGTTAGAAATACCATTCTTTCCTCGCTATTTTAGCTGCTTAGATTTAAAGTACTGTTTTAAAATAATTACAGAAAAACGGAAAAATCCTAAAATGGTAACGAAATCTGTTATGGATACTTTAAACTACTACCTGATTTAAACTAAGTCTACAAGTACAAAACCGAAATTATTTAAATAACCGAGAATCAAACTAAGCGCAAATCTTTGTTTGCTGTGTACACATGGTAACGCTGTGCTTTAATGGGTTACGGTGGAAGTTCCATACATCAGTTTAATATATTTTACAAATTTTTACAGCCTTATTTTTTTATTTGCTGAAGCTAATTTATAAAACATTGTAATCTCTTTTTAAGATCGTCATTTGTTTTTTTTTACTTGTATAATGCTTTTGTAGTATTTTATTCGGTTTTCATTTATCTAGTAGTTTCTTTTAAGAAATATTCTTACCTAGCTTCATTTAATGTAGGTTCTACTAAACAATATTTTCGTAAAAAAATATTTTTATTGTTAAATATCTGTTCATAATAACCATTTCAAAATCATACTTTATTTTATCCAAACATGATGTTCAATTTGTCTATCTCCTAATTAAATTTTGATTTTCAACACGCAGATAAACACGTCTTGCGCCTTATTTTTAAAGTATTTTTATAACCAATTTTTTTTTAAAACAATTGGAAAAATAATACAATATTTTAGTTTCATTCTCTTTTGTATTTTGTATCAGTAAAAACTTTATATGTTCTCTTCTTTCATAGTTTGTGTTGAAAGAAAATTTTGCTCCATTTGCGCGGTCTTAAACTAATTAAATTTCTATAAGACTTCTAAAAATATTCATTCGTGTAATATTTTTGTCAGCTAACTTTTTAGTTGAATTCTGGTCACCATGTGGCGCTAGTATACTGTATCTCTGTGATATTATGTTGAATGAATCAGTACACAACGCCAACGCCATTTCATTTATGCGCACTCTCAAAGCTCGTTCTGTGTTTATGAAGATGGCGTAAGTTAAACAACAAGCATTTTGATACATACTTAATAAAATACCTAGATTAATTATGCATTATAAAATTTAGAATGCACAGTTCGTACATCAAATATTACATCCTATTTTTTGTAACTATCCGCTGCTCCATTGACATTTGTTAAAGTGTTCGACTGAAGAAAAGAAATCATGGAAAAAGAACGAAGTTTCATCTTCCTCCTCCGACTCGTACTAGTTCAAGGATTTTGCTTCCTATCTTACGGTAAGCACAATTTTCAACCATTTTGTATCAATAGATTGTTAATCTTCACAATATTTGATCATTTTTACGCACTTGCCTATTAACAATTAAACACATACTGTTTACATAAAAAGTTAATGTCACAAAATTAAAAATTAACTCGTTCGTTTTGCATTTGGTTTAATTATTAAGGTAGCAATAATATATGTAAATAATTGTATATATTATATTTAATTATTATTCATTTAAAAAAAACCAATGTTTATATTTATGAAACGTTGTAAACTTTTAGTAATTAAGGAACTTACTCATGAATTTTAATAAATTGTAGAATGTAATTATGGGTATTTTCTAAGTATTATATTATACAATTTTATTAGAGTATGAATGATGCATTTAAAATATAGCTTATTATTTTGTTTAAGAAATTTACAAATTTGTTGTTTTGTTTATAATGTACAAATATGCATGTAGTTTAGAACGATTGTTTATTTCAATTTTTTAAAGTTACTAATTCGTTAATAGTGATAATAAGTTACTATTAATGATATTCTATTCAAATTATGAAGCTTATTTTATTCCTTAATGTAATCATTATATACAAATTAACCATTAAATTTTTCGGTTTTATAATTGGTTAAATTGAATTTTTCTCTTAGGTTTTACGGCACCTGTCATCAAACCTTTCAACTTTGCTGGACAATTAATCGAGGGTCGTAGGACTGCGGTCTTGTGTGTGGTCACAGACGGTGACCCACCATTCGACTTCGAATGGTCGAAGGATACACTACCACTGACTACAGAACACAAAAGTGTTTCTATTCGAAAAATTGACGAGTTTACTTCGATCCTGAATATCGAAAAATTGGACGCCGACTCGAACGGCAACTACACGTGCAAAGTGTCCAACGCACAAGGACATGACCTCAAGTCGGACATGCTCAGCATGAGAGGTAAGCAAACACGAAAGATTGATTTCGAGTATCGACCAAGCCAGGTATCTAGGATGTTTTTAAAAATGTGAACATGCAAATAAGTTTTTCGAAATCTATTATTCGAATATATTAGCAAAAGGTTTGACATTCCATTTTAGGTGCTTAAATTCTCAAAGTACTATTTTAAAATAATTGCATGAAAACGGGAAAAAAAAATCCTAATATGTTAACTAAATCTGTTATGGAAAAATTAAACTATTACCAGGTCTACATTTACAAAACAGAAATGATTTATAGAGGACCATATTTAATGCAAATCATAGTTTGCTGTGTACATATGGTAACGCTTATGCTTTAACGGGATATGGTGGAAGATGGTGATAATTGTTCAATATATTATAGATTATTCCTGGGTTATTTTTTTATTTGTTGAAGCTAATTTATAAAACATTCTAATCTCTTTTTTAAAAATGTTCGTCCATACATTGTTTTATTTAACTCCTTTATGCGAATTTCATTTAGTTTTCATTTATCTTTGGGTTTCTTTTAACAAATATTCCCAACTAACTTCACATTAATAAATGACTACTAAAACTACTTATTTCTTCATTATCTGCCCATAATAACCCTTATCAAATCATTCTCTATTTTATTGAAACTTGATGTGCAATTTGTTTATCTCCTATTTAAATTTTGATTTTCAACACAGATGCATTAAACACGTCTTCTAACTAAGTATTTTTATAACAATTTTTATGTTTTTTAAGCGATTGAAAAGTAATACAATATTTCAGTTTCATTCTCATTTGTATTTGTATCATTATAAACTTTATGTTCTCTTCTCTCATACTTTATACGTCTGAAAGAAAATTTTGCTCCGTTTTACGCGGTCTCAAGCTAATTAAATTTCTATAAATATTCACTATTGTCATATTTTTGTCAGCGTAACTTTTCAGTTGAATTCTAGTCACCATGTGGCGCTAGTATACTGTATCGCTGTCATATTATGTTGAATGAATCAGTACACAACGCCAACGCCATTTCATTTATGCGCACTCTCAAAGCTCGTTCTGTGTTTATGAAGATGGCGTAAGTTATACAACAAGCATTTTGATGCATACTTTATAAAACACCTAGATTAATTTATGCAGTATAAAATTTAGAATGCACAGTTTGAACATCAATTATTATATTCTTTGTCATGTAACTATCCGCTGTTTTATTAACATTCATTAAATTATTCGACCTGAGGAAAGAAATCATGGGAAAAGATCGAAGTTTCTTCCTCCTTCTCCGACTCGTATTATTTCAAGTATTTTGCTTCCTATCTTACGGTAAGCACAATTTTAAACAATTTTGTTACAATAAATAGTTAATCTGCACAAAAGTTTATCTTTTTTGTGTACTTAAACATATACTGTTTGCATAAAAAGTTAATGTAAAAATCGACACGTTCGTTTTGCATTTGGTTTAATTGTTAATTGAGCTTTAATGTATGTAAATAATTGGGTATATTATGTTTAATAATAATCGATTTAAAAGAGACGCCCATTGTTTCTATTTTTAAAACGCTGTAAACATCTGGAAATTAAGGCACTTACTAGCGAATTTTAATCAATTGTAGAATGTAATTACGGGGATTGTCCAAGCAGGGCCGTAACTTATAGGGGGGAGGGGGGAGCCTCCCCCCCCCCAATAATTTTACAAAGGGCGCCACTTTGGGCGCCGTTAGGCGCCCAAAAAGGCGCCCTCTTTAACTTTTTTAACAATTCACTTTTTAAACAAATATTTAACAATAATACGTAATTGTATCATTATTTTATTTTCTTATTTCCCCTCAATAATTTTTTAGAGTGCTATTTTAGCTTAAAATGGCACCATACGAATGGAAATCGGAAATCGAACATTGACTGACGAGTGTCGGCGCGAGGCGCCCTTACTCCTTCATCGAAAGCTTCCCATAAAGGGGTTAACTTGTGACTTGGAATAAAATTGGACAAAGTCCTCGCTGTAAACTGGAAAAGTGTGCCGCAAGGGCTCTGCAAAGCAGGATCTAAAAACTTCTGAAAGGGAAAAAATAATTAGTGATCAAAATATAAAAAACATTTGACGAAAATATATAACAAAAACAACAATGAAATGGACAGAACATGTACAAAACAAATATGCCGTAAAGCATCGTCAAAGAAAAAATCAAAAAGAACATGTCGAGTTGACACGCTAGTCAAAATCACCAATCTGGGTCGTGATGTATGGTCCTAGGACGTTTGAACTTCTGTTCAACAATAGGGTCATAGTCTGCAATTTGTCTGAGGTTGTCATATGTGCTGTTCTGTAGTGAGGTGTTGTAGTTGTGTGAAGCAGTGAGGATGGCAGTGTCTATGGTGTCAATCCCAAGGTCTTTGTGTAAAATGGAGTTCCTAACAAACCAAGGGGCGTTTGTAATTCTTCGTAGTGCTTTGTTCTGAAATGTTTGAAGTTTCTGTCTGTGTGTTCTTCGGACTGCAGCCCAAGCCGGAGAGGCATACAGCAGAACTGGCCTAATCATTGTCTTGTAGAGCGTGAGCTTATTTTTAAGTGTCATGGTGGAGTGTTTGCCAATGATTGGGTTTAAACTAATACTGGCTCCTGTAGCTTTACCTAATGTTTGCTTTATGTGCTCACGAAAGTTAAGTCTGTCATCTAAGTAAACACCGAGGTATTTGGTGTGTTTACTGTTATTAATGTCTGTGTCGAAGATCTCTAGGTGTGTGTCATATTGTCTGCGTATTTTGTGTCTCCTGAATAGGACTGACTCACTCTTCTGCGCGTTAATCTTAATTCTCCAATCTTCGCACCATGTTTGGACTGTGTTTAAAGCTGTCTGAAGTTTGTGGAAGGCAATGTCACCGTGTTTAGATTTGGCAAGTATGGCTGTGTCGTCTGCAAACTGGGCTGTGATGCAATTGTCAAAAGTGGGGAAGTCATTGATGTAAAGATTGAAAAGTGTGGGGCCCAGAATGCTACCTTGTGGGACTCCTGCTCTGATGTTTGTGACAGTGGATAGTGTGTTGTTGACTCTGACCTGAAAGACTCTGTTTGTGATGAATGAGTTGATGATGTGAATGAGGGTCTTTGGAATGTTTTGTGTAATGAGTTTGCTGATTAAGCCCTCATGCCATAAACTGTCGAAAGCTTTCTCCACGTCCAGAAAAACTCCCCTATCGCTTCCTTGTTGTTAAAAGCCTGTCCTATAATTTCAACCATTCTGTGAACCTGATGGACTGTGGAGTGTCCCCGTCTGAAACCATATTGGTTGGTGTTGATGATGTTGTTTTCGTTGATGAAGTGTTGTAGCCTGATGTTAATGACTTTTTCGAACAGTTTAGCCAAACAAGGCAAGAGGCTGATCGGTCTGTAGTTGTTGGGTTGGAGTGGACTTTTCCCAGGTTTCTTGAAAAGGACAACAATGGCCCTTTTCCATCTGCTGGGGAAGTAGTGTAACCTAAGGCAAGCGTTGAAGATGTTGGTAATGTGGACTATGACCATGTTGTCAATGTTTTTGATGGCAGTGTTTGAGATTTGGTCATAACCAGAAGCCTTCTTTGGATCGAGTGTTTTGATGAGTTTTTTGATCTCCTGTGGTGTAGTGTGGGTGATAGGTGTGGTGGGCTCAATTGCTAAGTAGTTTTCTACTTCGCTGCTAATACTATCAACCAGCTCTAAGTTAATTGGAGTCTGATGTGGTGAGAACTGGTTGTGTAGGCTGGAAGCTAGAAGCTCTGCCATGCCGTGTTCTGTGTAGATGAGTGAGGTTGGTCCTTTAAGAGACCAATAAGTTGTGGCTTGGATTTGAGGGCTTTCGCCATTTTCCAAACTGTGTTATCGTGTGTGGAGAGCCTCATAACTGTGTCTTCCCATTCAGCTTGTTTGTGTTCAGTGATGAGTGTTTTAACTTCTCTGCAGGCTTCGTTCCATCTGCTTTTGGTGGGTGGGTGTCTGGTGTGTTTGTACTCCTTTCTAAGTCTGTTCTTCTCCCTAATCTTGTCTCTGATGTAGTGTGGAAGCCTAGTGTCAGTGTTGGTTTTAGTGGGTTTTGAACTGCTGTCTATGTCTTGTTTGAGTTTTGTGGTGAGGTGTTCAATGGCATTGTCAATGAGATCTGTAGTGGTCATGTTAGGGTTGACAGTGATGTTGTTTCCTGACTTAGTGTGAAATGTTTCCCAGTTTGTCTTGAACCTAACTCTCTCAGGGGGTTTGGTGAGGCCATAAAAAGTAAAAGTCACTGGCTATGGTCAGAAGAAAGGCTGTCGTGAACTTTAAGATGAGGGATGTGGGGAATGCCCTTAAGGAGCATTATGTCTAAGATGTCTGGTCTATGGTCGATATAGCCTGGGAAGTGGGTTGGTTCGTCAGGGGCAGCCAGAGTTACTCCCTGGTCTAAAATGAATTTTTTGAGGATAATACCGTTTGGGTTTGTTGCCCTACAATTCCAATGGGTGTTTTTAGCATTTAGGTCTCCTGCAAGAATAGTTGGTAGGCCAGAATTCATGAGAGCAGCAAGATCGCTGTTTAATAATTTTGAGTTCGGCGGGTTGTAGACTGAGATAAAAAGTACTTCACCAAAATTTTCGTTCTCCAGTACTACAGCGCACGCCTCAATGGAATTAAGCTGGGGAAGAATGTACTCAGTACATTTAAAGCTTCTCTTACAATAAATGGCCACACCACCCCCTCTGTTGTGTAGTCTGTCATTCCTAAACAGTGTGTAGTTAGCAATCCTAGCCTTGTCACATGGTCTTAAGTGTGTCTCGTTTAAAAGCATGATGTCAATGTTCTGATCTCTGATGAACTCCTTCAACTCGTGTATCTGCCTTTTAAGGCCATTAAGGTTGGCAAAGCCGACATTTGTGTAGAAAGTGGGGTTGTATGTCTTGTTGTGAGTGTTGTGGTGATTATTCATAATTACACATTGTGATTAGCTCCTCAAAGATACCTAAACCTACTTCTAACTTTTCCATAATACCATTCGCTGACCTTAGTCGTGTAGCAGCATTTTTAATCAGGTTTAGGACCTGTTTTAAGTTGAAGTTCTTAAGGAACTTCTGTAAGTCTCGGAGGATTTCAAATACATTCCCCTCTTCTTCATGAGCATTAACTTGCTGTTTGGGTGTGCTTTGGGTTTCCCCATGTTGTTGTTGTTGTGAATTGGCTTCGACTTGTGTCTCCACCTCATTGATTATTGGAGTGTGAGCATGTTGTTGTGGTGAGGATGAGGGTCCGGCCACTGCTGCATTTGAATAGCTAAAGCCGGTCCTGACTGGAGCGGCTTTTATCAGTGGTCTAGCCTCGTTGACTTTGTTTATGGCGGCCTGTTCTTTAGTAACAGGTTTACGTGTTTGTGTTGGCCTAATGGTTTGTTGGTTGTGTATGTTGTGTTCGGCAGTATTCTGGCCGTTGTCTCTGCGAATGGGTCTTAGAGAACAACCCCTGTAGTTGGCTGTGTGGTCACCCCCACAAAGAACGCATTTGGGCGACTCAATGCGCCCCTTGGTTGGGCAATCCACGGTCAGATGACTTCCCGCGCATTTAACACACCTAGCGGGGTTTGAACAGCCTGATTGTGCATGACCGTACCGTTGGCATCGATGGCATTGTGTGGGCTCCTTAGATTTTTTGTAGCTGCTAACTGTGACCTTGAGGTACATAAATTCGGTCATGTTGTATATTTCTTTGTTCTGTGTTGTGTTCAGAAGCTCTATGAAATAGACGGGAATGAAGTTCTTCTCTCCATTAATAATATGGGAGTACTGAAAAACAGTTTCTGATTCGAAACCGTAGTTCTTCAGTTCAGCCTTTACTTCGGCCGCGCCTAAATCGGCGGGAACACCTCTCAATACCACCTTGAGGGTGCGCTCACTTTTTAATTTATATGAATGAAAGGGACTCCCTTATCTGCCAAATGTGATGTAACTAACCTATAGTCTGTCTCGGTGGCGACTTTTACGTTCAAAGTCGTCCCCGTGGCTTTGCCAGAGAAGTTGCTTAAGCCAGCATCCTTCAATGACTTGGCCAGTTCTTTCCACTTAATGTTCTGATTAGTGATGACAATTGGTGGAATCCTAACTTTCCCCTTGGGGACACTCTGAAAATCGGTCTCCATGCCGTTTTCATTTTCCTCTTCCTGCTGTTCGTCTTCCAGCGCCTTAAACTTATTCGCCGTTTCAAACGTCCGGGGCTAACGCAATCCCGGGTTCGTTTGAAACTCTTCGAAGGGCTCTTAAACCCATCACCCTTCGAGGCCCTATACTCCTTCTCTAATGAATCCAAATTCTGTTCTAAAACCTCCTTACTCCTCTTCTCAAAAACCACCTTACCACCTAATGACTCCAAATTCTGTTTTAAGACCTCCTTACTCATCTTCTCAAAAACCACCTTACACGGCCCCTGTGTTAGCATCTCCTCCATAATATCCTGTCTAAGCCCATAAAGCTCATACATCCGGTCCCTATCCTCCCTGGTCTCAGTCGCATTGAGCCTTATCAAAAGAGCATTATACTCTTTATCTAAGGCACCCAACCGCTCCGAGAGAGAACAGTCGGCCGGCTGCAGTAGCTTGACATCCGCTACGCTAAACATCCCTCCCGCTAACTGTGAAGCACCTAATTTCCCTGCCTCTGAAATGGAAACATCCATAGTCGCCTATGGGACGGCAGTGCAGTGTCCGCTATGGATGTTGGGATGATTGCAAATGTTCGTGTATGTACCGTTGAAATATGTGTGTTGGGATGTAGGGTCCCACCTTAAAGGAAGCGAGTGCGGCTTATCAGTCAACACGGCTGTTTCAGCACGCAAACACTGAGAGAGGCTCCCCCTAATGTACCGGAGCGGCACTGTAGAGGGGATGAGGCTCCAACCCTGATAAATCAGGCGTCTTCGCTTACCAATCCCGGAAAAAGTGGGGTTACTGTATGAAATAAGAAATCCAAGCAAAAATCAACTCGGGGTGTAGTGCTAAACCACCGAGGGTCTCGAACTCCCCTTAGATATCAGAGGGCCTAAGTATAGGCCAAGCCACAATGACGCTTTTATAATATCTAAGATCAGCCACGATGATACACAGGAACTCAGGATCGTCGGCGAACGTCTGCTTCAGCGGCCGCTTACGGTAAAATAACCGATGTCTCAGCTCGCCAGTCCTACGCGTAAGAGTAGGTGCGTGCTCGTCAGTCGCGAGCGGTCGAAGGGATGAATGATGATATGATGACCATACGAATGGCGCCCTCCCTAAGATTTTATAATAAACAGAAGCTTAAACTGGTATGAAGAACATACTGGTATTTTTTAAAAATAACAGAAATCTCACACTCGAATTATTCTCCCCCCCCCCCCTATGAGATCCAAACACTTATACTAGTTAAAAACGATTTTCGAAAGACAATATTGAATTAAAAATATATATATATGTTGGTATTTTCCTAAGTATGAAACTACCTAACAGTTTTGCCCTCTTTGCTCTGTTGACAGGCTTGCAAGCTTCCATTTAGGCTGTAAAAATGGGTAGTTTATCAGTTTGCACTATCTTTTTCTGCCCCCGAATGTAACTGGATGTTGGACCAGCTGGACTAAGACACAAAGACAGTCTAGACTCTAGACATAGCTACGTATTTAGGATTTTTTGTTCTGTGTAGGGCCGTGGGGGACAATCCGTTATCTTGAAGTCGATAACCCTAAACAAGACAGTATCAAAGGGACGAAAATGATTTTCATCAAAAGCATGCTGTTGGTGGACATGGCAATAAAAAGTGGTGGGCGATCACACGATTTCCACGGGGGACAGAAAAGGGGGCTGTAAGTTGGGAGCCTTATTGTTGTGTACAACTGTCTGCTCTTCTTTCAGTCAGTAGCCAAAGACCACCTACGGAGGTCGGTCGCGTGATCTCAAGTAAATCCTTTTTATTTAATTGTGCTTATTAACGTATTTACGTGTTGTTTAAGAGAGAAAGCTAATCTTATCCACTTTTTTTCATGCTTTTCTAATGCTTAAATTTTCGAAACCTTCTGCACTTAATAATAAGTTCACAATAAAAGTTAAATAAGTTTAAATTAATTAACCTTTTAAAATAAGTTTTATTTTTCGTTGGAAATAAAAATAGGGTAAGAAATTACTATTTATTCATTTTATTATGATTATATAAGTTACTTATTAAATGTATCATATTAGGGAGTTAAATTTCATCTATTTTTTTTAATATGTACTTGTACATAAAAACAAGTAAATTAATAAAGAATTAGAAAGAACTAATTTTATAATTATAAATAGAAAATGACAAAATGTAACTTTTACAATTAAATTGCGTGCCAAAGCTACTTTTCGATAATTTCGTGAAGCAATAATGTTTATTTTGCACGATTGTATAGATATTCGTATTTTTATAATTGAAAATTGTATAAAGGATCAATTAATTTTGAAAATCTCACTCGTTTCTATCGAATACTCTATTAACACTATCCGGGGGGGGGGGGGGTAATATATTATTATAATTAGTAGGGGGTATAATAATTATTTAATTATTAATAAAAATGGTTTAATTAGTAATTACTTAAAAAAAATATTTTGATTAGAAAGTTAAATTAATTCATAGGTACTAATTAATGTAATTAGCCATTAATAATGATTCATAACTCACGAGGCTCCAAAAAATTTAAGAGGGCGCCAAAACGGGGTCCTCCCCCCCCCCCCCCCCCTCAATAAAATGTCCAAGTTACGGCCCTGTGTCCAAGTATTGTATTATAAAATTTTATTACATATACATTAATTGTTATCTGTTCAGTGACGCTTGTATATAAATGTACACTTATAGCATTCTCCCAAATATGACTATAGGCAAGTTTTAATACATCATTGCATTGGCAAATGTTTACATGCCATACATGCATTGGCAAATGTTTTAATATATTTTTTTAACCTTTTTACAGGTCTAAGAGCTCCGAAAATCAAACCATTTCAATTTTCCGGTGAACTTGGTGAAGGCTTGAGGACGGCGGTCATGTGTGTAGTCACAGACGGAGACCCTCCATTCGACTTTGTGTGGTCAAACGATGGGCGACTATTAGCAATCGACCACAAAGATGTTTCGATTCAACAAATTAACGACTTCACTTCTATCTTGACTATAGAAAAGTTGAGTGCCGACTCGAACGGCAACTACACGTGCAAAGTGTCCAACGCTCAGGGACACGACTACAAGTCGGACTCGCTCAGTATGAGAGGTAAATTGACTTCGACTATCAACTTAAGTATCAACCGCAAATGATTTATTATTTCAAAATATTTTTTACAGGTTATTTCAGTGATATTTTTTATTTGTTGTAGTAAAATCACTTATAAAACATCACAATATCTTTTTAAGATTGTTTGTTATTGCATTGCCTTATTTAACTTTTATCATGACTTATTTTTACGTATTTTAATTCGTGTGTATTTATTTAGGTTTTCTATTAATAAATATCATTACCTAAACTTCATATTACTATATAACAATATTTTCGTTATCTACTAATATAGTGAGTGCTATATGATTGTCTTGTACAATTTCTTAGTGTGTCTTAACTTTTCACTTTTATTACGAAATATATGGAAAGACTAGCAAGTTTTTACGGACAAATTTCAATTTAAAATGTTTTTAAAAACATTTTTTCATATTTATCTCTTACATTATACAGAGTATTAATTTAAATATCGTATAATTTTTCGACAGTTGTCAGACAAGTAGAGTGTTAGTAATAACAAAAAAGTTCTTTGATCAACATATTTGTACTTATGCAATATATTATTGTCATTTTCTTTTGTATTAACTTGTATATGTTCTATTTTTTCACAGTTAATATCCGAGAGAAAATTATGCTCCGCTTTGCAGTAGTTTAACACTACTTAAATTTCTTCTCCCAAAAATATTCTTTCATGTTATATTATTGTCAATGTAACTTTTCAGTTGAATTTTGGTCACCATGTGGCGCTAGTATACCGTATTTCTGTCATATTCTGTGAATAGTGAATCAGTACACAACGCCAACGCCAAAACATTTATGCGCATTCTCAAAGCTCATCCTCTGTTTATGGAGATGGCGTGAGTTATACTTGAGTTACAAGTATTTTGATACATAATTGCTCAAATAACTAGATTAATAAATGTATACAATTTGGAATATGTACAGTTCGAGCATCAACCATTATATCCTCTGTCTTGGTACTATCCGCTGTTCCATTAGCACTTGTTAGTGTTCGACTGACGGAGTGGGATCATGGCAAATGAACGAAGTTTCTTCATCTTTCTCCTTCGACTCTTATTATTTCAAGGATTCTGCTATGCATCTTCCGGTGAGTACATTTTTTTAAAATTCTTTTATAAGTCATGTTTTGTGTACTTATACTTCCGCACTAAAACATATATATCAAAGTAAATGCTCACTGAAGATTAATGTAAATAATACTGAAGGCTATTTTTATTTAATATAAAACAATTCCATTGCAATTTAAAATATCATATTAGTTGAGACAAATTTAGAGATTTTCGTATTCGAATAAATAACGTTTTTGTAATTAACTTTCTGTCGAATTTAAATAACAGTTACTGATTGTAGAGTTCTAGTTGTGAATAACAATATTTTATTAAAATTATGTTGCTTGTTGATTCATATTTTTAACCACGCATTCTATTGGGTATTTTCATTGAATTGAAAATTTTCTTTCTCTACAGCAATCAGCCTTTAGTATAGTTATAAACATTTTTATGTGTAATATGTTTTGTTAACGTAAACATACAATATCGTACCCTCCAACAGGTCTGAGAGCTCCAAAAATCAAACCATTTCAATTTTCCGGTGAACTTGGTGAAGGCTTGAGGACAGCGGTCATGTGTGCAGTCACAGTGGGAGACCCTCCATTCGACTTTCTGTGGTCAAAAGAGGGGCGACCACTTGACCCAGACCACAAAGACATCTCTATCCAAAAAATTAACGACTACTCCTCGGTCTTGAACATCGAAAAAATGACCGTTGACTCGAACGGCAACTACACGTGCAAAGTGTCCAATACACAAGGACACGATCAAAAGTCAGATACGCTCAGCATGAAAGGTAAGTTACGCTTAGATTTTGTAGTCAAGTACCATAACATTACAAGTAAAAAAAAAGTTAGTTTTGCATTTTAAGCGTTTTAAAACATTAGATTCCCTCGATTTTTTTAATGGTTTCATACTTTTTATGTAGTTAATATTTATATGGTGTTTCTTTTGAGAAATATTTTCGATTACAATTCATTTGAATACACATAATTACAAATGTTATATTATAGTTGCCTCTCAAAATTTATTCATCTCGTTTGGGTTCTCATTCCGTTTCAATTTTTCCATTGATTTAATAAATTTTGAAATAAAAAGGTTTTTAATGGAATTTAATTTAGTTTTATCATTAACACATAATACCACACAGTTTATATTTTGATTGGGTGAAACGTAACCTTTTTAAAGAGATCTATTGTGTATATAATTTACAATGTCTTTATTTACTTTGGTATGTAAAAATTATGTTACAATAGTTTAATAATTTGATAAAAGTATTACAAATTTGTTTATTTTTTGGTTCGAGGTTTTTTTTGACGTTTGATATTTATAACGTCTTTATACTATATCTTTTGCATCAGAAATGCACATTTGTTGTTCTTAATGATAATAGGATTTCATTCAAACTCTGTATATTAACATTTATTTTATATTACCATTTCAAACAATGCACTGATTGCATATATTTCCTGTGTTTTTACGTAAATGTTTCACGTGTCTTTATTTGTACATTTATGAATATAAATATTAAATTTTAGTGCCAATAATTATAAATATGAAAATTAAAACTGTACAAATTAACGTTATAATGATTGCAAGAAATTTAAATTCACTATACAGTAGCTCATATTAATTTATAGAAATCTCTTACGATGATGAATTTTTTTTTTTTATGTTTCGTCTATATAACTTTTTAGTCGAATTCTAGTCACCATGCGGCGCTAGTATACTGTATTTCACATTATGTTTTGTTGAAGGAATCGGTACACAACGCCAACGCCAAATCATTTATGCGCATTTACAAAACGCATCCTCAGTTGATGAAGATAGCGTTTGAGCTAAACAAAATGCTTTTGTGACACAGAAATACGAAATATTCCTTATAATTGACAGAATATTTAGAGATATGGACAATTTGAACGTTTTGTGTTATATGTCTTGTTACTATAAGCTATTCCATTAGCATTCGTTGAAGTATCCGACTGCAGAAAGGGAGTCGAGTCATGGCAAAGACACGAAATATCTTCCTTCTCCTATTTATTCAAGAATTCTGCTCAGTTTCTTTCGGTAAGTTGTTTTCTAACTCAAAATTTATTTATTTAGAAGCGCATGCTCCTTTTTACTAACTTTAAGAAATATTTTTAGCTTCTAAACTTATTCCTTTAAGTGAAATTATTATATTTGTCCATTTTAAGCACATGTTTAATATTTTAACGAAACTGTTGTATTGTTGTAATTTCCATATGTACTAATTACATTTAAAACTGCTTTTATTGCAAAAAATTTTGTTTCGTAACACACACTGATAGAACTCGATTAATATAACTAAATTTTTAATTTTTTGTTCCTGTTCTATTTAAGAATTTAGGAATATTAGTTGTATACGTAGGAAACCTTCAAGTTAAATATTTCATTCAAACTTTTTAAAGAAGATGCTCAAATACATATTAAAAAAATAGATTTTAATAATAGATGTTTTTAATAGCTTTGGAATAATAAAATATATATTTGTATTTTAATTTTGTTTTTCATAAATTTTAAATTCTTAAAATTCATGAGACATATTTTGCCATAATTTTATGCTTCATATAATTAACTGTGTTCATTTTGTATTCATTCGTTCCACTAATTTTTTTTATTTTTTTTTATTTCAATCTATTGATATCAATTTCCTTCTTAATTTTAGGTCTCCAAATCAAGCCATTTCATTTCTCAGACAACCTTCGTGAAGGTCAAAGAACTGCCGCTATGTGCGTGGTTAATGAAGGCGACCCTCCTTTTGAATTTCAGTGGTCGAAAGACGGACGACCACTGATCTCCGACCACAAAAGCGTCTCAATTGGAAATTTCGACAAGTTCACTTCCATACTGACTCTTGAGTCTCTGGACGCCGACTCAAACGGAAATTACACGTGCAGAGTGTCCAACGCACAGGGACACGACCACAAGTCGGACACGCTCAATATGAGAGGTCACCATCTCATTAAAAGAAACCCATCACAATTGTAGTAAAACAGCATAACTTAGCCACCCACTTTCTATATCCAAATACGTCACAAATATATTTATTTGACATCAGCGTAATAACATGATTTGGTAACCGAGTTTAAAATTTAATTAGTGTTCCATTTTTCCTGAAGAAATTTGCTGGTTATTTTCCTGTTTTAAAAAGTTAAGCCGCTGTTCTTATTTGATTAATATAGCACATTTAAGACAATATTTATCATTACTATTTACTACTAAAATCGCAATATTGAAAATACAAATCTTTAAGAATAACTTAAATTCCAACCATAAATAGATGATTATGTTTATGACTTGATCATATAAGGATTTTCACGTTATCATCTTATGGTGATAATGAAATTATAGTTTCGAATAATTATCTAAACATTAGTTTTCAGATCATTATTCGAATTTTTATTATCGCGTAAAATTGCTTCATATAACATAATTAGTAATATTTAATTTTGACATCAATGACGGTTATATTCATATGAAATATATTTATGATAATTAAACATTTTGTTTCAGTTTGGTATTGCGGTTTTAAACATGCCTTGTTTGTCTACTGTTTTTGTTGTTGACTTATCCTCGGTCTGTCTAATGGAGTCCGAAAAGTAATGGCACTTGTCGGACTCCATTAGACAAGCAATATTACTGTCTGTGGTCTAATGGTACTACCATTAAACCACAGACCGTAATATTGCTTGATATCGTAATATAATTAGCAATAACATTTAATAATTACGTTAATAGTGATTATGTTCATACAAATTTTATTTATGATACTTTAAATTTTCGTTTCAGTTTGGTATTACGGTTTTAAATCTTAACCTAGTTCGTCTACTGATGCTAACTAGACTTCATACATTATAGATTTTACTTTGCTTAGATCTACTTCATATTTTACTTAAATTTAATAACTGCCCAATAACAGAATTGTATTTATTTTACAAATTTGACTCTCAAATTTTATCTAATGAATATTGTTTTATGTTCTTATGATGCTTTTCCAAATATTAGCTATTTCAAAACATAATTATCAGCTCACATTACGAGTTATTCAAGTTCTAAAACGAAGAATGGTTTTCACTAAGCGACTAGCGTTGGAGAAACACGAGAACATAATAGATGTATTTCTTTTAGCGGAAGAAAGCGGTGTGTAACAGTTTTCCATCCCTCTATAATCATTAGGGTCATCATTTACAAACCACGTGACCAAAATTGTCGACAAACGTCACCCGTAATGTCAAGCGGAGGTTATTCCTCTACGCGTCATAAAGCTCTTTGATTAGCGACGAAGAAAAGTGGCATATAATACAAATATGACGTTTTGAGTTCAAATTAATAATACTGAAATACTTGGAATTTTGAAATACTTCTGAAATACTTGGAATTTTGAAATACTTCGGAAATACTTGGAATTTTGAAATACTTCTGAAATACTTGGAATTTTGAAATATACTTCTGAAGTACTTGGAATTTTGAAACAAATTCTCGAGAATAATCTTCAATTGATAGTATTGACTTGTAGTGTACTAATATAATACTCAAAGTTTCACGACAGTGGCTATAGCTAATGTGTGAATGCTTATGCTTCCGTTCACTGCTTCAGTCAATTTCATTCACCGAGAGCCAATAGAATAGTGATCCGCCTTACATTCACCAAAGTAATAACCTCGGTGACCGCGGGCTGATATATAGCCAAGGTTGTCCCACGACTTTACCTACTTAAATATATCCGGTATCTAGTAGCTCTAGGATACAGTGATATACTTTACTGTATTGCAATGCATTTTAAAGGCAAATTTCCTTCGATACTCTAAAATTGAAATATTGTATTTTTGCCGATCCGCAGCGTCTGTGTTTTATATGGATGGTTCCGAATACAACTGAACCAAGTCCACTTTTTTTTTCATTTTCGAGTTAGAATGCGCAATTTTATTCACTAACTATGCCGAATTTCAGTGCTACAATGAAAAAAAGTCCGATTTCAGATAATATCCACTAGACAGCAGCAATTAAATAAATGCTAAAGCTTTATAACAAAGTTTATTTTTTTAAACTTTAAACCTCTGTATAGCGCAAAGAAGCTTTTCATAGACTTGGTTCACTTGTGTCCTTAGCCCCTTAAGAATGTCCTTCAACTTTTTCTGACGAGACAGAATACCACAAAAAAAGGACGCTGACACTGGATGTTCTACGAAAATACCGTAAAGCGTTCCGTCTATCGACCGCTTCCGCTACGTCACAACATGGCGGATCCACCAAAATGGTCCGCGCGCGAGTGGGCCAAGATTGGGCATTTTTGGCGTGACCCGCGATGAAAAATGATGTGGGGTATTAGTTGGGATTTATTGATTGAGGGGTGGGTGGGGGGAGGGGAATTTATTTTCATCGGTTTTTATTTGTGTATATAAAATTATCTTAATAAATAACAGTGAGGCAGTTTTAAGACGCCCCAAACCACAAAAAGTTATTCGTTTTGAGGCCTCTTTTACATTTGCTGTACATCTACTTCTTGCATACATAAAATTCCCTGTAATTGTTGATGAACTTGTTATATTCTACTGTATTAAACCTGTATATTGTTTTCGCGAAGAAATCCAAAATTGCCCTTCGTGTTACTAACGGTGCTGTAAAAAGAATTGTTGCTTAAATTTGACAATTTACTTAAAAACTAAACATTTTAGGTTTTTTCATCGCGTTAAAAAGTAGCTAACGTTAAACCGTGTACCTTACACCATCTAAAATATAAATAACTAAGTGTTTTTTAACAAGTTTATTAAAACATAAATTCAAATTAAATGACATGTTAAGGGATACTTAATATCATCGATACCCCTAAAGAATCTTTAAATTTCCTAAAAAATAATTTGTTTTCTGTAACCCCATATGATCCCTTAAATAAAAACTTCATTGTTGTCATAATGACTTAATCCCTTTTAATAGGGTTTTTGAAATAAATATTATTTTTAACTATGAAATTCTACTTTCAAAATATAGCAATTTATTTCATTATTTCTAATTTGTATATTTACTTACTTTGACCCTGATATATATTATCTCTAAATAGGCATTAACTAATTCTTGTTTTTTAGAAAATAGAATATCTATCTGAAGCTCAATAAATAAGGAATAGCCTGTCCCATAGTTCTAATGCATTATTTTTTAAACCACACAAATATTTCAAAGTATGGCTTTAAAATTGATGCATAAGTATGAAAATAAAATAATTACAAGTAAAACTAATTTGAAGGACAATTTCATCAGGTTATTTAGTTATTAAGGAAGATTTTTCACTTTATTGAAAGTGTCTGACACTATTTTTTTTTATATAAACTACGACATTTGTTATTAACAATTCAATGAACATTTCCTTACAATTTGCTAGAACATATATTTTCATACCTGTAAAAATGCATTTTAACAAGTATAAAATTGTACCTTTCAAGATACTGTGATTTCAAATATATTGCATTAGATCTAAGGACTGACACCCTCCCTCTTATACACTCTTAAAACAAAAGAGTGAAATCCACTCATATAGGGAAGTGCATTTTCGGCTCGGAAAGGAGTGGAAATTAACTCAGACTGAGTTAAAACCGCTCGTTTTAAGAGTGTAGGATGTAGATTGTTTCTTTATTTCTTTTACCCACTCCGCAAAAAGATGAATCCACTCTACAGGGAAGTGCATTTTCGGCTCGGAAAGGAGTGGAAATTAACTCAGACTGAGTTAAAACCGCTCGTTTGTTTTAAGAGTGTAAAATACAAACATGTATGTATCACCACTACCATGTTCAGGGCCTGATCTACCATTACATTCCCGGGCCTAGGTTCAAATGCTTATTCGGTTCGAGTCTAGTAATTTTTACGCTGTTAAGAATCGAATTTTTTTTTACTTAATACAGTTTATTTTCACAGTAACTGTAGTTTTCTGTAAGACTAACGTATTCTTTACAGTGTAGATCAGGCCCTGATCATGTTGTATTACCCATCTACCATGCGTTTGACGTATCTTTTTCTTTTGCAGTGTCTCCGCAGTGGGTGCAGGAGCCACGAGACCTGTCGACGATGGGCGGAAAAGCTGGACATCTGGACTGCGTGGTCAAGGGACACCCCAAGCCCACCATCCAGTGGCGAAGGAAAGGAGGTATGCTCGACATGTTCAATTGTTCACTCCTTAAGGACGAATGAAAGCGGGTCTCCAAACCAAAGTGCCTCTGTGGGGACACGGTACCACTTTCAAAAAAATCTTTAATTTTAAAATATTCACTATAAAATTGATGTTTTATTACTTCAATCTGTATTTAAAAACAATATATGACAAGAAAAATTTTAAATTAATTATTTTTTTAAGTTATTTAAAAAAAAGTAAATTTTTTTGAACTTTTAAAATGCTAAGGCTTTTTTAAATACAAATATTAAAACCCAATTTTCTCATGTACTTTAAACTGTTTTACATAAGAATTGGTATCTAAATTTGATTTTTTATCTTCAGTAGTTTTATAAAAAATATTTATCTAGAAAATCCCAAATTATTTTAGCATATTTGAAACATTTCGACTTTAGTATTTTTTTTATGAAAAAAGTATTACTTTTGAAAACAATTTTTATACCAATTCTTAATGTTAACATATTTGACAGACTGCATACAAAATTCCTTAACCTTTTATCAATAATTAAAAAAGCCTTAGCGTTTTGAAAAACTTGTCATCAAGGAAAAAGGAATACCGAGAAAAACACATTTCAAGTTTTCATTCGTTTGCATTTTTATCCTACCTTTCCTCATAAAAAGTGGAATAAATTTTTAAAATATAGCTAGACTTTTAAAACTTGGTAGACTTATTTAGAAGATTTAAAACTTTAATGTTAGCACACAAATAAAAAAAATCGCAATTTTTGAGGTACTGTGTCCCCTTAATCCAATGGGGGAAAGGTTATTTTCTAAACTGCATTTCTCCTGCTGTGTCCAATATTTTTACAAACTGTTTTGTTTATACGATACAAGTATCTAACTTACAGGTCTCTATAATCCCACATTTTGAAACTGGTTCGAATATATTTTTATTTTCAATAAATAATTTTACACGAAGTATTCGATCCAATTTTAATAAGTAGGATTACAGGGACCTGTAAGTCAGCTATATTTATCATACAACAAAGCCGTTTGTATAAATTCAATACAAATGTGGCTTAAAACATAATTTTTTCCATTGGATTGACACGGCATTTTGGTTTAAAGACCCGCTGTCGATCGGGCTCATTCGCTCTTAACCCTTCGAAGTATACAGACAGATAAACCCATCACTTGAATATCAGATTTTGCAGCAACACACGTGATTTTTAACTTTTTTAAAATTTTAGCTTCCACACTACGTTTATAAAGTAAAAAGTGGAAGGTATTATAATCGTTCAGTCTGTCCGTCACCCACTTTCATAGCCCGAACTACAAATGCTACAGACAAGTGTGATACGTCAAAATTCAGCGCATCGAAATTAGAATACATTGTAAATTTCAGAAAATAATTCGAATTCGAAGTACTACAATTATTTAAAAAACTGCAAAATTTAATTCTCATTTAAAGAGCATAGGAAGCCATTTTATTAGAACTTAATCACCATTGCCGTTCGCAACAATCACTCGAGAAAGTTTAATTCTTTTAGACAATAAATTAAAATAAATGTATTTTTGCGACATCGATCAGTTTGATATGACTTCACATATATTTCACTACGAGATTCTTTGTACGTTGATACGAAATGTTTTAATTCTATTTAGAAGTCAGGAATATTACATATTTATTCTTAGAAATAGAAAATAATTTTTGCAAACGATAAGTTATAATTATTGAATTTTTGATATAAAATAAATGAAACTAGCCAAATTTATCAAGTAAATGTTTAATATAGAATTGAATGCTGTGTTCGGCGCCTTTTTACCTATTAAACACAATTGTTGTGTGGAAGCGGGTTAAGTGACAGATTCTGTTACAAACCTACTTGTTTAAATTTAACTTGATATTAAAGTCTGGAGGAGTCATTTATTATCATCTGCTATATAAATGGTTTTATAAAAAAAAATTAAAAAATCGAATTTTTAGTTTGAAATTTAAATTTTAACCCCTTCCTTATCGTTTCCGTGATATATCCGGGCTGCGCCTGTTCAGTAGTGACGCGCCAATAAGATTAAAACTAATTTAAATCCACCATTTAAATCGCCAATGACTGGAGTGTCCAATAGGAAACACACCAAACATATCGAAAGAGGCGCTTTCATGACCGTTTTCTTGACAATTCATGCATTGAAAACAAGTTTACACTTTCTCCATTTTGCTTATTAATCATAGGGTTTACCGTTTCTGCACAAAGATTATATTTCGGGAACGACAAAAGTTTGATATAAAATCACTTACAACTCGGAGCATAATAATCAAAAACAAGTAGGTTTGTAAAAGAATCTGTCACTTAACCCGCTTCCACACAACAGTTGTGTTTAACAGGTTAAAAGGCGCCAAACACAGCAATTATTCTATATTAAACATTTACATGCTAAATTTGGCTAGTTTCATTTATTTTATTTCGAAAATTCAATAATTGTTACTTATCGTTTGCAAAATTAATTTATATTTCAAAGAATAAATATGCAATATTCCTCGCTTTTAAATAGAATGAAAATATTTCAAATTAACATACAAAGAATCTCGTATTGAAATATATTGACGTCATTTCAAACTGATCGATGTCGCAAAAATAAATTTATTTTAATTTATTGTCTAAAAGAATGCGGTTGTTTCACGGAGGATCTGGCAATAGCTTTGCGGTTTTGTTTGCATGTCTATTATGATGATTTCAACAATGTTTCCAGCAGTTTTAGAAGAAAAACTACGAAAAAATACCATTTAATTCTAAAATTACAAAAACATACCATAAAAATACTAGCAAAGCGTTTCACGTTTTTTTAAAGTCACTAAAAAGATTCCAAAATGCAGCTAGTATTTTTACGATATTTTTTTGTAATTTTATAATTTATTTTAGAATTATTCAAAAATTACAAAAAAAATATCGTAAAAGTACTAGCTGTATTTTGGAATCTTTTAGTGACTTTAAAAAAACGTGAAACGCTTCTAGTATTTTTATGGTATGTTTTTGTAATTTTAGAATTAAATGGTATTTTTTCGTAGTTTTTCTTCTAAAACTGCTGGCAACATAATTGAAAACATCAAAATAGACATGCAAACAAAACCGCAACGCTATTGTCAGATCCTTCGTGAAACAACCCCATTAGTTTCTCGAGCGATTGTTGCGAATGTCAATGGTGATTTAATTCTAATAAAAATGGCTTCCTATGCTTTTTAAATGAGCATTCAATTTTGCAGTTTATAAATAATTGAAGTACTTCGAATTCGAATTCTTTTCTGAAATTTTCAATGCATTCTAATTTCGATGCGCTGAATTTTTGACGTATCACACTTGTCCGTAGCATTTGTAGTTCGGCTATGAAAGTGGGTGACGGACTGAACGATTATAATACATTCCACTTTTTACGTTATAAACGTAGTGTGGTAGCTAAAACGAAATTGCAAAAAACAATTGATTTGATATCATTGGCTTTCATACCAAAGCATGAAATTGCAGCAAAATAGAGCTGCAGCTGACTGGATGGTTAAAGTCCAAATTTGATAGTGTAATTAAGAATAAAATCTATCCAAATTTGGAGTACAATTAATAATCTTTGAAGTCTTCTTGTCTAGAGTTAAAGATATTTGAAATAGGTTACCTATAATGTGGCTTCTCTGTTACAAATTGAATGTTACAGCAAAGAACGTTTTACAGAACACGTCTTGACAATAACATTTTTTAATGTACCGTTCCTTTAATGTGGCTTCTGTGTTACAAATCGAACGTTGCAGCAAAGAACGTTCTACAGAACTAAAAACAATTCCATCAATCATTAACTTTTAATTACACTTATTTTAATTGTACCGTTCCTTTAATGTGGCTTCTGTGTTACAAATCGAACGTTGCAGCAAAGAACGTTCTACAGAACTAAAATCAAATTCCATCAATCATTAACTTTTAATTACACTTAATTTATTAATTAACTTTTTAACACTGAAACTTATCAAGTTTCTTCATTACAAAATATGAAATATGCTGTAATTAAAACTTTCAATTACCTAAGTAATGAAAGTATTACAATGGGGGTCGAAAATCCGAAATGGAGATTTTGTGTTTTTGTACACGTTTTCGAGTTACTGATTCTAAAAAAAAGTGATTTTTGAGCGTTGGTCGGTCTATCAGTCTGTCTGAAACTGCTCTACAGCTGGAACTAAAAGAGCCAAGGGCTTCAAATTTGGTAACGACTTCCTAGTACCTGTCGAACGTCATAAGGTTTTCAAGAAAATCACGCATGCTCAAAGCTTTCTTTCTAGAACTAGCTCTTGCTTTCTAGAACTTTTTGTTTTTAAAGGTATTCCTGAAAAGCGTTAAGAGATACATACTTCACATTTGGTACACGAGCTCTCGGATGGACTGTCATGAGTTTTCTGATAAAACCGCGTATGCGCAGTTGATAGCTGCCATAGAACTTTTTAACCTTTTACAGTAATTGAAATTACCTTATACTAATGTACATAATTACCTTGAATGGTCTTATTTATTGAGTGGTACACGCTCCTAGTTTGTAATGAATTGTGAATGGGATTAGGAGACCCAGTGGCGGTAGTGCTTCGCAGTGCCACGCCACAGGTCCGGGGATTGAATCCAGGATTGGGCGAGGTTGACCCATCCTTTCATCCCTTGAGTGGGTCGATAAACTGGGTACCAAGCATGCTTGGGAACTAAACAATGGGGGTTCCGCGTGAGGCTGACCACCTTACCGGGACATATGCCTAGCACCCTAGGTCACGAAAGCTGAAATGGGCTAGTGGGCTGTTGCGCCGAGGAGTTTACTAGGGATTAGAGTAACGCGTTACTTGTAACAGTTACTTTTTTAGGTCACTCCATTAGATTTTTCAGAAAATAACTGCAACTGTAACTTATTTACTGATAGTGGTAACGAAGTAACTAAAAATTTCATTACTTTTCCGTTACTTCTCACGCCGCTCTTCACAGATATTTTCGCATAGTTCGGCTTAAATGGGATTATTTAACTTTTAACAACATTGAAATTTCGATTTAACTTTTTTCGGACTGTCCCTGTTTCTGTAGTATCGGTTCTCTTTAAAAAAAACTGTCTGGGTGAATAAATTTCAATTTCTCTTGAAATGTTTAAAAGTAACTGGTGATACATTACTTTTCGTACTAAGTAAATGTAACTTGTAACACAATTTCTTTTTAAGGGGGAATGGACGAGCTGGACCGCGGGTCTCCAAACTCAAGTGCCTCAGTGTTAATCCAATGGCGAAAAAACTATTTTCTCTGCCACATTTCTCCGGCTGTATTGGGTATTTTTACAAGCGGATTTTTTTATGTGATAAATGTAGCTGACTTACAGGTCTCGACCTTCCCACTTTTTGAAATGGGTTCGGATATTTTTTTTTAATTTTCAATAAATAATTTTACACAAAATATTCGAAGCAATTTCAAAAAGTGGGAAGATAGAGACCTGTAAGTTATCTACATTTATTATTAAAAAAAACCGTTTGTAAAAATATTCATACAGCCAGAGAAATGTGGCAGAGAAAATAGTTTCTTCGCCATTGGATTAACACTGAGGCACTTGAGTTTGGAGACCCGTGGTCCAGCGCGCCCGTCCCCCCCTTAAAAGTAACTTTCCAATCCCTGATTATGAATGTAATGACGTTTTTGATGACGGCGACGAATGACTGACGTTTTTTCTTGCAGATGACGGCACCGATACGGAGTTGACGGATAATTCAAGATGGCGCGTGGCCACCAACGGGTCTCTGCTGTTCCGTCGCATCGAGAAAGGCGACGAGGGGACGTACACCTGTTCGGCAAACAATGGGGTGGGCGAGGGCATTGCCAAGTCTGCTCGACTGCAAGTCAAGGGTTAGTACTGGTTTAGGTTGATTAAACAGTCATTGGAAATGGAACTAAACAAAAAAACAGCAATTAAACGGATCAATATTAAGAAAACCAAGAAGCCAACGTGATTTTTAGTTAGACAATACTAGAAATAAAATAAATTCTTATAAATTAGTCGGATCGGTTACGTTTTGAGAAATTTCTATTTGTTGCCGAGAATACGTTTCAGCGACCATTTTTTCGTAATCATGTGCTTAGGACCTTATAGCATAGCTCTTAGCTATATTTTGAAGTTTTAATAGATTATCGATTTTATAATTTAATTTCTTCGTCAAATCTGCAACTTTCAAACTAGAACTTTTCATAATATTAATCCAAATCTACATTCAGATGTATTTCCAAAAAATTATTACTATAAGTAACTAAAATATATAAGTGTCTTAAAAGTGTTTTTAGTGGCTGAAAGTTACAAGTTTAGGTCTGCAATTTGGAAAGCATAACTTTTATTATTAATTCTATACGTACTTAGAATTTGAACTTTTGACTTGTATATTTAGTTCTGCATACACGTAATATTCTTCTTGTCATTATTATATTTATTATAAGTAAAAATTATACAAGGGATAAGAAAAATATACACTTTAAAAAATTAGCATAAATATTTTACAAAACATTTTTATTTAGAAGTTTAAAAATTAACTTATTTACTCTTATTAATTAATCTATAATAATAAAAGAAAGAGTCTGTCTGTCTGTGTGTGTGTCTGTTATCGGATCGTAAAAGACCTACTTATACTGCCCTCAGAAATTCGAAATTTTTAAGATAGATTCCCTTTAATACTAACGTGTGCACCTGAGGCTTAGTTTTTTCATATTTGTTCCATTTTTGAAGAAAATTCGAATTTTCTAAAAAAAATACACCACTTTCGCTCAAATCCGATCATTTTTTTTCTCTTTCCTGATGCCATCGGCTGAAAAAATTAAATAAAACTTTTAACGAAAACATTTAAAATTCAAAATGTTTATTTTATTCTTTTGCCATTACTTTATAAAAAATTAATTCATTATTTGAAAAATAATTGACATGTTTCAAGTGACGTAATTCCGCCAGTCTTCATTCCCGGATTTTATTGTGGGTTTATTTGATGATTTTTTCATTGATTTTTCTGTTGACTGCATGTATGCATATTTAAGCAATAAATGTATAGTTAAGCTATTACTGAACTATGATGGTTAATAAAGGCCATCGCACTAGAGCTATTAGTGTTTCATGTCTTTATTTTTTCGCCAAATACGTTGCCAAACTCGCCAAATTATTAACTAAAATTCGCCAAATAGGCAATTTCTTTTATAAATAATTTATAAGCTGGTCGGTTGTTCGAAGGTCATTGTGTTAGAACTGTATAATAGGTGTAGGTAGCTATATCTATTTTCTCGCCAAATTATTTCCCAAAACGCGGCAAATGAGCTAAAAGGTTTTATGTATTTATGAGGGAATTCTGATGACATTTATGAGTGCATTTTATAGCGTATTTTTCATTTTGGAATTCTAAGGCAATGAAACGGGATTTTATAATTTATAACGAGCGGAAACAATAATAAGTTTATGATCCTATAAAACAGGGTATATGGTACTGGTACCATATTTGGAATCTATTTGATATTTTTTTATTCCGTGCGAAGAACGGGTATAAATTTGCTAGTCTATAATAATAAAAGAAAGAGTCTGTCTGTGTGTCTGTTTGTCATCGGATCGTAAAAGACCTACTTATACTGCCCTCAGAAATTCGAAATTTTTAAGATAGATTCCCTTTAATATTAACGTGTGCACCTGAGGCTTAGTTTTTCCATATTTGTTCCATTTTTAGAGAAAATTCAAATTTTCTGAAAAAAATGCACCACTTTCGCTCAAATCCGATCATTTTTTCTCTTTCCTGATGCCATCAGCTGAAAAAATTAAATAAAACTTTTAACGAAAACATTTAAAATTCAAAATGTTTATTTTATTCTTTTGCCATTACTTTCAGAAACTAAATTCATTATTTAAAAAATAATTGACATGTTTCAAGTGACGTAATTCCGCCAGTCTTCATTCCCGGATTTTATTGTGGGTTTATTTGATGTTATTTCATTGATTTTTCAGTTAACTGCATGTATGCATATTTAAGCAATAAATGTATAGTTAAGCTATTACTGGAACTATGATGGTTAATAAAGGCCATCGCACTAGATCTATTAGTGTTTTATGCCTTAATTTTTTCGCAAAATACGTTGCCAAACTCGCGCCAAATTATTAACTAAAATTCGCCAAACAGGCAATTTCTTTTATAAATAATTTATAAGCTGGTCGGTTGTTCGAAGGTCATTGTGTTAGAGCTGTATAATGGGTGTGGGTAGTTATATATGTTTTCTCGCCAAATTATTTCCCAAAATGAGCTAAAAGGTTTTATGTATTTATGAGGGAATTGTGATGACATTTATGAGTGCATTTTATAGCGTATTTTTCATTTTGGAATTTTAAGGAGATGAAACGGGATTTTATAATTTATAACGAGCGGAAACAATAATAAGTTTATGATCCTATAACAGGGTATATGGTACACATATTTGGGATCTATTTAATATTTTTTTATTCCGTGCGAAGAACGGGTATAAATTTGCTAGTAAGTTGAATAAATGTATGAAATGTGTTTTCTAGCCCCTCCCCGCCTGACTACGGCGTCGCGTCTGAAAATCGCGCGCAAGGCTGAGTCGACGTCATTGTCGTGCGAGGCCGAGGGCGAGCAACCCCTCATGACGTCATGGCACAAGAACGGCGTCGCCCTCCAGACCACGGGCAGGTGAGTTTGTCCTCTTGGCACCGGGTTACTACTTTATGGGCATGTTTCAAGTCGTGAATGGCAACATCTCCAAGCAATCTTGTTTTCATTTGTTGTCTGGAATTCTGTTTTGATATTCTAAAATGAGTTTTCTAAGAATATTTTACTTATTAAATGTTTAAAATTCCAACTTCTTGCTGTGCTGTTGGTTGTACAAATCATTTATTAAAGAAAGCTTGCATAGAAAGAAGTTTCTTTTCATCTATGACGGTCATTTTGAGAGAGAAATCGAAACCACCAATGAAATCACAGGACAAGGGGGAAAAAAGCAGGAGTGTTACATCTTCTGAAACACTCCCATTAATAGTAAAGGAGTTATGGAATGGTTTTTAGTTCTGTAGAACGTTCTTTACTGCAACACGTTCGATTTATAACACAGAAATCACACTAAAGCAACGGTACATCTTCATTATCAAGACGTGTTCTGTAAAACGTTCTTTGCTGCAACGTTTAATTTATAACAAAGGTTTTTTTTCTCTAATGGGGCTGCAATATTGGCGGTTAAACCTTTGCAGACTCCGCATATTCCCCAGAACTGAGAGCCATTTTTTTTGTGGCACCATCTAGGCGGCTCTCGCTACCAATTTTAGACGCACAGATTACAATGAATCTGAACTCTGTGGATGTTAAAGTATGCCGAGAGAACCCAAGCCAAATAGGCCCTCCAGGGATCTTTTACATGCCACATAATCATATGACATGCGTGCCCAGGATTTTCCCATCCAGAAAATTCGACGACTCAGCCGGGTCTCGAACCCGCGATCTTGGGCTTACGAGGTGGACACGTTAAACCTCTCAGCCGCACAAAGAAGTCGTATTATATAGATAACATAACATTTTAAATGCCTTTAACTCTAGGACCAGAAGACTTCTAGAAAGAATTCTAAACTTAGATATTGTAACTAGATTCTAAATTTAGCTACCTATTAGATCTGCACAATGATATATTGCACTGGGTTACTACTCGATTCTTATAACATTTTTATCGGTTTGTGTTCTCAAAGCTGATCTCATGAGGCAATGATTTGTGTTGAAACAAAGACTGTTAAAAAGTTAACGAAAGTTCGTGTTCCAGTTCTGTTGGACGTCATATAATAAGGCTTCTGAGGAAACTCGCGCAAGGGGTAGCTGTTATAGAACTTTATAGGTTTTAAATTTATTTAAATACAATAATATACCTTAATAAATATCAGTACAAGTAAGGTAATTATATGAATTATATGGTATATAATTACCTTTAAATGTGTATCTATAATAATAAAAGAAAGAGTCTGTCTGTATGTCTGTGGATCATAAAAGAACTACTTATACTGCCCTCAGAAATTCGAAATTTTTAAGATAGATTCCCTTTAATACCAATGCGTGCACCTGAGGCTTAGTTTTTTCATATTTGTTCCATGAACGTGCCAATGAGCTAAATGTTTTTTTTAAAACCCAAGAATGGAGGTTTTGACGTGAAATAACATTGATATACAATTATGGAACTTTTTGAATTTATCGGGAAAATTGCGATGACGGTAAGTTTATATTGAGGAAGATTTTTGTGATATGAGGTTTTGCCTTTTATAGTGATGTATTTTTATTTTGGATTTTTAAAGCAATATAAGTAACGGGATTGTATTCTTTATAATGAACGGAAACAAAGGCAAAGCTTATTATCCTATACCTATAGCAAATTAAATGACACATATACTTGGATCGATTTGCTATTCTTTTAGTCCGTACGAAGAACGGGTATAAATTTGCCAGTTATTTTAAAGTGCGGTAATTGAAAGTCTTGTAATGTTACACACCCCTCGTTTTATGTTATAACTTATGCCAACTATGAAGACATACACAGAATAATTCCTGAAATGCACAAATAAAAGAATTCAGTTTTTAAATCTAATTTATTTTACTGCTAATCTTCACAGGGTCCAGCTAAACGAGGAGCTTTCGGCGACGGGCGTGATCGCCCAGTTCACCATCCTCTCGACTCACCGCAGCGACGGGGGCTCGTACACCTGCTCGGCCAGGAACAAGTTCGGAGAGGTCAACAACACCATCGTGTTGCGCATAGTTGGTATGTCTGGCTCCTGGAAACGGGCAGGAGAAATGCTATGTTTGTAGTTTGCTTTTGTATCAAATGTTTGAAATTAGTAAACTCGTGGTCAACCAGGGCCGGATTTAATGATTTGCCGCTTGTAGGCTAGATTGATTTGCCGTCAATGTCATAATATTCTCCCCCTTCGAGGAAAAGTAGCTGGTTAGCTGCAAATTAGGTTGGTATGTGCTGTCTAAAATAGATACACATATTAGAATCATCTATATGTACCTGTACACTAAATCGAAAGCAAAATGGGCGAATTTTTTAACTGTTCTGCTATTTTTCTTTCAACTTCGAAATCCGGGCGTAAGGGGTGCAATTGCCCTCACAGCGACCTTGTTTGCTACGAAATATTAGTACTAGATATAATATACGTTTACGGTTTACGCATTAATGGAAATTATTTGTTTTCTTTCTTAAAAATATTCGTATTTTTATAATATATTTTTTTTCGAATGCCGCTTTAATGGGTCGTAAAATTTGTCGCCCTTAAAAAAATTCGCCTCTTTAGGATACAGCCTACTTAGCCTATTTAGAAATCCGGCCCTGTGGTCAACTGAATAGTATTTCCGCTAAAAAAAAACGAAATGGCAGGGAAAATAAAAAATTCTATGTTTGTAGTTTGCTTTTGTATCAAATGTTTGAAATCAGTAAACTCATGGTCAACTGAATAGTATTTCTGCTAAAAAAATCGAAATGGTATGAAACTTAACTGTTAACAAATTTAAAGAAGTTCGTATGAGATGCATTCGTCTGTCTTCTGTAAATGAGGCAACAAAAAAAATCCTATAATTTGTGTCGTAAATCAAATGTTTGAAACAATGGGGACGTACATAAATTACGTCACGCTCAAAGGGGGGGGGAGGGGTATGCGCCAACGTTACGGATTTTTTTCAAATTTCAGAAAGAAAGGGAAATATTAAAATTGACTTTCTTTAAGGGGGGGGTGCAACAACGTGACGTAATTTTAGGGGGAGGGGTTCGATCAAACGTGACGCAGCGTGACAGGGGGGGAGGGGTAAAAAGTCAAAATTTTGCGTGACGTCATTTATGTACGTCCCCCAAGTCAATTCAATTAATGATCAACTGAATAGTATTTCTGCTACAAAATTGAAATGTTATGAAACTTAATAGTTAATGACCAATATAATAAAAAAAAACTGGGTATGAGACCTGCATTTGTCTGTCTCCTATAAATGGAGCAGTAAAAATCTGTTTGCTGAAATTTGCTCTTAGATAGATCAAATGTTTGAAATTGGTATATTAATTTCATGTAAAAGTTATATTCATTTCATGAAAAAGTTATTGTATGAAACTTAACTGTTAACCAATATAAAGAAGTCGGTATGAGACACGCATACGTATGTCTCCTTACATGAGGCAATAAAATATTTTGATGTAGTTTGCTTTTGTATCAAATGTTTGAAATAAGTAAATTCAATTTGGTGATCAATTGAATAGTATTTCTGTAAAAAAAATTAAATGGATGAAATTTAATCATTTAACATATATAAGAAAATATATATGCTTGACTAAAAATATATGTAACACAATTTTAAGAATACGATTCACACACACAGATTAATAATGTTTTTGTGTATTTGCGATGAAAGAAACTTTATTTAGCCAATTATATTGGTCGCCAAAAGCTGAAGTTATTTTTTTAAATGCAATGTAGTTATTAGTGTTGTTTGTTTATAGTAATTACAATTGATAAAATTTATAATGGATATAATGTAAAACCTACAACGCTCACATAAATGTTTGAGTTCTGTAGCTCATTAGTACAATGACACTTAATGTTTATTATTTGTTAATTAATTTGTTATTTAATTATTAAATATTAAACGTTAATTTATTTATTTTTTACAATTAATATGTATTTATAATCAATAAAATTATGATGGATATAAAAATGTATTTAAATGCGTGTAATAAATGTAAAGGACATAATATAAAACCTAAACCGCTCGCTTAAAAATGTCTAATTTCTGCTCATTATTACAAATATACTTATTGTAATAACCCGTTAGGCTGTGTGCCATTAATTTTATAAAAAAAAATAATAAAAAAATAATGTAAAAATTATTTAAATGCGTGTAATAAATGTAAAGGACATAATATAAAACCTAAACCGCTCGCTTAAAAATGTTTAATTTCTGCTCATTATTACAAATATACTTATTGTAATAACCCGTTAGGCTGTGTGCCATAATAAAACTATTGATTATTGACATTAAAAAAAATATATTAATGCTTATTATTTATTGATGTGTGTTGTAGAGCCCCCGGAGAGACCGGTGTCCGTGAAAGTGGGTGAGGTGTGGAGCCGCGCCGCCACCGTGTCGTGGTCAGCGCCGTTCGACGGCAACTCGCCCATCACGCAATACCTCGTGCACTACTGGAAGGACATCGAAGGTATGCATGCATCACGAAAGTCTCTAGGCAGCTCCAATTAAAAACATTTTTTAGATGAACATCTAGTGGATATTATCTGAAGATTTTTTTTTTCATTTTTGCAATGGAATTCTACATAGTTAGTGCATGCGCTGCTACTCGATAATGACTGAACTAAGATTTTTTCATTTTTGCAATGGAATTCTACATAGTTAGTGCACGCGCTGCTACTCGATAATGACTGAACTAAGATTTTTTTTCATTTTTGCAATGGAATTTTACATAGTTCACGCGCTGCTACTCGATAATGACTGAACTAAGATTTTTCATTTTTGCAATGGAATTCTACATAGTTAATGCATGCGCTGCTACTCGATAATGACTGAACTAAGATTTTTCATTTTTGCAATGGAATTCTACATAGTTAGTGCATGCGCTGCTACTCGATAATGACAAAAAGTGAGCATAGTTCACTTGTACTCTCAACCCTCCATGTCCGTGACCTATTACTATGGTAAGTACAAGGGGCAACGCAGAAGAAAATATGCGTCCGTTTACGAATTTCTCACAAAATTCAGTGATCAAAAAACGGACCTTACACAATATTCTGTGTCCGATAAACGGACCTAAACTTGTATAATGTATCTAAGATACTTTGTAGCTTTATTTCAGAAATCATAATCGTGGATTATCCAATCGGAAAACTCCGGCGAACCTGAAATCAAATAACTCTGGCGATCCTGAATTTACCGGAATTAGTACTTCTTGTCTTCAGAAACGATAGATTATTTGTGCTAAGCAACTTGCTAAGCTCAAGAAAAGTGTTGTAGTACTTGTATCCAAAGAAAAGTGTAGTAAGCATAGCTTGTTGGGCAATTATTATGATTATCATCAATATTAGTGATAAAAATTCTTTATGAATCGTCGCTATTATCTATTAAAATTCTTGACAATCAAATATGTTTTTTTTCTGTACATGCGCTTCTCACCGCAAGAGAAGAGTAGTAAGAATGGCTTGTTGGGCCATTATTATGATTATCATTACAACAATTTTACTATATGCGTATCGTAATTAATATCCATCACAATACCTAACATCCTCTAATGTTTGTATCCACAGGCGCCTCGCATCGTCTCCAGGAGCGTGGGGTCAGCGCGACACAAACCAGCGTATTACTGGGTGATCTCCACCCCGGAACTACGTACTTACTGCGAGTGGTGGCCGAGAACGAAGTTGGAAGGGGCGAGTCTAGCGAGCCCTTCAAGCTCAGGACGGAGGAGGAAGGTGAGCTGATATGCGCTGCGTTATTTGGCGAGCATCGTTTTATATTCTCGATACGAAATGTTCTAATCCATAAATTATCTATCCATAAATTGAAAGAAACACAGTAGAGAAAAATTAAATAGATATAACCGAAACCGACTATTTGTTGGCCCAGTTGCTTAGTGGTAGTGCTTCGCATTGCCACGCCACAGGTCCGGGGATCGAGTCCGGCGAGGTTGTATCATCCTTTTAGTAATTAAGTGGGTTGTAGAGAACCCACAGTCTACCAAAAGGATCCTCAAGGTGGAGATGAGTTACCTCGGCTTATATACTACTATTAACGTTGTAATATGGAATAGTGGTAGGAACGTGGCTGTAAATCAGCGCCACCTAGTTGTTGATGGCATATTGAGGTTGCGTGTGAAAGCAAGTTTACACTTCAGTTAATTCGCTTATTCCTCTGAGGGATAATTCAGTATAATCATAGCTATCATAGTTAAAGTATTAGATTGTCAGATCACGTGACCTCCAATGCTAACGACGGGACGCGCATGGAGACCAGAATAAGGGGGCAAAATGGCCAGTGTTGCTGCCACTTTAAGGAGAAAAATACTACGAAAAAATAGCATCTAATTCTAAAATTACAAAATAAAAATGCTAGAAATTTAAAATCACTAAAAAGATTCCAAAATGCAACTTGTGTTTTTACGATATTTTTTTGTAATTTTAGAATTAGATGGTATTTTTTCGTAGTATTTTTCTCCTTAAAGTGGCAGCAACACTGGCCATTTTGCCCCCTTATTTGGCCTCCATGCGCGTCCCGTCGTTAGCATTGGAGGTCACGTGATCTGCCAATCTAATACTTTAACTATATCTTATGGGTAAAATATTATTAATTTACGATTCTGCAGAAAATGCGACACTGGCAAAAAAATGGCAAATTTTGTATACATCTAATGTACGTTGTTTCTTTCAGCCCCTTCGGCCCCACCCACTGACGTCACAGTCATAGCCACTGGACCTACCAGTGTCTCAGTCACGTGGAAGGTGAGGTTTTATACTTCTTATTTTTACAATTCTTTCTGCTTGTTGTCTGCTTATTTTGTAATGAGGAATTACAGATAGACTGCCAATCATTCATAAATGCTTACAAATTATGTCTTTTGGTTAAAATGTTATGTATAGTACTATTTGAATTACAAGATTTTGAAATTTTTTTCGTAATAATTTTTAATGATAAGGGAATTGTATTAAATAAATTTATTTAATGGTCTATTTAGTGTGTAAAAGTGTTAACTTTACCCACTAAATACCTATTTTCGGCCACATTCTTTTTTTACAATTTTATAGTTTGTTGTTGTAATAGTATAATATTTTAAAGATTTTTTTTAAAGAATTTAAAGAAAAATCGTAAATCTCTTACCTTAAAAACATTTAAAATTTATGTGCCACTTATAATTCTAATTACATAAAAAACCGAATTAAAAACAATTTCACATATTGAGGAGAATCTGCCAAAGGAAATGTATTTATAAGATAATTTGTCTTATGAAATGTCCATACATAACCACTATATTCAATTTACTTTGTTTCAAAGACATTAAAATTTTGTGTACAAGCGTCTCGAAGTCGCAGCTACAACTTCAAACCTACACATTTATTTTAAATAATTAAGTTTACTGAAGGTGTTAGTGATCTTTGAACTTAACTCATTAATGACGATTGGTTAGAAAATTTGACAAGGGAAAATGAACTTTCTACTTAAGTTTATCTAATTTCAAATAATTTAAAACAAATAAAGACTGTTGTCCTAAACAATTTGCATAGAACATACACAAAACAAGTAGGACAAGTAGGAAAAATTAATTTATATTTCAAAGAATAAATATGTAATATGCCTCGTTTTTAAATAGAATGAAAACATTTCATATCAACGTACAAAGAATCTCGTAGTGAAATATATTTGACGTTATTTCAAACTGATCGATGTCGCAAAAATATTTTTTTTTATTGTCTAAAAGAATTAGTTTCTCGAGCGATTGTTGCGAATGGCAATGGTGATTTAATTCTAATAAAAATGGCTTCCTATGCTTTTTAAATGAGCATTAAATTTTGCAGTTTTTTAAATAATTGAAGTACTTTGAATTCAGATTCTTCTCTGAAATTTTGAATGTATTCTAATTTCAATGCGCTGAATTTTTTTTGACGTATCACACTTGTCCGTAGCATTTGTAGTTTGGGCTATGAAAGTGGGTGACAGACAGACGGACTGAACGATTATAATACCTTCCACTTTTTACGTTATAAACGTAGTGTGGAAGCTAAAACGAATCCTAAAATCTAAAAGTTAACGTGTTTATATTCATTTTATACGGAAATGAAGGCGTTTAATGGCGTTCACAAAGTCGTCGTTTTCAATATTATTGTAGTATCTCAATATCAATTTTTCGTTTATATTGCCACTTACAATTTCATCAAACCAAGCAGCGATATTTCCCGAGATCATTTCAATGGTCCGCTTTTCGACTGCACCGAGCGACAGGAAACAAGATGGCCTTGTTGGTGAGGGACAAGTACAGAGAGGAATGGAAGAAAAAAAAAACTCACTCTGCCGCCATCTGCTTCTATGAAACCAGCAGATGCTGAATGAAAGCTGGCGTGCGTCAGCGGGGAAATATTTAGATTTTTTTTTTTTACATCAGACCCTGTTTCGATATTTTGGCTTGTGACGTACAAGTGTAGCGCACGTCCGGATGAAAAAAGGAGGGTTATTTCTTCATTTATATTTCGTATAATTTATATAAAGAAATTTGTTTACAACAATATTTGTTTTTGTTCGAAAACGCTATGAACAGTTAGACGGAGACTATTTGCACTATTTTTATAGCCAGATAGTTAAATAACAAACTAAACTTTAAGGCTAAAGGCAGTACGTCTGGTTATCCCTCCGTTCGTGGAAAAGTAACTTATTTCCCTATGTTAATTAAACAAGAGATATTCGTTTTAAAAAAAATACTTTCTCATTGTAATATTTTGCGGGATGTATTTTATAAGAGCAATGTTAAACAGTATATTCAACTTGTTAATACTTAATATTTTGAAAACTTAAGATTTTAATCCCGGATAAAATTGAATTTTTCCCTCACGCTTCGATAAAGAAGGAAAACATCAAAATATGTACTGATTTTAACAATAAATGCTTGTTTACGTTGATTAGATTTGCTTTGTATTTTTGTGCTGTACGTTCCTTTAAATATATTTTATGTACAGACGAATGTGATTTCGATAACTAAAAAAATTCCATTACATAATTGCACAAAACACAGAAAAACATTTTTTAATTATGAATTATGAAAAAATTATGAATCTGTTACTTACTTAACATCTTAGTGGTTCACAGGATAAAGCAAGGAATAAACGATTACAAATCATAAAGTGTTATATTTGACTATAAATTATTAAAAAAAAAACCTATGTATTTTGAAAAAATTTAGTGTTAGGGTGTTTTTCCGTAGATAGGAATATTTCATTTATATTTATGTGTTAAATATCACGCAAAATAATTTAGCTCCTTAAATGTTTTTATCAATGTTCAATCAACGTTTTAATCAATGTGTTTTTTTTGGGGAGGGGGGGGGGGTAATTTGGTGTGATTTTCTTCCTAAGATAACGCTTCCGAATAGCTTTGTAATGCTTTCCAAAAAAAACGTAACAGAAATATACATGAATAATTCTGAAAATAAAAAAGAATCGTATCTTTATTAAATTCTAAAGTAAATAAGTGATAAGATCATACAGCTGAGATGCTCAGATATGAGAAAATATAAATGTGATTTTTTTTTATCACGATTGTTTTTATCTTGTTTCCGATCTATAAATATAATGAAGTGCCGTGTCAACAAATAGTCCAAACATTACATTTACGCTAGACAGCATGTAGTTTCTTATTCTTTTAAAGAATTTACTTTAAAAAATTATTTTAGATTGGTCGTAAAAACATTTATATTTTGCTCTGTACTTTGCAATCACAATAAATCAACATTTAAAGGATTCGTAATCGTTCGTCTAGTCAGGAACCACGGACGTGACGTAGCGTTATTTTCATTCGATTCCGTAGTCATGGAAACACGGTGCTCCCAGATTATCCTCTCCTCCCCACCCCCTTCCCCCGAAAAGTGGGAGGGGAGGGGCGCAACTTCGATCAAGGCAAGTATCACAAAAGATTCAAAAAGGGGTTTTCTTATTATTCAAAATGGTAGATAATCTAAAATTTGTGTCAAACCTTTCCTACAATTCATAACAGCAATGTTGTATTTTGTATACTAACAAATAAACACCCGTCCTCCGCACGGTGTAAGAAATAAAAATCACAGAAAAACAAAATGGCAAAAAAAAATCCAAATAAAAATGGCATATAATTCAAATTATAAAAAAGAAATTATATTTAAAATCTAGTTTTATGTAAAAGTGAAGCTTTCTATATTAATAAAACATGTTGTCGACTTTGTCTGTTTGTTTGTATAAGACACAAGATCTAAAGAACCACGCAATAGATCGTCACGAAATTTGGCACAAAAATTCATCTCATCTCCGGAACAAACATAGGCTAAGAATTTTTTGAATCAGACCATTCGTTCTATCGTTTTCGAACGTTTTTATGTTCAAATTATGGTAGAAATTTGTACTGCTTATATTGTATTTATATCGACAAGGTGTCCAAAAAAAAGTTACTTAATTTATTATAGAACTCCCTTGAATTGCGTTAAAATAAATGTTTGAGACCCTTTTAACATTTAAGCTGTTTTTCCATTTTTAATTCTTACTGATTATTTTTTACTTAAATATGTATTCTTTTTAATTTGAGCTTCTTATCAAAGCTATTTTTGAAATTAATATTAATCATTACTGTATCCAAGTTGGGTAATTAAATGGAAAACTACTGGGTAATCTTCATATCTTATGTAACTAAAATGAAAGAAAAAAAAATAGTTAAATTGACTGTTAAATAATTTTTCCACCTCTACCCGTGCAACGTCGGGTATAACAGCTAGTAAATAATAAGCATAATTATAATAAATTTTAACAAATAAGTTTAAAAAATGTATCAATTTCGTCCTCGTTCCAGGCCCCACCTCGGGAACACTGGAACGGCCGACTACTTGGCTTCTACGTTGGCCATCGGCGGCAAGGGTCTCTGGAGCCGTTCGCATTCCACACTGTACCTGCCGGCCGATCCCCACACGCTGATTTCCGACTGCAGAGGTTGCAAAAGGCCACGAGGTACTCTGTACTCGTGAAGGCGTTCAACTCGGTCGGATCGGGACCGGAGTCCCACGAACTCACTGTGGAGACATCGGACAAAGGTATTGAATAAGTTCAACCCTTGAAGGGCTCTGTGTCCTCTACTTCCGAAGTCCTTTTATAAATATTCCAATACCATAGATTCATACAGATATACTTTAAAATTGGTCGACTTATACCAAAATGGTGCAGTTCACCGAATGGTTGGTTACCAGACTAGTTAACGCTGTGTGAAATGTCACCATTTTTTTCGTTTTGTTGACCCATTGGAAAAAAAAGTGAAATTCAACATCCAACATGGGAACGTTTCACTTCGCCGGAGATAGGAAAAACCATGGTAAACCAAGCACAAATTTTTAACAGTTACCAAAATTTGGTGAATTCCAGCTGCAACCAAAGCTTGGTACTACGTTGAACCGAAATTTTTTACAGTGTATTATAACCCTTGAGTATCCATTTGGCTTGGGTTCTCTCGCCATAATTAAATCTGGGTATACTTTAACATCTGCAGGGAGCTCAGATCCATTGTTAAATCTGCGCGTCCAAAATGGTAGCGAGAACCGCCTAGAAGGTGCCACAAAAAAAAACAGCGGTTCCCAACCTGGGTGGGCGATTTGTGTTATCAAAAGGGGGCAAAAATACTTGAGGGGCGATCAGGGGCGATGAGATCAAAGGGGAAAATTAAAATAATGTTTTACCTTTGTAGCAGTAAAACATTTCCAAACCATAAACACAAACCGCAATTTTTACTTTAAACTTCTTAAATTTTCTAGAAACCAGTAAAATATCTTTAGTTAATATTTCACTTTTGTTCTTTAAAATTATGTTTAAAAAAATATGTTTTATGTTTTCTTCCTATTTTATTTAAACAATACCGGATAAAGCCTTCTTTAGGTTTTGTGTTTATAAAAGGGTGTATAGGTTCTAAACTGTTTTTATAGTTTACACCTTTAATCAATTTGATTTAGACATAACATGAAATTTAAAAAGGGGCTATGGATGTTGTCACTAAATACTAGCGATGGTCCAAAAGTGGAGAACACTGGCCTAGAAGGTGCCACAAAAAGAAATGGCAGTTCTGAGGAATATGGCTTGTCTGCAAAAGGCCTGACCGCAAAAAAGCAGCTCAATTGGAGAAGAAAGAAAAAGATGTATTACAATCTATTTGTATTAGAATATAAATTGTATTCTCTCCACGATCTCTATTGTGCAGGGCCGGATTTAAAGATTTGCCGCTCGTAAGCTACGATCGATTGGCCGCCAGATATAGTTTTCTCCACTATTTTTTTTCTTTCTACATATTAGAATCATCGAATCGAAAGCGAAATAATAGGCAATTTTTTAAACTGTTCTACTATTTTTCTTTGAGCTTCCAAATCCGAGGGAGAGGGTGCACTTGCCCTCGCTGCCACCATGTTTACTACTAAATATTAGTTCTATATATACGTTTACGATTTACGCGCATTAATGTAAATTATTTGTTTTCTTTCTTAAAAATATTCGTATGTCTTTAATGATTTTTATGCCGAATGCCGCTTTAATTGGACGTAAAATTTGCCGCCCCAAAAAAAATTTGCCGCTCTAGGCTACAGCCTACTTAGCCTATTTAGAAATCCGGTCTTGCTATTGCATCAGAATCTTAATGTTGCATCTTTTAGGAACTAAAGGAACGTTGCCCCATCCATATTTATACAAAACTTGACATGCGTCTTGCAGCACCGCCGTCTTTTAACACCATGACACCAAGACATGCGTCTTGTAGCCTCCTTAAACAGTTATATATACCTAACAGTTTTCCGGTATAATTTCTTTTATCGATACATGTTATTTAACTAATCTTATGCTAAAATAACAACTTATTCTTTTAATAACTAATCGTTTGCCTGAAATACTCTAACAACGAGGGTTTTAACTCGTCTGAGTATTCCACTCCTCCGTGCGAAAATGCACTCCCATAGTGAATTCCTTTTTCGAGTGGGTAAAAAAAAAGAAACAACTGGCCTACATCTAAACGAGCGGTTTTAACTCAGTCTGAGTTAATTTCCACTCCTTTCCGTGCCGAAAATGCACTTCTCCTATAGGAGTGAATTTCACTTTTTTTCGGAGTGGGTAAAAGAAATAAAAGAAAACAATCTGCGTCCTACACTCTTAAAACGAGCGGTTTTAACTCAGTCTGAGTTAATTTCCACTCCTTTCCGGTGCCGAAAATACACTTCTCCTATAGGAGTGAATTTCACTCTTTTGTTTTAAGAGTGTACATAAAAAATTATTCCATTATCAAAAGAAAACTTCCGGATAGACTAAATCTTAAATACTTTTGTCAATATTCTTTTTACTTCAATCTCTTCTAAATACCTTTTTCTCCAAATTTTGTTTTTAAAGCAAGTATTATTTTTTCCACCTGCAGACAGTCTGAAGCCGCCCCACCTGTACGTGAGCGAGACGAGCGACGCGGCGGCCCTGCTCGAGTGGGAGCACCCAAGAGACCTGCCCGAAGACGTATTCACGCGTGAGTATTACTAAAAGAAATTTTAGAAAATGTTTATTAACGCATCACTACACCGTGTGTCACAAGTAGCACAAACCTATATTTTGACCTACAAAGCAGACTTTCTTTTCATGCAATATTTTATACTTTTTAAAAAATTCCGATTTGTAATACAAGAAATGATATTTTGACCTACAAAGCGGATTTTCTTTTCATGCAATATTTTATACTTTTTAAAAAATTCCGATTTGTAATACAAGAAATGAATTATTTAAAAAAAATTATATCGATGAAACTAACCCAAAAAATAGGTTAATTTTTTTTTAAAAACCTTAATCAGTTTGGAACTAACTTAAATCGAAGGATTAAAACGCCAATCGCTGGAGTGATCACTAGTAACTCGCCAATAACATTACATTTTCCTTAAATATGCACTATTTAAAACGCCAATGCCATGGATAAAAGAAATAATGCCCTTTACCAACCGTTATCTTAAATTTTCCATCGTTAAAAGGAATTAAACCAATTTTTACTGTTTTTGTGATTTTCTGAGATTTGTTTGAGGGATTAACTTTTTGACTATGAAATAATCTTTTAATAATTTTCCTTAATCAGATTTTATTTACATTTTTTTATTTCAAAAAACTAAAATAAGTAAAACGGAGACTATTCCCTATTTTTATAGCAAGATAGTTAAATAACCAACTAAACTGTAAGGCGAAATGCAGTACGTCTGGTCACCCAACGCGTGAGTATTACTAAAAGGAATTTTTAAAAATATATCAATCCTTCACTGCACCGTTGCCATATCTGGCACAGACCTATATTTAAACCTATAAAGAATATGTTAACTTTTTATGCAATATTTCACACTATGTATTTTGTAATCGGTGCTACAAGCAACAAATTAAATAAAAAAAATTCTGATAATGAAACCTACTCGGAAAATAGGCTAATTTATTTTACCCTTCTTTTTATTTGTTAATTAACTGGGTTTGTTAGTTCTAGTTAGCCTATTTTGCATGTACTGAGTGATATTTTTTAAATTGTTATTTGTCCTTTAATTATATGTTTGATTGCTCATGATAATGATAACTATTAGTTTTTAGCCTACTTTTCTTTTTTTTAATTCGAAAGAATTAAAAACAAGAAGTTCATATAAAGAACTAAAATAGCCTACTTTCCTGTTACTTAAATACTTACTAAAGTTCTAATGGGGAAAAAACTAGGTTCCTAACAGTAAATATCATCAACAACCGTTTCTACACTAGATTTATACATATTAGAAAAAAAATCGAAACACAGCATCCAGCTATAATTTAAACTTCTAAAAGCCAAAATCAACTATTTTCCTTAATATTCTTTCGCAAATTAAGTTAATGTTATTTATCGTCTGCTCGATTTATTTGTAGTTCGAAGAATAATTAAATAAATATTTATTAATAACAAAAGTAATGAAACTACTCCAAACTGCATTAAAAAAATAAGAAATGTAAATTAAAACTGTGCATAATTGTATGCAGAAATATGCCTTGCCGCTTTCTTGGTAAACAATTAATGAACAATCAAAGAAATGTAATTGTGCTACATTTTATGACGTCATTCCAAACTGAGTCATGAAAATATTATTTTGCTTCAAATATATTTAAATAAAGTTTCGCATGTCGTTGTTGATTTGGCAACAGTGATTTAAATGACTCAAAATTGAATTTCAATGCTAATTCAATGGGAAATTCGCCGGCAGGTAGTAGATTTATGTCCGTCCGGACGTACAGACAGACGGACAAAAAGTATGAAAGTTGGGTATCTGAGGTCATAGCTTTTTAACAAAAAAGAATTTTTAAGATCCGATGGATAGAACCGATTTTGGAAGGGGGGTACGGACGGACAGACAGACGGACATCGACCGCATGTCAATACCTACTTTTTCATTTTTTTAATTCTTTCGAATTAAAAAAAGAAAAGTAGTCTAAAAATGAAAAAGTAGGTATTGACATGCGGTCGATGTCCGTCTGTCTGTCCGTCCGTACCCCCTTCCAAAATCGGTTCTATCATTCGGATCTTAAAAATTCTTTTTTTGTTAGAAAGCTATGCTTAAGTTAAAGCTAAAGTTTGAAAGCCCAACTTTCAAACTTTTTGTCCGCCTGTCTGTACGTCCGGACGGACATAAATCTACTATCTGTCGGCGAATTTCTCATTGAATTAGCAATGAAATTCAATTTTGAGTCATCTATGGTCACATTAGGTTAAAACAATTTTTACTAAATTTGACTTTCTAATTATGTTCCTAATCAAATGTCCACTCCTTCCAGACTACATGGTGTACTACCGGCCAGGAGCCGAGGGGAGCTGGCACAGCGTCCACGTGCCCAGCAAAGACCGCCGCTTCCGGCTCACGTCCCTGGAGAGCGGTACCAAGTACCAGGTCTACCTGACAGCGTACTCGGAGTCCGGGGTCTCGGATCCCTCTGACACGCTCACCCTGCTCACGGAAGGTCAGTTATTTGATAAAAGTAAACGGAATTCAGGTTTCCAAAATGACCCGAACGAGACCCCAGTAGCATACAAAAGCATATAGATATAGGAAGAGTAGCAGATATGTGCCATCGATTACGCAATCCCCGTACAACGCAATACAAATCCCGCGATTGTGTGATGAAGCCGCTTTTTGCAGTTTTCGCAATGCATCACGGGATACTGGTTGGCAAAAAACTGCTTCCCTTCCAGTAAAAAAGTTTTTCCAAAATTTTAATGTGACCAGACGTCCCGGGGTCACATTAATATTGATTTAGCGGGACAGTCACGCCTTTTATCTCACTGTTTCGCGCACAGTATATGTCCCGCCGAAACGTCCCGCTTTTCTGTTACAGTTCAAAAAACGGGGAGAAATAACTTTTTATCTGTATACTATTTTTTTAAACAATAAATTACTTATTAGTTCTCTATTTTTGATTACTAAAAGGATAATACTAACTATTTATTAGTTACTATTTCTTAGTTATTTATTATAAGTTATGCCTTTTATTGAAATTCGGGTGAGGAGGTAGTATTGTATTAAAAAAATGATGGTAGGAGTAATAAATGTCCGAAGTTTTGGATTTTGAAAATCTGTTCACATTTAAACTATGTATTATTTTCCAGGCAAGGCGCTCTCTCCTTCTGGCGGCCTCGGGTTGGGACAAGGGGTGGACACGCCGTACTTCTTGAAGTTGCACTTTATCGTGCCCGTGGCCGCGTCGATCGTCATCATTGTCATTGTGGTCGTGGTCGCGTGGGTGTGGGTCAAGAAAGCCCAGTTCCGGGACGAGAGGGAGGCAGGTCAGTACTCGACAAGTCTTTACTACATTATTGATATTCAATTATTTCATTCATTAATATAAATTCCCTCTTTAATATCTCTTTAATATTACATTGTCCATCCGTTAACATATTTACACACTGAATATAAGATCACAATTCCCACGAAACACTGAAAAAACAAATACCTTTTTGTAACGTTTTTTTTACCTTTGTCATTGATTCTCGCTACTCGACAAGTCTTAACCTCTATCTTGTTATTCAATGGCGTTGCTTCAGATGATGCAACTCGTGTTTTAATTTTTGCCCTTCCTGTGATTTCTTTGGTTGTTTGGGTTTCACTCTCAAATTGAGAGTTCTTTCTGTATCTATTTTTTTTTTATTTTAGAGTTCTTTGGGGCAACTTGTTTCTATTTCTACTATTCATCGGATTTAATTCGATTAAATATCAAGTATGCAAAAGCACTACTTAAACGTCAATGTTGTTAGATAACTTCGGATTAGACGATATATTGTCTTATGCGGAGGAATTAAGTGAAATTGTGCGACAGCTCGTATAGGATTCTTGATATGGTAAGGGTTGGAACAAGGGGTGGACACGCCCCGCCGTACTTCCTGAAGTTACACTTCATCGTGTGAGCCGCGGTAGCTCAGTCGTGTGAAGCGTCGCGCTCGCATCGGAAGGGTTGTGGGTTCTGTCCTCGGCGATGCTCGCAATTCTGATGGTTGCAGGGTCGGCGCTTGATTCGACTAAAGACCGCCGTGTTGCTAATGGTGGCTGGGGCACGTTAAATATGTCGTGGTCACAAAGTCCTCCATGTTCCCACACCAAATTAATACCTCTGGGGGTACCAGACCAGGGGGTTATCGACCTTTGATCTGGATCAAAATTCCGATATGTGAGTGAGAATGGATGTGTGAAAGGGACCTTCCTGTAAAACGGATGTGTCATGCTGCGAGCAAAAAGTCGGACTTCCTCCCTTGTGGCGCTCAATAAAAACGGAAGCCGCCCCACTTCGCCTTAAAATCGGGTAGTTCTCTACTCCGGGCTCGGTTACCGAGTGGCATTAGAAACAACAACACTTCATCGTGTTCGTGGCCGCGTCGATTGTCATTATCGCCATTATGGTCGTGGTCGCGTGCGTGAGTGTGGGTCCAGAAGGCCCAGTTCAGGGACGAGAGGGAGGCAGGTCAGTACTCGACATTACAAGTTTATATGTTTGTGCCCCTCAGAGGATCAAAAAACTACATAAAGTCTCTCATTGCGCTGACACCTCTAAAAAACTGAACCCAATTATAATTTTCAAAATAAATACAGGAAAAAGCATATTTGTAAGCCAATAATGTTACATTTACTTTAAATAAAATGTTGCTTAGTTATTTTCTTTAGGATTTACATGATCCAGCTTTGTATACATATATCACCTAAGTACTGTGTCTGCTGGTTTGTGGATCCCTAATTTGTAAACCACATTTTTAACATCACACACTTCATAATATTGACTATGGTAATTCAATCACATAATAGCGGTATACCAGATATATTTTTCAGTTAGGGGTAAATTTGTGCAGAACCAACAGTCTGCAGACACACAGTAAAAGAAAAGGAGCTTTAAAAATATGTAGAGACAAATTACTAAAGGAATTCTATAAAATTGAGCTCCTGTATTTATCAATTTTAGAAATACCTTGACATTAACAGTACCTAAGTATATTTTAAGTTTAATGAAACTGGTTTTCAGAAATTTCTATTCATATTTATACAATAACAAAAAAGAATCCACCAATAAATACTGAAAACCATTTTCTTTAAAAACAATTCAGAATATACCAACAAAAAATATATAAAAAGAAAAAAGGGAAAAAACAATGTTTAAAACAACTTATACTTAGTCATTTAATTTTTAAAAATAAAAGTTCAATAAAGGCCCTAATAAAATCCCTTCAAACTATATTTATCAAAAATAAAGACAAGAAAACTTTATATTTAAAGGCAAATTAATTTTATGTAAAAAAAAACCAACACTTAAAAATATTTTCTTATTAGTTTCCTACTTACGATTGAGTTTTTTCCCTTTTCGATAGAACAAACGTTCTACTTACATGGCCGATCCACGATGATTTTCTCGAATCTTCAAAAACTTACCGTGGATCCGCGATGAAAATTTAATCGCCAAAATCCAATAAAGATATCCACAACGTTGAAGAAGAGATTGTAAACGTCATACTGTAAGAAAGATTTGAGCTTTATAAACCTTTAATACACCAGTCAAAAATTATAGACACAAATATTGACTATAATACAAATATTGATAATGAAACTATGTATTGTTGTTCATCTCAATAAAAGTGATTGGATTTGAAATTCATTAATCGGATTTCATATTTAAATTGGACTTGATCATTTAACACATGAAAATGTTTTATTTTTATCGAATTCTATTTGCATAATTATGTAGCGATTATATAAGTTAGAAAATGAGTAAAAAATAGTGAACAGTTGAAAGTTTTCGTTGAAAAAAAAGTTAGCTAACAAAGCATAAGTTTAAATGTTTTATAAGAAATAGTTTTTAATACAGAAAAGTTCTTAAGTTAATTACCATTTTTTTTAGTCATCAACGATTAATATCTTGTTTAAAAAACAGATTTTTGAAGTTAGGATTATTTTAAATTATCTACCTGGGATTCATTAAAAAATATTTGATAAAATGACAATTTTAAAAGAATCAGTAACCGAGTGAATTCTATTACCTTAGTTCCAATTATGAACACGCAGTTCATCACGCATACTTTTGTTGAATAAAATAGTTAAATAGGCACTAAATCTTTACAATAAATTGTGCATATCATAACAACTAACAATTACACCCAATTGTATTAGAAATAAAACAAAATATTGAAAATAAAAAAACTTGCATATTTGTAGAAAAATCGGACACGTCCTCACTCAAACCCCAAAATTTTCAAACTGGCGCCCTTTTTCCCCTTGGCGATAGTTTGATGCAGCATTGCCAAATGGCGAGATCAAGAAAAAGCTACCATCCAATCCGAATCCCGTATCTCATCTGACGGATTTTCATTGGAAGAGGTTCCCTAGTTTACCATATTAAATTCATTTAAGTGTTTCCATTTAGCTTTTTTATCGATTTTTTCAGTTGTTGAAAAGGATTTCTGAAGATGCATTTTTAATTGAATTCTGTCGTCGTTATGCTACAGTGTGGCCCAGCGGGTAGTGTTTGAAACAAATGAAAAAATAAAAACAAATAAGGGACATGAGAAGAATTTAATGACGTATATTGAATGGACATATTGGGCAATTTATGATAAAGAGGTTCGAAGTGCTCGCCACGCCATCTTTAACAAGGACAGCAGTTAGGCGGTTCTCGAATACAACCATACTCCTTACAAATATCTTCCTCCATACTCCTTTTGTTTGGTGGCCAATTCTTTTTGTGGGAAGGCTTTTTTTAGCTCTTGTGAGAAGTTTCACAAAAAGAATTGGCCAAACAAAAGGAGTATGGAGGAAGGTATGGGTAAGGAGTATGGTTGGATTCGAGAACTGCACAACTGCTGTCCTTGTTGAATATGGCGGGCACTTCGAACCTCTTTATCATTAATTGCCCAATATGTCCATTCAATAAACGTCATTAAATTCTTATGCATGTCTCTTATTTGTTTTTATTTTTTCATTTGTTTCAAACACTACCCGCTGGGCCACCCGGTATGTCCCGACTACGCCACAATGCCAGAAAACTTGGCGACTTGGCAGAGTCAGAGTCGACAAGCCTTTACCTTAACCTTGATATTCAATGGGGTTGTTTCAGATGATGAGATGATGTAACTTTCCATCTTTTTAAGTGTTGCACTTCCAGTGATTTCATTGGGTTTTTTTTCACTTTCAGAAAAAGAAAAACGCTCATTTTGATGAGCGTTTTTTTCGTCTGATCTTTTTCTATTTCAGATTTCTTTATATGCAACTTGTTTCTATTTCTGCTATTTATTAATCTTTATCGGATTTAATTCGATTAAATTTCAAGTTTGCAAAGCGTTACGGAAACATCAATGTTGTTAGAAAACTTCGGATTAGATGATATGTTGTCTAATGCGGAGAAATAAAGCGAAATTGAGCGACAGCTCGTAGGACTTGATATAGTAAGGGATGCCTGATAGGATGTCTACACGCCCTACTTCCTGAAGTTGCACTTCATCGTGCCCGTGGCCGCGTCAATCGTCATCATTGTCATTGTGGTCGCGGGTCAAGAAGGCCCAGTTTAGAGACGAGCGGCAGGCAGGTCGGTAATACGCGACAAGCTTGTTATTCAATATTACTTCATTCATTTATATATTTTTTCGAGAATTTTTCTTAGAGGGCAAAGAAAATATTGTGAGGACCACCCCAAAATGGCAATTTCTGTACGATTTTTATAAGCAACTGGTGGAATGCCCACAAAAAAAACGACAGTAGATGGCGCTGAAGATTCTTACCAGTACAGCAGTATAAAATACTAAATACAGAAGTATAAAAGCCAAATTAACTTATCTCCACCGTGAGGATCCTTTTGGTACACTATGGGTTGCTAGCAGGGCCTGATCTAGGTATAAAAACAAACTTATAGAGAATAGGGCAGATAAAAAAAAATTTTGAGGCCCCATAAGGAAACTTTGTGTGATAGGTCGTTATAATGGTCAATTGTCTGAATCTAAATCAAAAGGTAGAGCTTAAAAAATTGAAAATAATCATCATTCGGTGGAATAATGAATTGTTGCATCTTTAAATATTGCGTCATTTTTAGATAATTTTACCACTAGCAAGACAGCAGGAAGAAAAATAACGTTCCACACCTTCTAGAGTTCTAGAAGTACCATAAAGACATTGGACGTTTTTTTCCTTCAGCTATATCACTACAATAAACTATTTGAACCCTATACTAAGTAATGGCACAATTTTCAAGATATTTTGACTAATAATATTAACGCTTTTGTCCTCTTCTTTTTGCAGCGCGCGTGTCCCTGTACGCTGAGGCATACTACTCTACGCTGCCGCACCACGCCAAAGGGGGGACCGCGGCCTTCTTCCCCCCCGCCGCCCCATCTGACGACGCGTACGATGTACCTTGGGACATGCCGCCCCCAGTCAACAGGGGGCCACCTAAACAATGAACGAGGTGAGGAGGACTAACAAAATCCCCAGAATTTATCTAGATATAGTAAAGTGACTATGTGCTGCAATGATGTGAATTTAAAGGAAAAAAAGTGCTTCTTTTGCTTTAGATAAATGTCTTCAATAGTCTTATTTATATTTTCAGTCAGATGAACAGGTATTTTCTACAAGTATTAATTTTTCGAAATACATTTTTGGATAAAGATTTAACAGGTTCCGCAGTGGATGTAGCATACTGCCCTGTGGCAGGTAAAGGGCAGTAACTACAACAATGAACTGGACCATTTTTACTTCTGAAATAATAAGTCTTGCAACATATACTTTCGTATAGGTTAGAGTAATAGAGTGTTTACAAGAATGTTCCAAGTCATTAGTCTAGTTTACTCACGACAGAATATATGTTGCATACCAAACGCCGTGTATATCATTGAAATATATGAACGGTTATCCATGTTCTTTTATCTTAATGTTAATTTTAAAAATAAAGGAACATTCTCGTATGACTTACGAAACAACTTTCACAACCGTTGTGTATCGTCCTTATAGTTAGGTAATTTTTTTATGTACCTTGACTTTGTTTAGTTATTACAAAACTTCTGTGCGATACAAGTTAATCTAATAATTGTTTCTTTTTTTTTCAGATAATAAAGGCATTTCCTTCTTTAGTAGAGTCACTAGTTATTGGCTCTACTAACGTAGACAGAGTTGTGACAACCTTGGCGATATGGCGACCCGCGTCCCACAAAGTTCATTGGTTTGGTGAACAGACGGCGGATCGCCATTGACCTCACTACACCGTCAGCACCAACTAAACTGCCTCGATCTGTGAAAGGAAGCATTCGCCAAAACTATAGGTGTTGCCACGACTTCTGTACGAGTCGATGTTGAGGGACTCTATTCCTTAGACCTGTGTTCCATGTTAGTGCCGTGTTTTGTGTGTTGCCATCGTGTCTGTGCGTATTTTCTAGCATATCAGCGAATTTTTCTACGCGTATTTATGAACTTTTCCAATACAATTGTAAATATTTGTACATTTTATTATTGTCTACTTACTACATTTGTAGGGCGTCGCTATAGTCTTGTGAAATAAACATTCATTTCAATCCAATCGGTGCTGTATTCTTTTTATTTTTACAATATCTGCATCCTCAAAAACTTAATATCAAGTTTCTTACTTTCATTGGTAGACAGGTATATCCATTGGAAAACTGGAGTGAAGTGTCAGCGAGCCGAAAACCCACTCACACCCTTTTGAGCGAACAGGGCAGAAAATTACTATTTTCCCTACACTATAGTATGCAATGCTTGTATGAGATATGAGACCACTCTATTATATTGACTTGGGCTCCTAAATGTATTTTAATATTTTTAGTTCGAAAGAAATTAACTAACTTTAAATTCTAACTTTTTTTAAGAGATAACCATGTGGATCACTAAGAACCAGTGAAGACGAACCCAATAGCGAAAGAGGCAAGTTTCTGGGTTTTCTGCCCGGTTCGTTTCTGTTGCAGTGCCGTGTTTTCCTCCGCGTTTCGTTATTGAACCGGCTCGTTTGCTGCCCTGTTCAGTGAATCACACACCTCACTCCACTTTTCTTCTAGCTGCTCAATGGGTATATCCCACTTGTGCTATGTATGAATGGATTTTTGAATGTCCGATGACGGCAGATACAAAATACGGAGTGTCTACGTGCACGGGCACCATACACGCATTGCGCGTACGGGTAGTAACTGCGCAGGACCGAGGCTTATTAACAGTTTTAGTTCGATTCATCCTTGACCACCGTAGCTTAGTGGTAGCATAAGAGGTTCGTATTTAATAGATCTCGGGTTCAAAACACGAACTGAATTATATATTTTTTCCCCCTGAAAGATCACCGTTTCAAATTGTTCTGGAAAAGTTTACTAGCATTTTTTACGTTTTCATGAAGTATTTAAATTTCTAATTTTTTGAACTTTCATTGCAAATGGCTAGAATTGATGTTTTTTTTAGAGGAGACAAAATTCTCGGGACCCCGCCCCCAAACGAGTGTTTAGGCTTTCAATGCGCCCTACAGTACTGCCCATGTTGGATACTGATGTTTTTATAGAGAAAACAAAATTGCACGGGGCCCAAAAAAAGAGTTGTCTCAACTTTCAGGTATATCATGTCCGTGCACGCAATGCATGCACGGTTCCAATAAGCCCCGACTTGAGCATGCGCGTTAATACCCGTACACGTAATGCGTGAACGGTGCCCGTGCGCGTAGCCTCTGCCTACAAAATAAAGGTTTTGTGAAATTTCCCGAAAAACTGCAAGCATAAATTTCAGAAAACATATTGGAATGGCTTTCTCAAAAGCTCATAATCTTCCCTACTAATTTTGATAGTGCTAGTTTCCCTTTTATTTCAACCAAGGGCCATTAATCACGTGATGCGATTTTGACGAGATTTCGCGATATTTGGCTCGACCCCACCTCGTAATCTCGTGAAAAATTTCAAAATTCGTATTTTTTTTATTTGATTTCTTTTTTTTAGTGAATTTTAAATAGTTTTTTTTTAAAGCTCCAACATTTTAAAATATGGTTCGGAAAGCCACGATAAATAGTATCATGCAAGATATTGCCAATTTTTAGTCGAGAAACATATTTTACTAGAATTCAAACTTTTCTCGCTATTTCACGTTGATTTTATTTTGCGAGGAAAATTACGTGATACTGACAAGACCCCTTCCCCCCCTCCAAAAAAACTGGAAACGCAATTTATGCACGCCCCCCAATTATGATGACTGGAATAAGCTCATGGTCGACATAGCATAATCCATCAAGCTCACAGATCAAAACTTTTCTTCTGCGATTTTTTACTTTTTAATTTTTTCCCTCAGAATAGTTTTTTGCAATTAAAATTAGCGAGTTCCTAGTTAGTCATAAGGTTTTTGAGAAAGTCGAGCAAGAGCAAAGAAAATTTTTGGTTTTAAGGTTATAGCTGAAAAACCAAAAGAGCAACAGACTTCTGCAATACTTTAAGACCTTCATAATTGAAAGTCGTGTGGTGTTCCACAACCCTAGTTTTATATACCAAAAATTTATTTATTATACATGTATAGAAAGCTCGTTTCAAAATACCAACAGCTACAAAAAATAACTTCAAGAAAAATGATACATTGACTAAACCCTGCATGCATTGATAAAAAACAATGATCACATTTAGCAAAACAAACTTTTATTGGGTTGTACAATTTAACTATTGTTTACAGTGTTAAAAAAAAAATATTGGAAAGAGTATAGAAAATCTAAATGGCACAAATATAAATTCAGTAAAATCCATGAAGTACTATTCTAGTAACATTAAAATATTAAATAAGTCATACCGAATTATAAGGAGAAACTTACTAATTGCTAATTTTTCCTTATAATATTTTATTAAGGGTTCCTGAAACTGTGCGTTTCTGATGTGCACGAAATAGAAAACAAACTAATTTTAGAATAAGGGATAAACGAACTAATGTAAAATTCAATTTTTGTTTAACATAATTTTATCTTAGGGAACATTATACGTACTTTAGAAAAAAAATATATACATCAATAAGAGTACTAAATTTAAATTATGTCAGTAACTTAATTAAAAAAAATATCAAAATTGAAATATTTATGCCATAAAATTTGTCAGAAATCAAAATTTCTTTTAATCACACATAAGTTTTGATTGTTATGTATATTTAAAATAGAATTATATAACATTATAAAATTTACTTTAATTGCAGTAACTAGTAGATAAGCAAGTAGTATGCTTTGTATCACTTTAAAATTTTGCATAAATTACTTTCCTATTGAAAACTTGATCTTTCAATAGTTTGTTAATAATTTGCTACATCACATATAATAGTTATTTATGCAACAAGTGTGAAAAGTTTACTTTTCACACGTGTTTCATACACTATTTATCATAATTACGTGAAAAAAATCAAATATCATTGGTTCAAAAATAATTCACGTGCTAATTTTTTTACGTAAAGAAGATCGACATCGACAAATCTCTGGAACTACAAAATGCAAACTTATTTTTTAGTTTAAAGTCAAACATTTGAACATGGATACTGATTCAAAAATAAAAAAATAATAACATTCACGCGCATAATATTTATAAATAAAGCAGATCAATACATTTCTGGATTTTCTGAATATTATGAAATAGAAATTTTACTTGAAATGTTGGCATCTTATGAAAGAGTGAAAAAATACTTTTTTTCACTGCTTTTGGGTGAAAAAAAGTTATTTTTTATCACTGTTTCTAAAAAGTATAACTTTTCGCACGCGTCTGATATTAAAATTATAGTGTAAAAATCGGATTTTTTTTCACGCAATTATAAAAAAATATATTCTTTATGCATGGTAATTTTTAAGTACTTTAAATGTATGTGGGTAAGTACTCTAAGTCAATTTTGATTATTAAAAACTAATATCATTAAATACAGAATCACATTTTTTTAACATGTATAAACTTGAAAGACTGGATAACTTTGATATGTAAGTACATGCTATAAAAATTATCAACAAAAATGATCAAAAAAAAAATTATGTGCAAGTACAATATTAAGAGAGCAGTGTTTGTCTGACATCCCTTAGGGAGTGGTGCCTTAGCCCGGATAATACCAGGGCCGGATTTAAAGATTTGCCGCCTGTAGGCTACGATTTGCCGCCCCAGTCACAATATTTTACCACTTCGGGGAAAGGTAGCTGGTTAGCTGCAAAATAAGGTGGTATGTGCTGTTTAAAATAGATACACATATTAGAATCATCTATGTACCGTTACACACTAAATCGAAAGCGAAACAGGCGAATTTTTTAAAAACTGTTCTACTATTTTTTTCAACTTCGAAATCCGTGAGGAGGGGTGCACTTACCCTTGCAGCGACCATGTTTGCAACGAAAAATATTAGTACTATATATACGTTTACGGATTGCGCATTAATGTAAATTATTTTTTTCTTTCTTAAAAATATTCGTAGATTTATAATAATTTTTTAGGCCGAATGCCGCTTTAATGGGTCGTAAAATTTGCCGCCCCAAAAAATTCGCCGCTCTAGGCTACAGCCTACTTAACCTATTTAGAAATCCGGCCCTGGATAATGCACTTTACAGAGTTACAGACAGACCATTTTAAAACATAGCTGTCTAACTTACAGCACAAAATTTTAACAATACAACACAATTTGCTAGGAACATGAAAGACATATTTGAGTATTTTATGTGCTGTTACGAAAGCATTATTAAAAGCCAAACCTTTTTTTCATTTATACCTGTTATGTCATGCAAAAAGGTTTAATGAAATTTAACAATATTTACTTTGATAAAAATACCTACATAAAAATTTTATTAGAACATAAAAAAAAACATATAATTAAATTCTTTGTTTAATAGTCAAAGCAATATTAAAACCATTATATAAAAAGCATTTTATATTATATCTTATATAGTGATATGTTATTTAAAACGATTGATTAAAATACAAAAATATTTTTACTTTTTACGTCAATTACTTTAAATGACCAAGTGGCATTCAACTAAACACAAATTAAAAAGCTTTTTACAGGGTCAACACAGAAAAATTTTACATTAAAAAATTACATTTAAAAAATCTACTTTGACAAAACATTTATACCACCACAAAACAGACCAAATGAAATAGGATCCAATGCACCATTTTAATTAAATGAAACAATAATTTTTTTAAAAAAATTCATTAATAAATTAAAAAAAGATCTAAGGGTTCAACTTTCAGAATAATTTAGAAGTAAAACAAAATTTTAAGGAGAAACTAGGAAAAAAAAGTTTAGTTTTCCCACTTAAAATTTTTAAGAATTAGATACAAGCCTTATTTGAGGAAGTTTCGCCATAATTCACAACCTTCTAGATTGTAAAAATTTGATTAAAATCTTCATAACATTAAATAAAACAAAAGTTGCCAAACTAGAAAATGATTAAAAATTAATGTTTATGTTGAAAATTTGATTAAAATATTTCTAAAATGAAATTAAACAACACAAAAATAGTTGAACTAGAAAATGTAGGGCCATTTAAAAAAATAGGGCTGTTTAGGGGTTTGCAGGGTAATTTTAAAGGATTTTTAGGGACTCCTAAGACAATTTTTAAATGTAAGGCATATTAGAAGGTAGGGATGACTCAACTAATAAGGCCAGAGAAGCTCTATGTGATGTAATGGTATCCGCCTAGTTCGAGTTTTCGGCTGTTCCGAAAGAAATATACGAAATCCGTTCGGAACCAAAAAGTATATTCGGCTGAGAGTACGAATAGGTTTAATATACTTTCTTCGGAACAGACAATCAAAATCAAACGGAAAGCATGACGTTACGATAAACTTCTGTGGCCTTAAAGTTGAGAAGGCCATGATTAAATGAGAACCCCTTGTCCTGTCCATTAAAAATGAGCAAACGCCTGATACTCCTGGTAGTTGCTTGGCTTACGGAACCTCCTATACAACAGAAAGCCAACCAGCGAGATGATGACCACCCCCAAAGCCACCGAACCATAGATCAACGCAGAGTTAACAACTACATCGCGCCCAAGCCTCTGCCGAATATGGTGCACGCTATCCACGTTCCTCATGCACTCGTTGTACTCTGACAAGCTGGTGCAAGCCATGCCACAGAGCTGTGCAACCTTGCACGTCGCATCGCAGGCTGTGGACCGTTCTCCCGCCGATAGAAACACGTAGAAGGATTCGAATAGTTTCGGGTCTTGTTTCAGTTTTTCGTAGATGGCCACCAGGGATGGGGTGGAGAGGTCCTTGACCTCGTAGAATTCGGTGAAGGTGTAGAGTTTCTCGTAGAGCTGGGACGCGGTTTCCTGGAAATACATAAAAGAAAACTTTTAGGTTTTGCGAAAACACGGCTTGAATATTGTCGAGGCCTACAAAGCCCATGATTGAACAGGGCCCCCCAAGTTGATTGTAAACCAATAAATTCTGTTTCATAAACTCTTCGGTCCAGAGGTACACATACATGGACCTTTGTAGAATTCGCTTCACAACTTTTTTTTACAATTTTTCTTAATTCTAACTTTTCTATTATAAACTAGAATGTTAACATTGTTATAAACAAGCTTCCCAAGAATACTGATATCAAAGCAGCTGATTTATTAATTGTATTTAAAAAATGACAAGCAAGAAGGTCCAGCAGATTTCGAAAGTCTTTAAAAAAAAATTCAATGGTATACTTATGAAACATTTTGCACGAAAACAATTGTCAGAATTTACTATTAATTGCAAGAAACTGATAGATCTAGTTTGTTTATTCATAGTTCAGCAAAAATATGTATTTTTACCATTCCAAACCTCAAATTTCACTAAATTGATGCGCCTCTCATCAAACGTTAAAGGCTAATTCTCTCAAAATTCATTGTAAAACAAACTTTTAAGTATATAATTGTTAGAAAAATATGTTTACATTAAGAATATATGCGCAGGATTTCTTTCGAGAGTGAAGAGGTGATAGGATAGAAAAACAGGTTATAAAAACTTTTTTTTACACAAAAGTAATTTTTAAATCACGACTTCGAATCTATGTTAGTACTGCTGAGTGATGATGGACCTTAGTTTCAAACATCATAACTTTGCGGTACATATTAAATAAAAACAGTATAATTTAGAAAAGGGCTCTAGAAAGTATGAAGGTCTTGGGCCTGGCAGCAAATAGTTACCTGTTTGCAAATAGATAACTAAAGGTGAGGGTTTCACAGCGCATGACCTGCTTATTTTTTAGTACAAGGTGAAATACTGATGCTTATTCTTCAATTTTTAAACCTCCAGACATATTTTATATAATCGGACTTTCCCTTGGTGCAAGTTTGATAGTTGAAATATGTTCTCCTTATTTGTTGTACGATATTATTAAAATTATCTGTATTTGTGCACAAAATGACTGTATAGTTGGATAAATTTAAAGTTATATAAGCATACAGTAAACAGCAGGTAAACATTGAGTCTAAAACTGATTGAAAAAAAAAATAATTTAAGAGATTCAGCGAAATAGGTATTTTTAGCTTTCGAGTAATATAGTAAAGCTGTAATAAATATAGTTTATATAAAAATTAAAAGTTTAAAATCAATGTTCCTTATATCTATTTCGTTAAGGAAATTTTATCGTTACAGCATATTTTGTAAAAGTTAGAAGAATTTTGACAAAGGAACAAACACTAAACACACCTTGGTCAAGAATTATAAATTACAAGTTATATTGTTTGGAAATGTGACAGAAAATTTTTTAGTCATATAAAAGGAAATTACAAAGCACAAAACAAACATGTTACCAAGAACTCTGTATATGGTTTTTTTTTAAAAATTCCACACTCTGATCCAAAATGGGACAGTGTTTGAAGTTCTTTTCAAAAACAAACACAGTAGTACACTGCTCAAAACAATTAGTCTGGAGCACTTTGCGTACTTTTGTTAACCCTTTCAGTTCCAACTTCTTATTTTTTGTTCTAAAAATCTAAAATTTGTGAAATAGATTCATTATGCATCCAGAAATAATGGTAAAAAACAGGAGAAAAATCTTAATTTTTTAACTAAAATTTAAGGGGGGGGGGGAATTGGAATCTTAACCCTTGAATAAATTATAACAATAATTTTTTCAAACTTTTATTTTTAAAAAAAGTTAAAAATCCATTTTTAAACATCAAAGAATGCAAGGCGTGAAGAATTTAGGGTCAATTTATTTCATAAAATGTTTTAGGAGTGAATTTTATTTTACCATGTTTTTCATATTTTCATTAAAATAAAACAAACTTATTTAATTCTTCAAAATAAATGATTATTCCATCTAACGATAAATAAGTGCGAGCTCAACTTAGTGAGAAAAAAATCGCAAGCTAATGATTCCAAATTGAATCATTGGGGTGAAAGGGTTTAAACCTTGTGTTCCCCTAATTGTTTTGAGCAGTGTAGTTTAAGAAGAAGAAATTAAATATTTTCTAGTAGGTAAAAAATAAATATTAAGATATAATTTGATAAAAACAAGGTAGAATAATTTGGTTATTTGTTTGTGAAAGCAATTGATTGAAGAAACCAAAAACTAACAACACTTTAAAAGACTAAAGTAAACCACCTTCACATGTTACTAGTTTAATCTTAATAAAAATATCGGTCAAATTTAAAACGACAATTTTTAAATATATACATGGTAACATGTGAAGGTTGTGTACACTGGTAACATGTGTATACTGGTAACATGTGAAGAATATAAAAAAAATAAGTCTAGGATTTATTATATTTTTGAAAAAATATAATAAATCCTAGGACTTATTATTTTTTATATTCTTCAACGGTCATAATAATTTCTCAAGTTTACCTGACAAGAGTAAAAATAAAACATATCTCCAAGTTCTTTCCAAAGTCACTTTAAAGGCTTCTATAGAGCAAAACATAACTTGCCAGATTAAAACAATTATTATAATATTCAAAAACCTAACTGTTTTTTTATTTATATTTTCCAATAATTTCCATTAAACCACATATTTCCAAGAGTTTTCCAGTAATTTTAAAAGAGCATAGGATCACTATAAAAAAAAATTGATATTAATGGTGAAGGAGTCTGAATGACCGCGGCTCTCTGTGCAAAATTATTTATTGAAATTTTTTTTTAATATTTGAACCAATTTCAAAAAGTGGGATTATAGAGACCTGTAAGTCACTTACATGCATCATATAAAAAAAAAACATTTGTAAAAATATTCAATACAGCTGGAGACATGTGGCTCAGAAAGTATTTTTAGAATACTTTTCTTTTTTTTTAATTCGAAAGAATTAAAAAATGAAAAAGTAGGTATTGACATGCGGTCGATGTCCGTTTGTCTGTCCGCTCCCCCTTCCAAAATCTGTTCTATCATTTGGATCTTAAAAAAAAAATTGTTAGAAAGCTATGACCTCAAAGACCCAACTTTCATACTTTTTGTCCGCCTGTCTGTACGTCCGGACGAGCATAAATCTACTATCTGTCGGCGAATTTCCCATAGAATTAGCATTAAAATTCAATTTTGAGTTATTTAAATCACCCTGTTGCCAAATCAACAATGGCATGAGAAACTTTATTTAAAAATATTTGAAGCAAAATAATTTTTTCATAAATCATTTTGGAATGACGTCATAAAATGTAGCACAATGTGATTCTTTGATTGTTGATTAACCGTTTACCAAGAAAGCATACAATTCTGCTTAGTCTTAATTTACATTTATTTTTTTAATGCAGTTTGGAGTAGTTTCATTATTTTTGTTATTAATAAACATTTAATTATTCTTCGAACTACAAATAAATCGAGCAGAAGAAAAAATAATATTAAGTTATCTGTGAAAGAATATTAAGGAAAATAGTTGATTTTGGCTTTTAGAAGTTTAAATTATAGCTGGATGCTGTGTTTAGCGATTTTTTTTTAATGTGTGTAAATTTAGTGTAGAAATGATTGTTGATGATATTTACTGTTAGGAACCTAGTTGTTTCCCAATTAGAATTTCAGTAAGTATTTAAGTAACAGGAAAGTATGCTATTTTTATTTTAGTTCTTTAAGATCTTTTTGTTTCCATTGGATTAACATAGGAGGCACTTTGGTTTGGAGACCTGCGGTAATTCAGACTCATTCGCCTAAACAAAACTCACCTCGCTACTCTCGTGATTGGCATTTGCCTTAGTCAAGTTCATATAAAACTGATCGTAGTCCAGAAGAGTTGAATCTTGAAGGGAATAGTGCATCAGGCGAATGGACGGATTCACGGGAATGCTCACATTGGCTAAATCTGCTTGGTGCCAAGGAGTTACGGATGAAGCCAGGAGGGCAGACCCTTCAAAGTTGCCTACAGGGGAGAAAGGATGATTAGTTAAACTACTTCAATTTGGTATGAGCATGCAGACAAACTTGCTAAAGAAGGCTGTTCTCTTGACCAACCCATAACATGTGCCCCTCTATGAACATTAAGCGACATGAGAACACGTTCATAAATCTAGACTTGAACACGGGATATTGCTCGGGAGAAATGGGTCTCCTTCTGGATAAGGGAATGACCCCTTGCCCAGAGCTATGTGTATCTCTTTGACTGAGACTGGCAGAATCTTCAGCCCCCTTCAGGTGGCCTTGCGACTTCCCATTTTTTTTGGCTTCCGCTCCTAGCTGGTGAACATCTCTCTCCTTCCTGCCTGCAGGATGTTTCTTCGGATATTTGTGACTATCCCACTGCGGGCTATTCTCATCTGTATGGATTGCAAGGGTCGTATGCTCGAGAGAGTTTAGACGGGCGTAATAAAAAAAAAACTTCAATTTGGTAGAATTTCAGTATGGATACCTAATAATTAAATGATGATGAACTTTAACTCTCTAACTATTGAGGATGGAGGAAAGAAATTTACAATTATTATAAAATTAGATAAAGGTTTGGATTGTCAGTTTAAGAAAGATAAATGTTACCATATTGAACAACTTTACCAACTGATTTTTGAAAATAAAATACTTGATCCATTTTATAATTCATCATAATTTCCCAAAATCAATTTAATTTGAAACATCTTTAGGTGTAAGTATGTAGGTTAAGTATTCAAAGAGGTGTAAAAAAAACTGAATCTAAAAAAAAAACCTATCAAATATCCAGTCGGTTTTTCGAATAATAGTTTATATAGTTTTTTGTTTAGTTAGTTTGAATAGTTTAGTTTAGTTTGCTTTTTGTTTAGTTTAGTTTGAATTATCATCGCACTAGAGCTACCAGAGCTATGGGGACGGGCGTCTTATTTTAGAACGACAGTCAAGGGACGAGCGACACCTGAGTAGGCACCAACGCAACCGTTAAAGGCAACATCGTACGCAGCGTTAGATAGGATGATTAGTTAAACTACTTCAAAGGATATTTAACGTGCACTCCCCTACACTGGGTATTATTCATCAGACATTTTTGGCTGCACGGGCGTTTATAGGTCGGCAGTTATTTTGGCGATGCCCGGACCCGAACCTGGGGACCTTTCGCATGCTAGGCGAATGCCTAACCGACTGGGCTCCCCAGCCCCGGGAGAAAAGGATATCAGCACCATAGTGTGTAGTTAAACTGTATTCACTACATTGTGTTGAGTTACATGAGAAGAAGTAATGTTTTTTTAGATGCTCTACAGATGAGGAAAACATTACAGCATATAATTAAGATATAACTTGAAAATGGCACTGTTTTTTTTTGTCCATTTATTAATAGCACAAATGTGCTGATGGCATTTGATTTCATGCACTCAAGTTCATTTTTAGACACAAAATTTATTGATTACTGAAAAAATTAGAAAATACAGATCCCCTTCTGACACAAATGAGTTTATGTTCGATAACTAGAGATACTCTTTAAATCAAAAACTATTTTCTACAGAAATACACAGTGCATTAAAAAACTATTTATCTTTAACAACACTTTTACGTATAACCAACAACGAAATATGCTTACCTGTTCCATATTGAGATACCGTAAACATATCTATATGGTAGTGTCCGTACATTTGACCAATTATAATGTTGGAAAAGTAGTGCAAAATCCTGTTAAAAGTGACCAATTTGTTTGGATGATAGGTGCTGTCTCCTTTCTTGCCAGGAATTGTTCTGCTGTAAAAGCCAGGAGCAACATGACCAATTATGTAGACCTGCAACACAATAATAAATCTTGAAATATTTTAAAAACAGCAAGAACTTCAGAAAGAACTTGTTCGACATCACAAGTAAGCAGCTCAGGTAGACGCTTCAGTAGTCCTGCGAATGAGGGTAGCCTAAGTACGAGTGCTGCATTCGACCAACTGTCAGCCATTTCCTGCTGAACATTCGTCAGGAAATCTTTTGGACTGTGGCTACAAGAGGGAGGCGTGTCGTGTTTTTGGAGGTGTACGTGAGAAGATGCGTCCAGATATGAATTAGTTGCTACTAAGTTTTTAACTTTGTTCTTGTTAACTTTTAACCTTTTTTACTTTTAAATTGATTTTAATATGAAGTTTCGAATCTAATAAACGTTAATCTTTACCACAAGTTTGTGAAGTTCCTGTGTTCCCGTATACAAACATACATAGCTCTCATCATCTAACCCAATCATTCAGAACTAAATGGCTAAACTAAAACTATTTATTCATGGTGTCAGACTAAAAATCTGCTCAAAAGTTTTAATTAACAAAAAAATAATATTACTTAAAGTTAAAATATTTTTAATTTTAAGAAACAATTTTGAAGCCCGTGCCTGAAATGTTATGAACTACAACAAGAATTTCTGAAACCTTTTTTAACTTAAAAAAAATATATTTATGTAAAGGTAAAAATTAGCAAATTTGGTTAATAGCCAGTGGCCGGTAGCCTCAATTTTTTAATGGCACTTTTTTTTAGTTAATGGCCACCCACCAGCGGATTTTTTTATATAAAAATTAAATAATTTGGTTTATTATCATTAAAAATCAGTTTAATTTAATGAATTACAATTATTATCAATAAAAATAAACTTTTATAAAAAGTATCAATTTATAAAAAAAAAATTAATTATCCAATGTGTCGTTGTGAGTCAGTTCGAATCATTATAGGAAATCAAGGTAACTTTGAAATCATGCAAAATAATACATATCTAATTTAACATTTTATTCAACAAACACAAAGTTTAAAAAAAATTCTTAATCACAAAATTTTTACCGTCGACATCTGGCAGTATCAGACCATCACAAGTTAATGGCAGATGTAGGATCAAATTTGTCTAAACCAGTGTTTATGCTGCGATCGCTTTTTTCGCAAAATGCGAAAAGAAATCGCATTTTGTGAACATCTTAACATCCACTTTCGCTAAAATGCGAAAATAAACAGAGGGGAGGAACTTATCCGATCGTTCCTTTTAGAATCGTTCCCTTCAGATCCAAAATACGACGAGTTGCACGAAAATGCGAAAAAAAAATATTGGCAGTCGCGAAAATGCGATGCGGTAATTCAGTGAAACTAAACTTAAATTTCAATAAACAACAAGTTCAAATAACCTATTCTAATAATGAAAATAAAACTAATTAATCAAAATTTGAAGATGAATTCAGATCGGATTATACTAAGATGTCGTCAAATCTCGGCCAGCCAGTTCAACCTCCCATTAGAAGAGGAGTCCAATAATGCGTTCCTGATTTACTTATTTTTGCTGCCTAGTAATTTTAAAGAAATCTACCGATAACGTCACGTGCAACAGAAGGATGACAGTTCTCTGGCTCTGCGTGATCGGAAGAGTATCTTGTTACGTTTGTAGCTCAAGTTCAGGCCAAGTCTGACAACCAGAATATATTTTCTGATCAAGTTTCCAATTCACGGAGTCCGTGATCACAAGAACAGCTTGAATGTTGAAATATTTTTTGTTTGCGTTTGAACCTTTTTTCTACTTCCGCTAGTACTGGGGTTTCTAATTTTAGAACACAGAGGGAGAGGGGGCAAGTGGGATATTTTCAACATAAATTTGACTGAAAGATAAGATAACGCAGTGGGAGAGTGGCGATTGAAATGGCGACCTATGGCAAATTTTTTAATCGCCTATATTGACATTTAAATCGCCATGTGGCGAGTGGCGACCGCTAATTTTTACCTTTATATTTATGGTATCCTTATTATGTTGCAATTAGATTGAAAATACAGTAGCACCTTGTCCCTCTTTTACCCGGAACTCTCTGTTAACAGACTGTCCCTAAGCAGACACAAAAAAATTCTAAAATAAGGTCATTCTCTATTGTTCATAAAAAACACAGGTTCAGAAATCTACAGCGATTCTTGAATGAGCAATCTTCGGAGATACTGAAATCAGCGAAACTTCCACGATTAAAAAAAAAGGGGAATCTCCGGCGTTTCTTATATCGGAAGATTACAGGGTAGTTTAAATCGTGAAACTGCAGTTATTTCAAGATAGCAAAACTTCGGCAACTCAAAAAAGTAAAAGCAAATTGCCGACAATCTAAAACTTTCGAAAAAAAAATCCCGGTATCATATAAAATCTGAGACTATAAGTGATATCAATGATAAAACAAAAAATAAGTACTTCTCCCAAGAAATCCACTCGGATATTTAAAAAAAAAATTGAGATTAGAAATTACTAATATTGTTTTAGAACTTTCTTTTTGCCAGAAAGTTCCAATTTTAAAGATAACTAAACACTGAAATACAATGGCAAATTTGGGGTCGTTGGACTTAAGGTGGTTTTCTGTACTATAAGTTTTCCGATTTAATGAAAATTCTCTATTATCCGGAATATTTGATTATCCGATCCACCTCCGGTCCCAACTAGATCGGATAATTGAGGTTTACTGTAAAAAATTTAAAATGTGACTGCTCGTGTCCATGGATAAGATTAATTATGGGACCAAAGGTCTCATAGACTGCTTCAGCGATCTGCAGGCAGGTCCCTCAAAAGGTCTTCCGTAGGGCGAGTTGTTGATTTGCTGCAATTTTGCCAGGATGGCTGGACAAGAGAAAAGATGTTTTGTATCCAGTTCCGAGTCGGGGCAGTTTCTGCAGCTAGTTCCATCTTTTTGGATTTCCATCCCTTTGAAGTGGCCTGTCCTTAATCTAGTTAGGGGGTCGCAGTTACCTTATTGGTGTTTAATTCGCAGATTTGGTGTTTATAAATTTAAATTTAGACGATATTACCGTGTACGTTAATTTAAGGGAATGAAAACATAGTTACCTTTTCTGATGCTTTAGTGGCATTTTTTAAAAGTTGTCCCAGCCACTTGAATTGGTTTGCAGGATCAGCGATATCTTCTGTGAGCTTGTTGTTAGTGTACCACAGTATTGTATTCAGGCTGATAACTCGCAGCTTTGGCTTAACAAGCATGCTAAAAAATCCACCTATATTAAGAAATTATAAGTTAATTCTATCATAGATAAGGACATATTCAGAGATAAAACATTTTACAGATACACAAAACCGATTTCAATATTATAATCATAAGGATGAAGAGAATAGCTTTAAATTTGAATTAAACTTAATTATTGTTTGATGAGTTCTACCATAAATAAGGATATACTTTGTTTACTTTGAAACAGGTCCAGTTTGAGTACAATAAGATCCGAAGGACAGGTTGAAATCAACACATTGTTAATATTGCAATCTCCCTGCCACTTGCCACTAGAAGTGTAACTTAAAATATGGAGAACTGAAAAAATATTTAGGATAGGAAATTTAGGTTCACTACAAGCGAACTCTTCTTTTCTAAGTAGTTCACTATATCCATATAAAATAACATTAGTTGAATAGAAGTTCGGAAGGGACCACTAAAAAGGTTCATTATAAACAAGGGTTCACTATATCCCAGGTTCACTATAGCGGGGTTCGACTGTATTCTTAGATAAGACATTTTACGGACACACAAAACAGATTTCAATATTTTAATCATAAGGATGAAGTGAATAGCTTTAAATGTGAATTAAACTTAATTATTGTTTGATGGTTTACTTATCGTGTATTTCTGAGAAGACCGGGAATGAAAGCGTGCAATTTAATGTCTATTATAATGCTGAGAACAAGGTTCATAATCCATCTATGATAGTGAATTCCAGGAGTTTCTAAGGAGTTTTTCAGGAGTACAGCAATGTAAATTCATGAGGTAACGCGGAATAAAATTGAATATGTTAGTTTATTATCGTATTAGTGTAGTGACTTCTCTGCACTTCTAATTTTGAAACAGAAGAAAAAATCTCTTCGCTTAAAGAGTTGCGTGGTGCATTCTGGAACATTAACTAGTATCACGATGTTCGAACTCTATTTTTATACCGTGTATGTACTGTAAACTTATTTCCAATAAAGTACGGGAGACAAACGGCAGAGAAAGTAGAAGAACGATTAGCGTCGTCAATTTTTTCAGGAGATGGGGGGAAATATCAAGATGAAACACAAATTTCAGGAGTTATAAGGGCCCTTAGGAGAAAAAAATTGAAATTCAGGAGTTTTTCAGGAATTTCAGGAGGCGTCAGGAACCCTGTGAGAAGGTAAAAAAGATTCTCTCAAAGATAAATTACTGTAAACCTTAATGTACAAAATCTTTTGTAGCTTATAATTTTTTTTTAAAAAATTAGAACAACTATTTTCCAAGTCCTTTTCAATTAATCATGAAAATTCAATATTACATACATAATATTTTAGACCTAAAGAACTAAATACATTCTTGTATGAAAAACAAAATTCTAATAATAGTCTCTCTGTATGATAAACCAAATTATATTTTACACAGTTAAACCCAGTTACAATTATACTGGTTTTAGGATAACTAGCGTATAAAGTTGTGTAGTTGAGGCTTCAACGTGATATTTTGATTTCACTTATTTTTTCTTCTGTCATCAAAAAATGAAAATTGATTGCTTATCTTATAATCATTAAATTCACTTTTGAGGAACAATATTTCCATGAATTTAAATTTTTGTATGTTGCATTCTGCATACCATTAAAAAAGTTTGCATTTTAAACTCTATTTGATTAATTAAGCTTGTTACTTTGGTATTTACTGCAGTTTATCAGTTCGAAAATCAGGTACTCTATCTCTCATTTATATCAGGATTTATCATTTAATCTAACAATCTTATCTTAATAATATTTATATTATAATGTTATAAGTGAACGATGTTTATATCTAATATAATAATTTGAATAACAAATGATATTTTAATTATAAAATCTTCGCTAAAGAGGTACACATATACAGTCCCTGGACAAATTATTAGACGCACTGCAAGATTTCATGTAAAATATTAATTACCGGGTGATATTGTACCTACATATTTGTATAAATACAAATATGTAGTCTACAACAATTCTTTTCAATAAAAATCAATAATATTGTAGTTTAAATATACCATTATTGCATAAAAACTCTTAAGAAACATAAAATTACTAAAAAAAAATACAGTGCGTCTAATAATTTTTCCAAGGACTGTATAGCACAAAAAAAATGTATTTTTAACCATCAAAACCTCAAATTCCATAAATTGGCTTGACCCTCAGCAAATGTTAAACAAATTTTTTTTCAAAATTTACTTGCAAAGCATACTTTTAAGTACAACATAATTGTTTGAAAAATATGTTTATATAAAGAATATATGCATATTTTTTTTTCAGAAGCAAAGAGGTTATACCCATTGAGCTAGAAGGGAAACTGGAGTGAGGTGTCTGCGAGCCGAAAACGCCTCACACCCTTTTGAGCGAACAGGGCAGAAAAGGACTATTTTCCCTACACTTGTATGCAATGCTTGTATGAGACCCCTCTATCATATTGACTTGGGCTCCTAAAGGTATTTTAACATTTTTAGTTTGAAATAATGAACTTTCTTTAACTTTAAATTCCAACTTTTTTAAGAAATAACCATGTGGTTCACTAACTAAGAACCAGCGAAGACGAACCCAATAGCGAAATAGGCAAGTTTCTAGGTTTTCTGCCCGGTTCGTTTCTGCTGCAGTGCCGTGTATTCCTCCGCATTTTGTTATTGAACTGGCTCGTTTGCTGCCCAGTTTAGTGAATCACACACCTCACTCCACGTTTCTTCTAGCTCAATGGTTATACCCAATATAATAATTTGAGTAAAAAATGAAATTTTGATTATAAAAAAACCTTGTATAAAATCGGGCCATGCTTCCTTAGGTATGAGCTGGTCCCAGCCTCCCAGTTCCAAGTACTGCTTATACTCCTCAATCTTCTCCTCAGGGGCTAGTATGTTGGGGGGGAAGGTGTCATGGTTGCCGATGCAGGGAATTATGGCAATCCCGGGGAATGTGGAATGTAGAAGCTGGGAGATGTTACGGATGGCCTCGAATGTGACGTTCCAATCAGGATTAAAGTCCACGGTGTGGGGGAGATTGTCCCTAGAATATAAAAGAAGAAAAGGTAAACTAATGTAGTTACAAAAATCTAAACAATTATGATGCAAGGATAGGTTTGCACATATTTCATATTTAACGAAATCCGAGTAAAACAGTGTGGTGGTTCACCACACATGCAACCTCAATATGCCATCAACAACTAGGTGGCACTGATTTACAGCCACGTTCCTACCACTATTCCAGAATACGACATTAATAGTAGTATACAAGCCGAGATAACTCAACTGCATCTTGAGGATCCTTCTGGTAGACTGTGAGTTACCGAGGCCACTACAACAGGAAACTTTGATTTAATACTGGTTGAATGTTCGTAACACAAATAAAAAACAGACATTATATCAGTTGTTTCATTTTCTTTAGACAAAACTGAGTTAGGAAAAATCTTGGTACTCATCTCAAACGCAATATGAATCCTTAGCTCTTTAACCCTTAACGATCAGATGGTTTTCAAAACAACAATCATAAAAGTGGCTATATTTTTATCCCTGAAAATAATATAAAAATGTGTATGAACAATACAAATATACATTCATTCTTAAGGGGGAATGGGCGCGCTGGACCAAGGGTCGCCAAAGCAAAGTGCATCAGTGTTTATCCTATGTAGAAAAAATATTTTCTATGACACATTTCTCCGGCTGTATTGAATATTTTTAAAAGCGGATTTTTTTATGTGATAAATGTAGCTGACTTACAGGTCCCGACCTTCTCACTTTTTGAAATTGGTTCATATATGTTTTGTAATTTTCAATAAATAATTTTACACAAAATATTCGAAGCAATTTCAAAAAGTGGGAAGATAAGAGACCAGTGTAAGTCAGCTACATTTATCACATAAAAAAATATGCTTGTAAAAATATTCAATACAGCTGGAGAAACGTGGCAGAGAAAAAAAAAAATTCTCCATAGAATTAACACTGATGCACTTTGCGTTGGAGACCCCCGGTCCAGCACGCCCATTCCCCCTTAACTTTTCATTTGTTGAGTTGAATTGTCGTCACACTAGAGCTACACGAGGGCTATTGGCAATGCATGTCATAATTTAGAATCGCAAACAAGTGACAAGCCGACACATAATTTTCATTTGTTTTTAGCTAAATAAATTTTTTAAATAACACCTCTATGAAAAGTCAACAACCACACACTGTCATTTTCACAGGAGTGAGAAGGAAGGGGTTCAAATCATTGCATCCTCACATGTTTATAACACTACATTTGCAGAGCTTAGTGGAAGAACGTGCTAAGTGACATATGGTAAAAACAAAAAAATATCTTAAAGTTTTTTTATTTGCACTTAGATCCGTTAAAAACGGTACTTGCAAACAATAAATAATATACTTAACTGTAAGTTTATGAAAAAGGGGAAACTTGTTATCTTTAAAAGATGGAATAATACATTCATACATACAAAAATTCACTTAGCACGTTTTTCCAGTAAGCTCTTCAATTAATATAGTTCTTTGAATTACACTATAGATGAATTTAACAACTTTTTACTGACCCTGTCCAAAGTATGAAGTCAGGTTTAGGTTGTATGCGCTTCATGGACGACACTGTCACGTTAATCAGCTTCTGAGGAGAGTCGCACAAAAAGTTTCCGTATAATCCGTTGTCGGAAAAAGATTTTCCGTTTTCACTGTGGCAGAGCTTATGCGGATTTCCGGTTCTCGAGTAGTTTTGATCGACATGGAAATCCGAAACGTGCCAAAAGTATCCTGAAATATAGAACTTAAGGAATTGGTAAATTGATGAAAGACGAACTAAATGTACAAAGAGAACATTATGAAAAATATAGTTTAATGATCATATTTGTGTTTTGACAAGCAATTATGAGAATTATGTAAATTTTTATATAGTAAAACTTCTCAGGAGCTACCACCCTTCGTTCTGAGGAAAATCGGTCGTTGAGGGAGGGTGGTCATCACTGAGCTGCTTAAATGTTCAAATCAATTTTATAAACAATGGTTTAGTAGTAAAAATTAGGAAAAAATATACAATTTTCCCCATTTAATTTATTTATTTTAATTATATTCAAAAACAAGGTTCTATTATTTACAATACACATGTGGCGGTTCACCACACACGCAACCTCAACATCAACAACTAGGTGGCGCTGATTTACCATCTCTTGATTATTCCATCTCATTCTTGATTACAACGTTTATAGTAGAATATAAGCCGAAGTAACTCATCTCCACCTCGAGGATCCTTTTGGTAGACGGTGGGTTACCGAGGCAGCTACACACATTTAAGTTACAATCTTTTATACTTCTACTTGTCTAATTTTTTTACCTCATATTTCAATTTGTTTTTAAGTTCTGTTTATAATTATTGAAACGTCTTTCGTGTATCGTAAATTTAACAATCAGTGGTATTCCTTCATGCGGTGTCAGTCCTTGCCATCGGCGATATCCCCTTGCTTGTTTGACAACTGACAACCCTAGTGATATGTTTTTGGAAGCCCAAGCGCTACTTTTATAAAAAATAAATGTGTAATACATTTAATTTAAATACATTAATATTTTTACACGCGCACATTAGTTAACTTAATAAGACAAGTTACTTAGTTATAAAAATAAACATCAGCAAAAGACTGTAACAAGCTATACAAATAAACCAGTTTGAGAATCTCATGACTTGCCAAAGATAAAATCAACTTCGTTGAACTTTTAAAATATGTCTTACTTACCATGTTGCACACATTTAATACCTTCTAACCCAACAAAGAAAATTAAAAATTTAAAAATATTATATAAGAACATTATAAATCGTATGGTATTTAAAATTTTAAAAGGTAGTTATTTGATTATGCTACAGATGCTCTCATGTTTATTTACTTATTTTTAAAAAAACGTTTAGGTTCTTTACCAGCCGTATTCTCCTATTGGTCAGATCAAAAGTTACTCTCAGACGCCAAATTATAGTAACCATAGAAGCTAAAAAATTTCTGAATCCCGTTTTCGAAACAATAAGGTGTACATTTCTTTCTGTAATTCTGTATAATATATTTAAGAGAAATATAATATATCTTTCTTTTCCTTTCTTGTACCCGCAATTTTTCATGCAACTTTTGGGAAATCGAATAGAGGACGATCAACTTATTTTAAATCATCAAAATAGTGATATTCTGCCAAATCCTGTAGTAAGTACTTGCCGATTTTCACCAATAGGAAAATCCAACCGGTCTTGCCCTAAGCCATCGTTCCAAGACGTTTAGGTTCGCGACCAAATAAATTCTCCTATTGGTCGAATAAAAGGTTACCATAAGGCGATTTAAGTAGCCAAAGTAGCCAATATTATAGTTCCATTTTCAGAAAAATCGGTTGTAAATTTCTGCTTGTATTGATCCCGCTATTTTTACACGAATTTTTGAAGTTTGTTGATCAAGGTGTTTTAGTGGATATGTTTAAGGTTTTAAGTGGCAATCATCGGGCACACACAGAACTACCCATATTCGAGTTAAAAACGCCAAAGTAGTACTTTTTAACCAAATCTGGTAGTAAACCTTGAAATAATGCAAGAATGTGTCAAATTCTCACCAATAGTAGTACACAACTTGTCAAGCCTCTAGACAGTCTATTTTTAAGGACTGTAGCATATGCTGCAGTTTGAAATTATTTATATTATAAGCTTTCTAAATATGACGCCAAGGATTCCTATTTGGAAAGGGGCACTTTATGTACATTGGTGATCATTTCCCCCAGAAGGTTAGGTTAGTTTAAATCATCGTCGTACTAGAGCTACACGAGAGCTAATTGACCAGCCAGAGTGGTAATACCAGTTAAGTCCCTAACAGTCCCCCTACCGACGACAATAGTTCATACATTACATATTCCATACTACAAAAAACAAATTAAAGAAAATCAAATTTAAATCACCGGCATGCCAATCGAAGTTGTAAAATTCACATTATCCGATGTATAACTAAAATATAAAGTTCCCCTCCGCTTAGTGAGAACTTATTAATCATACTTAGCAATGAAACTGGTTATTTAAATGCTAATTAAATGTAATTAACAATTGAAGTATCATAAATAAAATTTATTGACATTTAAGAAATCAAATTATTTCATTGAAAAAAATATATATTATTTCCATTGTAATGATAATCAATATACGTAATCTTATAGTTATATACTGTTTATAAACACTTTGAAACTCTTATTTCTGAGATTAAAGTTGCTAACAAAAATTTCACGAGTTCGGACGAAATCTAAGGCTAAATAAATGAAAATTATCAAATAAGCTTTACACCAAACAGCTACAAATAACATTTTAAAAAATTATCATAATAAAGAAATGGAGATAATGATTAAGTACGTAAAACATATTAACAAAACTTCACTTACATCTGATATTGTTATTTGTGAAGATGTTCTTAATGAAGGTAAGCAATTTATTTAATAAGAATTGAGTGTTTTTTTACATTAATTTATATTTGAATCAAAATAACATTTATTTGATAATTAAAAAAAAAAAAGAGAAATGCACTTCATGCAAACTATGTATTTCAGTTTCAAGTGCTAGAATAAATAACTACAGGGGAAACTGCCATGTGTATGTTTATTTTCAGAAAGTCCCCACGCGCTTTGTTAGTTACGTCACATACTCACATGGACATTTTCTTTGGCTACAACTAGTCGAAAGGGGGTCTTATTTAAGTCAAACAAGGGCTATTAGATAGGATTCAAAAGTAAATGTGACATTAACCTTAATTCTAGCTTTTGTGTATGAGTGTTTAGCTATTTCAAGAAACATTTGGTTTTGATTGCAGAGGCAAAATAGAATTTAAAAAAATAGTGGATAAAAAATAGTATTATCGTTTAAAAAATATTTAAAAAGCTTATATCACCCTTTATTTTTTTTGTGTTTGTAAAATAATATCTACTTTTCACCAATATGGTCTTTGTGACCCTTGGTTTTCTACTACTTTATTACTATTTTACTTGCTTATTTTCTTCAAATTCTTTTCTGTATGTTTGTGCAATAAAATTATTATTAAAAAAGTTTAGAACAATTTCTCAAAATTCCAGTTGGAAATAGAATAATTTATTCTTTCTTGCTTAGCCACGGAAATAATTCAAAACTGCATCTTGGTTACAAATAATAAAGGGAAAAGGATGCTGTACCTCAAAACACCTGAGTATGGGAATATACACAGATTTTTATTTTAATTATCGAACACTAAAATAGAGCATACCTGCAAAAAAAAACCTTATAAAAACAAGACAAGATTACTTTTAAACAAACATTTATTACTTTTTTTTTACAAAATCACTGCTCTAAAATACATATGCATAAGGCCACATATCGCCAGAGTAATAAAGTAGTAACAAGATAAAATTTATAAAATATACTATTTAAAAAGTTAAAGAGTGAGATTCAAGGATAACCACAATAGATGGTCAATGTATACAATTTCTTCTAAAATGATTTCTTGCCCATTTGAATATGAAATAAATGAACTAGTACATATAATAACGAACAACATACTGATTATAATATATTGATTAATTTTTATTAACAAAGGATAAAAAAAACAAACAACTTTTTTACTGTTAAATATCTCTAAGTTATAACAGGATCATTATAAAAAAAATGGGGTTTTAAGTATACTAAAATATTATTTAAGGGAATACAAAAAGAGAAGAAAAATAAAGAAAAATTATAGGTTTTACTCAAAAGAAGCAAACACCATTAACATATTTTACAGAAAACATTTACATAAAGTAAAAATAAACCACAAAATACGCAACAACCAATCTATACAAAGACAATATAAGATTTCAGTTTGAAGCAAATACATTTCTATTATAAAAAAATAATACAAATTTAAAATCAAAATCATTATTTTAAGTCTGAGATTACTGTACAAGGATCCATGTGCTTCTTTAAAAGTAGGTCTATATGTCAAGTTATTTAAATAGAATTTCCTTTGAAAAATAATTTTCAGTAATACATTTGAAAGTAAATATATCAAATGCTAAATATTCATTTAAATTTGATACCATTGTTATGAAAATCAGAAAAATAACTTAAATTAAATTTTCACACAGAATTGTCAATTGAAATCAAAAGTGGTATTCTACAGAAAACTTACCCAAACATAAGTTTTGAAGAAAACACAACAAAACAAAAATGTTAAATATAATGTTTAACTTCTTGTTATAAGAATTCAAGATTTAAAAAAAGTAAAATCTATGAAAATCTTATATTACATAAGACACTTACACAGGATTTAATTATCTATTAACCCTCTAAGGGTAAACAAATCACCTGGCTCTCAGGTTTACCTGCAACACACGTATTTTTTTAAAAATTTATAAATTTAATAAGTTTATTCAATGGGGTTGTTTCACAGAGGATCTGGCAATAGCTCTGCGGTTTTGTTTTCATGTCTCTCAACAGTGTTGCCACCAATTTTAGGAGAAAAACACCACGAAAAAATACCATTTAATCCTAAAATTACAAAAACATATCATAAAAATACTAGCAAAGCGTTTCACGTTTTTGTAAAGTCACTAAAAAGATTCCATAATGCAGCTAGTATTTTTACGATGTTTTTTTTTGTAATTTTAGAATAATTCTAGAATAGAATTCTGAATTTTCAGTTAAAAATTTTAATTTTTAATTACTCCAGTTAACACTTCAGCCAATTCGCTTATCCTTTAGGGGGTAAAGCTGTTCATCAGCAAAGTTTATATAGTTTAGAATATAATATATAAAAGAAATTCCTGGTTTACCACTACGGTAAGAGATAACTGTGATAAATTGAGTATAATATACAAAAATAACCATATAAAAATATGCATTTAATGTAGCCTGCTAACTTAGACAAACAAATGACTGATAATAAAGTGAATAAAATGAATTTAAGGAAATTCATACTAACAAACCACAAAATAAAATGGAAGACTAATACTATAAAGACAAAAGAGGTTTTTTTTAATGTAACCCTTTTTAAATAAAAAAAAATCTAAAATACTTATGCAATGTAAATATAAAATACCAACATCATATAACCTTTGCATAAATTAGCTTATTTTGTAAAAAAAAATTTTCTAACAAGTGCATTAATATCAACATTTTATGGAATGCATAAAATAATTTGTTTTTTTTAAATGTTATGGGAGAAGATGGCACTGATTCTCTCAGGGATTAAATTTTTTTTTTACATAAGTGATATAAATGTTAAAAGTATAAAAAATACTTCTAAATGTATAACAATAAACATGTATATAAATCAAAAGAATTTTATACAGTCCCTGGACAAATTATTAGACACAGTGCAAGATTTCATGTATCAATCAATGATGAACAAAATACCTTTAGAAGGACATTTGTGTTCCTAAACTTAGGTTAGGTTTGAATTATCGTCGCACTAGAGGTACACGAGGGCTATTGGCGACGGGCGTCGTATTTTAGAACCACAGTTCCTAAACTTAAGCTATTGAATATCTGCTATACTTAATACATATATCGATATATTTTTTAATGATATGGCATTCTTTGGTATGTTTTCATCATTACTAAAAAAAAATACAGTGTGTCTAATAATTTGTCCAGGGACTGTAGGCTACCCTTCAGAAATCAAGTATTATAAATATAAAAAAATTACTTCATTAACTTGGGTAAACCCCATCAAGCAACCAGGAACATATAAAAACATGTATAGTACATAGTTTTATAATGACAATTCAGCAACAATTACATTTATAAGAACAGTATCATGCTTACAATCACTGTAACTATTACAAGTAGCCAAAATAAAAACCTACCGGCTAAAATTAAAAATGTATATATTTTGGTCCTTTTTACATGAATGCAATTCGACTTGCATTTTAAAAGGAGGTAAATCTATATGTACAAATACATAACTAGTGTATAACTAACAATTGAAGTGAATTTTTCTACTTTAACGAGTGAAGTAAACAAGTAGAACTTGTTGAGGGAAGTTGCCATGTTTGGACGGAATTTTAGAAAACGGCACACGTTTACGAAGTCCCATCTTCCAGTTTCCTCCACACAACCTAAAAAGAAATATACAACCCAACAATTTAACAATATATTTGAAACCTATAAGTGAAGACTGTTTGCTAATATTTCTTACAAAAAAATACAACCAAACTATTTAACAATATTTGCAACCTATAAGTGAAGCCGTTTCAATAGACTATTTACTAATACATTTCTTATATTTCCTCTGGAATTACAAAAAGAAATAATAATAATTTTTAAAAAATACAACCCAACATTGCCTAACACTTCTTATGTTATATTTCCTTTGGAATTTTTTTATAAAGTGTCCATTTAGAATAGAAAGTGAAATTTTCAAACGGATAATTTATAATACTGTGAGGTGAGACCAAAGTATTGTAGTAAAGGTAGACCCCCTATGTGACAGAAAAGATTGTTTAGTTCAGACTTACTTGCGCAATTAAATTCTTTCTGTAAATTAAAAAATAAGAACATTGCTATAAATATTTAACCAGGAAATAAATTGATTACTTTTAATTTAAAAAAATTAATAAAAACATTTAATTTTTGCAATCAAAATCTGACAAATCAAATATATAATCTATTTGATTCATAAATGTAACATTCTTTTAATTTTCATTCACCCTAATAATATTTTTATTTGAGTAATTATTTAGAATTTGAAGGAAGTAGTTCAGAATGGGTCAATTTACGTTCGATTAAGGTATTTTGAAACAGAAAGGAGGAAAAAACAGCACTTAAAATTATAATTTCCCTACCACCCAGGAACATCAACCAATTTCTAGATATTCATCATGATCTAGGGATGTTTTATACTTTCACCCTGTAATGTAAGTCAGTGAAATCCCGATTTTATGTTTGTCAATGGGACTGCTCGAAATTAAATTGAAAATGTGAAACAGAAAGGAGGAAAAAACAGCACTTAAAATTATAATTTCCCTACCACCCAGGAACATCAACCAATTTCTAGATATTCATCATGATCTAGGGATGTTTTATACTTTCACCCTGTAATGTAAGTCAGTGAAATCCCGATTTTATGTTTGTCAATGGGACTGCTCGAAATTAAATTGAAAATGTGAAACAGAAAGGAGGAAAAAACAGCACTTAAAATTATAATTTCCCTACCACCCAGGAACATCAACCAATTTCTAGATATTCATCATGATCTAGGGATGTTTTATACTTTCACCCTGTAATGTAAGTCAGTGAAATCCCGATTTTATGTTTGTCAATGGGACTGCTCGAAATTAAATTGAAAATGTGAAACAGAAAGGAGGAAAAAACAGCACTTAAAATTATAATTTCCCTACCACCAGGAACATCAACCAATTTCTAGATATTCATCATGATCTAGGGATGTTTTATACTTTCACCCTGTAATGTAAGTCAGTGAAATCCCGATTTTATGTTTGTCAATGGGACTGCTCGAAATTAAATTGAAAATGTGAAACAGAAAGGAGGAAAAAACAGCACTTAAAATTATAATTTCCCTACCACCCAGGAACATCAACCAATTTCTAGATATTCATCATGATCTAGGGATGTTTTATACTTTCACCCTGTAATGTAAGTCAGTGAAATCCCGATTTTATGTTTGTCAATGGGACTGCTCGAAATTAAATTGAAAATGTGAAAAAAACGTAAAATACGGGAAATACATAGAATGCAAAAATAAAATTAAAATAAAACAAGTAGGTTTGTTACAGAATCTGTCACTTAAACCGCTTCTACACAACATTTGTGCTCAACAGGAAACAAACTATTTATACACCTCAGAAAGAAATTCGCCAAACAGAGCCTTTAGCTAGTTGTAATTAAACATTTAAACGATAAAATTAATTTTCATGAATCTTCTTTCTCAGATTTAATAATTAGACTTTATCGTTTGCTTAATTTGTTTGAAGTTCGAAGAATAATAATGTAATCTTTTTTAATAAATATCTTTGTGTCGCCACAATTGACCATTTACCTTTCTTTCGAAAATTCAGTCATTTATCGTTTGTTAAATTAATTTACAGTTCGAAAAATATATAATTAGTGCAATTGATGCTTTAAAATAAAAGCAAAACTTTGCATATTTTTTATGCCAAGTTAGAATTCTAGAATTCTCTATGCATCCTTCTTCTTACATATATAATAAACCATCAAAAGAACTCTATTGTGATATTACAACAATCCAAACTGAATTATATCGCATAAATAAATATTCTTTCAAAAGTGTTTATTTTATTTAAAATAAAGTTTCTCGTACGTTTAACGAAATGGCAACAGTGAAAATATTGAATAAAAAAGGAATTTGCTTGTTATTTCAATGTAGATTAAATTTTTAGTTATTTAAATTTTAAATAAACTTCTAATTTAATTTTTTTAATGAAATTTGGAATGTAGCCTAATCTGATTTTTTGCTTCAAATGATGTATCCCACTGGTCTGTGGGACTTGTGGTTCTTTCTGTGAAAGTGGGTGACGGACGGACTGAACAATTATAATACCTTCCACTTTTTACGTTATAAACGTAGTGTGGAAGCTAAAAACTAAAGGTAGAAAAGACCACTCTTTCAAAGTTTATAGAAAATACTAGTATCTATATTTCACGAAAAAAAACATTATATAGTTCATACCCAGTCAATTACATTTTAACACATTTATTTGCGAATTAGGTTTAAAATAGTCTGTAATAGTGGATTCTTTTATAGTCATTGAGTGTAAATGCAGCATCTTCTAGGATTGAAATACATAGCAAATTTTTTTCATAAGAAAGAAAATAGTCTATCACTATTTATAAGGTTTAAAAAAGCACAAAATGAAAAAAATTGCTTAAAAAGATTTTTTCTTTTTTTTTACTTTCCAGAGAAAACGTAAAATGCATAACTTCATAAACAACAAACTTGCAATCCGGGTTAAATAAACATAACAGTATAAGGAAAAAGTACTCAATATGTATCCTCAACTCATCTGCGCAATATTTTTTGTATTCCACTTTTAAAATCTAGAAGAGAATTATCTTGTGTTTTGTTTTTCTTTAAAGTGTGTCATAATTTGATTGACTGCAATGAAATACTGAGCACTATACAAATATCTGTACCTAGTCGGATATTCAGAAGGCATCACTTTTTTATAAATGTTTTTGTGAAAAATAATTATACCTATAACTTTTGCCTTTATTATAAGTTTTACAGAATCTTTAACAGTATTTGCGAGGATTTAGATGTTTTTAAGATGTCTTTTAAATGTTTTAAAAACAAATGTTCTGTGCTTTTACTTTGTTAGTTGATTTTTTCCAACACCTGTAATTGGATTTGCAATCTATTGTGTGTTGTGTAAATAAAAATAAAATAAATAAAAACTGGGTCCTTATGAAAAGAATGTACAATTCGGGGATCGTAAAATCGGGGTTTCACTGTATACCTTGTCTATCCAGAATGCGAGCCTCGATAGCATTTTCCTTCCCCATCCCCGAATGTGGTTTTCTTCGAAACGGCGTGAGCGTGTTTTTCCGCCACCCTACTCGGGTTTGAACTGTTCGGATTGTTAACCTCACAACAGAACCTCAAACGCGTTAGGTTTAGAAAGGTGATGCTCCCCCAGTTTCCTAGAAAACCAAGCGAAGGGATGGGGGAAGAAAATACTTTCGAGGCTCGCATTCTGGATAGACAAGGTATAGTAAAATGAGTTCCTTCCTTACATTGCACATCTCTCGAACAAGTGCCTTCTCTCCTTCGGCCAGTTCCTCCGATTCGAGATCACTTTCCAAGCTCTTTTCCATCTGCTCATGCACCTCCAGAACCTGAAGAGAGGAAATTCAATACATGAGATACCACAAACATATAGGCTGAAAACAAGTAGGTTTGTAACAGAATCTGTCACTTAACCCGCTTCCACACAACAGTTGTGTTAAACAGGTAAAAAGGCGCCAAACACTGCATTAATATTCTATATTAAACATTTACATGCTAAATTTGGCTGGTTTCATTTATTTTATTCCGAAAATTCAATAATTATTACTTGTCGTTTGCAAAAATTAATTTATATTTCAAAGAATAAATATGTAATATTTCCTCGCTTTTAAATAGAATGAAAACATTTCATATCAACATACAAAGAATCTCGTAGTGAAATATATTTGACGTCATTTCAAACTGATCGATGTCGCAAAAATAAATTTATTTTAATTTGTCTAAAAGCATTTTTTTTTTGTCTAAATTGTCTAAAAGAAAGCTTCTCGAGCGATTGTTGCGAATGGAAATGGTGATTTAATTCTGATAAAAATGGCTTCCTATGCTTTTTAAATGAGCATTAAATTTTCCAGTTTTTTAAATAATTGAAGTACTTTGAATTCGAATTCTTTTCAGAAATTTTCAATGTATTCGGATTTTGATGCACAGAATTTTTTGACGTATCACACTTGTCCGTAGCATTTGTAGTTTGGGCTATGAAAGTGGGTGACAGACGGACGGACTGAACGATTATAATATGTTCCACTTTTTACGTTATAAATGTAATGTGGAAGCTAAAATAACAACCACATTCAAATATTGTTATTAAAAAATTACAATTGGAATTGTTTTATTCTACCAGGGTTCCTGCTCAAAATTGTTGGCAAAGTGTTGGGGTGTTTCAAGGCGAGGTAAAAAAAAAAGAGGACTACACAGGGTTAGATTTAGGTTGAGTTATCGCACTAGAGCTACATGAGGGCTATTGATGATGTACGTCAGAATTTAGAACCACAGTCGAGAAGGGAGTCGGCACCCAACGCAACTTTTAAGGACTACACAGGGTTATCATTCAAAAAACAAAGTTAGCGAATATCCTGATTTATGATTGGCCTTCAAATAACAGATGGTGACTAGATACTAATAAAATGCAGTTTTAGGTGGGATAAGAGAAGTTTTTTCAATACAACTTAAAACAAGAGTTGAACTTTTAGGATATTTTTTTAATTATAGCTTTTTAAGCAGTTTACTGGAAATTTAGGGGCCTATAAAATCATTTTCGAATTTCGGGACCTTTCAGGGCCGGATTTAAAGATTTTCCGCTTGTAGGCTACGATTGATTTGCCACCCCTGTCACAATATTCTCCCCCTTCGGGGAAAAGTAGCTGGTTAGCTGCAATATAGGGTGGTATGTGCTGTTTAAAATCGATGCACATATTAGAATCATCTATGTACCTTTACACACTAAATCGAAAGCGAAATAGGCGAATTTTTTAAACTGTTCTACTTTTTTTCTTTCAACTTAGAAATCCGGGAGGAGGGAGTGCAATTGCCCTTGCAGCGACCAGGTTTGCTACGAAATATTAGTTTTACGGTTTACGCATTAATGCAAATTATTTGTTTTCTTTCTTCAAAATATTTGTATCGTAATTTTTTTATGCTGAATGGAATGCCGCTTTAATTGGTCGTAAAATTTGCCGCCCCAAAAAATTCGCCGCTCTAGGCTACAGCCTACTTAGAAATCCGGCCCTGGGACATTTTCGAGGTGAGTAAAAATGCTGTGAACTGAATACACTACACACCAACTCTAATTGTACAAATAAAATGCAAGATAGATTAACCTACTTTCATAGCATGCACAACAGCTTCAGGCTTTGACAATCCCATATTATCATTAAGCTGAAAAGTAGTTAATATTTAGACAACAGTGAATCAGGTGCATTAAATTTTATTCATTGTATTTTATTTAAAATACATTTGGATATGAATTATAATAAATTTTAGTCACTTGAGGGGAACCATAGATATCATAGTTAAAGTATTAGATTGGCAGATCACGTGACCTCCAATGCTAACGACGGGACGCGCATGGAGGGCAAAATGGCCAGTGTTGCTGCCACTTTAAGGAGAGAAATACTATGAAAAAATACCATTTAATTCTAAAATGACCAAAAATACCGTAAAAATACTAGCTGCATTTTGGAATCATTTTAGTGACATTAAATCCTTTTCTAGTATTTTTTTTTTTTTGTAATTTTAGAATTGAATGGTATTTTTTCGTAGTATTTTTCTCCTTAAAGTGGCAGCAACACTGGCCATTTTGCCCTCTTATTTGGCCTCCATGCGCGTCCCGTCGTTAGCATTGGAGGTCACGTGATCTGCCAATCTAATACTTTAACTATGATATATATGAGGGGAACCGACTTATAAACCCATCAAAGGACAGTCAGTTTTACCCATACCATGCATGTTATTTTAAAATAACTACAAAAAAACTCATGAGTCGAAAACTTAAATATCATGCAGTGAAAACAAATTAACACTTTTGACAATTTCCAAATCCCTCAGAGGGTAAATGCATTGGTTTATTTCACATATCTTTTAATATATATTTCATACCTATAATATTATTTAACATTAAAATTGGAAGTGTTTTTTTTTAAAATCATGTTTTCATGATAATTGCAATGGTTGAATTCACACAAACCTTTTTAAACCTCTCAGTGTATATTTCATATCTTTATTATTGTCATCCTCACATTTTGTTGTTCAAAGATATCCAGACATTGAACTATTATTTATTTCAATGTGTTTTATCTAATGATTAAGATATTACCTGTCAAGGTAGACATAAAGTGGTTTGTTATCAGAAATGATAGGTAGTTGTTATATACATATTATCAGTTTTGATAATGATTAATAAAACATGTTTACCTTAAGATGATCCCTTGAGTTTGAATCAGCCCAGCTGTTTTTGCCATAAAAGTTATGACCCATTTTGCTTTTCTATACAAAATATAAATAGACATCATTTACACAAGACGTTTCTGCACACAGAAATAAGTTAATACATATTTTTAAAAAAATGTCTAAAGTAGATTAACATTATTTATTAGTAAGAGATAATTTATATTCAAAAATTGCCAGAAGTTTTAATACAAAATATATGCACACTATTTTACCTAACTATTAATACAGCTTAAAAGGGAATATAGCAAAGTAAGTAAATAATTTATGAAGAATATTTTATTATTTTTTTAGTAGGCAGCTTTTTTTTATAATATTACCAACTTTTCAAAATAGCTTACATCACAGCATAATGTACCAAAAACTTGATGGAAAATTAAAGAACGTTTTTAGACTTTTGAACACTAAAAAAAGGAATGAATGCCTCACCATTTCTCTCAGTTTCCCTTCTTCTAATTCTTGAACTTTTCTCTCTAAATTTTTGATGTACTGGAGGACTTGTGCTATAAAATTTGAGAATGATGTTGAATGTTGAGAATGATGTTGATGTTTTGAGAAAAATGTTGAAAACAGGATTAACCATAATATATAATAAAATAGGCATAATAAATCAATAGAATTTGGTATGTCTAAACTGTTTTGTTAGGTAGTTAGTGCACACATGGTGGTCAAGTACATAAGGTAATTAGTGCATATACAGTCCCTGGACAAATTATTAGACGCACTGCAAGATTTCATGTAAAATATTAATCACCGGGTGATATTGTACCGTTTTATTATTTTAAATTGATTTGTTTTTTTATTTTTATATTATCCAATCAATTACCGATTTATTTGACACAAATAAAAAAGCATTAATTAAGAAAAGCATAAGTTTATTAAGTTTTAAAGAAAAGTGAAATGAATGTTAGTAAAAGTCAATATTTAGTTGAGCCACCTTTAGCCGCTATCAAAGCTTTAATTCTGCGCGGCATGCTATCAATGCAAGACTGTACTGTCTCCTGCATTTGAGGATGATGATTCCACACATAAATAATCTTATAATAAATAATTAATATAAATTAATCTTAATCATAATTATCTTAAAATAAATACAAATATGTTGTCTACAACAATTCTTTTAAATAAAAATCAATAATATTGTAGTTTAAATATACCATTATTGCATAAAAACTCTAAAGAAATATAAAATTACTAAAAAAAATACAGTGCGTCTAATAATTTGTAAAGGGACTGTAGTTATTTACAAAACTATACATGAATTATTTTGCAGAGTTTTCGTTTTGGCACAGAAAAATGTCGGTAAGGAAAATAATGGAATATGTCTCACCACCTTGGATAAAATTCAGAGTCGATAGGGTTAAATTATAATTAGTTAGTACCAGGGATTGGAAAGTTATATTTGAAAAGTAACCCTGTTATAGTTAAAGTTACTATATTAAAAATGTAACTCTGGTACAGTTATTTTTAGAAACTTCAAGCTATATCAAGCTAAAAATTGGAATTTACTTACCATTTTTCAAAGAGAAACAAGATTAAAGAAAGATAAGCACAAGCAAAACACTGCAATTTTTTAAATCTAATTTTAAAGGAGTTTCATTTCAAAAGTGGCATACGACAGCTTTTGAAAGCAACAAAATTTTCCGTTACAGCTAAAAGCAACCAAGTTACAGTTGCTTTCTGAAAAATCTAACAGTTTTACCTAAAAAAATTAATTGTTACAAACAACAATAATATATAAGTAACACATTACTCCAATCCCAGGTTATTGCAATTAGTTATTAAGCTAATTGGGCCTCAGTAAAAGCAAAGGACAAATAATTAGTTCTAGTTGCCTACCATTTATTACAGATCTGTTCCTCTGACTGGCCTCATGTGTAAAAGGGGCAAGCAGTCCGAGCTCTTCGTTGTTAGTGGAAGAAGAACTTCCATCACCGTCGTCACGGCGACAGCCCTCCCCACACTGCACGCAAGTCCCCCTGCTACGCTCATCATCCAAACACAGACATAATTTCTACGAGAAAAATTAAAAAATCCTACTTGAGAATGTATTTAATTAAATTTCGGCATACCATCCACAGAGAGCTCAGATTCAATGCAATCTTGAGTGTCAAAATTAGTAGCGAGAGTCGCCTAGATGGTGCCTTAAAAAAGTGGCTCTCAGTTCTGGAGAATATGCCAAATCTGCAAAGGCCTAGGCTGCCAAAAAAAGCAGCCCCGTTGGGAAATTAAAAAATTGAGAATGTAGTAATTGAGTAATATTTGAATACTTTGTAGACGATAAATACCAAGTCTTGATGTAATACAAATACTGTTTAGCATAAAAATGTATTTTTTCATTTGTTTGCAATCACAGTTAATCAATTTATGTCATTTCTAATTTAATTTCGTGATCTGGAACCTTTTTACATTTTATCTTTTCAAATGTTTCAAAGATTATCAGATAATGGCTTTATCTGTATAAATCATTAAGTGGTGTTACTTTTAAGAGATGCATTAAATAAACCTTTAAACTGTTTCCTAAAATGACTCCAAAAATTTTAATAAGATTTTAATGACTAGATATTACATGACAGGTGCATACATATTTGTGTAACACAACTTATCACAATTAACAAAACTCTAAATAGCAACATATATCGAATTGAGTTATTGTGTTGCACTAGAGCTACACATTGGCTGGAATCAGAATCACCGTCAAGTGACTAGCCAACACCTGAGAACCAACTTTTAAGGGTGATATCTTGCACAGTTCGGGACTTTGGAGAATAATTAATGTGTACTTCCTCTACACAGAGTATTATTTGTCAGACCATTTACAGGTTGGCAGTTATTTTGACAATGCCTGGGCTTCAACCTGGGACCTTTTGCATGCAAGGCAAGTGTCTTACCGACTAAGCTCCCCAGCATGTACTAGCACTTAATGAAGTCATGCAATTAAAAAAATACTTTGCTATAGAAGTCTATACAGTATTGATCTCATAATATTAGTAATAATGCCTACCTTCAGTTCAAGATTATCTCTTATAAGTTCCTGCTGCCTGCTTTCCAATTCCTGAAGCTTAGCCTGATATTGTGCCACCTCCTGTCTCATGACTGAGGCTGTGTATCGACCAAATCGTTGCCACTCACGAGCCAGCTTCCTGCCCTTCTGTCGGTCATCGTCCAAGAAGCAGCATAAGTCCCTCAACTCCTGGTTGTCGTCTTGGCAACGCTGGTTTAGTTCGTTTAAGTTTCGGACCTCCTGAGCATGGACCTATGTGGGAATTAGTCATTAGGCAATAGGTTTGTAATTAAAGAGCTGAGTGGAAGAACATGCTAAGTGACATTTTTGAAGGAAAAAAAATGAGATTTTTGTGTCAATGAACATATTACTAACTTCTTTAACGATAACAAGTTTCCCCCTTTTCATAAACTTTAAGTTTAGTATATTTTTTGCAAGTACTGTTTTTAACGGATCTGGGTGCAAACTAATAACTTTAAAGTTTAATTTCTTGTTTTCACCTTTTTGTCACTTAGCACATTCTTCCACTAAGCTCTTCAATTGTCATCCGAGCATTCAGTTGAATTAGAGTAGTGCTTTCTGCTTTGCCTACTTTTCTAAAGAGAACAACAAAAAACAAAAGGTGAACCTGGAATATTTAGGGCCCTTTTGGTAGTTTAGAGGAAATTCAGAAGCTTTTCAGGAGCTCCTAAAACCAATTTCACATCTAACGTCGAATTAGAGTTCTTTAAAGTTGAGTAGTAACTCTGAATACCCTATAATGAACTTTCTTAAATACCCCATAATTGTGCTGTAACTGTACCTGCATGCGCTGGTTGATATCCTTGATGAGCGCTGAGTGGCTCATCATGAGCTTCATGTTTTCAGCTTCAGCTCTACGAAGCCGCCTTACGAGCTCCTGAGCCGGGAGCCTTGCGAGCTCTTCGTCGCTCGCACCCCTTCCCCCCACACCCCCACTGCTGCTGCCGACTGCTGGAGAGGCCATTGCTCACATGCTGAAAGAGAGAAGGGAAGATAATAAATTTTATTGTATTGGGCCTTGACCCGTTTACAATGGTTGGCAGAGTATACATAACTCTTACAAGGATACATTACAAAAAAAATGAAATACATACTAAAATATATAAATGAAAAGGGAATTTGGCTTATGTTACTTGCTAAAAAAGGGTACTTTTCCATTTTGCTGGCACAAGCAAAAAAAATCGCCAAATATGAAGAACAAGAGTTGGCAAACATTTCCAATACTAAGCTTTAATTGTGTATACTGTGTTTTATGGCCAAAAATTCTGTTTGGCCTTATTTGTGCTTGCGAAATGGGAAAGTATCACACAAAGAATCCCAGGTTTTATCAAGTACCCTGGGACAGATGTTTGTTTAATTTATCTGCTAAGGGGAATGGTCGCGCTGGACGGCGGGTCTCCAAAGCCAAGTGCATAGTTACCAATGGAGAAAAAAAATTTTTTCTGCCACATTTCACTGGCTGTATTGAATATTTTTACAAACATATTTTTTTATGTGATAAATGTAGCTGACTTACAGATCCCGACAATCCCACTTTTGAAATTGGTTGGAATATTTTTTTTTAATTTTCAATAAATAATTTTACCTATTCAAAAGAAATTTCAAAAAGTGGGAAGATAGAGACCTGTAAGTAATCTACATTTATTATTAAAAAAAAAACGTTTGTGAAAATATTCAATACAGCCACATAACTCATACTCAATACATTCTCCCTTAACTCTAGTCTAAACCGTTGGTTGCTGCTAAAAGAAAAAAACAGAGTCCCCAAGTACTAACTATACATTACAATGTTGTTGTTTTTAATAGCACCGAGGACTCAGTCGGAGAGACCATTTCATTTCATGCAGCCCAATAAAAGATTAGCCTTTGAAGAAAAGCTGTTGAGGGGTAAAAAGTTAAAAACTACGTTGGCTAAGGGAGCACAAGTCGTCAAATGAATAAAAGTCATGTTTTCTCCACTTAGAACACAAAGGACAAACAGGGCTATCTTTAATACTGATTCTACAGATTCACTCATTACAATATATAATTCTACAAGGGGGTCAAAATACGAATATACTATTCACAAATATTTATTTTTGTGGCTTTGTTTTACAGAAAGTAGGAAAAAAAATTCTACCATTGACAGATTATTTGAAAACAATAGATTGTTCTTATTTGTTGTGGTATTGTTTTCAAATGTTTAAAATATTAATCAAAATGAAGTTACGATAAGTTGGTCAAATCCTAATTTTCGTTCCGGTGACAATTTTGGAAGGCAATAAAGTTGGTATATTTCATAATTTTTTTGTTTTATGGTATCAATAAATATTTTTTAAAAATACTGGGTTTCACAAATTTTTATGCTGATGCTTATTTAAGAATAAGAAGCTCACTTCATTTAGTGTAGCGTTAGTAATATCAAAGGATGATAAATGTCGCCAGAACGAATACTAAGATTTGACATTTGCTTTTATTTTTAGCAAGCAATTTTACATACTTATTCATTAGATTGCAAAATAAATTAAGCAAACGATAAAGAATATTAATTGATTTGGCAAAAGTAAATTAATGATAATGGACAATTTTTTTTTAGTCCCTGCTATTAATACTTGTAGAGCTTGGTTAGGGCTCAGGTTTTTGTGCCAATATTTAATTTCCTCTGCTTCGTTTTTGGCCAATCACTTCCAATTATGTATTCAATGGTCTTTAAATAAACAAAAATGTATCCTGTGTACCATGTTTCATGTAATTAACAAAATAAAACAGCAGATTTATTCTTTAAAATTATACAGACTTTTGCAGACAGACAAGAAATTCTAAATGGATTGCAGACGGATCAGATTTTCTATACAGACCCCCTTGGCCCAATTTTTTAGGATTTGGCGATAAATAATTTTTTCTGGCAACCTGTCTGACTTCGACTGATGATTTGAATTCTATGACTTCGCACCGATGATGTTTCCCGGCAACCCTATCGGACCGTTGGTCATAAGAAATATTCCCATACGATCTTTTCTTTGAATCATGGTTTTTTTTTAAAAATTCGCCAAAATACAGACTTTTGGCACGATTTTGGAAAGTTCGCCAAGGGGGACCGTACAGTAAATCTCTACCTTGCATACAGTTAAAATACCTTATGTCCCTCAGTCTGAGCATGAAGTGAGAAAAAAAGACCTCCTTCGACTTACTAGAGTACTTGAATTGATGATAGTTATCTTTTTGTAACATGAACATATAATATCTCTCATGAATTCAAGTACACATAATCTAGAGAACATCGTTCTTGGTGAAAGTGAAACTACTTTGCAGAAAGAATATTTGTAGAACATTGCATCGAATAAACAATCTTTGTGAAACAATATTTTTAGTAATAAGAAATTGTTTGACATTATTTTACAAAAGAAAAAAAAACTCATTTTAAAATAGAATTTGATGATATTTTTCTAAAACCCTCTATATCTGTTCAATGAACTGTACTTATATTTAAATGTATGCTTCCACACTGAAATATTTTTAAAATACTGAGCACTTTTAGCATATAATAAACTATATTATAAACCATTTTGTGGCTAATTTATATGCTTTACAATAAGATTGTAAAACTTTTCTTTGTCATTTTTTGTTTGTCGATATTAATCCTATTACAACATTTTCATCACCTTTGTAATTTTATAATACCAAAATCAGAAAATGAAAATATTAATTGTCTGTGATAACATTAAAAAACAACATTAAAAGCATGACCTCCATCTACATCCGCATTAAGCTGAACTTGGTTATTATTGGTTTTACGTGAAATATATATGAATGACAACTCAAATTAAAAGATTTTAATGTAAACTTACTTAAAATTAAACATGTATAATGATGATAAAGTGTTTTAAAACTAAAATTATAACTTGACAGAACTTGCGACACAAAGAAATTTGTTTTTGTTTGTTTTTAGCGAATCCTGTTTTCTTAATTGCAGTTACAGTTACATATAACGAATTACGTGTTGCAGCAAACTGCAGGCACATGCGGAATTATCTCGAAGATAAGTAATTCTCTAAAGATTAGCACAAATTTATAAATAAATTCATTTCTACAACCATGGAAATCAAATTTCTCATGATTTATCTCGTGAACTAAAACAGCTGTACACTAATCACAGAGATACACTCTTGTCATCTGGCAACTGTCAAACAAAAACTAATCGATAAATGGTTCTTTTCCACATGCTTTTTTACTATTATAAAACTGTTTGTTCTTTTAGTCATTCGAGCAGTATTTTCGTTAATTAATTATTTTCGTGCTTATGCTTAATGATTATGAATGATTTAATTTTATTTTTTAACGGTTTATTTTTCAAACATTTCTTGAGTTTAACTAATTTAAGTAGCAATATATTAATGCAAAAATTATGAATTTATCTTTGAATAATTTGATTCTTGTGTTCTCGCTTATTGAATTTCTTATTAACTTTTGAAAATGATAAACGGCGAGTTGTGTAGCACCTAATTACAAAAAATGTTTGCTAAAATTAATGAAAAAAAAAACTAATACTACAAACGGCATGTATTTCTGAAAGAACAGCTTTACAGAAAAACGTTTATCTTAAAAGAACTCAAACTTAAATCAATCAGCTGAAAAGTCCCTCACGAGGTCTTTCATTGTTTACAAACACAATTGAAATTGCGTGAGACTGAGTAGCAATCTATGTATTATCGATAAAGGACAAAGTAACCTTTGGCTACCTACGCATTATATTATAAATGCCAATTTCCGCCTAAGAACGCACTTGCTCTCTGGGTTTGTGAAAATGAAGTTCCAAGTTCTTTCGATTTTCGTGCTTTTTGTGGTTGTGTGCCGAATTTCGGCGTTCCGATCCCTTCCGAGGTATCTCGACAACTCTGAAAATGCCGAAGGGGATTTGTGGGCCGTTCTCGTAGCTGGATCTGATGGTTGGGACAACTATAGGCATCAAGTAAGTAGCATTTACTTAAATTTAGTTAAAATCCTACTTCTTGGGTAGAGATTTACTGTACGGTCCCACTTGGCGAACTTTCCAAAATCGAGCTAAAAGTCAGTATTTTGGCGACTTTTTTTAAAAACCACGATTCAAAGAAAAGATCGTATGGGAATATTTCTTATGAAAACTCAACCAACGGTCCGATAGGGTTGCCGGAAAACGTCATCGTTGCGGAGTCATAGAATTCGAATCTTCAGTCGAAGTCAGACAGGTTGCTAGAAAAAATTATTTATTGCCAATTCCGAAAAAATCGCGCCAAGGGGGACCGTACAGTAAATCTGATCCAGCTTCTTGTAGTCAGTAGATAGGTCACTGAAGTCACATATTTAAAAAAAAAACTATAAAATTCAAACAGTTGTAAAGGAAGAGGGGTACAGACATACTGACGGGTAATTAGGAGTACAGCCAGAAGATCAGAAAGTATAAAAAAAAGTTCTTTAATTCTTACCTTTCAGACAAAAAAAGTAATGGATAGTATAAGTTAGTGTTACAACAGAAGTTGAAGGGGGGGACAATCAAAAAGATAGACAAATAGTATTTTGGCATTTTATAGATAGGTTTCTCGTGTCATCTCTTTCAAACAAAATCGGATTTTTAAAATCTGTCTGTTAGAACAGAAAATAAAATATATCATGAACAGACGGACGGCAGACAAAAAGTATAAAAGTTAGATTCTTTAAAAAAAAAAATACATATATTTTGTAAATCAGATTGTTAGATATAAATTGAAAGGGGGGTATAGACACACAGACGAACATAATGTCAATCGACTTATTTTTTTTTTTAACTTTCAAATTGACAAGAAAGTTGGTTGAAAACACAACTCCAACAATCAAAAACTGCAGTTACTTTGGAGATAGCCTAGCAATCACTACAAATCACGTCTTGCTTAGCACAAATATTCAAACATCAATAAACCATCTTCAATGTATTTTAACACTATAACACAAATCAAGAATCCACGGGGAAACCCCCTTTATCTACTAGATATCCCCTCAGTATCATCCCTCTTAACAGACATAGCGAGTCATCGCCTAAAAATCGGTGTAAGGAAACTGGTTTCTCACTTGGTTCTCCTCTTATGGCAACAACCCTGAAACGTTTGCACAGAGAGAAGAACCAAGGGAGAAACCGGTTTCCTCTCCCCAATGTCCGTCGAACAGACCTTAATACTGGAAGATTCCTAGTCAATCAAGGGGTTCTTCCCTTAGACTCATTGGATCAGATTTACTGTACGGTCCCCTTTGACGCGATTTTTTCAGATTTGGCGATAAATATTTTTTTTTGGCAACCTGTCTGACTTCGACTGATGATTCAAATTCTATGACTTTGCACTGATGCTCCATTTTCCGGCAACCCTATTTTAAAAAAAAGTCTCCAAAATACGGACTTTTGGCACGATTTTGGAAGGTTTGCCAAGGGGGCCGTACAGTAAATCTCTACTGACTCATTAAATATTACAACCAGATTGCTAATTAGGCATTAAAATGTTTTTATCCCTTCCGCAGTCTGATGTTTGTCACTCTTATCAAATCTTGAAGAGCCACGGAATCCCAGACCAGCGAATAATTGTGCTGATGAAAGATGACCTTGCCAAAAATGAAGAGTAGGTATTGTTCACAAACAATGGACATTTTACACATGTTAAATTCTAGTTGATTAATCAGTTATTATATTGTTTTATTGATTAAGTTAGATAAAATTTATTTACTTTTTTATATGGTGGTGCACTTATCATTGATATTTTGTCAAAAAAAACTGTTTTTTTTTGGCATACCATCAATTGGTAGCAGAGAAGATGTAGAACATCCTACAAAGAAATTTAAATGAAACAGTCACAGATGGAAATCCGGGAAATATTTTTTGAGAACAGTACTAACCTATCCTGTTACAATAAGATACCAAGTTTTAGTTTAGTTTGAATTATCGTCGCACTAGAGCTACACGTGGGCTATTGGCGACGGGCGTTGTATTTTAGAACCACAATCAAGTGACGAGTCGACAACGAGTTTATTCTGCAAAATTTATTGTTTTCTTAACTTGATTTATTTTAAGGTAACATTTAATTTTTATTCAGTACTATTACTCTAATTTTTATGTCATTAAAATGTAATATATGTATGAAAAATATACAATAGCAGTAGTTAACTAAAAGTTTCCTTATTATGATTTTTGAAACTTTTCACTGTAGTTAATCTCATAGTTTCCTTGCACAGAAGCCACGACCATGGGCGGAGCTATAAAACGCGAGGAGCAATCAGATAAAGACAAAATAAAACGGATGAAATTTTCTCTTCATCTGATTGCTCCGCGCGTTTTATAGCTCCGCCCATGGTCGTGGCATCTGTGCAAGGAAACTATGAGTTTAACTATAGAATCTCATGATTTTTTTAAAAAGTACTATTGGTTTGTATAGAAAACTATTTTCAAGTACTTTAAAAATAAAATTATTATTCCAGAAACCCGACCCCTGGAATTATTATCAATCACCCCAATGGAGCAGATGTTTACAAAGGTGTTCCCCACGATTATACAGGAGAGGTATGTACAATATATTTAATTTTATATACAAAATTTATTTGCAGCTAAAAATGGCAATCAATGGAATCTTATACAGTCAAACTTCTGAAATTAAATGGAGTTCTGATATAGTTTATGTTAACTGGTCAAGAAATTGGACTTTTAATGAGTGAATGTTAAAATATTTGGAAAAACTTAAGATACAATTTTATGAATTATTACTCAGAGGAACAACACACAGGTAAAAATAATATATAAAATGTCAACTTGTGGGAAAAGAGTAAAATAAATTTCTTAGTTTTTCAAATGTTCACAATGGTTCTAATACAAAAACTCAATATCAATAAACATAAAAAAATTGCATTCATGCTAAGTAATTTAAATTAAGTAAATATTTTAAAAAAATTATTCCAAGCTGAACAGGCTGAGGAAATGCTTTCAGTTCATCTTAAGAATGGGAACTGTAACCAGAGCCTGTTCTTCCATAAGGCCCGGGCCTAGGGCCCCCAAATTTTAGGAGCCCCTAAATTTCAGTTTTTATTATGCTAAATGCTGTAAATCTCCAAAATATCTAGTAAATTAAAAAAAAATATATGATACTCCACTCTGTCTTTTGCTCGACTTTGACTGAGAAATTGACCTAACGTGATTGTTTTGATCGATGTTTATAAGGAAGCCAATAAAATTGTAGCAAAAATTTTATACACAGGTCATATCACCATCATGACTGGATATATTACACAACATTTTCCGTAAAGGGGCCCCAAAATAGGTTGTGCCTATAGTCTGAGTTTTCCTAGATCAGGTCCTGGCTGTAACCGGCTCTCTAAATCGAAGTCTTCTCTTTGTGTAAATCCAATGGGCAAAAATTCTCAACCAAATTACTCTGGCTGCATTGAATATTTTAACAAACTTTTTTTTTATATGATAAATGTAGCTGGCTTGTAGTGCTCTATATTTCCACTTTTTGAAATTAGTTCGAATATTTTGTTGCGAAATTAAAATAAAATATTTTGACGAATAGTTTTAAAAATTGTTATTATAGAGCCATGTAATCCATCTACATTTGTCACATAAAAAACATTTTCAAAATTATTTAATACAGCCGGAGTAATTTGGCTTAGAATTTTTTTACATGAAATTAACTCGGAGAGAAAACTTCAGGGTTTGAGACCCGGCTACCACTACCATCCCCCCCCCCCCCTTAAAGCAAAATATAATGTTAAGCATGTTAACAAAGTTTGATTATATTTTATCTTTAAAGCTGTGGGATCGAGATACTCTTATCTTTAATTTAAGTTACTTTTATAGATACTTAAACTAAAATATTCTTTTTTTCAGGCGGTGACTCCAGAAAACTTCATGGCAGTTTTGAGGGGAGACAAGCAAGCCTTGAATGGTGTTGGAAGTGGAAAAGTATTACAAAGGTATCATTTATTGAAATTATAAAGTTCTCAAGATCAAAGTATAGTACTCTGTAGACCTTAAAATCTTTTCCAGTATAACTTAAATTAGGGCGAGATAAATTATTTGTTTGCAGTTAATGCCTTTAGAAGAAGGCTAACTTTAAACATTGTTGGTAATCTTTAGTTTTAATAAGAGGGGTTTTTGTCCAAAGCCATTCTTATCATTAAAATCATAGAGGTAGGAAGGAGAATAGAGAGGTCCTTGTATATGCGCAGTAGTGCACAAATGAAGCAGGCTAGAGCGGTGCATCTTGGGATACCTCGGTGTCAGTATGTTATGCACAGTAGCTCGAAAAACCTAACAGCCCTGCTTCAATTTCTCTCAACTGGTGGACCTCTCTACACCTCCTTCCTACCTCTACGATTAAAATTAAACAAATTAATAGAAAATATACGTAGGCTTTTTTAAAACATTATTCAATGAAAAATAAACTTGAAATAACAAGATTGAAGTCATATAAAGATGTCCTGCATTTAATAAAATGCACAATAATCTTATCATTCGTAGATTCATCCTATTTTTAGTTAATATTAATTGGAATACTTTATTACACTATCATCTATTTTATAGAGAATTTTCGAAACTGCATAATAAGATTTTTACCTGTTTGTTAAACATAAATAATTGATCACTGAAATGAAATGTTGTATTCCAGTGGACCTAAAGATCATGTGTTTGTATATTTCGCTGATCATGGAGCACCTGGCCTTATTGCCTTCCCTGAGAGTGTAAGTTGTAAACTACAATTATAAGAATATCCATCTGAAGAATACAGCGGAAAAAACCCTTCATTGACCGGGAATCTGTCCGTATTGAGGTCTGCTTGGAAAGTAGTGGCGATCGGAAACCGTTTTCTACATTGGTTCTGCTTCCGCGGTTCAGCGTCAGACTAGTGTCTGGCGGGAATCTTAATCATAGTGATAGTAAACCTGTGCGCTGTTTGATAAGAACCAAGACAAAACTTTTTTCTTCACACCAGTTTAGGCGATGACTCGCTATCGTCGCCAAGCAGACCCGATGCAGACAGATATCCAGTCGGGTTTTTTTCTTCTGGACTCTTCATTTGTATTGTATATGGAATGCTGTGATAAATAATGAATAGATAAATGGTTACTCAAAACTTTTAGAAATATTTACTGAAACTAACTTGTTCCGTGCAATTTGTGGTATAAGAATAATACATTATAAGCTTTGCTGGTATAAGAAAAACTGTCTCTGAACTTGGTAGAGTTAAATTTTAAATATTAATGTATCAGTTTGAGCTGAAAACCAGACCTAAACAATTTATAATGATATGAGGCGATATCTATAATAATAAAAGAAAGAATCTGTCTGTTTGTCTGTGGATCGTGAAAGACCTACTTATACTGCCCTCAGAAATTCGATTTTTTTAAGATAGATTCTCTTTAATACCAACATGTGCACCTGAGGCTTAGTTTTCATATTTGTTCCATTTAGAGAAAATTCGAATTTCTGAAAAAATACACCACTTTCGCTCAAATCGATCATTTGTCCTTTCGTGTTGCATTCGTCAGAGAATTAAAATGAACACAAAAATGAATTAAATAGAAATAGCTTTTATTTCTGCCTTACCTTCAGAAACTAAATTAATGATTGAAAATAATTGAACGTGCCATGAGCTAAATATTTTTTTTTTTTAACCAGAATGGAGGTTTTGACGTGAAATAACATTGTTATACAATATGGTTATTTTGAATTTATCAGGAAGGAAAATCGCGATGACAGTAAGTTCATATTGAGGAAGATTTTTGTACCGAAGAATGGGTATTTATTTGCTAGTAATAAATATATAAATGGTTGCTCAAAACTTTTAGAAATATTTACTGAAACTAACTTGTTCCGTGCAATTTGTGGTATAAAAATAATACATTATAGGCTTTGCTGGTATAAGAAAAACTGTCTCTGAACTTGGTAGAGTTTAACTTTAAATATTAATTTATCAGTTTGATCTTAAAACCAGACATAAACGATTTATAATGATATGAGGCGATATGTGTTAGATAATATTGTTACATTTTAAATTTTTAGGAACTTACAGCTAAGGATTTAAACAAAACTGTGCAGTATATGTATGATCACAAAATGTATGGAAAGGTAAGGTAATTTAATGCTTTATAAAAGTTCTTATAATTTTTATTTTCTATTTGAATTAAAAATTTAATTGAAATTATTAATTGTTTAGTATTGGTTAAGTTTAATCATCATATAGAAATTCTGTTATGACATTTGTATTGCATATGAAAAGGAAATTAATCTTAAATGTTTCACACAATCGTTATACAGTTTTCCACAAAATTATTATTGAATTCGACTGTTTTACAAAATAGTTTCATGATTGAAATTTTTCCATAAATTTCTAAAAATAGGACTCTTAAAATGTGTTTTGACTAAGCTCGGGCAAATATTTTAATAATAAAATACCTTCTTTCAGATGGTTATTTACATTGAAGCTTGTGAATCTGGCTCTATGTTTGAAAACATCCTTCCGAATAACATAAATGGTAACTTGAAATATTATTATATAATCACTTATCAATAAAAAATCTTTTAAAATATTTATTGATTGTAAGCCATCAATTGCCCAACATTTCATGATAGTGGATGATAAATATGTGATTACTTTTGATATATACATAATTATTCAAGTTTCGATTATTATTATTAATGATTTTACTTTAAGCCAAATGTGTAGCAGTGTATTTTTCCAAAAAATACTTTCATCTTTATTATTTCAGATTGAATTAAGAAATTATAACTTTTGTATTTTTATTATAGTTATGTTTTTATCCTTTTACTATGTATTACCTAGATCCCTCTAGGATCAACAACTTATTTTACAACAGTAGTTTACAGAGCTATATGTTAACCCTTTCAGTCCAAACTTTTTATTTCTTATTCTAAAATTTATGAAATAGACTCATTATGCATCCAGAATGGGGGAAAAATCTCAATTTTTTAAACTAAAATTTAGGGAAAAAATTTGGAATAATAACTAACACAATTAAAATTTAATTTTACTCATTTAAGAATGCAAGCATGAAGAATTTAGGGCCAATTTATTTAATAAAATGTTTCAGATACAATTTTATTTTATCATGTTTTTCATATGTTCCGTTCAATAAAAATAAACTTTATTTAATTCTTCAAAAGACATGATTCTTCCATCTAACGATACGAAAAGAAATAAGCTTTTGGAGAGTTTAACAAAATTTAAGTGAAATAAGTGCGAGTTTAACTTAGTCAATAAAAACAAACTTTATTTAATTCTTCAAAAGACATGATTCTTCCATCTAACGATACAAAAAGAAAATATAGCTTTTGGAGAGTTTAACAAAATTTAAGTGAAATAAGTGCGAGTTTAACTTTAGTGAGGAAAAAAATTACAAGTTTGAATTCCAAATAGAATCATTGGGAGTGAAAGAGTTAATGCACAGTTAATATTTTATATTTCATTGTGTTTAGTTTTTGCCACCACTGCTGCTAATAGTGAGGAGTCCTCTTACGCCTGCTATTTCGATGACAAAAGGGAGACTTACCTTGGAGACCTGTACAGTGTTAACTGGATGGAAGATTCCGATAAGGTAAAAGTTTATATTCATGTTGGATGAAAACTTATGTATCTGCTTCGTCATTTGACCAGATTTGGAAATTACGGGGCTGTTGCAAATAGCCCTTATGTAGCTGTAAAGCAACTTTAATTCCAAAATAAGTGTATTTTTTATTTGTGGTGGTCCAAGAAATGACAAAAAATTTTCCTCAAAGGATATCTTTGTTTTTCTTAAGTAAATAGGCACAAAAAAAATTATATGCAACAAACTTTAAGTTGTGTTCTTAAATAATAATTTTTTTTCTGTTGAAGTGTTAGTTGGTATTAATTAATTAACCACAGAGTGACCACTATCATATTTTTTGATCATTTTGATCTATCATTTTTAAAAAACTTCTCCAGCAAAAAAACTTTGTAAAAAGTTATTAAAATTTTATTTACATTTCACTATTACAAAAGATAAAACTTCAAAATTCATTTAACATTACTTTGGCCTGACTCTGTAGCTATGTAAAATCTTTTTTTGATAAAAAAGGAAAGAGTTCATTAAACTAACGAAATAAATATACAGCATTTGTAATTGTGCAAGAACAATAACATTGTGTCAATATGGAATATAATCTTTTAGGAAGTTTTGACAAAGGAAACTCTCCAAACCCAGTTCCAAATTGTCAAGAAGGAAACAACGGACAGCCATGTTCAAGAATTTGGAGATATGGTAATTATATACTAAATGAATTCAGTGGAATATTTATAACAACTTTTAAATAAAAAAAATGTATGTTAAAACTTTCAATTATATTGGGGTTAAAGGTGGGTTACTTTTGAACACAAAGTAATAACAGAGTTATTTTAATGCACAAAATAATTTCTTTTATTTCTTTTTGTCTTCCATACCTTCTTACTTATTAAAAATGCTTTATAATGTCAATATAAAATTACCTGATGGAGTATACCAAATGAGCAAATATCTTTTTTTAAACTAAGAATTTATTTTCCTTTGGTAGTAAACTCAGCAAACAAACTATTCTCTCATTTAAAACCTAAAAAACTACTTTAACTACATCAAAAAGCTTTTAATAAAAATTTTACTAAAAAATTACTTGTAGTGCCTCAATAAATGTGATAATCTTCGATATGTCTTACAACTAGGGTGCAAACCTCCTTGTCGATTACTTCATTTTGATTTTAAGACTTTATATCTTATTACAGTAGAACCTTGGTTATTCGGTCTAATTGGGAACAGAGGTAGGTCGGATAATCGAAAATTCCGGATAGTAGAGAATATCTTCAAATAAATAGTAAAACGTCTTGTACGGAGGAGCACTGAAAGTCCGTGGACCCTAAATCAACTCTGGTATTACATTTGTAAACATTAGCTTTTAGTGTTATCTCCGATATTGAGACCCTGGCGAACAGAAAGTGCTTTAAAATTATTTTTAATTTCTATTCTTAATTTTTTAAATATCCCAGCGGAGTTCTGGAAAAATGACTTATTTTTGGCTTTTATAGTAGATATCGCTGAGTCTCCGATTTAAGAAGATCCCCGAGTTTCCTGATTTTTTCAGTATCGCCGAAAATTCCTCATCTTAGAAACGCCGTAGAATTCTGAGAAGGGGTTTCTTTTGTGAACAACCAAGAATATCTTATTTAAGAATTTTTTTATGTTGACTCATGGACGGTCGGTTAAGAGGGACTGTCAGTCTCGTAAAGCTAATGCATTAGTTTTGAAATCACAACTTTTGCAAAAGAATTGCTTTGCCATGCTATCCCATTTTCACCAGGTATCGGAATCACCCTAACATCAATTTAAAACAAAATTGAAAAGAAAATAACATACGGTTATTTAATTATTAATTGATAAAGTTTTAAAATAGTGCCGCCATCTGCTGTATATTTTTGGCATTTTAAAACTTCAAAAATATATAATTAAATAACTAGATAACATTTTCGTTTCAAATTTATTTCAATTTGATGTTATGTTGATTCCCATACCTGGGGAAAAAGGGCTAACATGGCAAAGCAATACTTCTGCAGAAGTTGTGATTCCAAAACTAATGCATTAGCTCTATGAGACTGACAGTCCCTCTTAACAGAGAATTTCGGAAAACAAGAGATGGATAATCGAGGTTCTACTGTATTTAATTTAAGAAAAGATATCAGAATAATTTTGATTTTTTTTAAAACTCAGAATATTGCAAAGATGCATGTCAGCGAGTTTCAAGGCAAGAAACCTACCAAGCCTGTTGTATACCCCAAAGTTGAGGTATGTTATCACAATAACAATTCCAAAGGTAAATGTGTACATTAATTTTAGGGTCATAGTTAATGTTCTGAAAGTATAGTTGTATCAGAAAATAATTAAGATTAAAATATCAACAAAAAATATATAATGAAGGTTAAAATATTTACGCAACTTAGCAAATGCTATTGGATGCCGTTGAATATATAGATATTTGTAGTAAACTTTTTTGATATTTCAGTTGTACTATAATTTTAAACCTAATTTTTGTTCTTAATAATAATTATATTATACATAATAATATTATAACAATTTAGTACAAAGTTACTAAATGTTCTAATATTCACATGGATACATGTGCAATGCTTGTGTAAGGAGTAACACTGTCCGTTAAATATCCAAGATTAGATTATAAATGGTTACACACACACAGTTACTACTAACTTACTCTTCTCAATATAGTTAGGCTGATAAGCTTATTATTTTTTTTTAAATTTAGGCTTGTTTAATTTTTGTTTATCATGTTTAAGAATTATGGTTGATTCACTTTCAGAAAAACTCTGTTCGAAGTCGAGATGTCCCCATTGAAATTGTAAAAAGAAAATTCCTGAAGGCCAATTCAGCAGATGAACAAGCTCAGGTGTTGAAAAAAATGAACAAAATGCTTAGGGTAGGTAAAAAGTTATATTATTATTGTATAATTTACTGATTTTTAATGAAAATATATTTCACAGGTATTGACCATTAGATTTTATGCAACACTTTAAATAAAACTATAGAGAATAGATCATAATAATTTACTTTGAACCTTATCTTAATTGACAATAATTTAAACTAATGGTAGTAGTGCGAAAACAGATCATCAAACTAATTTTGCTTCTATGCTTATGTTTAAAACATAATGCAATATGTTGCCATACCATTTTCAAAATATGTCATGTAAATGTCTTTACGCATAAGAAAAATATATAAAAAAATATATATCATGCTTTTTAAAACTGTAATATCAATATTTGAAAGCTTTACTTTTTTAGATGGTCAGTTCTTCACTGTTACTTGAAAGTATATATCAGTATAAATTGTACCTCCCATATTCTGATTTTTTAATCCCTTTTATGTTTCCAGAACCGACAATTCTTGGCTAGCAAGGTGTCTGAAATATTGACTGCAATCTTCCACGATCAGGAAAAGGAGTCTGAAATGTTGAATAGGCACCTTCCATTGAGGAACTTCGAGTGCTACGATCATCTCAGGGAATTTTTCAATGAGGAATGCTTCAGATTGTCTAAGGTATTTTTTAAACACGTTTTAATGATGTGTACTACAATAAAACATGCTGAATAAAACTTCAGATGCATTTAACTTCTTTATTATATAACATAACTAACTCTTGTTGCACCACTTGTAACCGTCAAAATTTTTATTACACAGGGCATAGTGTCTTAACGATTACATTAAAAAAAAGAATCTATCACTTACCCCTATCTCTTATGGATTTTGAATTAAAAATGTTATTTTCATTTAATTATTCACAAAATATCTTGAAAACATACACATAAAAAATTGACCTCTGTGCAGTATTATTCTCTAAAAATTCTGCAAATACTTGTTAGAAAATACTTTCTGGGATACTTAAATTAAAATAATATGAAACTTTACTTTGTTAAGATACATTCACTAGACAAATTTATATCAATTGCCTAGGGCAGGGGTTCCCAACTTTTTGCACCTGCGTACCACTTAACTTTTTGAGAAATTTTGGCGTACCACCAGACCTAAATATTTAAAAAACGTATAAAATTTACTCTTCTAAAAGCATTCTAAAGGCTTTTTGAATTAAATTCTTGAGAAAACTTCATATTTAAGAGTTAGATATTTGTTTATTTTCACATGCTTATAATAAAGGAGAAATAAAAAGATTAAAATAGTATTAATTTACAGTTTTATTTATTACCCATAGGTCTAAAAACATACAAATAAAAAAAACAGTACAAACTCAGCAAAAATTTAATCAGCATACAAAATATACTTTTATGGTCTTTAGTGCGAAACTTGATGTGGTTTGCCTGTGATTAAAATATCAACGTTAGGAGTACAGAGCTTGCCGGAAGATCAAAGGGTACTAGGTTTTACATCCGATCCAGAACCAGAAGTTAATTAAATATTTCTCTTTAAAATAATGAGTAATATGTTTGCGTGCTCACTGCTCATGCGTACAGAAGCTATTAATAGCATTATGTTGCTTCCATCACTCTCGCGTACCACCTGAACATTTCACGCGTACCACAGGTGGTTGGGAACCCCTGGCCTAGGGTTTAAAATTAGGAAGTCGATTGCCAATAACTAATTTGTAGCTTTATAATTAGGTTAATCAAACCAAACTTAACTAAATATTCGTTGTTTCTTTTCAGAATGAATATGCCTTGGACTTCATGCATGTGTTGGTGAACTTATGTGAACAAAGAGTATCCGTTGTTAAAGTGAAAATGGCCATGGAAACTGTCTGTGAGCACCCTCCCGTATATGGAATCGTTTAACAAAGACAATCTACCAGATTAGGCTGTGTTAAAGCTCCTGGAAGCTTGAAACAGGCAGCTAGAAATGTTTAAACCAAACTCACATCAATAGGTTGAACTGCTTTAATTTGAGCTTTTGTTTACTTAGTACAAAAGAAAAATGCTCGTGTTAAAGTAGCTATTTTATTTTAATGACATTTTGATTTCGACGTTATATTTTTATTTGATTGTTTTTTACTATTTTTGATTTGTTTACCAATTAAAAAAACTTTTATATTATGTTGTAGTTTAACATTATTTCTTAGTTTTATTAATTAGAATATTACCGATAATTGTAGTTGTACATTAATTAACTTGTCGCAAAACATGAACGGTTCTAGTCAGTAATAGATTTGGATCGTTGTTACTATGACGCATCCAAATTATTTGATAGAAAATTTTAAATTACAATTTTCACCTGCATTTACAAAAATCAATGACATAGATAATAAACTTATCTTTAAAAAAAATATTTTGTAATTCCATGAAATCAAAGAAGGTTGTAAAGTCTCAGTTAAATATGAAGCATTATACATATTAATATACTGTATTTCTTTAGAAATAAAACAGCTGCTTATTATTATACAACTTGCAGTCTGATAAAATGAGTAAACACTAAAAAAAATCCTTTAAAAGAACTTAAGACGTAAAGCATCTTTATTTTTTAATGCATCATAACTTTTCCCAGGTAAAAATTTTTGAAGGTTTGACATGTTACAATGCTACAAATGTTTCGGGAAAATATTAAAAAATCTTAAGAGTCCTGAAATTATGTGAGCGAAAGTTTAAAGAAGCCAGGCGTTTTTTTTATTAAAAATCGGTATATGAGGTTTGAGGCCCAGTGACTTGGTGATAGTGCTTCGCATTGCCACGCCACAGGTCGAATCCCGGATTGGGCGAGGTTGACCCATCCTTTCATCTCTTGAGTGGCTCAATAAAATGAATGGGTACCAAGAATGATTGGGAACTAAACACTTGGGGTTCCGCGTGAGACTGACCACCTTACCGGGACATATGCCTAGCACCCTAGGTCACGAAAGCTGAAATGCGCACGGCGGGCCTTGGACCAGTATTGAGATATTACGCCGAGGAGTTTAGTTTTTTATGTTTACCCCCAGACTTTTTGAATTTTGGTACAGTAATGATTTATACTTATTTTCATTTATCTATTTATGCAGATATTATCATTTTAACATGGCAAATTTGTAAGATAGATTAACCATTAAACAAAATAAATACCTCAATAAATACTTTTATTTACACAACAGATGATTGCTTTGAGGGGATAGAGACGACATTTGCACAGCGATCACACAGAGTCGATTCCGAATTTGATGAGTAGAGGCGGCATCTTGGACACTTTTCTAACTTAGTTGGCAGAAAGGCCACCGAAAATTGTTCATGTTCAGCTATTGGAAAAAATATTTAGGATCATAAATTGATACACGATTTTGATAAGTAGAATAAAAGTACTATTCCACAGTTTCATTGACACATGCATTGAATAAAAGTAACATATATATAATTTTATATCAGTTATGATTGTTATTCTAATTATCTTTTTAAAGTGGATAAGCTTACTATCAATTGTACTGAGTTTTGATTCATAAGTACAACAATAATAGGCAAAATTGTTTTAATAAGATACAACAATTAATACAAATAGCTATATGTAAATACAAACTATATATACACATGAAATATATTGAGAATGAAATCAAATTCTGTCATTAAGTTTTTATATTGCTTGCAACATAAATTTATTATTTTTTCACAATGAAAAACTATTTTAAAGCAGACATAAATTTTTTAGTTTATCATGGTTTATTCTTCTAAAGACTCCATTTTATACACATATCTTAACAGATAATAGAACTGATTATATATCACAAATATACATATATACATATATACATATTGATATATAATACATATATATACTTACTAATGTATGAATCATAATCATACTTTTACTAAATAATGATATACATAGATTTATTTTTATAATAATAATAGAATATATAATTCCATATATATAATCAATCATAAATAATAATATATATATATATTATATACATATATATATATATATATATATATATATATATATATATATACTAATATATATATATATATATATGTATATTTTATAATATTTCCCTTCAATACTAGTGAGTCTTTCAGGAAACATTTTCCTCCAGTAAACATATATAACTAAACATATATTTCTTCCAGTAAACATTTTCCATGAACATAAAACACAAAATTTTTTTTCAAAAACTTACTGGTATTTAGATCAATATTTCCCTTTAATAATAGTGAGTCTTCGAGTAAATGACTAGGGCATTCTGCAAATTCAACTTCAGATACTTGGAAAAATTCTGTCAGTCCAGAATTATCATTTAGTCTTCCATTCAGTTCCTGCAAATTTGATTTTAATTCATTTTGAAAAAAGTATTTTTTCAAATACAAAAGCAAACTAAAGTAATTAAGATTATTAACGTTCTATTCGGGAGATTTAAGGTCTAACGGCTGCTTAAATAAAACATGTTAATTAAATCATACATTTTTAGGTCTAGTCAGGAATAAATGTTACAAGTATTTACTCCCTTTGGGAATATATTATGTGGGCTTAAGGTGTTTAGCTTTATGTTTCATTTACCTTTTAAAAGAAAATTAGACAATTAGGCAATTAATATCATTAAAAAAAGTAACCAAGAATACAAAAATACGAAACTTTTAGGAGAGGACTTTTGATAGGTATTTTCTAAACAAATTTTTCACATTACCTTCAAAGCTTCTGACAATTCAGAACTGCAACTAATAATGGCCTTCATATGTGGAGTTTTCACATCCGCTTTAAGAATGGTTTCTCTGATCTCATTGGCCAATAAGACAGAAGTAGGGAGTGGATTATTTTGCAAGAGCTTGTCCAAATTTGGCCATGGATAGCTGTATACATTATGTATATCTAAAACAGTAAATTATATAAGCGATCTATACAATACTACAGTCCCTGGACAAATTATTAGACGCACTGCAAGATTTTGTGTATCAATCAATGATGAACAAAATACCCGTTAGAAGGACATTTGATTGTGTCCTAAACTTAAGCTATTGAATAGAAAATACATCTAGCTATACTAATACATATATCGACATCTTTTTTAATGATATGGCATTCTTTGGTATGTTTTCATCATTACTAAAAAAATACAGTGCGTCTAATAATTTGTCCAGGGACTGTATATAAGCAATCTATGCAATACTATACAAGCAATCAAAACAATATTATATAAGCAATCTGTACAATACCATATTTAATTTAATCTACAACTGTTATATTCCAAAAGGACCAGGAACAAAATTATTCCCAGATTCGCTAAGTTGGTAAGGATGTGACTACAAAAATAAAATAATTTTGTTCAAATTTTGCAGCAACAAACTTCTTCATCATTGTATTGTGCCAGCTTTTTTGTACTGAAGGCGAACTCATTACTTGATCATAACTCGAAATTTTAGAGTATTTAATTCAAGTCCTTAAAAAGATTAGATATTGAAAAACAGGACTATAATCAAATGTCAAAACCTGATTCATTTCATATGTTTATACATATGAAATGAATTGCATATTACATTAAAAATATCAATTCTTTTCTGGAGTCAAGAATAAGCATTAAAAGTAAAGTAATAAAATTATTAATTTTTGAAAATAATAGTTTAAATTTGTAGGCTTACATTAGTAGCTATAATCTAAATAGTTAACTTTAAAATTTTGCCTAAAGAATTTAACATTTGTCTAGAATTTTTAAGATTGAGCATTACAGAAAATAACATCTTTCTGCAGCTATATTTTCATAATCTTTATTTTTCTAATAAAATAAACATTCTGGAATTGTGGCAAATGTAAAAATATATATTCATGCAAAGTTTTGTGCAAAAAAACTTTTTTAAAGAAAAACTTAGGAAAACATACGAAGCTAATTTGAAGATTCATTTTTCACTGTTTAAAATTTTCACCTACGAGGCAAAGAAATAATGAGGTGGCATCCACAAATTGAGCAAAGAGGAAGAACTTTAAGAAACTGCCAGTTCTTTTTTAATATTTGTTACATAGCTTTATTGTTTTCAAGCTTATGATAAAATGCATTTTTCTCGGTAAATGGGTTGACTAACGCATCAAATTGGAATGAAAGTAATACTTCCGGAGTGGACAAACGGACTGGATTTGACAAGGTGCTCAGCGTTAAGAAAAAAAAAAAAAAAAACTGTTTGAAAATAACTTTTGAAAAAATACCAAAAATGATTCATACTTACAAGAATTTGTCAGAAAACATTTAAAGTCTTATGAATCTAACTAGCAAGATTCAATGTATTTGCTATCTGTCTGCTAAATTTAAGCCTACAGCAACATACCCAAGTGGTCAGAATTGAGCAAAGAGGAGAACAAGGATGTCAGTTCTGTATTTAAAATATTTTTTTACAAGTTTAATGTATTTCCAGCTGACCTGATACAAATGTAATTTTTTGGACATTTGGGTTAACTAACCTGCTCAAATTTGGATTAATCAATCTTCGTTGAGTGCTGGACATACACACTGGGATTTGCAAGTGTTGCTAGCGTTGTCAAGACGTTTGGCGCTCAAGTGTTGGAATCTGCCCATCTTACAGTGAAATGGTAAATTAAAATTTTCTTACAAATTTTAAAATCCAAAATAAGTGTAGTCATACTTGCAAAAAATCTAAAAATGTATTTTATTTAGATTCGGCTCAGTATAGAAGTAATGTTTAAGTTACAACGCCTAAAAGGGCGGTGGTTAGTTCGAACATTGGACTGCACTAGAGCTACACAAGGGCTATTGGCGACAGGTGACGTAATTTATAACCACAGTCAAGTGACCAGCTGACACCTGAGTAGGCATCCAATGCAACCATTGAGGGCGACATCATATGCAGTGTTGTGACTTTGAAGCATATTTAATGTGCACTCCCTCTACATGGGGTATTATTTGTCGGACATTTTTGGCTGCACTCGGCAGTTAGGTCGGCAGTTAGGTTGGCAATGCCCGGACTCGAACTTGGGACCTTCCACATGCAAGGCAAATGCCTTAACCGACTGGGCTCCACTATATAAGGGTCAAAATTTAGAAAATAAAATATTTCATATTTTTTACTAGATGCTGGGCACTTTATTTGGATTCCATAAAAATACTTTAGAGGCAGCAGTACTAAATTCTTGTAATGTTTTTCTCTGTATTTTCTTTAAATATAAGAAGAATTTTGTCTATGGCATTGCACTTCTTACAATTTAGATTTAAGAAAAAAAATAATCCTTAAAATATGAGCAAAATTATTTTAAAATGTAATTACCACAGGGTTTATTTTATTTAAAGATATAATTAATAATGTAAAATGTTACCTGTCTTTTACCAGGTGGCAATAGAAGGAAGAGACATCATTTGTCACAAAGTTTAAAATCTCTTTGGCTACATTTTTATATTGCACCAAACTGTAATGCTTGTTGATCTAAAATATTAATTATCAATTTATGCGGTTATTATATCAAGTTATATTATTAAACTTTTATTCTAAATATAGTTTCAACTATTTTAGCCATTCCCCAAAATGAAAGACAATGAATAAGAGCTTTGAAATACCAGAAGAGAGATGAGAAAAACTTGAAAAGTACAGTAGGGTCCCGGTTATCCGAATCCTGGTTTCGAAAGAATGGTCGAAGAAATTCGGCTTAACAAAAAGGTTCCGGAATTTTTTTTGCAAAAATATGAACTGTACGCATAAACGTGTAAATAAAGAAATACACAAAAAAGTAAATACGTACTTAAAAAATTACTTATTTCTAAAAAAATGCCGTAATTTTTTTTGCTGCTCAATTTTGGTTCGTTTTAAAGCAGCCCTGTCCCTCTATTTTTTAAACACAAGAACGTCTGAAGTAGTGGCTTTATCTTGCGCTTCTATGTATCTAAGGGCCTGATCTAAGATTTTTGTAGCCAAATTAACGTCAAACTTTCTCTTCACCAGCGTGTTTCTAGGCGTGAAGTGGATAATTCCAGATTATCCGAAAATTCCTATCGAATCTCGATTAACCGAAAGTGCACCGGTCCCATACCTTTCGGATAAGCGGGACTCTACTGTAGCAGCAAGCCTGAACCAACAGAAAATTATGCCCATTTTAAACCGGTTCAGTGGCTGCATAGGAACTGCAAAAACGATAGTGTTTTTTTTTAATGAATAAGCATTAAAGAAAAAAACCATTGAACAAGCATGTGTTCATTAGAAGATAGATTATATAAATTAATTAAACAATGGGGAGGGGGTAAATGGTTTAAATTTTAACAAAAAGAAAGCAGACGCGCGCGAATTATGACTTTCTAAGGTATGATGAATGTAGAGAGCCATGCTTTTACCTTTTGTGCAAACTTTTGAAGTTTATGGAGCATGAACAAATCTAATGGCAACAATTCCGAGGGAACAGTTGAAACTTTACTGGGATCATATTGATGTAAACTCCCCAGGAGAAATTTTAAAACATTTCGAACCTGTAACAAGAGAAGACATAAAATAAGACAGTCTAATATGTTGGCAAAATGTTAAATTATACAGAAATAACTTTTATTACCTAGTATACAGGGTCCGGCAAAAGTAACGCAGCAAAGTTTTTTGTTCATAAAATTTAAACTACTTTGTTTAACAAAATAAATTATACATCAAAATAAAGGGCATTCTCTGCCAAAAAGTTATATGAATTGTTCAATATGTCCACTTTCCATTTGAACCACCTTTTCCAGCCTTCTTTTAAAGCCGTTTGCTGTTGAGTTCTTCTTTGGTTGTTCTCTCTTTGGAAATCCGGCGAACACTTTTCTCTGATATCCCGATTTCCTGAGCGATTCTTGATTGTGAAGTGCGAGGTTCCTCACTTATCCTGTCATGTACTTTCAGAATATTCTCTGGAATTATAGCAGAACGTGGTCTACCTGTTTTATAGTCATTGTTATCGACAACACTTCCAGTATCCTTAAATTTTGATACAAGTGCATTTATCCAGTTTCCATGGGGAGCTGTTCGCCTCCCAAAGATATTTTCATAAATTTTAAAAAGCCTCAATGGTGATCTATCACAAAGTTCATAATTCATCACAATAAATATCCGCTGATTCAAGTTTAAACGCGTAGCAGCCATTTTTTCAAATTTCGGTCCTATTCTGTGATTGTTCCAAACACAAATAAACTACCTAAAATACTTCCTTTTTCGTCGAAAGTAATATCATTCAACAGCTCAGAATCTGAGCTTTTATTAATAATAATTGAATACCACAGGCTACTTACTGCTCTGCTTTTGGAACAGTCGAAACAGAAAAGTACCTAGAAAGCACTACTCATTGTTTAATATGATAAGAATTTAAAGCCTTTTATTTGATTCTTCCTTTTTCTACCGGTAACTAATTTGCATATTCCAAGCTTTCTAGGGCAACAATCACCAATATTATAATTACACGGCAGGGTTCGTACTCTATCTATGATAGTGAAATTCAGGAGTTTCTAAGGAGTTTTTCAGGAGTGCAGCGATGTAAATTTAGGAGGTATTGGGAAATAAATTTGAATATATGTTTGTTTATTGTATTGGTCTAGTGACTTAGACCGAGAATGAAGGAAACAAGGGGTGTAAATGTTGTGGAAAATTTGAGGCTTCGGTGTAAAAGCCAAACCCCTTTTTTGGGGAAAAAATCGCTTTTTTTGGCGATTTTTTAAATTTTCTTGACCTTTGTTCTAACTTCATGACTTTTTCGACTGGTAGACATCCTGATAAAGTACGGGAGAAAACGACTGAGAAAGGAGAAAAATTATTCATGTCGTCAATTTTTTCAGGAGGGGGAAAATATCAGGAGATGATACACAAATTTCAGGAGTTATAAGGGCCCTTAAAAAATAAAAATGAAATTAAGGAGTTTTCCAGGAATTCCAGGAGGCGTACGAACCCTGCACTGGTTGCGCAGTAATCGCAAAAAACTTTTGCTGCGTTACTTTTGCCGGACCCTGTAAAATATAAGGTAATGAAAGTATTGCGATGGGGGGGGGGGGGGTCGAAAATCTGAAATAGAGTTTTAGTGTTTTCTACACATTTTAAAGGGTGCTTATTCTCCAAAAGTGGTTTTGAACATTGGTGTACAAATTTGGTTTATTGAGGGGTAAATTGAAAGTCTTGTAGTGCTAAACACCCCTAGTTTTTATTTATAATTTAATTCCAAACTAATAAAATAATTTCTTCAAACTAAATTAGAATACTTTTTAACTTAAATACTTGATAAATTAGATACTTGAGACTTCATCTGTATTCCCTTTACAAAAAGGGGTTTTGAAACTTAATTTGTTCAGATAAATAATTTAATTAGATGTTAAAAGTTTTAAATGTATGATTAGGTTAGTTATATTTTTATTAAATAAAAGATGAAGTTGCAGGTAAGACTAACCTTATTTATACTCTGTGAACAATCTTCTAAAATTTGCATTTTAACAGCAATATTTTCAGACTGACAAGCATGAGAAGCCACAAACCATCTCAATACATCAATCCCATATGCAGGAATGCCACTTTTCTACAAGCAAAAACACTACATTTTATTTAAAATACTAGCTTTCTAAACCGGGCGTCGCACGGGTTAACCTTTATTAACGGTGATTTGTTTTTGACACAGCTGTAATAAAATGGTCGGTCTGTTCATTGGCGACTTTTGGCAACATTTAGAATTTAACAACCCAAGTGTGGTAATCATTCTACAATCAATAAATGAAATAAAATAATGAAAGTCAAATAACAATCCTACAAATTAAAACCTCTTGATATTTCGTGTTTATACTTAATTTTTGCTCGCGCTAAATTTTCTTTCAAATTGAAAATTAAAAGTAGAAATCGAATTTGTATCAATTTTTTAACGGCTTTTCTTACTGGATTTCATGTTTATCAACGGATGACGTCAAGTCCCTGTTTCGGCCCGGCCCATGTGTTTTCAAGCCCCAGTTTCGGTCTCTCACTCTCAGGTGGATGACGTATTTTTGTAAATAATTCTATTAATTAAAAAATCGTAATCAAATATGAAAAAACTAAGCATCAGGTGCACACGTAGGTATTACAGGGAATCTATATTAAAAATTTTGAATTTTTTCGAGCAGTATAAGTAGGTCTTTCACGATCCACAGACAAACAGACTCTTTCTTTCATTATTATAGATTCTGTAAAAAACATTTTTATACAGTGGAGCTTCTGTTAATTATCCAGATTCAGGAATACCAACTTTGGACAGATTTAACCTGGCAATACCAGATTTTTAAATATTTCTGAAATTCTGTGCGTACCAAATGCCTGATTTTGGCAGGAGAAACATTAAACATTCTCTTGACGCCCAGCATCCAGAAAATGGTTATTACGGAGTTTAATCTGGAGAGTTGGCAGGTTGGTTAGTTGAATTAACGTCGTACTAGAGCCACAGTTGGAAGATCTGCAGATTGCAATCTACGTTCTCTGCTGGTTAGTGAAAAGTCAAAGGTTGAAAGGTATGTAAATTATTATCTAATTACATAAGTGAATAATATTAAACCATTTATGCTTTGATGACTAAAGTCTTACATACAACAATTACTTTATTCTACTTATTTTTTTTCAAGAACAACAGATATTGCTGCTTGATTTTTAAATAATTGAGTTCATGGAGAAATAAGTCAATATAGGAAGAAGTATCACAATAAAAATTAAATTATCTTATAGATATATAAATGGGGAAACCCTGGGGAACTTTTTTGATGAAAATCAAAGAAAAAACATTTTCTTAGTGAATAATAGTCTTTAAGTATCTTATTCACCTAACAATCTTTAAGATCTTAAGGCTATGTCCTGACTACGCCACAAAGGCAACAAATGCAACAAAACTTGGCGACTTGGCAGAGTCAGCCCCCATGCTATTGCATCGCTTGGCGCCCTTGGCGTTCGCCAAGTTTTGTTGCATTTGTGGCATTTGATGTCATAGTGAGGACATAGCCTAAGAGTCTTTAAGTATTTCATGATTTTTATACTTTATTAAACTTTGTAAATTTAGTGCTTAATTTAAAAGTGTGTCAAGGGTCACTAATTCGAAAAATATTAATGTAAAAGCCAGTAAAACAAAGATATATATAGATGAAAAACACTCACAAAATCTTATTAGTTACCTTTGAGCCAGAAATAATGTCTTCGGGGCTGATGACATTTCCTTCCGATTTTGACATTTTACGTCCTTCAGAATCGGTAGTGAAACCATGAAGAACAAGTGACCTTAAAGAAACAAACTTTAATTAATTTATTATTCATTTTTAAAAAGCATTTATCTTTGAATTTCTGTATTTGTAGTCTTTGATGTTTAGAAATAAAATTTACCAGGTTTTTTTTTTCCAGGAAAAATATTTAATAAAACTTGTCTAAACTATTTTATTCAAAAAACCTCAGCAAACAATAAGTCAGGTGAAGTTGGTTGAATTTTTCTTTATATAAAAAAAGAAACTCCTTGATTTATTCAGAGTTCTTCTTGAAGGATTTAAATATTTTCAAGATTCAGGAATCACTAAGAGACATGCCATTATTATTATTTATTGCTATTATTATTTGATGAAGTGAGCTAATTCCTACTTTAAAAAAAAATCATTGCAAATTGGCTTGTTTCAGGCTTTCATTACTGTCTTCCTGCAATCGGTGATTTGATTGGTGCTCTGTTTTTACGTGTAACTGTGATTGATCAATCAAGGCTCAAGAAATAATTTATTTCTATTCATCATTTCTGTTGACACTCACGAACTAAAATATGCCTATTGAAATATTTATTCAACACTAAAAGTAGAATTTTGGAAAAATTGTTTCCAATTTTGTGATGAAAACCTTACTCTAGGACCTCTCCTTATATATCGTACCATGCAAGGAAAAGTGACCTATCAGACAAATTCGACTTTTCGAAATATAAATGCTATTATGTTTAAAATTTGAATATCTAGCAATTAGAGCATATCTGTCAGCGGAAAATTGTGTTCATAAGATGTGTATTAACTGTAAACCGCATCAAGAAGATGTTTTTATGTAAATTTATTTTAGTTCTACTTATACATATATATCTGTTATCTTGTCAATAAATCTTGATTGTTAGCCCAACGCTCTCTACTCGCCTTATTTCATTTAGTGGTTGTTGACATGTTCAAAATTAGTGACAATATCTTAAATCAATTGGTAGAATAGTTGTATAGTATACAGCAAGCCGATCCTTATTTTTTTATAATGACTTGAATCATCATCGTACTAGGGCTACACGAAGGCTATTGGCGACTAGCGTCGTATTTTAGAACCACAATCAAGTGACGAGCCGACACCCGAGTAGGCACCCAACGAAACTGTTAAGGGCAACATCATACGCAGCGTTAGGACTTTGAAGTATATTTAACGTGCACTCCCTCTACACAGGGTATTATTCGTTGGACATTTTTGGCTGCACGGTTTTTATAATGAAAAATGCAATGGGAAAAAAACTTCAGACAATTTTTTAAAAAAAACTAGCGTTATGCCCATAGGTCCCTTTTCCTCGCACAGTGAGATATATGTTGTGCAGGAAAATGCGAAACAACATTTACTTGTATGGAGCTTGGCCTCTTAATGCTACTGATGTAAGAAGAGACGAATTGAACCACCCTCTTACTTGGTCCACACCTTCAATACAAACGTCTGAGACTTGAGGATCTGTTAAAATGTGCAAAAATAAAACTATAGAAATTTATCACAGGGAAGAAAATGATAAAAATTTAAAAGCTTGTTTTAAAAGTGATAACGCTCTTGTTCATTTTCAAATATTACATAGTTTAAAGATTTTGAATTCCAGGGTACCTGTACAATTGTTTTATGATTATTAATAAAGGGAAAGCAAATGTATTTATAATTTTAGCAATTAAATAACTTTAGAATTAATTTAGGAGTTTAAGTATTTTTAAAAATATGTATACAATCTTACTGACTTTCGTTTATTGGAAAACCATCTATATAAGTTGAAAGCATTTATTAAATAAGTTTCCAATAGTACTTTTAGTGGTTTACTGTGGAAAAAATCCTTTTTTAAATAAGAAAAACACTCAAATTAATTTAAATGCAAATTTTGACTGTTTTGTCACAACATAACCGAAAATACTGTGGCTGTTAGTATTTAAAGCTATCAGATCATTTAGGGCTCTATAATTCATTTTTAAATACTCTTTGCAATATTTCAATGCATTCTTTTTTAAAAAAAAAAGATATATTACAATTCTTACTTGAGTTTACAAGACAATAACATTTAGGTTAACACTAAAGAATCCCCTATTAAAAGAAATTGTGCAATTCAGGCTAGAACTTTCAACAATGCTAAACGTTTAGAAAGTACCTGGCAAAACACACTTCCAACTGATTCCACTGTCAAGCCAAATATCCATGATGTCTGAGCCTTTCTTAAACTGAGCTTCTTTCAGATTAAGCTGCAAAAAATTAATACAGTGACCCCGATTTTACGTTTCTCAAGGGACTGGGTAAAAAAAAACGTAAAATACGGGAAAAACGTAAAATACGGGAAATAGTACATAGAATGCAAAAATCTCTTTTTTTCTTAGTATCGCGCCATTTATAGGTACATTCGCGGCACGAGCTTCTTTAAACCACTTTTTAAGATATCTTCCAGCTCATCGTACGGCCAACTAAGCCAAACCAGGATCCATGAGAAAAAAACCGGTTTCAGAAAACAGGAGCCTGTGGAATGGGAAAAATATTTCTTATTTTAGAACAATTTTTCTTTTTTTTACTTTCCAGGGAAAACGTAAAATGCGGGAAATTCCATAAATAACAAACTTACAATCCGGGTTAAATTAACATTACAGTATACGGAAAAAGCTGGGACCTGATGAAAAAAACGTAAAATGCGGGAAAAACGTAGATTCGGGGGACGTAAAATCGGGGTTCACTGTATAAAAAAAATGTTTCAAAATAAATTTTTCTTTTTTAAATATATACAGGAAACCTGAAATATTTCATTAAAAGTTAAAAAAACAGAGTTTTTACAGGTTTTATTAAAAAGAAATTTCTAGGTTTTAAAAATATTTTACAAGCAAAAAGAATTCTTTTACAAATCAATTGTAGGAAATTAATTTAATCACAAATGCAGTTTTTCATGATTTAGAGGACACATCATTAAAAAGAAATCTTGCAGCTCAAAATGAAGACTTCAGTTTCAGTAAAATTAGTTTTCTTGAGTAATCAAGATTAAACATTTTTGTGGGTCTTTCAAATTATTTTTAAGGGAAAATAAAATAATGTTCCAGGTGCTAAAAAGAGTGATATTAGCATCATTACAGATTGATTTACTAGAGCTAAACAAGGTGTGGAAACTATATACAGTACCTGGACAAATTATTATACGCACTGTATTTTTTTAGTAATGATGAAAACATACCAAAGAATGCCATATCATTAAAAAAGATGTCGATATATGTATTAAGTCTAGCAGATAGTATTTTCTATTCAATAGCTTAAGTTGAGAAACACAAATGTCCTTCTAAAGGTATTTTGTTCATCATTGATTGATACATGAAATCTTGCACTGCGTCTAATAATTTGTCCAGGGACTGTATGTAATACTAAATTGCCATAATAATTCACCGTATACTAAATACCCAAATGAGTGACAAAATATATAAATATTACTACTGTGTTCACATCAGCAAAAAGTCATATATTTTGAAGAAACAAATGGCATGCTGAAGGTTTAATGCAAAAAGTTAGTTTGTAACTAATCAATATCTGAATTCATAACTTTACAATAAAAGGACACAGAGTGTACGTACTTCATTCCTTAAGTTGGTAGGAATTAGTTCATTGACTTCTTTTTCCCACCAGCTATGAATACCATGACTTTGGATCAATGAGCATAAGTGGTCAGTTAGAGATCTGAAAATTGAAGTTCTTTTATATTATCTCTGCAGGAAAAGCAGCAGAAAGCAAAGCTGCTGTATAGCAGGAAAATGATAGTGGAAATCTAAGTTAACGATTACTAGATTACTAAAACTGGGGTTATAAATGCAAAGGGATTTAAAAGTTACTATTAAAAAGTAACTCTGTTATAGTTACATTATTAAAACTGCAACTCTGTTACAGTTACTTAATATAAAAAAAAGCAACTAGTTACATTTACTTTTAGAAACTTCAAGCTCAAAACGTCAAGTTAAAAATTGTAATTTAACCATCTTACCATTTTTCAAATAGAATCAAGATTTAAAGAAATATAACCACGAACAAAACACTGCAATTAGAATTAAATTTTAAAATATTTAATTTTAAAGCAGTTTCATTTCAGAATGGGCATCCGACAGCCCTTGAAAATTAAAGAATGTTTTGTCACGTCGTTACCACCAAAAGTAACTAAATTACAGCTACAGTTAGTTTCTGAAAAATCCAACGGTGTTACAAGTAACGTGTTACTCCAATCGATGTAAATTGTAAATGCACAATAAGAATATTTATGAGCAAGATTTGAAATCAATGAAACGCACAATAATGCAAGGTGTTGAAATACTTAAATAAACTTGTTAAATAGAATGCAAGGTATTGAAATACTTAAATAAACTTGTTAAATAGAATGCAAGGTATTGAAATACTTAAATAAACTTGTTAAATAGTATATTAGCAAATTACTAAAAAATAGTTTTAAGTATACAGAATAAAAAAAAGTGATGATTTCTGATATTTTTATTCACTGCAAACTTATTCATAGTACAAATTTCCTTTCAAAAATACAAATAATTATTTTGGACAACAAGTCACATTTTTAGCTATTCGAACACTCAGCAGTCAAGGCACATAGGTTAACTGTACATTCTTAACACATCTGCACAGATTAACAGGTCAAGTAAGTCCATACCTGTGAACTAATGGGTGGCTTGTTTCATCAGAATAAAATGCAGGAATCGGAATTCCCCACGCCCTCTGTCTAGAAATACACCACTGGGGTGAAGATTCAATTTGAGCCGAAAAAACTTTCTTCAAGTGGTCCGGTATGACGTTAACATTTTCAAGGCATTCCTACGAAAATAAATCATTAAAGCAGTTAAAATTGTAATCTTGTTAATTATTTGTTTCAATCACCACCACCCAAACTTTACAAAGTCTGTATTTTCATTTGCATACAGAAATCCTACAGAAAAGTAAAGTTATTAATTTAAATGCTTTATGTACATTCATTTTAAAAGTTTGGTTTAACAAATGTAAAGGCATAAACAAATTTTTTAAAAATTTTAAGAAACGGAAGAACTTAAAAAAAAACAATTCCTAAAATTAAATCTATCGATCACAGTACAAATTTTATGAATATGAATGAATTTAATGCTTGAACCTTACTTAGATAAAGCATGATACAACTAAACTATACTATAAAAAAAATTTCTACTAAAAACACCAAAGCAGCCACCAGAATTTAGATTCCTTCCGGTAATTTGCATGATTGTTAAACAAACTGAACTAATTAGAAGGTCAATTTCAATGCCCTGCAATGAACAAAACTCTACTAATAAAATAAACCCATTTTCCTTTCATACCAATGCTTTTTCTTTTATACTCTGTACATTAATAAACCATTGGTGGCAGCTTCGTATTATAACCGGAGTTTTACTTCGCCAGTCGTAAGGGTAACTGTGTTTGTAGTCTTCTCGGTGGAGTATGTCATCTGCTAATAAATCCAGGACTTTCTGGGACCCTGATTGTAATGCTTCTTTTCCTTTCAACTCTGGGATAGTGTGGTTGTTGTAGCATCCTTCTTCATCAACAAGGCAGGGCTGAGATAAAAATGATCATATAATTTTTACAAATAAAAAGCTTACTTTTTTTCAAGAATCAATTCGAAGAACTGATATAAAACAACTAAATTAAAAAGGACAGTATCTGATATTCATCCATCAGCAAAAATATTTTGATTTATTAAATAATAAAAATATTGTAGGAAGTATAGCAATTGTTGAAAAAAAGGCAAAAAACTGCAAAAAAAACACCTTCTTTTTCAAATTAGGAATTGCTTCACCTGAACCGGCTCTGGCACCCATAGGTTGAATATAAATATTAATATATTAAAATTTAAAATCCATTTTGTTAAAGCACAACTTATCATCAACATTTTTCACAGTTTTAAGTTTTTTAAGCTCTAACCAACAGTCCATCACTTTTCTCTTAATTTGAAAACTAGAGGGGGGTAACACTACAATTTCAATCTCCACTCAATAATCAATATATTTAAATACTAGCAGTAATTATATACCATATAAAAAACTAAACTCCTCGACGCAACAGCCCATTACCGGGCCAAGACCTGCCGTGCCCATTTCAGCTTTCGTGACCTATGCTCTGGGGTGCTAGGCATATGTCCCGGTAAGGTGGTCAGCCTAACGCGGAACCCCCCAGTGTTTAGTTCCCAAGCATGCTTGGTACCCATTTTATCCACCCACTCAAGGGTTGAAAGGATGGGTCAACCTCGCCCAATCCAGGATTCGATCCCCGGACCTGTGGCGTGGCAATGCGAAGCACTACCACTAAGCCACTGGGCCTATATAGCATATACCATAATTTAAATAACTTAAAAACCTAAAAAGTTCTATAGAAGCTTGGTGCATACAGTTTTCTCTAAAACCTTATTATGTCTGAAAGGTACTGAAAACTCCTGTACCAAATTTGAAGTCTGTAGCTTTTTTTCATTTTTCAGCAATACTTTTAAAACAAAAAAAAAGTATATGACCAGGGCCGGATTTCTAAATAGGCTAAGTAGGCTGTAGCCTAGAGTAGCGCATTTTTTGGGGGCGGCGAATTTTATGACCCATTAAAGCGGCATTCGGTATACAAATTGTTTTTATAAAGATACGAATATTTTTAAGAAAGAAAACAGATAATTTACATTCATGCGTAAACCGAAAACGTAATAGTACTCATATTTCGCAGCAAACACGGTCGCTGCGAGGAAAATTGCACCCCATCCTCTCGGATTTCGAAGTTGAAAGAAAAAGATAACAGTTTTAAAACTTCGCCAATTTCGCTTTAGATTTAGTGTGAAAAGGTACATAGATTTTTCTAATATGTGTATCTATTTTAAACAGCACATACCACCCTATTTGCAGCTTAGCAGCTACCTTTCCCCGAAGGGGGAGAATATTGTGGCAGGGGCTGCAAATCAATCGTTGCCTACAAGCGGCAAATCTTTAAATCCGGTCCTGTCCCTTTGAGCATGCATGATTTTCTCGAAATCCTTATTATTATGTCCAATAGGTACTAAGATCTCGTGCACCACCCTTTAAAGTCTGTAGATCTTTTAGTACAAGCTGTAGAGTGGTTTTAGGCAGACGGACAGACCAATGTTAAAAAACAAAAACACTTTTCAGCATCAAACACACTCCAAAACGTGGAAAAACCACAACATCTCAATTTTTGATTTTCGACCCCATTGCAAATACAGGGTGTCCGTAAAAGAATGTCCGAGTTTTAATGGTATATTACAGGAGTTTATTTTATACTAAATATAACAAATCATACATGACATTGAAGGAAAACTACCCTAGTCTTTCTTATAAGTGCTCAATGTGTGCGCCTTTAGTGATACGGCACACATCCAAACGAAAATGCAATTCTTCCTGTACTGTCTGCAGCAAGTCCGGAGTAATGGAAGCAACAGCCCGTGCAATTTTACCTTTCAAGGTTGGTAAATCGTGAGGTAGGGGTGGAACGTAGACCCGATCTTTTACGAAGCCCCAAAGGAAGAAATCACAAGGCGTGATGTCAGGTCACAATTTGAAACTCGGACAATCTTTTACGGACACCCAGTACTTCCATCACCTTTTTCTTTCTTGTTTAGTATAACTGAACATAATAAAATACATAATATTGGGAAGCTCTTCAGTACAAATTATCCTTACATCTAAGCTGAGATTGTACTTCCTTGCCACTGTGTAGTCTTCCAGACCATGATTAGGAGCTGAGTGCACCAAACCAGTCCCTTTATCCATAGTAACGTGAGAAGAAGCCAGAAACATGCAATGGTGATTTTTATTGATGGGGTGGACGTATGTAAACTCCTTTAGCAATGACCCTATAGAGGCCGGAACATATTTAAACAAGTTGAATCAATGAAGACGAAGATACAACATTTCTCATCAAAATGTTTATTTTGACTACATTTCAATTTAATATTAACAAAATAAAAATAATTAATTTTAAAATAATCAAGGTGGATAATAGGTGGTAAAATAATCAAGGTGGATGGTCAAAATAAGAATAAACAATTAACTTAAATATAAAACAATAATTTAAAATTCAATGCTTATTGGTTAGAAATAAACACATTCGATACTTGGCATTAGACATTTAAAAAAAGTTAATCGAAACATGTTATTTTCAAATAATATATAAAGAGTACAATCAATAGAAATATCAATTACAACTTGGTCACTTAACAGTTTAAAGCTTGAAATACTTAAAACAAAAAAAAAGAAAAAGTTGAAATTATACTTATACAATTATCAAAGTATATTATGAATCATAACTAACCTTCAAAGGTTTCAAGAATCCTTAATTCTAAATTTAAAGTTTTTTCTAAAAGTGGTAGCATAACTTCGGCTACCAAGTATGTTTCTTTTCTTTCTTTGCAAAATGCAAAGCAGTATCTTAAATAAAATCAAACTGTTATTGTTAAATATGTAACTACGATAACAAACTTGAACATTGTAATACTTATTACAAACTAAAAAGCATAAAACAAATAATGTGGTTAAATATTTTTTCTTAATGATTTACAACATTAATAACCAAAGTTTTACACTTGTTGTATAAGTAATGAACATTAATTAATTGCTCTTACCTTTTTAAAAAATAAACGCAGCAAGCATATGACTAAATAACATTATTGTACTACATGAAATATTTATAACTTTGATGATTATAGAATAAGTTAAGATATTGGTATAATATGATCATTGAAATTAAATTGATAATATTCATATGTTAGATAAACTTTATATAAGAAAGGGACTTGTAGCTTTTACTCTCTCTAAGTCAAAACAGTAAAACTCACTTATTTTTAAATTCAACTTATAGTAAAACTCAATTAATATTTACAAATTAACTGAAGCAGAATTTGGAAACGAACATAAAGAGACATAAAATATAACATTTTGTCAAACACGAAAAATTGCATATAATCAAAATCTGTATCTCATAAAATACAGCTTAATAGTAATTTGTGATAATGGCCATTCCATAATTTACAATAAAACCCCATATTTTTCGTTTCTTAGGTGCATAAACATACAACTTAATTTAATTACAACAATAGTTGCACTTTATGATTTAAAATAAAAAATTTTACTTTTTATCAGGGCTATAACAAACAGCTTGATTTGCAGGAAGGGACCAGGGTGTGGTTGTCCATATGACAACCTTTGGGTCAGGGAATTTCTCTGCAAAGCACAGAAAAATAAATTGCTAATTATGGAAAAATTTACATACATTCAATCAAATTTATCATTAAAGTGCATTTGAAACTACAATTGTTTTGTTTGGCAGGGAAGGAAAACAATGAAAAAGCAATTGAATGGATTTTTAACATCCAAAATATACAACATATCTCCACCCATCAACCCCCCCCCCCCCCCCCAAAAAAAAAAAAATCGTTCTCCAATTTTATCTGATTTAATTTTTTTTAAAAATTGTAGACTTTTCCAAATTGATTATTGGGTACGTGAAGATTCATTAGGAAAACAATGTAGATTCTTGGCAAAAACAGTTTTATTATGTAAAAAAAGTAGGTTTGTAACAGAATCTGTCACTTACCCGCTCCCACACAACAATTGTATTTAACAGGTAAAAAGGCGACAAACACAGCATTAATATTCTAGATTAAACATTTACATGCTAAATTTGGCTAGTTTCATTTATTTTATTTTGAAAATTCAATAATTATTACTTATCGTTTGCAACGATTAATTTATATTTCAAAGAATAAATATGTAATATTCCTCGCTTTTGAATAGAATGAAAACATTTCATATCAACGTACAAATAACCTCGTAGTGAAATATATTTGACGTCATTTCAAACTGATTGATGTCGCAAAAATAAATTTATTTCAATTTATTGTCAATTTTGCAGTTTTTTAAATAATTGAAGTACTTCGAATTCGAATTCTTTTCTGAAATTTTCAATGTATTCTAATTTCGATGCGCTGAATTTTTTTACGTATCACACTTGTCCGTAGCATTTGTAGTTTGGGCTATGAAAGTGAATGACGGACAGACGGACTGAACGATTATATAATACTTTCCACTTTTTACGTTATAAATATAGTGTGGAAGCAAAAATTGTGAATTAAGTTGGGAACATTATCTTATATGTGTTCAAATTATGAATAAACTTGCTTCAGAGTTTTACAATTATAATCGCATGTTGATATTAAGGGGAATGAAATAGCAGATGAACTGGCCAAGCGGGAGCTAGTGAAGTCATGGCTCCACTTGAGCCTCTTACCTACTCAGAGACTTATTCACAAGCCAAGTTGAGGGGAAAAACAATTTGGTCCACTGCCCCAGTGCATCACTGGTACCAGGGCCGTCAACCTGGCGGCTCTCTGGTACTTAATTGTGACAGACAAGGACAAACTGCAATTACCCGTTTTCTAATTGGACACCTCAGAACTATGACCTTCTCAGATGGTTTGAGAACTTTCGACGCATGCACCAAGTGCTCCTCAGAGCAAGCTTCTCCAACCCACATCTTGGAGTGCCTTGGACTCACCCATCATGATATACTCGAAAGTCCTTTTTTGGTCCTGGACTTCCTCAGGGTTTTTAACTTCATGGACTTAGTCTAGCCCCGCTGGACTTTGGGGATTGGCAACAACAACAACAATTATAATAAACCTAACAGTACATCCTATTTTCACTATATAAAAGGAAAACAAAAAAAAACAGATTCAAAAGTTAGTTTAGTTTCAAATACCTAAAAACCAAACATCAAAATGTAAATTGAAATTAGAATATATATTTTTTAAAAATTAATTGACTATTTGTCAAACATTCTATACAAACTCACACACTATGGAATACAATGAATAGGAGGAAAAAACTAATTATTGAAAAGAAAATGAAATTATGTTTCCAGGTTTAGATGATTCAGTAATAATGGTTAAATGTTAAGACACAAAATCAGTTACACTATAGGAAATTTATGGAAGGTATGTACAAAAAAAAAACTTGAAACCAATCATGTTTTTAAACCCTTAATAACTAAAACAAAAATATATAGTGTAGTAAATAATGAGTTTTAAAACAAAAAAGGGTTATAGTCATTTTGGTAAATACAGTCTTTGACATGAAAAAGAAAGTGCACTTGAATGAAAAAGAAATTTATACCTAATTTGGATTTTAAGGCATCAGGATACTGATGAATGGCAAACTTGACATACACAGATGGACTATAAAAAGCAAAAATTATTTTAAAATATTTTTAAAAATATAATATAACTGTTAAACATTTATAGAATAGGCAAAATATTACCTTATATGGTTTGTATTGTACTCAAGTTCGGCTTCAGCTAAAGATGTCCTAGAAAAAAATATGTTAGACTAGCAAATTTATACACGTTCTTCGCACGGACTAAAATAATATCAAATCAATCCAAGTATCATTTAATTTGCTATAGGATAATAAGCTTTGCCTTTGTTCCCGTTCATTATAAAGAATAAAATCCTGTTAACTTATATTGCTTAAAAATTCCAAAATAAAAATACATCACTATGAAATGTGAACTTACTGTCATTGCAATTTTCCCGATAAATTCAAAATTAACCATAATTGTATAACAATGTTACTTCACTGTTCATTCTGGGTTTTTCTTTTAAAAAAAAACATTTAGCTCATTGGCAAGTTTAATTATTTTTAAAATCATTAATTTAGTTTCTGAAGGTAATAGCAAGAAAATAAAAGCAATTTCAATTTTAATTAATTTTTGTGTTCATTTTAATTTCTTCTGTCGAATGGCAACACGAAAGGGAAAAAATTATTGGATTTGAGCAAAAGTGTTGTATTTTTTTCAGAAAATTCCAATTTTCTCTAAAAATGGAACAAATATGAAAAATCTAAGCCTCAGGTGCACACGTTCCGTCACCCACTTTCACAGAAAGAACCACAAGTCCCACAGACAAGTGGGATACGTCATTTTGAAGCAAAAAATCAGATTAGGCTACATTCCAAATTTCATTAAAAAATTTTAATTAGAAGTTTATTTAAAATTTAAATAACTAAAAATTTAATCTACATTGAAATAACATGCAAATTCCATTTTTATTCAAGATTTTCACTGTTGCCATTTCGTTAAACGTACGAGAAACTTTATTTGAAAAAAAAATAATAATATTTATTTATGTGATATTCAGTTTGGATTGTTGTAATATCACAATAGAGTTCTTTTGATGGTTCATTATATATGTATGAAGAAAGATGCATAGAAAATTCTAACTTGGCATAAAAATGTGCAGGAATGTGCGAGGAATATTACATATTTATTCTTTGAAATATAAATTAATTTTTGCAAACGATAAGTAATAATTATTGAATTTTCGAAATAAAATGAAACTAGCCAAATTTGGCGTGTAAATGTTTAATATAGAATTAATGTTGTGTTTGGCGCTTTTATTCCTGTTAAACACAAATGTGTGGAAGCGGGTTAAGTGACAGATTCTGTTACAAACCTACTTGTTTAATTTTATTTTATTTAATAGACAGTACAATAGAATTAATTTATAATTACTGTTATTCATTAAATTACAAACAATTCTAATTATAAAATACAGTACAACAGTTATAGTATTTTTACTTAGACAGGTTTTTATTATAGGTAGGTAATTTTAATTTTTTTTTTAAACTAATAAGATAAACATTGCTGTTTTATTTAAAGCTTTCTTAACTTTCTATACTATTTAAAAAAACAAAGTTTATAAATTTAAAAAAAAAGCCTTTACCTGTTATGAGGAGACCAAAACACTGGTTTATAATCGCGAAATATCAACTCCTGAAATAAGTAGTTGTACAAATTTAATAATTTTAATTATGACAAAATTACACACTAAAAACAAACAACTACAGTATAATTACTGTAGGTTAAAATTGAGGTATGGATAAATGCTGGTTCTTTATTTTTTAATCGACATGTTGGTACCGAAATTATAATAATACTGAAATAATAATAATAATTATAATAATAATACTGAATATAATTATAATACTGAAATTATATAATAATAATTATATACACATCGGTACTGGTTCTTTATTTTTGAATCGACATGTTGGTATTGAAATTCTATATCAAAACGTATGATATTCCAGTCATTTTTAAGATTTGGTTCCGAAACTAATGTTCTTCAAAGTTTTCAAATGCAAAATTTGCATTAAGAAAGAAGTCTAAGCTAGTCTTTCTTTGTTAATTTAGCAGTGGAAAACTAGAGATAAATCAGATTTTTTAAATACAATCTGCAAGTATAGTTTTAACGGCTTAGTAGTTTATGTATAATGTGCCCAGCAGTTTTTTTGTTGTTTTCCTAAAATTTTAAAAAGTTAAGACTGAATTTTTCATTTACAGCCCTCATATTATTCATGTGGTTGTTGACCATAGGCTATGTCCTCACTACGACAACAAACGCCACAAAGGCAACAAAATTTGGCGACCGCCAAAGGCGCCAAGCGATGCAATAGCATGGGGGCTGACTCTACCAAGTTGCCAAATTTTGTTGCATTTGTTGCCTTTGTGGCGTAGTCAGGACATAGCCATATAGTTATTGACCCACTACTGATAATTTGAAAGAAAATTCTTTTTTTTAATTAACTAACGTGTTCTAACTAACTATCCAAACTAATTTAACTAATGTATTAATGTAATGTAACTAAAAAGAACTTTTTTTAAAAATTATATCAATAAAAAATTAATATTTTTGTCAGTTTAATACTAACCTTTTCATAAAGCTGTTGAAACATATTTAATTGCTTTATAATGTAATCTGGATTACAAGTGTAGTAGCTATTTTCCCAATCAGCTAAGATTCCCCAGTTTTTGAAAGAAGCCATTTGTTTTTCTTTGGTCTTCTGCGAAAATGTATAAGCTGTTGAAAGAAGAAATAATTTAATATAACTTAACCACAAGGGGCTTAATATAACTAGGTTTAATATAATAAAATCCATACCATTTTATAGGCTAAAGGTAAACATGTAAATTTATAATTGGTTACAAAAAGAGCTCATCCAATAACCAAATTTAAACTTACATTTATAAAAACACTTTAACACAACAGAAAATTTGATTAAAAAATCATTTTACTAAAGTTTTTTAATATGCAATATAAACATTTAAGAAATACCACATCTGTCTTACTTCACCTCTTTTACGAATATCAATTTTTGACGCCTCGTAGGCAGCTGCCTGATTTTCTTTCAACACTTTCAGCTCAATTGGTAACCCATGGCAATCCCAGCCAGGAATATAACGCACTTTTTTCCCATTCAGTAACTGATATCTCACAGTTATATCCTTTAATATCTAAAAAAAATCATTAATACAAGTAAGAAAAGATTTATTTTACGGAGTGTCTACGTGCACGGGCACCGTACAAGCATTGCACATACGGATAGTAACTGCACAGGACCAAAACTTATTAGGAGTTTGAATTCATTACTTCACGAACGTCGTTAGCTTAGTGGTAGTATAAGCGGTTCGTAACCAAAAGGTCCCGGGTTCAAATCCCCTCTCTCGGCAGAAATGCAAATGTTTTTTTACAAGTTTTTTTTTTATTTCTTCCAGGAAGATCATCGTTTTAAAGTTGTCTGGGAAAGTTTACTTGCATTTTTTTAAGTTTTCATGAATTAGTTAAATTTATAATTTTTTGAACGTTCATTTCCCCGTTCCCGAAGCGAGTGTTAAGGCTTTCAATGCGCCCTACAATACTGCCCTAATGTTGGATACTGATGTTTTTTTAGAGAAAACAAAATTGCCCGGGGTCCAAAAGGAGTAATCTCAACTTTCAAGCATAATTCCCGTGCCCGTGCACGCAATGTATACATGGTTCCAGTAAGCCCCGTCTTGAGCATGCGCAGTTAATACCCGTACACGTAATGTGTGAACAGTGCCCATGCGCGTAGCCTCTGCCTTTATTTTATGCCTCGTAATTGTCATTTAACAAATTGTTTGTACCAAAATATTGGCATTAAACATGCATCACATAAAAAAACAAGTTTTACTGAAGTGGTTCAAATATTTCAAAAAATAACTCTTAATACTTTTATTAGATGCATTTTATAATGATCATTTAGTGGAGAAAATTGTAAAGAAAATGCAAATGAGAAAATAATTAGAGCAATTTCTTATTTTATCAAATGTTCATTATATTGCATTCATTAAAGAAAATTATACTATGTATTTTTTGTAAAAGAAAAACTACAGAATTTCAGTTGATGCTAAGTTAGATTTCACGCAAACCTATTTCACATTATTAAAGCAAGCATTTAATAGTATTTCAAAACTAGGTAGGCTTGGAAATGCTTTTAGTTCATCATATGTGAAATTTAACTTTAAGCTAGTTGGTTGGTAGACATATATTCAGGTTTGTGTGCTTGGTCAGAGACCCGCTTATAAACCTTCGTCAAGTAAGACAGACACAACACACACACATAAGTCTGCCATCTATCGCCACCTCCACAATTTAGACATGTCCCTGAAGGGGAGGGAAATAGTCTCCAGGGACATGTACCCGTGGGAAACTGCACAATGACCGCGCAAAGGACTTTTGGACCCACAGATTTAACGAGCATGTACTCCGCATATATTTGGTGAGTCTTCAGTGCTATCGGGACTCGATCGCGGGACCTTTTGATTCCGAGAACGAGGCCTTAACCACTAGGCTATCCACGGCTCCTTAAGCTAGTTCATGTTACATTCCTTCTGATCACAATGTAAGCTTAAAAATCATTTTCACCGCCTACACCTTCATCGCACTTTCCAGGAAACAGTGTGAGCGTTGCGGTTGTCATTTTTTTGGCTCGTCCTACTTTGGGCAGGGTACAAAGCAACTGTAATTAAGCAATGTGCCTTAAACAACGTAGGTGAAGGACAGTGATGCTTGTGTCAGTTCATGGAAAACCACACGAGGGGGGGGGATAGGGGAAGGAGGCGTTTTCAAAGCTTGCATTGTAATGACAAAGAGTATAACAAGGTTCAACTGCAATACATGAAAATATTCTAAACCATTCAACTCACTTTATTAACAGCATGTCCGATGTGAACATCCCCATTTGCATATGGCGGTCCATCGTGCAAAACAAACTGCGAGCGGTTACTCAAGGACTCCTGCCATTTGTAAATTTTTTCAAATTTTCCATCCTAAATTAAGGAATATATTAAATACATTTTTTATTTTAAATTATGGCTTTATTGGGAAAAAATTTATCAATTGATAATGAACAAAACAAGCAGAACAGAAAAAACGGACAGACATCAAAGGAACAAAGAGTGTTCAAGGTAGAGACAGTTCACTGGAAGTCGAGAAGATGTGCCCTGGTTTTCCATTAGAGCCTGGTTAGGATTAGTTTTGAATTAGCGTCGCACTAGAGCTACACAAGGCTTTATTGGAGACAGGCGTCGTAATTTAGAACCACAGTCAAGTGACGAGCCAATACCAAACACAACTTTAAGGGTGTCATCGTACGCAGTGTCAGGACTCAGGAGCATATTCAATGTGCACTCTCTCTACACAGGGTATTATTCTTCACATTTTTTGGTTGCACGGTCCGTTTAAAGGTTGGTAGTTATTTGGTCAATCGACACCTGGACTCAAACCTGAAACTGTTTTCATGCAACCCATCAGAGCAGGCAAAGGTTGCCTCTAAACTGGGCGTTAGGGTGGGCCGAAAAAACACTTTTTCGCAAATGTTTAGGGGCACAGAGATAAAACGGTGCCAAATGATCTCAAACTGACGTAGGTAAAATTTTATTGCATTCAGATAAGTTTTTTTGTCTCCGAATTGGATTTGAAATTCTGAAAATTTGTCCAAATATGCACAATATTCAAAATATTGTCTTTATCGAAAAACTTGTTATCTTTAAAGTATGGTATAAAATTTTCATTGACACAAAAATCTAAATTTTTTCAAAAATATCTAAGCTATTCACTTAATCTAACCAATTTCGGAACAGCTATGATATAAAGGCCCGTTTCAATTTTCCTTACTTTGCCAAGGAACAAAAATGCCCTAGATGTGGTAAACATTACACTCCATATTTCATACAACTCAATAGATATAGTAACCATACGCTGAATTATAGTTTAGGTTGAAAACTGTTGTGGTAAAAATGCCTAACATTTCAAGCTCGCCAAAACTAGCCAATGAGAAAACCGGCCATTATAACATTGCTGTATGAAAGGAATTCGTTTAACTATAAGAATAATAAAGAAATGGGAATAAAATAGAAAAAGTTTACATTTTCAATTTTGCGGTCACGTTCCCGGCGATTTGCTGCAGTTACTTTGTGTGGAAATTTTGTTTGTGGTAAAAGTAATGTACTTTTGTAACTGATTGTTGACTGAAGACGAAGAAAATGTTGAACATTTTTATGTTTTGAAATAAATTTTTGTATCAAAGATTTTCGAGATAAAAACATATTGAAATTTAGACTTGAATTCGAAAGTTCGAAATACTTTTAGAATATAGATGGTTGGTTGGTAGACACATATATTCAGGTTTGTGTGCTTGGTCTTTTAGAATATTGTTTATGTTTTTACTTGAAATTAGCAATGCTTTTAAGTGCCTATTTTAACCTTTTTAGTGGCCCGTCCGTGGCCGAGTTGTTAGGGCATCAGATTCAACCTTCTCAGGAGTGCGGGGGTTCGAATCCCACCTACTGCCAGTCATCCTATAAATCGAATCCGTGCTAGAAATAGTAGAAAAATCCTCATCACGGATGGGACCGAGTACACAGGGACAGACGTGCTCGTTAAATCTGTGGAGTCCAAAGTCCCGACGGCGTTAGCGTACGATGTCGCTCGAAGTTTCGTTGGGTGCCCGCTCAGGTGTCGACCTCGTCACTTGACCAGGGTTCTAAATTACGAGGCGTTATTGGCTGTGTTAAAGCTCCTAAAGGAGGCTAGAAATAGGCAGTCGGAAACGATTACCTTACCTTACCTTTTTAGTAGATTTAACACAGTCAAATTTTATTTTTTAGTTTAGAAGTTCCACATAGCTTATATAAATTTAAACATTTTATGCTAATAATGAAGCTAAAATAAATTAAATATTGCTTATTTTTTGGAAAAATTAATAATATTTTGTATTTTTTTAGGAACGACAAGTTTTAGGTAAGTAGGTATGGTAATTTATAAACCAGTAAGTAGTAAGTTCAATGTCGTAAATAAAGATACAAATAACATGGGCGTAGTGAGCCTAGTGGTCAGCGTCTCGGTCTCGGGATCGGAAGGTCCTGCGATCGAGTCCCGGTACCACTGAAGACCTACCGAGTATATGCGGAGTACGTGCTCGTTAAATCTGTTGGGTCCGAAAGTCCTCTAAGTTCCCATACCAAATCAATACCTCTGGGGGTGACAAGCCAATTCTGGGGATCCTCTAGTTGGCCTCTGTCTCTAAAAATTAGATGGATCCACTTATGTGTGTGTGTTGTCTGTTGTGTCTGTCTTACTTGACGAAGGTTTATAAGCGGGTCGCTGACCAAGCACACAAACCTGAATATATATGTCTACCAACCAAACAACCAAATAACATTTTTAGTTTTGAAATGCCCATCCGAACTTTCGAGATTTCGTCGCCAATATCAACTTGGACCTTCATCATAAATTTCCACTTAACACCAGTTTATCTAATTTGAATGTGTCAAATGATGTAACACGCTTGTTTTCATTTTTACACATTCTGCGATTTCATAGGTTACCGGTAGAATCAAACCGTAAAATACGTTTTTTCCAATAAAATAAAATAAATCCTGAATGTTTTACAACTTGCATCATTTTGTAAAAGATCGAAAAAAATTTCAAGTTTCACATAAACCATGCTTTTTAAAATATACGATTATAATAATTCCTTCGAATTGAATTTCAAATTGTTATTGATGATTTTATTAAGTTAAAACTTATTTTTCTCATAAAAAACAGCGAAATATTTAAACATAGAAAACCCCAACAGTTTATGAAAAGAAAGTACAAACTAAACAGTTCAAAATATCAACAATCTAACTTTGGCGAGGTTTTTTTTTAAAAATCGATTTGGATATTTCAATTTTTCTAACATATGACGATAAAGCTATACTATATAGATGATGCTGATTTCTTGAATTTCCTTGGCGATAATAAATATAAATAGGACCACCGAAAAACGATTGCATTGGCGACCAGCCAGCGATAAAGTGTTTTTTCTAGTTAAAAAATCAGTGACACCTGGATTTGGCAAATGACCGTAAAAGGTTTCGTAATTCTGAATTTTTCATTCTTGAGAAGAAAAAAAAACAGTTTCACAATTGATTTCCAAAAAAAAAAAAGCAGAAAACTTCCTCGTTTGTATATTACAGATACTTGAAAAAATGTGAAGCACTAAACTTAAATGTTATGTTTATAGTAATTTTATTATTAACTTGTGTAAAAAAAATAATAATTCATAATTATTTTTAGATAACAGCACTCTTGTTTTCATTTTTACCTATCCTGCGATTTCATTGGTTGTTTCGGTTTCACTCTCAAAATTTCCGTCATCGATGAAAAGCAAGCTGTCTTTAACAAGTGATGTAAACAACCTACAGCACAGCAAGAAGGGGGCATTCTAAAAGTTTAAAAAGCAAAATATTCCTAGAAAACTCATTTCGAATACTAAAACAAAAGTAATTCTAGACAAAAAGTGAAAACAAGATCGCTGAAGATGTTGCCATTCACGACGTGAAATATGTCCATTGAACCATAATTGTAAAATATTGTTATTTAAATTAAAAAACCTCTTCTGCGGCACAAAATACACACATTTGGCTTAGTTACTGTGTTTTTTGGCGACTAAAAAAAGCGATAATTTAAAAAAATTGTGTGCCGTAGGATTGGCTCGAACATGCTGCAGGATTAGGCACTGGAGACCTTATGTGTCTCCACTGCAAGTCGAGCATTTTACAACACCCTACATGCCAAACAACGTTGCATTGCTGCAACCCTACCACCATAGGCACAGTATTTTAGTTAATTTAATATTTCATTTAGTTAATTAATCAGCCAAACTCGCCCTGTCTTACAGTAAGGAGCCACCCGGGAGATGCTTCGAATTGAATGACCAATGAGTCAGATTCCGCGTGATCCAAACGTTGGGACCATGGGCCGAGGCTCCAGCACTCGACCTTCGAAACGCCTCCAAATATATTATAATCATCTTTGGTATATATAGTAGGATTAAAATTGTTAATTATTTTTAGTGGTAGTTTTATCGTAACAATATTTTGTCTTAATGCATTTTATAAGTGTTAATTCATTGTTGTAATGGAATCCGATAGATGGCGTTGCAATTAGTTGAGAAGAGAAATTAATGATAATGAGAAGTCTGGGTGGCGTAGTGGGTTTAATCGCAGCTCATTACGCTAACGTATTGCACTTTATACCGGGTGCGGGCTCGATGTTTGCCTGTGCCCTGGGTGTACTTTCTCCCTCTGTGTCAGTAAAAATTCTGTCAGCGGGCTTAAGAGTAAGCGGGTCTCTGATCATTCAAGCACACAAGCCGGAAAATACATGTACAAACCTACCTACCTAATTTTGTTTTGAAAATTGAAATGAGATTACACAAAGAGAGAGAGAGAGAGATTTTTCCCTAATTTTTTTTATTTACGAGATATTATTTAAAAAGTACTTTTTCTAAAGTTATTTTGTAGTCAACTACGCAGATGGAAAAAACATGACTAATCCACAAAACTTATCTGAAGTAGGCATTCTCTTTTTCTTTCTGATTACATATTTTGAACTTGTTTTTTATTTGTTGCGAAAAACCACCTAATAAATAGTAAAAAAATTAATAAATCTTTGATACCTATGGCTTATTTAATCATTTAAATTATAAAAGTGGTCTTTTCGTCGAAGTGTCTAACTAAGAGACGAAAGAAGCTCATTTAAAAGAGTTCATTTTATTTTAGGAATTTTGATTTTTATTTTATGCTATAATTTTTCTATTCTGAAATGAAATAGCTTTTGCTTTTACCTTTCATCTTGCATTTATTAATTTAATTTTTAAAGAAATGTAGTAAATCAAAGTTACTCTTATTCCAATATATTATGTTTTCTTCCAAAACATTGCAGGCATTAACTTATGCTGTGAAAAATGTTGATTCTGACCGCATTCGAGCCATCTTGGATAGTGCTGAGTATCTATCTTTTACAAGTTCCTCAGTAAGTTATTGCTCGAATACTATAGAAACAAGGCAGCATATGACCCATTCCATTATAATGTTTTGTGACAATTACTCTAAAAGATATGGACGTACAATGTACACTTTCATTTATCCTCCTGATACCCAGCAAAATCCTATGCATGTATTCTTTATACAAGCACATTTTTCGTTTCGTTTAGTTTAGTTTGAATTATCGTCGCACTAGAGCTACAAGAGGGCTATTGGCGACAGGCGTCGTATTTTAGAACCACAGTCAAGTGACGAGCCGACTGAGTAGGCACCCAAAGCAACCTTTAAGGGCGACATCGTACGCAGCGTTAGGACTTTAGGATATTTAACTTGCACTCCCTCCACACGAGGTATTATTCGTCGGACATTTTTGGCTGCACGGGCCGTTTATAAGTCTGCAGTTATTTTGGCGATACCCGAACCTGGGACCTTCCGCATGCTAGGCGAATGCCTAACCGACTGGGCTCCCCAGCCCCTCAAGCACATTTTTCAAACAAATGCATTTTGCAATGAATTATTTAAAGGTAAACATTCAATATTGCTGAGGAGCACATCAATCTTAAATGATGTCATAAATCCAGAAAATACAAATATTTTGTTATGAATGCACAAAACATGCTCCAGTTCTTAAAAAGTGAAATAAATTCCATAATAACAGAAATGTCAAATAAAACTTTCCATTTAAAGAGATGCCATGATTTTTTTTTTTGTCAAATTTATTGTTGATCATTTCTGTTCCTATTTTAGAATGATGGGAGCCCACTTCATCTCATCTGTGACCTTGTGAAAGGTCATACCTCGGATCTAGAATGGGACGGCGGCTCCATTGATCTGGAGAAAGTAAAACTCATTATCTACATGCTGATAGATTCTGGAATTGATACAGAGATAGTCGACAAGGTTTGTAGTTTGTATTCAAGTTCAATTTTGAGAAAATCGCACATGCACTGCCATAGAGCCTTTTAGGTTTTATAGCTATTGAAATTACCTTATGAGGTATATAATTGCCTTTAAATGTGTACATTGATTTATTGAGTTTTAATTGAAAGTTGCAGAGTGTAGGTAAACAACATCAAGTTTTGCACTAAAGACTATAAAAGTTTATTTTATATGCTGATTAATTTTTTGCTTAGTTTGTACTAATTTTTTATTTGTAGGTTTTTAGACCAGTTTAATAAATAAAACTGTAAATTAATACCATTTTAATCTTTTGATTTCTCCTTTGTTATAAGCATGTTAGAAATAATCAAATATCTAACCATTAAAGATGAAGTTTTCCCAGGAATTTAATTCAAAAAGCCTTTGGACACTTTTAGAACAGTAAATATTATACGCGCATTAAAATATTTAGGTCTGGTGGTACGCTAAAATTTCTCAAAAAGTTTAAGTGGTACGAAGGTGCAAAAAGGTTGAGAACCCCTGCATTAGAATGTTATTTTATGTATAATGATTAATCTTTGTAATGTTTATTTTTAAATACATATTCTCTTTTTCAGAGTGGAAACACGTGCCTTTTCTATGCTGTGAAGAACGAAAGTGCCTACATTTGTGATATTCTCCTGCAGTGTGGAGCAGATATGTGGTCTCTGAATGAAGTATTGGGACTTTTTATATTATCATTATATTATTTGCATGGGAAAACAATTGCTATTTAATGAAAAAAGAGTAAATTTTCAACAACAAAAAATTAAATTAAAATTTATCCTGTAACGCTTTTGAATCCTTTGGATGTCACAAATTGCACCTAAAATGAAAACCTTTTGTAGGTCCCTTGTTATTCATTTTAATGTGGTCGCCCTCGTGTAGCTCTAGTGCGATGAAAATTCAAACTTACCTGTGTGCCTACTTACCTATAATGTGGTTTGACTGTGCCACACTTAGGACTAGGGATGCACCGAATATTCGGTATTCGGCCACTTTAGCCGAATATTCGGTTTGGCTGAATAGTCAGCCTAATAGTGAAATTTAAAAAATTCAAAATTTCTTCAAATAATCTTATAAAACGTCGAAACATTCAAATTAAAATTTAATAGCTATATTGTATTAAAATTATTGTGTGATTGTGTACTTATATGTTTATGTTTAATTGAAATTGATGAATAATAAATACAGCGTACTTAGATCCGACAAAAAATAAAAATTAGTTTAGGTAGGCCGAATATTCGGCTTAGACTTTGGCCGAATATTCGGTATTCGGTGCATCCCTATTTAGGACTTTAGAAAACAACTGCTTCTTGTCTAAATATAATAATGATTTAAAAGAAAATGTCATTTTGGTTACTAGTTTGTAATTATACTTTTAAGAATTTGCTTTGGACATTTAGTCTTGCATTGAATGACTGGGAACTTTATAGTAGAATTAAAATAGAATATAAATAAGAAAGGAAAGAATTTGAATTAAAATTTAAGAACTCAAATTTGAATATAAATTAGTAATTTTTTTTACAAATAGCTTTACTAACAACCAACAACATGCCAAATGGCTATGTTTGGTTTTTGAATTTTACCTATTATTTATTAGACCTATAATTATTTAAATTATTTAAGTATTTATTCTGGACTATTTTCTAGTGAAATACTTGTTTCACGTGTTTAATAACTATTAATTGAAAAAAGCTTAATTATGTGTCTAAAGCTGAAAGATGAGGTGTTCAATTTGAAATCATGGCCTTAAGTTCTATGTTTAATTCAACAGTTGCTTTTCAAAAATGTTGTTGCTTAATTGCATGTTGTAATTATCCTAAGATTCATTATATTTTAATTTTAAAGTGTGTTTTCTAAACTTCTGTTTACAGATCTAGTTATTTTTATGTTACTTTTATTGTTTTGTACTTTGTGTATTCTATCTTAAATTAGAATATCAGTGTAGTATTTTAAAGTTTTATTTTCAATATTATTTCAGCTATTAAAGTTTACTAAGCTTCTTACATATTCAGCGTTTGCATGTGATCATTTTGAGCAAGCATTTATCATTTGTTGCTATTGCCTTTCCTGTTAGTAAGTAGATTTAAGTTTTGTTTTTCCTTAACTAACACTGAAATTAGCTTTTGTTTTACAGTTTAGATGCTTATTTTTTGCATTTAAAGTTCATTCATTCATAAGATATTTATTTTTTACTTTTCTACATTGAATTTTCGTGTAATAAAAGTATTCCTTTTCACTGTAAAAATTCTCTTTTTATACGTTTTAGACACTTTTTGTATTTAAAATTCATTCATTAATAAGATATTTGTTTATTTGTTTTGCTATATTGATTTTTTTCGTGCAATAAAACGTTTCCTATTCTGACCTGTTTTTTTTTTTTAATAAAAGTGTAAAACTTGTTGAAAAAATGTAAAGCTGTTTGTTTGTCTTATTATTATTTTTTATATTGCAGTTATCGTTATCCAAATTGCATTATATATTCTGTTAGATGATTAAGTTTTTGTTATGTCCCTTGTTTCTTAATGCAGTGTTTCTTCATCATTTTAGGTTAGTTGATATTTTTGTATTGGGGCAAATACACAATATTTTCTGTAAAAAAGACATGCTGTTGCATAACTTTTAAAAATGACTACATATAAATGTTCTACATATAAATGGTGCACTTAATTTTCTATGCTATTTATAATTTTACTAAAAACTACTACTTACATATACCTTTCAGTTTTTGCATTAAATGATAATTTTGTATGTGCATTGTATTTTACCTTTTTTTGTTTTTAAATTGTAACTTTTCTAAACATATATTAATATTTTATTTATTTAAAAGTTCAACATACCAATCTTGGATTATGTGAACCAAATGTCTTCATCTGCAATTAGAAGTACTTTCTGCAAATACTTTGTAAGTGGATTTATATCTTCATCTGTTGATATATATATATTTTTTTTTATGGCATTCCTGTTTATAGTTTTATGACTTTTTTTCTTATAACTTAACATTTATAATGATTATTAGATAGAAAGTCTCTGGAAACCTAAAAACCTACTCATATATTCCTTGTATAAACATATTCTTCAATCAAATATACAGTCCCTGGACAAATTATTAGATGCACTGTATTTTTTTATAGTAATTTTATGTTTCTTAAGAGTTTTTATGCAACCTAAGCTATATTTAAACTACAATATTATTGATTTTTATTTAAAAGAATTGTTGTAGACTACATATTTGTATTTATTTTTAACATATGGCAACACTTTGTTGACAAAGTGATACATGAACGTAAACAAGTACAAACCTGTACCAGCTCCTAGAAAAGATTATTTATGTGTGGAATCATCATCTTCAAATGCAGGAGACAGTACAGTCTTGCATTGATAGCATGCCGCACAGAAGTAAAGCTTTGATAGCGGCTAGAGGTGGCTCAACTAAATATTGACTTTTACTAACATTCATTTCACTTTTCTGTCAAACTTAATAAACTTATGCTTTTCTAAATGAATGCTGTTTTATTTATGTCAAATAAATCCGTAAATGATTGGATAATATAAAAAACAAATCAATTTAAAATAATAAAACAGTACAATATCACCCGGTAATTAATATTTTACGTGAAATCTTGCAGTGCGTCTAATAATTTGTCCAGGGACTGTATATTCAATAGTATACTTTGCAGACCATTTTTAAAAAAAAATATGTTAAATATTTGTGGAAGGGCTAATTTAAATTGATGTCGATGCCCTAAAATTCTAATTTTCAGTTCTATGAATTCATTGACAATATTGTGAAAATAATAGTGCATTCTAACATTTTCAATACCTTTAATATTTACTGGTGAGGACTTTCGTGTAAAACCTGTGAGATGACCCTCGTGCTATGTCATTTTTATTCAAATAAACAACTGATCAGGGTTGGAAAAAAACATGTTTTTTTTAAAAAACAACAAAAAAACATGTTTTTTTAAACTATTAAATTTTAATTATTAAACAAGTTGTATGAGTTTAAAAAAAAACACGGTTCTTTTTGCGTTTTGGTCTTCTATATTTACTTCCATCCCCAATAATTTTAGGCATATGCCTTGCATCTTTCTTTGTCGAAGAATCATAGAATACAAGAAATCCTTCGATTATCTGGCGATTCGGTGTCTTCCTTTGATTAAATCAGATGAGCTAATAGAAGAATTTATAAACTAATAATGTAATAGTTTATGTTTGGTATTATTTAAATTAATTAAAATTATTTACCACATTGATAATTAGCATAAATTGTTTTTTTAAAAATTGTTTTAAACATGTTTTTTATTACTATGTTTAAAACAATTGTTTTACCACACTTAAGCTATTAATTGCAGGTATCAGTTGCAGGGTTGTTATGTTTAAAACATTTTGTTTAAAACAATTGTTTTAAATGAAATGTTTTAAACATAACAACCCTGCAACTGATACCTGCAATTAATAGCTTAAGTGTGGTATTCGGATCCGCTTTTATCGAACCATTTCATTTCTTGGAGTTTAAAATATATTCCTTAGTAACAGGAACACATAAAACGATACATTTAAATGAATGCCAGGTCTCAGGAGAATTATGCTTCTATTTATTTATGAACTTCTTATTTGCATTTGCTTCTAATTTATATTGAAAACAAATGTTTTTGTTATTTGTTTACATTGATATTTGTTTACATTACATTGACATTTTAAACTCGACTTATGCTCCTTCCGATTACAACACAAGTTTTGAAAGCAATTTCTTCCCCTACCCCCTCGAGTGGCTTTCCAGGAAACTGTGTAAGCGTCGTTATTCTAAACCAGTGGTTCCCAACCTTTTCTGGACCATCGTCTCGTATTTTAGGTTGATCAACATCCATAGCCCCCTTTTAATTTTCATGTTGTCTAACCATAATTTGAGTTAAAGTGTAACTATAAAACAGTTTTATAACACTTACTACCATTTTATAAAAGCAACCAAAAAAGCTTTATCCGGTCGTTTGAAATAAAATAGAAAAAAAACATAAAACACATATTTTTAACATTTTTAAAGTACAAAACTTATGATATTCCAGTCATTTTTAAGATTTGGTTCCGAAACTAATGTTCTTCAAAGTTTTCAAATGCAAAATTTGCATTAAGAAAGAAGTCTAAGCTAGTCTTTCTTTGTTAATTTAGCAGTGGAAAACTAGAGATAAATCAGATTTTTTAAATACAATCTGCAAGTATAGTTTTAACGGCTTAGTAGTTTATGTATAATGTGCCCAGCAGTTTTTTTGTTGTTTTCCTAAAATTTTAAAAAGTTAAGACTGAATTTTTCATTTACAGCCCTCATATCATTCATGTGGACCATAGGCTATGTCCTCACTACGACAACAAACGCCACAAAGGCAACAAAAGCAACAAAATTTGGCGACCGCCAAAGGCGCCAAGCGATGCAATAGCATGGGGGCTGACTACCAAGTTGCCAAATTTGTTGCTTGTGCCTTTGTGGCGTAGTCAGGACATAGCCATATAGTTATTGACCCACTACTGATAATTTGAAAGAAAATTCTTTTTTTTAATTAACTAACGTGTTCTAACTAACTATCCAAACTAATTTAACTAATGTATTAATGTAATGTAACTAAAAAGAACTTTTTTTAAAAAAATTATATCAATAAAAAATTAATATTTTTGTCAGTTTAATACTAACCTTTTCATAAAGCTGTTGAAACATATTTAATTGCTTTATAATGTAATCTGGATTACAAGTGTAGTAGCTATTTTCCCAATCAGCTAAGATTCCCCAGTTTTTGAAAGAAGCCATTTGTTTTTCTTTGGTCTTCTGCGAAAATGTATAAGCTGTTGAAAGAAGAAATAATTTAATATAACTTAACCAAAAGGGGCTTAATATAACTAGGTTTAATATAATAAAATCCATACCATTTTATAGGCTAAAGGTAAACATGTAAATTTATAATTGGTTACAAAAAGAGCTCATCCAATAACCAAATTTAAACTTACATTTATAAAAACACTTTAACACAACAATGCGATGAAAAAACAAAATTAAAACCAAGGAATCATTCTATATTTTATTAAAACAATAACAAGAAATGTATAACATTAATAAAAACACAATAATTGAATGCCTTCGTAGCAATTTGTGTTAATTTAATTAAGCTACCTCATTTAACACACATTACTTGACTTTCATATAGCAAACATAATAAACTTGAATTGACGAAATCTTCTTACATACAAATAACAGTAAAATACAGTAAAAAGGATTAAACTGCCCGAAGTGATTTCCACTTCAGGTGGAAATAAATATTAATAATAGCAATGTATTTTTAACTAAAAATCTCACTCTTCCCAAATCTCAATCTAATTCTATACAATTGGATTAAAAATTTGATTTATTAAATTATCAAGAATTAAGAGATACAAGGAAAAATAATTTACATATATGCAGTGTTAAAAAAAATATCAAAGAGAGACAGCAACTCACAAACTCAAAAAAATAAACCATCAAAATGTAATTATAATAAGTTAAACGTAGATAAAGTTACAATCTTCTAAGAAAAATATACATACAGGGTTACAGAATTAATTATGCAGACAAATATACAACTACAAAGCAATATATATGCAAAACTGTACAGATAATACATACATTCTGGCCATATTTTTGAAAGGAAATCTAATTAGTATATCCTTAGCTGGTGAATGGAAGTATGCATAGAAAATGTTGTTAGATATATTTGAAGCAATGTTTTTTAAAAACTTTTTGTAAAACATACTAATCTGAAAATGAATTGTTTTATTGGATATCGCCTTTCCTCAGATTTCAATATTTTATCGATGTTTGTGAAGAAAAAACAAATTGATTTTAATATTTCCAAAAACATTTTATATGCCACTACCAGCCAATGACATTAATTTGCATGGCATTCGAAAAACAACTTTCACAGGACCTTGGGACCCCCTTTCACAGGATACACAGCTTACGCCTACTCACATCTATGAGTGTCCGGCTATGAGCGCCAGCCTGAGAAAGATTGGAGTACTGCCGACTATGCTAGATCCGTATGTAGACAACATCAAGCAAGTCGTAGAAGAAATTATCAAAATTCACGGACACATATAGAGTTCGACTCTCATGGACACAACAAAAAAAAAACAGGACCTTGCCGTATGCACAACAAAGTTCTTTTCTACAAGGAGTTGTTTTACTTGGAGTTTTGGCCGTACGATCTATTTATAGATAAGCCAATGTTATAGACGAGAGTGGTCGCGGTGATGTGGTGTGACTGGACTCCTCTGCTGTCGACCCAGGTTCGTATATGAGTCAGGTAACTAGTTAATAGTGCTTCATTCTTTCGAGATCGGTGTATGAGTAGCAGACATTGTCTGTCTGTCGTGAAGGGTATTATGGGGGCTAAGACACCTATGCTTAGGAAGCGATTTGTACCAACCCCAAATCCCTGATGCGGCGGTCGGAGCTACCTGCAACACCGATCCGAAGATTTTGATGCTGCCTCAGGTGGATAGATAGAGGGCAGCACCACTACCACGCTCTCTCGTCCAAGTCTACTGCACAAGTTCGAGACTATACGCAAGTTCCATGTTCGAGAGCAACGTGATATAGAGCAACACTACTACCCCGCTGTCTCTTTTGGGCAGACATTGCTAATCAGGATCCCTCGATCGAGAGCATCGCGATGCGTAAGCGGATCCTTCTAATTTAAGAGAAGAAGCCAAGCAGAGTATCCTTATGCTTTGTCATGACCATAGATATTGAGTTGGTATGGGAACTTGGAAGACTTTGTGACCACAACGGACTTTAACGTGCACCCCAACAGACATTACTTGATATGTTAACTATGGGGTCCACCGTCTAACAAAGCATAACGCCATGGAGAATCGCTAGAACTAGGGCACCGCACAGTGCGATTCATAGGTCTGGTTAGAATATGACAACAACCTTAACAGAGTTTGTCATCTGTTGTGGCTTTGTGAGGATATTATGGGGACTCAGGCTTATGAAGCATTTTGTACCAACCAATCCTGAGTATGCAGGTATAGCCTCCCCAACACCTAGCCGAAGATTTCATTGTTGCTACGGCACAAGAGCACGGACTATGTACTTCGGCCGCTGCTCAACTGCAGCACCTACTTATAAAGCTATGGGCCACCTTCAAGATAAATCGTGAACGCAGACCGGGTTTCGATCCAGAAACCTGCCAGCCAATACTGACGCGAAAAGTAATTATCGTCGCGAGGCTGGTATTGAGGAAGCACAACGACGTACCAACAAGTCTCCTGGATCATTTGGTCTCAGGGCCACTGTATCTCAGTTTTACAAATTTCAAGCTTTGAGTTTTTACCAACCCAGTAGCCACAGTCGGACGACCCCACGAAGACAACAATGGCCAGAGCAAGTCCCAGAATGGCTGTTCCTCCGTTTGGATTCTGTGAGGATATTATGGGTGCTCAGGCACCTACGCTTATGAAGCATTTTGTACCAACCCCAAATTCCTGAAGTAATGCAGCGGTATAAGCCTCCCCCAACACCGAGCCGAAGATTTCATTGCTACCTCATACGGCACAAGAGAGCAACAGTAGCGTACACATATGTCTTCGGCCGGCATGGCTCAAACTTGCATTTGCAACCTAACTCTACCAACCAGGCTATCCGGGCCCATATCAAAGATAAAATCGTGAAACGCTGAGGACCACGTTTCGATCCAGAAACGTCTTGCATTCTAGCCCAATACTGAACCGTATGCGACAAAGTAATTACTCGGTCGCGAGGGCTGGTATTGGGTTTTGTAGTGAAGGCCACAATCGTACGTACTCAATCCAAAGTCTCCTGGGATCATTTGGTCTCGGGGCCAACTCGTATCCTCTAGTTTTACAAAAGTCTTCTAATGAGCCTTTGAGTTAGTTCACCACAACTCTTCTTCTCAGATAGACCATCAGAGTCGTGACGACCACCCCAACGAAGACAACAATGGCCAGAGCCATGAGTCCCATGAATCGGGCTCGTTTCCTCCGCTTCTTCAGGTTCTGTCGCTTCAACGTGGCCTCCCAAGCCTCGAGTTCCCATGGCGTAACCATTCGGTAGGAAGGCTCTCTCTGGAAAGAAAAATTAGTAATACTGTTAATTAGTAAAAAAATAATAATTAGTATTATAATTAGTAACAAACGGAGAGAAACAATTATTACATTTTGGTACTGTCAATGATCATATTTGCCTCTGATTATATAGTCGGTCAAATGACAAAACCACGAATGTGCAAAACACATAGATGGAAAACTGGATACTGATAAACCCATAGTTTTCAAAACCCGCCAGTCTCTAGAATTTGCAAATGTGTGGTTTTTTCATTTGACCGACGATGCGTAAATAAATGTTTGTTTTAGCGATAAAAACATATATTTATGTTTTTAACTTGCTGGTTTTAGACCTAAGTTATGCATTTGAGTAAATCTATCATTTAGTAGCAACAAACTGGGGATACTTTAAGTGTTTGGTGCAGATATTAGGCCAAGTATGTATTTTACATTTATTTTAAAGAAAGTAACGTACTCTAAAGAAACATCTTTTCTTTAAGGGGAAGCTAAAGACTCAGCATCTTCTTCCACTTCCCATGCTAAGTCTATGGGACAAGTTTAGTAACACAGGACTTGCTTTAAGTATTAATTGCATTTTTTGCATTAGGAAGTCCAGGAAGTTTTCTGATGAACCTCGTGCTCATTTTTCATTTATTAGCCAGAATTTTTAAATTTGAATAAACATTTTTTTATGTTATTTTGCTATTTTTCTACAATTAGACTTTTACTGAAAATAAGGCTACAACTTAAAATTCAAACCTTTTTTTTTAATTGCTGCAAATTCCATCGTCACACTCTAAAATGGAGTGAAGATATATTCTAAGAAGTTGTTTTGACGTTACAAAAAATTATCAGATTACTTTGCTAGTGTAGAGTAGCGCCTCTCTGATTTCCCTTTTGGAAGGATAAATCGGGGGGTCTCAAAAATGGAGTGTCAGGGGCTTTTTACGACTCTTCTTTCTCACACCCTCAATTACAAGAGTCAAAGTTGTGCATAGAATGCTTTTCTCTTACTTCTGACTATTTAGGCTTCTGATACGAACTGAAGTTGAGGATTATTGTGTTGTTTTCATTTTTACTCTGAGTGTGTCTGCGAACATTGAGAATAAGATACCAGAAGAAATCTCTATTCGTTTATTATTTTCTCGATTGTTATTTTAGGAACATAATCGAATGAAATTGTGTATAAATCTTACATACAATTTTAATTTTAAAATGTTATGAACTAAGTGATGCTTGTATGGAAATATTTATCTAGCGGACGGGCGGCAAAATATCAATGCGAGTGTGTGGGCTGGTACTTCTTAATTTTTACTTTTAATGCAACTTACTTTCAATTTTGATGTCTTCTCCTTCCCAACCGTCTTTTTGCCTTTCTTGTCGTCTTTTCCTTTCGACGTCGTCGATTTATCGTCTTCTTTCTCGTTACTGGACTCTTCTGGGATTGTGTGGTTCGACAAAGATGTCGAACCTTCAGGAATGGAATCCGATTGGAACTTGACCTTTCTTCCCAAGAAGTCAGCTTGCCCGTGTCGACAGGTGCACATGGCCTGTTCATAAAGAAAAGCCGTATTAATAAAACTTTTCCTTTCAATCTCATTTTTTAAATTTTTTTTATTCGAAAAAATCTAAAGTTTGTGAAGTAGACCCATTATGTTCCAGAATGAAATGGTGTAAAGCACACAGGAGGGAAAAAAATCTTAATTTTGTAATAAAATTTTTTTTTTTAAATCATACCTTTTAAATAAATTATAACAATAATTTTTCGAAACTTTATTTGTTAAAATAGTTAAATTAAAATTTCAAATATTTAAAAATACAAGCATGAAGGATTTAGGGCCAATTTATGTAATAAAATTATGTCAGAGTCAATTTTATTTTTACCATGGTTTTTAATTTTTCATTTAAATACAACACACATTTTTACGATATTCTTTGAAAGAATGTAGTTCTTCCTATTTAACGAGTGATCAAAAAAGAAAATATTAAGTTATGATAAAATGTTTGAGAGAAATTAAAAAATATGTATTAAATAAGTGACTTAGTCAATAACGCTAGAAGTTGTAGAAAAATATCTCAAGTCTTTGATAGATACAAAAAATTAATATTAAGGGGGTGAAAGAAGGTAAAAAACTATGTTCATAAATATGGACAACGAAATTGTCGCATTCACGAACAAGTCCATTAATGGTGTTTGGTACTCGCTTATGTATCTCGGTTTTTTTTAACTGCCCATATAAAAGTAATAAAGTGTTACTCGTTTTAAGACTTCAAATCTCCATTGGGCTATATTTGCAAACGTGTCATTATTTCACTCGCTCGGCCCTTTCCATTTTATTTCACAATACGAGCGGTGAAATACTTTTGATAGCTTAGATGCGAAATTTTACTGAAAGACAACTTATAAAGTGAAAAAAAAAGTACTTTTTTACTCTTTTAAGCCTTTCAAAAAGTATACTCGCACTCGTTTAATGAGGAAATAAATATTTATTTTCTAACGATATTTCTTCTTTTAAGATTACACAACTTTCTTTGGTTTCTGCATTTCGAAGGTAATTTATTTCGAAATTTTTATAACTTATAAATTTTTACAATGTTAGAAAAAAATAAGTTCCCCCCCCAAAAAAAAGGATTAATTGAAAGAGGTAAGGAAAATTGAACAAGGACAGATTGACTGTTTTCTTCAAGTAATAACAAACAGGAGTTTAAAAAAAAATAATTTGAAAGTATTTTACAGTCGATTTTTTTACCCTTTATGTGACAAGTCTCCCATTTTGGGAGCGTATCTCCTAGCTAAATGAAGATTTAACGAAATGTATACCAAATATGATTTTATGATGAATATATATTTTGGTGCTGCCATCTATGGAAAAAACATATAAACAAAGACTAACCTGACAATTAAAACCTTGATTGACAAGGTTGTCATAAGTAAATTGACAGTACTTAGGACTTTCTGTAAATTAAACCTATGAACCAAATTAATATTCATTAATAGAGAGATTAGAGATGGAAAAGCGAATCTTGTAAAACTTTAGTTTAAAAATGTCAGTTAGGGAAAATATGACGCCCCTACTAAGTTTCCAAGCTCAAAATCATCATAAAGTAGTTTTTAAACATTGTAATGTATTTTATTTCCAGTAATAATATTTATTTGAAGTTAAATATTAAGAAATAAAAATCATAAATTTAAACTTTGGAAATTGATATTAAAACTTTGTGTTTTATATACCATAGTATACCTTTGTATACCACAGTTTTTTAAGTAACATAGTGGCGCCAAATAATCCATTTATGAAAATTTGGGAATTAATTAGTTTTCCCCCCATGTCATTAATAGCCTCTCTACCAAATTATTAGTAATTTCTATGAATTTGTTTATTGCAGAAAATCCTGAGTGCCGTCAGTTTAATAATGGCCACTCTGTACTTAAAATTTTTTGTGCAATGTCTAATAGTAATTCTTTTATTTATTTCATATACTAATCGAAAATTTTTACCGAAACCACGAATTTCTTTCTTTAGTATGAATATTTGCATGTCGAAATTACATTGTCTTCTATGCCCCAATCAGCTCATACCTGGCAATGAATAAAAGGAAGATTTTTGCTAAAAATTAGTACATTGTACCCATCATATGAAACTCAAAGACTTGGGGAGGATCTGAACTCTTTGAGCACCATTGAGACATACGTACACTGTTAAAAAATTTGTGCTTGGTTTCACCATGATATTGGTTCCTAGTAGCTGCAACGGCTGTGTGGTGAAATGTTTCACCTTTTTTTCGGTGTTTGGTTGAACCATTTTTCTTGATTTGGAAACAAAAACCTGAGAAATGGTTCAACCGAATACCAAAAATATGGTTTAACATTTCACCACACAGCCGTTGCAGCTACTAGGAACCATATTTTTGGTGAAACAAAGTGCCTAAATTTTAACAGTGTAGCGACTTATCGAATTCGGTAATTTAAGAGTAAGTCTTATCGAAAGAGTTAGCATTTCTAACTCCCCAAAGTGGACATTTTTGACTTTAAAAATATAGTACACTGTTTAAAATTTGGTGCTAGGTTTCACCATGATATTGGCTTGGTTTCACCATGATATTGGTTCCTAGTAGCTGCAACGACTGATGGTGAAATGTTTCACCTTTTTTTCGGTTTTGGTGAACCATTTTTCTGATTTGGAAACAAAAACCCGAGAAATGTGTAACCGAATACCAAAAATATGGTTGAACGTTTCACCATCAGCCGTTGCCGACTGCTAGGACCAATATCATGTTGAAACGAAGCTTAAAATTTTCTAACAGTGTAATAAACATTACCTTATTCGGAGGCATTCCTCTCAGAGAAGCTCTGCTGTATGCGTAATCTTTCACCATGATCATGTAACAGTGGTCACACGAGCACACGGAATGCTCGTTCAGAATGCTGTTTTCAGAGATAGAACGCCGAAGGGGATTGTGCCTGTGGAAGTGTCCGTCGTGGAAATTGCTATGCTTAGACTTGGTCGAAGGAGCGTTGGATCGTAGAGTATCTCTTCTGCTTCTGAGCTTCCGAATAAGTTCCTTTTCTTCGAATGACAAGTCGGACGCCCAACTTCCAGAATGTTTAGTTCTTGAAGAACGTCGGGTGCCACTGGTCAGAAGATCGTAATAATCATCGTTGTGGCTCATGATCAAGGGTTCTTGGGTCCTTCTTCGCTGGTGCCTGCAGCCTTTGTTATGGCTTCGTCTGTCTTTCGTGGTTCGTTTGACAGGTGTGGGGGTATCTTCAGCGATTTTCTGGCGATCGTCTGGTACATCAGGAGATTCTTCCGAGGACACCTGATCACCGCGCGTGATACCGCTGTCTTCGGCGTTCGATTTTGGAGTGTCTGTCTCTTTGATTGAAGTTAAAACACCAGAAACTGATTTAGAAGTAGTTAGTTTCGAAGCTGAACTTGAAACTTCAGCAACTGGTTTAGAATTAGTCAATATAGAAACAGGAGCCGACACTTCAGGAGCTACATTAGAGTCAATTGGCTTAATTGCAGAAGTTGTCGTGTCTTTAGGATTTGCCCGCTTAGGTAAAGGACTAGATTTAAAGAGACTGGATTTATTGGGAATCAAGTATTGATTTTCACGTTTTTGATCCAAACCTGTGCTATGCTTATTTGGCGTATGGCTTATTGCCGAAGAAGTACTGGGTTTAGACTGTATGTTACCGTTTGCTATAGTTTTCACCATTGTTTCATCCGACTCTATTATTGAGTAATCTGCTTGAGAACCAGAAACTGTGTGCTTATCAGAAGGTGAAACTTCTGTCTGATGTTGTTCACTTTTTGTAACTTTTTCTTGAACAGGAGTGGTGTTGGATTCCTCAGTTCTGATTATCTTTTCAGTTACATTAGAAGTCAAACTCGAATCTATTTTGACTTCACTAGTTTCCGGGGTTGTCTTTGAAAGGTTACCAGTATTTGCAGACACTGTCTTGTTTTTCGAAAGACTTGAATCAGATCTCGTTTTGCCTTCAACTTCAGCACCATGTCTGCTAGCATTAGAAGGCGATTTTGAAATTGAGTTTTTAATCTCCTTTTTACCATCTTTCCACCCATTAAGTAAAGGTTCAATTGGTGGTGGAGGAGGAACATTGAAAATTTTTGTCAATGGTTCTTTTTGTTGCACTTCAGCAGGTGATATGTCCTCTGAATCATTCTTTTGATCGAATGTTTTCGTTTTTAATATCGATTTCCTAGCTGGGGAGTGTAAAAACGATGGAATAGTCTGTATAGCAGGATCAGAGTTTTGACCCTGAAATTTTTTAATGAGTTCATCTATGGCACGGGATTTGACGTTTCTCACCATCCTCTGCTCTGACACAAGACTTGGAGTTGGCAGTTCCATTTCTTTAGATGGCATATTTCCACCAGTTTTCAGTCCCTTTGAAGTAGAGGGAACAGAAGAATCCTCAGTTCTTGGTGCCATATTAGATAACTCCAACTTTTGAGGATTATCTTGGGATTGATCTTTTAATTCTGATTTTGTGTATGCTTCAGTAATGGGTGCTAAACTTGCTTCACTTGGCACAGTATACGAACTATCTTTATCTACATTTGCGATGGAATGTACTTCTTGGGTCACATCGGATGAGTCTTTTTCTGATCTCGCATCCTCTATGGAATTCAATTTTTCTTCGTTGCTCAAAGAACTGTCGATTGCGATGTCTATTTGGTTGATGACATCTTCCGGGTCCTCTTCATCAGAAGTTCTTGAGTTTTGTGCTTCTGCTTTATCTTCAGACTTGGAATCTTGTGATTCTGTTTTATGTTCTGCGGTTAGTCTTAAACAGGTTTCGGTTTTCCATCCCTTAGATCATTGTGACGGTTAGAACGGGGTTTATGTACTGGACTAGAAATTCACGATGTTTTCGTTTTTTTTCTGAACCTAAACTCCAGTTTAAAATGGTACTGTTTTATCTTATCTCCTCAAACGTTTTTGAAAAAATTCCAATTATTAGCAAAAAATTCCTTAACCATGGGGTCTAAGGACGTAATAAGTACCATCATTTACTGGGTTAACTTTGGCTTATTGTGAATATAGCAAAAAAATGCGGCTACTAACTGAATGTGAGTTTTCTCATTACATTTTCATGATTGAAGAATCACTGTAGCTCCATCAGTGCTTCTTCGCCACTTTATAATGAGTCAGTGAATGTGCCAAAACCAGGACAATAGTTAGAAAAGAAATACACATTATAAATATTAAACCAAAATTTTATGGAAGGAATTTGTTAAGAATAGTATTAGTTCAATTTAAAATCCAATGATGTAATTTAGCTCAAAATGTGTTAGTTTGAGCCCTAAACAAAAATTAAATTCGGACATGGAAGTAAGGAATTTTCTGCATTGTTTTGTGTCTTAAAATTTTTAGAGTTCTTGCTTTAAAATTCGTTTGCAATTATATAAACATCTATTATTATATAAAAATGAAGAAATATAATTTTTTTAAGTTTCCAAGGAATAAAATTAAAAATTAGTAGAATTGATAACCTTTAAAATTAAGGACCAAAGAATTTTTTTATAATCGTTTCAAAATATAAAATGAACTCGTGAAAGAGGGTATACACTTAAAAAGTTTAAATTAGGCTTAGAGATATAATGTTTTAACTTTGTTCAGGAACAGAACTTAAACATAGGTTTGAGTCATTAACCAGTATTTTCAGTAATGAGACAGTGAATACAACAATCACTCATTCAATGTTTTGAATTTCGAAACTTTGCTCTCTGGTTACAAAAGACTACAAATAAAAAAAATTCATAAGAGAAGATTCCACAAGACTCGAAACTCACTATCAAAAGCTGTGTTTCATTTTAATTGGAAGGAAGAAAAACGAATGAAATTATTAAGACATTTTGTAGCCAAAGAATGTCGGAATGGAGGCCAAGGACGTTGTTATGCATATTTTTAAACTTTTTTTTAATCTTCCAAGTCGCCAAGAAGCTGGGTTCAACAAAACAAGGACGCCAGATTAATTTAAAAGAAAGATGGATGCGTTCGAAGATATTTGAAAGAAAAAAAAGAGCCTTAAGCTGGATTGCAGATCGTGGATCATTCAACGAGTGTTCGAAATAGAATTCAGTTACGTGTAGTGTTTCTTACTATGAGTTGGGGAATGAAACGAGTAATTATGAGTACCAAGCACAATTTTAAGGTACATGAGGATGCGACTAAAATTGTCAAATATTTATTTTATTTTTCATTTAACTGAGAAAAATATTTAGAGGTATATATACAGTCCCTGGACAAATTATTAGACGCACTGCAAGATTTCATGTAAAATATTAATTACCGGGTGATATTGTACCGTTTTATTATTTTAAATTGATTTGTTTTTTATTTTTATATTATCCAATCAATTACCGATTTATTTGACATAAATAAAGCAGCATTCATTTAGAAAAGCATAAGTTTATTAAGTTTTAAAGAAAAGTGAAATTAATGTTAGTAAAAGTCAATATTTAGTTGAGCCACCTTTAGCCGCTATCAAAGCTTTAATTCTGCGCGGCATGCTATATCAATGCAAGACTGTACTGTCTCCTGCGATTGAGTATGATGATTCCACACATAAATACAGGCTTGTACTTGTTTACGTTCATGCATCACTTTGTCAACACAGTGCTGCCATATGTTAAAAATAAATGCAAATATGTAGTCTACACTAATTCTTAAATAAAAATCAATAATATTGTAGTTTAAATATAGCTTAGGTTGCATAAAAACTCTTAAGAAACATAAAATTACTATTAAAAAAAATACAGTGCGTCTAATAATTTGTCCAGGTACTGTAGGTAGAGAGAGTTCCTTTATAACAGCGAAAGCCTAACGGAATTCTTAATTTTTAGAAAGTTAATGCAATTAAACAAGGCCTGATGTGGCCATTTCAATTTACGAGACCCGAAACAAGTCTCGTAAATCCTAAAAAATGGCCAGACTGATGCGAAACTTTTCTCAGTTCCCGAGCTATCTTGGGAACTAAGATAATAAAATGTATCGAACTCACTGAGTGAATCTTCTCCAACTATAGGGACATGTGGCCTGACCGCGCGATGCGGTTCAACAATGGTTAATGCACTATTGAGATCAAATAATAAACTAAAAACTAAACTCCTCGGCGCAACAGCCCATTACTGGGCCATGGCCTGCCGTGCCCATTTAAGCTTTCGTGACCTAGGGCTCTGGGGTGCTAGGCATATGTCCCGGTAGGGTAGTCAGCCTCTCGAACCCCCAGTGTTTAGCTCCCAAGCATGCTTAGAACCAATTTTATCGACCCACTTAAAGGATGGGTCTACCTCGCCCAATCCGGGATTCGATCCCCGGACCTGTGGCGTGGCAATTCGAAGCACTGTCACTAAGCCACTGGGCCTCTGAGATCAAGTAATACATTAACTAATAGCATTTAACTTAAATTAGGTCATTTTGAAGTATCTTCGCACTAAAGCTACTAGGACTATTGGCGTCTTAATTTAGAACCACAATCAAGTGACGAACCAGCATATAAATAGGCACCCAGCGCAACTTTTAGGGGCGTCATCACACGCACCATCGGAACTTAATTAACGTATACTTCCCTACTCATTGAGCTACAAGAAACGTGGAGTGAGGTGTGCGATTCACTGAACAGGGCAGAAAACGAGCCGGTTCAATAACGAAACGCGGAGGTATACACGGCACTGCAGCAGAAACGAACCGGGAAGAAAACCTAGAAACTTGCCTATTTCGCTATTGGGTTCGTCTTCGCTGGTTCTTAGTTACTGATCCACATGGTTATTTCTTAAAAAAGTTGGCATTTAAAGTTAAAGAAAGTTAATTTCTTTCGAACTAACAATGTTAAAATACATTTAGGAGCCCAGTCAATATGATAGAGGGGTCTCATACAAGCATTGCATACAAGTGTAATAGCTTTTCTGCCCTGTTCGCTCAAAAGGGTGTGAGTGGGTTTTCGGCTAACTGACACCTCACTCCAGTTTCCCTTCTAGCCAAAGAGTTCTATAGTAGGGTAGAGGAACGACTCGTACTAAGCTGCCATCGGCAGCCATGGCTCACTACGGAGCCCGAATAGAGTGGCAAAAGTGCTAGTTAATTTATAATTTTGATCCTGAGAAAGGAAGTACACCCAGGGCAAAGGCGGGAATCGAACCCGCACCCGTTACAGCGCGCGGACTGCTAGCGTTATGGCCTGCAATCCAAACCGCTCGGCCATCGGGCCTCACATGCCACCCTATATTGTCTCCTTGTCGGTCCATGGTGCTGTTGCTAGGTTCAGTCTCTACCCTACTACAGAACTCTTTGCTTCTAGCTCAATGCCCCTACTCTATTCGTCGGGCTTTTTGCTTACACATATCGTTTATAGGTCAGCAGTTAGTTTGGCGATGCCCGGAACCGAACTTGGGACATTTCGCATGCAAGGCAAAGCGCCTTACGACTGAGGCTCCCAACCCTTATTTAAATTAGAGAAAAACTTTTGATTGATATTTACAATGTGCCGGAAATTATCGCGTGAAATTAAAAGTCTTCCATCAAACATAAACCATTAATTTTTTAACACGTTCCTTCTTCAAAAGTTGGTGATGGTATACCACGCCTGAGCTCTTTTCCCGTAATATTTCTCTTCGATGCGGACACAAATATGAAACCGTAAATCAAGTTTCGCCAAATTAAACCACTCACGCAGAATACTAAAAATCAGTTTAACTATCTCGATCACTGCGATCTTTGGTTTATGGTATGCGATAAACAAAGCTGTGTTGTCTTTTAAGAAAGGTGTAAGTGACATTTTTTTCTAATTAAAAGTATTAGCTTTCACACTAGGTTTATGAAGTTATGCTATAATTTTTTGTGCACTTTCACAGACCAAATAGCTAATGGCACAGACAAATATGATGAGTTTAAATAAAACACGCAATGAGTAAGGTGTTTAATTAAGTCCAATTTTTCAGATTAATAGAATGATTTCACAATTAAAATAAGTGTTTTTGATTTTACAAGAATTTCCATCACTATATATTAAATTCATAAAATCCCAAAATATAGTTGTTTTATTTAACTTTATTAATATATAACTTCGTAAAAAATTGGATTAGATTCTTTTGTTTTAAGAGTGTATATGGCAGCTAATGTTGGACATTGAATATGTCAGATGAAAATAAACTAATAATTTTTTAATGAAAAATTTTAAGAAGTATTTTTGGATTAGTAACAGAAAATGGAATATGGCGAATTTGATACAATCGTGAGTTACAACTGAAGTGTCAAGAAACTATGTTAGTAAAAGTCATTTAGTGTCTTAACTTTGACGGCTTGGCCCAAGGCCAACTTCAATAACAAGGCCAGAGAAGCTCTCCCAAACTTGAGCGTAGACGGAAATTTTGTCGTCACTGTTCCCAGTGCCGAAGATCGAGAAACTAGTTCGGACGCATTCGGAACCCTAAAATTGTGGTCACCCGTGAACGAGTGTTTCCGAACAGGTTTCGAGACAGGTTGTCTTCATCTTCGGAACAACGTCACTCGGAACTATGACGTCAAAATTTCCGTCCCCGAGCTTGTTTGGGAAAGCTTCTTCGGCCTTAGTAGTTGAGTAGGCAGTGCTTGGCCACATATACAGATATGAAGAAGAAAACCCAGTAGGAAAAATAAAATTTCATAAAGCAGAAGGAAAAAGAAGAGACAGCCCACGAACAAGATGGCTAGACAATGTAGAGAAGTGGCTGGAGAGTCACGCTGTTAATAGATGGAGAATTATAGTGTCAGATAGGTCAAGATGGTTTTTTAAACTGACTGACAGCCTTGGCCGGAAACCGGCAGTAGTGCTGATCGTGAAGAAGATGATGATTATTCTAAAAAGCAATTTAAATTAGTCGTTGTTTTTTTAAATAAATACAGAATTTAAAAAAGGCATATTCACTTGAAATATCAAATATATGACCTATAAATGTATTAATTGGTTTTGTGTTTTTTTAGATACGTTAAAGTTTTATGAGTGTGCGTGATTCTCCTCTGAGACATAGAATACACTAAAATGCTTGTTTTGCTTTTAGTCCCCCTGTCCCAACAGAGTTTATTTTAAAGTTTAATAACCAAATGGTTATATAGAAGAGGAACTTGAAATTCCATTTAAGCTTTTGATATTTGATTCAGAATCGGTCTTTTATTATTATAGTTTATATAAAATGTCACACGAAAGAAAGAAAAACATCAATTGTAATGGATATTAGGCACCTGAATGATAGGTAAAAGCCGCTATATTACATACATCCTAATTATTAAAACTTATAATATACATATAAAATATATAATTTTAATATGAATTTATAATATAAATGTTCTATCAAATTCTCTTATTAAAATTAAAAAGTACACTTGACTCAAAATACAGTGTCAATTACACCCTTGCCAAAACAAAATAGCCGCGACGTGGGGAAAAAAGTTATTAATTGAGCGCAGTGCTTATTTTTCATTTTGTGAAAATGGGTGGAGGGTGAAGTTTCATAGGTGATAATTCGAGCAGAACGGAGCTGTACTTTGACTTTCTCCCCAATTAAATGTCTCACGTATTGACATTCTGAACTTTTTCTGACATCGGGCCCATCCTTGTTATGCAAAACGGAAAAATAAAAAAGGCAACTGGGCCAAGTTGTTAGAATATTGATATGCTTTGGTGGTCTAATTTGTCTCATTTTGTAGAAAAACGGATTAAGGGAACGCGGTACCCAAAAAATTAACTCCAGTTTCTTTATCGCTAGCATTCAAATTAAACTATTTTTACAAAGAACTAACATTCAATAAACATATACGAAAAAATGATAAATTATGAAACGTAAGTTTTTTTTAAAAAAATTAAAAAAATTTTAACGTTTTTTCAAAATGCTACTCCTCCTACAGTTTAAAGAATTTTGTAATGAATTTTTTTTAAATGTTCTCACAACATTTATTAATAAAATTTGGTATGGATATTGAGCTATCAGTTAAACAAAAAAGTTATGTAGCTTTAAGTATAAAAATGGCCAAAAAATAAGATTTTTTGTAAATTTTCACCTTTATAATTTTTTTATAAAAAAATCTATTCACACTAGACCTTATCCCATACCAACTTTTGTTAAACGCATATGTTTCAACACAGGAAAAAAATTTTGGAGCTCTACATTAATTTACCTAAAAGCCTTAGGGTTTTAACCATTCACAAGCTGAAAAAATTAAAAATTTAAAAAATCAACATAAAATTTCCAAAACCATTTTACCAAACCACTATATCATTTTTAACAAACCTCCACCATTATAAAAGAATACTTTTTTTTTCAATATCCTTAACTCACAGCATTCGAGCATGTTTTATTATATTCTGGGCAGCCCTAAATTTTGGGTAATGCGTCCCCTTATTATTAGCATTGACAATTACATGGAATGAAAACTTTAAGCTCTTACAATCAGCCGACAGCCATTGATACAATTGCCATCACACTAACCCAACTTACACGATAAATATTTCCGTGAACAGAAGGTTACTTAATGAATTAAAAAAATTCGTTGAGATACATAAAAAATTTTCATGAACTATAGAGGTAAGTATTGGGTTCCTTATATTAGGAAAGCTACACTGTAAAACTAAAATTTCAATTTTACAGCTAAAAACCCTTTCAACGGCTTTTTTTCTGTAAAAATTTGCTCTTTAAATTAGTAAAAGTCAGTGGTTCGAATACGGTGCTGCTGGTTCGGCATTATTATTCCTCAATAGTGTTGTCGCACGCTGTTTCTGGGAACCGAAGGTTCGATTTCCACGGATAGTAATTGTTTTCCTTTCAATTTGTTGTTAATATCGCTTGCATTCAATACATTTCATCTATAATATAAGAAGAGTTGTCTGTGTGTCTGTGTCTCGATGAAAAAAAATTCCCAATAGCATTCTTATGAATATTATATATTATATATATAAGTTTGTCTTTTTCGAGTCATTGTGTTGAGCTGTATAATGGGTGTGGGTACTACTAGTTTCGCCAATTATTTCCCAACGTCCAAGAGCTAAAGGTTTATGTATTATGGGGAATGGATGATTTATGAGTGCATTTTACGCGTTTTTCATTGAATTTAGGATTGAAAGGTTTTAAATTATACGAGCGGAAAAAATATTTTATCTATAAGGTTATATGACACATATTGATCTATTGATTTTTTATCGTGCGAAAAGTATAATTGCTAGTAAATAAGCAATTCTGTGTAAATTATACAGTATTTTTATGGAACACCAACTGACAGTTTTTCTGTAAACACAACAGACTTTTTTTTAGGTGCATTATTAATCTCCGAATTTTCAAGAAACGCACAATTTATGGTGTGCGCTCTTTTGCTCTATATCATGCTAAACCACGGCCTACTCAACTACTAAGGCCAAAGAAGCTCTCCCAAACACGCTCGGGGACGGAAATTTTGACGTCATAGTTCCGAGTGATGTTGTTCCGAAGATGAAGATAACCTGTCTCGAAACCTGTTCGGAACCACTCGTTCACGGCTGACCACATTTTTAGGGTTCCGAATGCGTCCGAACTAGTTTCTCGATCTTCGGCACTCGGAACAGTGACGTCAAAAATTCCGTCTACGCTTATGCTTGGGAAAGCTTCTCTGGCCTTGTTATTGAAGTTGGCCGTGGCTAAACGCAAAATAATTTTTTTTTTGAAAGTTACTATCAGTTACATACATTAACTTTTTACATCCATATAATAGCATAAAAATATTATACCTCATAAATAATAAATCGAAACTAAACTAAACAAAGACTTTAAGTGTGTGTGGTGGTAGACTATATATCGTTGTTCTGGCAGAGACCTTATAACTTCGTCATAGACAGACACAAGCAACACCACATAAGGACCATCTAATTTTAGAGAGAGGCACTAGAGATCCCAGATAGCTGTCACCCGAGGTTTGATTTGTAGGATAGGATTTCGGACCCAACGATTAACAGCGTATCGCATATACTGGTAGTCTCATGGTACCGACTGATGCAGACTCGATCCGAACCGGAGCTGACCACTGCTCACTCGGCCTAAGTGGGATTTAAACACCATGCATGATGCCAGTGACTAGAGTAGTCTTACCTACATTGTATTCACAGTCTATCCGTTATAAAGTGCTTAGTCGAGATACCCCACGTAAAAATACTAAATCAAATTCACTAAAAAAAGTTACGAAAATGAAGTAGGTAGCCATATAAGTGGGCAGAAACGGTTATTAACAAAGCAAAACAAACGGTTCTGTTTCACTTTTGTAAAAATCATACAGTAAAACCCTTCTCTGAATACAAAGAGCTGTTAATAAGATAAGGTCATGAACTACAAGGAACAATTTATTCTTTAATTGCATCTTTTTGTGGTTGCAAGTTAAAACCGCAATTACAGTTTGAAACGCATGCTGGTCACGGAACGATTTCTAGGGAGATCTAAAATGCATATAATTGTGCATAAACCAGTCATGTACTATTTGTTGTTTTCCAACTAATTTCATTGGTTTGGTAATTTTTACTGCACTGGTAAAGAGCAGTAATTATAAATAGTATAAGTAAGAAAAAACTATTAAAAGAGTGGTATTTATAAAAGTACTAGTAAAAGAGCAGGTTGTCAGACTTTTAAAAATAAGTTTCAAATAACGAAACAGTTTACTTCTTTGGTGCAATTTCTTATTTTGTGACGGACTTCAGAATGAAACAAATAACGAAATTATATAGAGACCTTAAAATGTATGTACTATTTATCATTTGTTATAAGTAATTTTCTTGTCACACAAGAACAAATCAATTAAATAAGGATATAAATAACTTACCACCAAATAAGGCAATCGCAGAATTAATGTACCATTACTTAACAATTATGAAATTCAAGGGAAAGTAATGTAAAAATCAAAGGAAAGTAAAGTAAATATAAGAAAAACACAAATTAATTAAAGCATCGCTCTTTAATATAAATAATTACGGCTTTTTCATTTGCTTAAAAGTAATGGAAGTGTTTTATAGTGTTATAAATATAATTATCCATCGGCTCACCGAAAAACAACTCATATTTGATAAGTGCATTAAAATATGCCAATCTACTTCGTGAACAAAAGAACATGGCGAAAGATATTCTCCTTGTAATGATAATTATCTGCTTGATTTCTTCCGGCTGTTAAGAAAATTTCAAAGAATTATCGCCGCAGTAGTCATATATATGTCAAACCAGAACGAGTAATGGACAGCCTTAACAAATATCATTTTCTAAAAAGTTTAGAGAAAGTTCTAAGAAAACGAAGAAGCGGGAAAAGTCCAGCTGTGACCCAGTTTTTTTGGTTGTCTTTTTAGCAAGTGATCAGACAAGACACGAGAACAAGGACGAAATTTCACACGAATTTCTTTTACAAGATTTAACTAAAGCAAAATGGCAACCGGTTTGAAATGACTTTAGTGTTAGACACTTTCACACACGACTGTTGGCATCGAGCTAAATCCTACTGTGTGGATCATTGAGGACGTTCAAAAAACAACTATTTTCAGATATTTGTCTGAATGGAACAATAGTACGTCTTTGAAACGTCTTTTTGAAATCAGTTAATATCGAAATCGAACAAATCAATGAATGGAAACTAATTAATTAAACGAAACAAATAAAAAAAAAGCTAAAAATGTGTTTTTTACGTGATAGTTATATGCACACTTTAATACTTAAAGTAGAGATTTTAGTGATATTTAATGTGCAGACGTCTTTGAATATCATAAGAATTTTATTAGGAACGTTTAAAGTACATTACTTGGAAACCAATTTAAAACGTCAAATATATTCAGTAGAAGTCATTTTAAATTTTAAGATGTAATTTTAAAGAACTTTGAACTACACTAATAAATTTCACAAAACCATTTGAACTGAAATAATTTAAGAACTGATAATAACTATATAAGAATAAGAATATTGATGAAAAATTGTAGAATATCAGTCGTGCACTGTAAAAAAAAGTATCACAGTTCAACGTACTAGCACCAAATTTTGGTGAAAATGCCCATTTTCTATCAATTTCACCAAATAGTGGTTCAGCATGAGGTTGAACCAAAAGTGTAAAATCAGAAAATCGCGGAAGTACACCAAAACTTGGTTCAATGTTACTCCAAAAGTTAATATAACAGAATTTCGTTTGATCAGTAACGAAACAGGCTAATGAGCGAAGCGTATTCCACTGCTCCGTTACTCCATTATTCCATTGCTTCACTGGTCTTCCTTATATAAAATACTATTGTCTCCCACGATTACTCCAATTTAATTTCATATCATACCACTCGATTAGAAAAATTGTGGTTATGTACCTCCGAATGCCCCCGAAAAAGACAATCTCTTTTAAAGATTGGCCCTACACTCTTAAAACAAACGAGCGGTTTTATCTCAGTCTGAGTTAATTTCCACTCCTTTCCGTGCCGAAAATGCACTTCCCCTATAGGAGTGGATTTCATTCTTTTTGCGGAGTGGGTAAAATAAATAAAAGAAAGCAATCTACGTCCTACACTCTTAAAACGAGCGGTTTTAACTCAGTCTGAGTTTCCACTCCTTTCCGGTGCCGAAAATGCACTTCCCCTACACTCTTAAAACAAACGAGCGGTTTTAACTCAGTCTGAGTTAATTTCCACTCCTTTCCGTGCCGAAAAGCACTTCTCCTATAGGAGTGATTTCAGCTTTTTCGGAGTGGGTAAAAGAAATAAAAGAAACAATCTGCGTCTACACTCTTAAAACGAGCGGTTTTAACTCAGTCTGAGTTAATTTTCACTCCTTTCCGGTGCCGAAAATGCACTTCCCCTATAGGAGTGGATTTCCCTCTTTTGTGTTTTAAGAGTGTACAAACAAATATTCAACGTCAATTAGTCCATGTAGCTGCTAATAGACCTTTCAATCCTATAATATAGTGGGTTCGACATTATATGCTTACGTAACGGAACACTATGTCGTAACACCTGATTAGAAATTAACTCAAAAGACCGTTCCATCATTATCGAAAACCGCGCACGTATGTAAATAACGGGTTGTGGCTAGCTCGTTTAACTTCTAGAAAAACACAGCTGACCTTCCTTAACTTATTACATTTTAATTACATGCAGGTTTGCAAATAATGATCAAAATTATTGATGAATTAATTTTGGGCGTTCCGAAATATCAATAAATATTTATAATGTTTCAGTGATATTTAACCAGACATTAAAATATTTAAAAACAACTTATTACATTTTCTAAAAATTATTATATTTTATAAAAATTATTTAGAGACAAAGATAAAATTTCCACTTTTTCACATACACTTAATTATTTTATGTATTTAATAAAATTGACAGATCAAATATAAATGTCGAAGGTTTACGTAGAGATAAATATTTCTTTTTAAATCTAAATGTCTGGTTTTTCTCTATAACATCAGATACTAATCTTAATACTTTTTGTCCGTCTGTCGGTACGCTTTTCGGTCCTATGGCTATCTGTTTTTACTTATTTCCAATAGTTCATTTTAATAAATACTTTTTGATAGAAATGTAAAGGGCATCATCAGATACTATCTTTCATACTATTTTTCGTCTGTATGCCAATCCGTACCATTAGAATTTCAATAAGTATTTAAACAAAATGAAAGTAAGCCATTCTAGTTTCTTCGGAACTTTTTTTTAATTCTTTCGAATAAAAAAATAGGCTAAAAATACTCTTCACACGAGCCATATTTACACGAGTTTAAAATCCAATCATAAGTTTCTGACATGCTGCAGTAAAGTACTTCCATTGAATTGAAAGAACTTCCATTGGCATAGTCGTATAACAAAAGAACAATTATAAGCACGCTACTAATCGCGATTAAGACTTCTGACCAATTATATTATTTGTCGGCGAACATTCTTATTGTTTGCTACTGTTCTGTATGAATGGTTTCAATAGCTTGTAATGAACCTATTTACATTCTCGTGGCAGAAAACATTAGCGACAAGACCTTAAAAAAAGTAAATTGGAATTTAATATCGTTCAGAAAGTTGTAGATTGTAACAATTCTATTTTGGTCGAGGTCGATCAATTTAATGTTTAGGATTTATATTAAAACCTCATTATCCTCTTTCTATTTGTATGTATTATAAAAACTTACAAATGATACATTACGAAAGATTAGTTTAAAATAAATTTAACTGAAAACAAAAAGCATTAGTGTCGTTAAAAATTTGTTATATTTAATTTTAGAGAGAATATATAGTTTTTCTTATATATATCTCTATACCTAAAGTTGAAAATTGCAAAATCTATAATCAGAGGAAACTCAAAATTAATACTGAATGAAATGCATGACACTTGGATAGAACACTAGAATTTGATATGGAATATGTTTAGGAAGTTTTGAATATATACATGTTAAATTTTAAGCAAGCTACACTGAGAAAAATGCCCCTTTCAAATGCGGGTAAATCTATATTTTCATTTTGAAATGAAACATTTTGTTTCAATGACGACCCAGTGCTTTCAATTTTAAAATACCAGATACAATCAGTTTCAAACAAAATTACTTTTTGACTAGCTAAATGTAGTAAGTTTCAGCAACCAGGCTAGTTGGCCGAATATCTATCCGTATTGGACTCGAGATTCTCTTCTCGATGATTCGATCTTCTCTGAGGATTGCGGTTTTGTGTCCCACCTACTACCAGTCACCTAATCGCATATGTACTGGAAAATGTTATATAGTAGAAAAAAATCCACAAGTTATCACAGTACTCAATTTTGAAACAACGGACTAATCAAAAATAATCACAATTAGTCAATTTCAACTTATTTTTTAATCATAGACAAGCTCAAAAATGAAAACCTGGTGTTTTTGTTTCGATTCGAGTATGCGACATACTCAGATTTGAGTATTTTTTTTAATTCAGTTTTTATAATGTCGTTTTTAGAGGGCATTTTCATTTAAGGGTAGCTAATACTTTGAATTTTCATGAAAGAATGTTTATAAAAGAAGGCAAGTTTCAAAACTTTCGAAACTTTTTTCAATAGTTATTTGTTTTATTTATTTTCTTTTCACACCAAGTTTTAAAAGTTTTTACATTTCATTATGGACACAAAAGCTGTGCCTAATCCCGTTTTTAATTCACTTACAAAGTATTTTTTTTTATATATATACATATTTATTTTATAAACCTTTACCTTATGATAATACAGTGTCAAATTGTCACAACATGTTTGTCAAATTATTAAGAAGTGTCGGTCTAAATGGATACATTTAAATCAATCCAAAGCCTCCTTTGGCACGACATGAAAAAAAAGGCGTCCATTCTGACCGCCATTCAAAAGACAAAGATCTACCCCTTCTGCAATTATACCGCAATATACGCGCAAAAGTGACGCATCTACCCATGGAGTTACGAAGAAGGTGGAGATGCTGTCGGTAGAAAAACAATACAAAAACCGGTTTGCCAAGTGAAGCCATCGATCGCTTTGTAGTAAGCCCAAACAAAGGCTGTCGGCGAAGTTCTTGGAGCTATTCTGAAGTGGGGTTTGCAATCGACTTGGCGATTTTTGACTCTCTTATAAAAACTCTACCTACAACGCATTTCTCTTACTTGTGAAGGGAATACAATCATGTGTCAATTGAAGAGCTTAGTGGAAGAACTGCTAAGTGACATTTCTGAAAAATTGAGATTTTGTGTCATGAACATATACAACTTCTTTAACGATAGCAGTTCCCTTTCACAAACTGTAGTTAGATTATTTTACGCTTTACAAGTACCGTTTCAACATATCTGATGCAAGCGAAAAATTAAGCCCATTCTCGTTTCACCTTTTGTCACTTAGCACGTCTTCACTAGCTCTTCAATTCAGATCTCGTGCTACAGCCTAAACTGTGAAAATAGTCTTTTTTTTTATCAACGCTTTTTAAATAAAAAAAATAATGCGTTTTGCATTAAAGTAACGTTCAAAATAACTGCCGACCTATAAGCGGCCGGTGCAGCCAAAAAAATAGCCAATGAACAATACCCCGTGTGGAGGGAGTATACGTACTAAATATGCTTCAAAGTCCCGACGCTGAGTACGATGTCTCCCTTAAGAGTTGCGCTGGGTGCCTACTCAGGCGTTGGTCCGTCACTTGACCGTGGATCTAAATTGCGCCGCCTGTCGCCAATAGCCGTCGTGTTACTCTATAGTGAGTGCGACGATAATTCAAACTAACCTAACCTAACGTTGAGTGAGCGGTTTGGGCTTACTAGGGTTAATTGGCGACTTTCTGACGGCTTCACTTTATTTCGTGCCAAGCATCTCCATCTTCGTCTCAACTCTATGCATCTCCCATTCAGTTAACATAGGCGGACACGTCACTTCACCACGTACGGTCGACGTGCGTGGGAATGCGACCGTGATGAAGGTGTGGCCTGGTGCACGTGAATGCGTCCCCACCCGAGGGGGTTTTCTAGTTATCTGTCTCTGCTGTCTGTCTGTCAGTCCCTTGCACTGATGATAGCGCACAAATGAATTGAGTGGCCCCAATTAGGATAGCGGAAATTATTTTAATTGGAAATGTGGGTACGCATCTGATTGACGTTTTATAATGGATAAATTTTTATTACTCAACGTGAAAATCGGATGTGGGCCATATCCAGGGCCTGATTTACTGAATCGCGAAGCGTGTACCATTTTAATGGTTACAGTGTCCTCATCTGAAGCCTCTAGAATTGATTTTTAGTGAATTGATAGTCGAAGTAGTGAATCGACTCAAAGAAAAAAAACTACTTATACGAAAACCTCACGTATTGTCCGAATGACAGGTGCAATTATAGCTAGTGGAAACGACGAGCTTCTTTTACGGTGAAAATGTTATTTACAATGAAAAAATTTCAGTGAAATTTTTTTTTACTTACAATGATTTTTTTTAAAAAAAAATTTTGTTCATTTACAGTGAAAACTTAATTTGGTTTATGTACTTATTTATAAATTCTACGATTTTAAGAAACACAACCAGAGGATGTCTTTTAATATTTTTACCAAGTTATTGCTTTTTCTGGCGAAGTTTCATTAATTACTGCGTCATGTAGTTTTTTAAAACAAATTTTGGAAACTTCAAAAACAGAAACCGGACGTCAAAGATTTTTTAAAAATATGGCGACAATTGAATGAAATTACGAAAAAATAATTCGGTTATCGTATATAGTATAATGATGGGAACCTGGATCAAAGACAAACTTCCTTTTCTTTGCATTGGTAACTTAATAGCGCCCTAAATATACTAAATATTGGCCGGTATTTTTCTAATCTCAACTACAAGGAATTGAGAGATTGCAAATTTGTATTCTGAACCACGAATTATATAGAAATCAGATTAAAGACTACCTTTTATAGTTTTTAAATTTTAATTTCTGCTACTAGTGCATTAATAAAGGAATTGCATTTATCAAAGTAGAGTATATTTGTGCAGCGGACACTTTTCTACAGGCGGAAGTAGGGGATCCGGTTTTAAGCACAGTTCCCAGCAATAATCATTCAGTTATGACCGCAGGTGATTTACATCAACACCTGTTTCCCTTTGGTATTTAACGTAGACCGTTTTTATACTCACAATAAACAACACAACAACTAAAATTTATAATATTTTTCTAGCTACACTTAAAGTTTTTAAAAGCTGCCTTTTCTGATGTTATAAATTATGAAACAGGCGGTAAAAAATAGAAGGATGGAAATGCAATGTCGAATTTGTTAGTATATATACGCAATGAATATTTTAAAACAAGCAAAATGTATGTTCTCTTCGTGGACTAATAAGAGTAATAAGAGTCTGGTTCAAACCAGTAGGTCAAGATTCCGACTTCGAAACAAGGGAGCCAGCTTTTAACCCGAAGCCTCCTTGCACTATTACCACCAAAAAAGTAACTAATTACCAAATTTTCGTTATATTTCCTGACTAATGTTGAATCGGTAATAGTTGAGCGTTAAATTATTGTCGACTTAATTTGAACACATTGAAAGCAAAAAAATAAAAGTCTTCAGGAAATTTGTGTTAGCGCATCGAAAAATATATTGCCTGGGCTAAACTTTAAGGTTCACTGAAAATTGGTAGGGTAAGCCCGGCGACTTATTGCGCCTATTTGGTTATAAGTCTGACTCTGGTCCTCACCCACGCAACGGCCCTGCTCTCTATAAGTCTATACCTGTAATGTAAACATAAGTGACAGTCAAAAACACTCCCCCATAATGAACTTCCCATGCTAACGAACTCAATTCGCGCTTTTTGTCGGAAGTAGTGTGAATCGACATTTAGAAAAAAAAGATTATTTACAAAAAAAAATCACGTATTGTTCGAGTGACAGATGCAATTCACACCTAGTGGAATCGACGAACTAATTTGCTCTTTGATAACTGATTCAATATTTGGGATTTCAGCTTTCGTAACATTGCATCCAGGGCCGGATTTCTAAATAGGCTAAGTAGGCTGTAGCCTAGAGCGGCGAATTTTTTGGGGCGGCAAATTTTACGACCAATTAAAGCGATATTCGGCATAAAAAATTATTATAAAGATGCGAATATTTTTAAGAAAGAAACCAAATAATTTACATTAATGTGTAAACCGTAAAAGTATATATAGTACTAATATTTCGTAGCAAACAATGGTCGCTGCAAGGGCAAGTGCACCCCTCCTCCCGGATTTCGAAGTTGAAAGAAAATAGTAGAACAGTTTTAAAAAATTCGCCTATTTCGCTTTCGATTTAGTGTGTAAAGAAACGTTAGATGATTCAAATATGTGTATCTAATTTAAACAGCACATACCACCCTATTTTGCAGCTAACCAGCTATCTTTCCCCGAAGTGGGAGAATATTGTGACATGGGGCGGCAAATCGTAGCATACAGGCGGCAAATCTTTAAATCTGGCCCTGTGATTCAATATTTGGGGATTTCAGCTTTCGTAACATTTTGCATCTACATCTTGCCACATTAATTCTTGAAGAGCGTACAGGAAAACATTATCAATTCATCAACCCCAAACATGTGCACCGAATTGCGTGTCTTGATCAGATAGATTAGTAGACATTCCAAAACTGTAGCCGAAAATTCGTACGGTAAGGACTAAGACAGATATAATGAGGAGAAATATATGCTTGCTTATGGAGGCCTCATCTTAGTGCATAGTGTATAATAAACACAAAAATCGCAATATTCATTTTAAATATTATGTATGTTCCATTTTTTTTATTCTATTGAATCAACACACCTCAGTAATGTTATAAACTTAACGTGTTTGCAAATAATGGTGTAAAACCATAGTATGGTTTTATGCCTGGAAGTTCTTTGTAAATAAACAGAAACTACGAAAATCAAACACAATTTTTAAAAAAATATGAAATTGTTCAAATAAATAACAAAGCCATTTTAATGAGATTACACTAAATTAAAAACTACATTTAATTTGTTTCACCTTTTAAACCTACTTTCTATTCAATTTTTAAAGGCTTTAACCTTTAATCACCTTTAGGTATATAATTACACTGGCTCGAAACAAATAATGGTTAATTAGGTTTTCAATACATCATAACCATAAATTCAATACTAAAGCTTTTAAATAGCAATTGGTATACGCTTTATGGACATAATTTTGTTTACGTTTTCAAGATTTCATAAATACTGTGTTATTATAAATAACAGCACTTATTAAAGTAATAAAAGAATATAACTACTTAGTTTGGTATTTCTACTTGTTTTCTCAATCTTTATATATTAAACGTGTCTGCATATAAAATATAATAATTGCGGACTATTTTTGTTAAGGTGTAAGTTTTGATTGTTTCTTTTAAAATGAAAAATTTTTCTTTGGGACTAATTATTTCAACAAAACATACTTAAATTATTATTAAAAAAACCATTTGATATTTTTATACGGATAAAAATATGATGAAATGAAGTGACGCCATTTCTCCGACTTTCAAAATTTTCTTTAATTATGAGAAAAAAGACCTTTTGGCGAGGCCGGGATAGCCTGGTCGGTAAGGTCTTGGACTGGCATCCCTGTGAGGTTGCGAGTTCGAGCCCCGCTGACTTCCGAAGACCCCCGTGTACGCTAATGGTGAGTGGTGCACGTTAAATCACAAAGTTCTCCAAGTTCCCATACCAAATCAATACCTCTGGGGGTGACAAGCCAATTCTGGGGATCCTCTAGTTGGCCTCTGTCTCTAAAAATTAGATGGATCCACTTATGTGTGTGTGTGTGTGTGTCTGTCTTACGTGACGAAGGTTTATAAGCGGGTCTCTGATCAAGCACACAAACCTGAATATATGTGTATAGAAACCAACCAACCAACCTTTGGTCAAGTCTGCTTAGTGATTTAGTATCCACGATTCCCCCTAAATTCAAATAAATTAAACCTTTCGAATATTTTCAAACCATTTACATTGGAAGCCTCGAGCAAACTTTACGGAACACTCATATAACTACAAGCATTTAAATAATTAAATCTATTCATAACACTTTGAATAATAACAAAATATATATAAAGATATTTTTTATGAATGATTAGACCCGTGAAAAATTACAAAGGAAACATTATTAAATGCCCGTAAGGGTTGCATTTTTGGTAAAGTTTTATAAACTTTAATGATACAAAATGTTAAGAGTAATGTTATTAATGTAAATGTGTTGGTTCATTCAATAAAGAATAAACTAAAATAATTTTTTTTATGAAATGTACTAAAACGCATTTCATTACCTTAATCTTATATTTTTGTAAAATTTATAAAACTTTGTAAAAAAAACCCAACTCTGGGCATTAATATAAATAAATGCTTACCGCTTCCAGCGTTTATTCCTAACTGTAATTAGTCAATCCTTTCATCATGTTATTGAACAAAACCCACCGCCAAACCAGGTACCCAGGTGTTTAGTCGAAAGAGAAGAGTGGACATTTTACCTTCGATGCATGTTACACAACTCAACTCGATCGTACAATAGCGCCACACTCAACAAGTTTCCGCCATTAGAAACCACATTCGAACGATTGTTCGAAATATGGAATGTCATTAAGAACAATTAGAACTTTGCTGTGTTACTCAGAAAAGAGCTATATTGCATCTTAGATTGGTGTTGAACTGTTTATAACAATAATTACACTAACCCATTAACGACTGCATTTCCGAATAAAAAAAATATTTTTAGTTTTTTTTAATTCGTTTTTCGTAGAACTAAACTTATATAAATTGTTCAGGAATTTTTTATTCATTTGTCTAATAATTTATTTATTTAGATAAACTAAAGCAGAAAGCCAATTTTTGCTTGAATTTTTTTTTGGCCAATAGTAATGAGTAATTTCCATATAAACCAAAAAAATATAGTAGGTTTTACTCGCATTAAAAGGAGCTCTGGTGTCAGGACCTACCTAAGGGGGTCAGGTCTAAACTTTACACAGGCTCTCGCACTAATTAAAAAAAAAAGGAACGTACAAGTTATTTTATTTAAAAAAATATTAATCATCTATAGATACTAAAACTCTAAAAAAAAATTACAAGGAGAAAATATTTTGCTGATACAAACATAATTTTTTTTTTGTGCTAGGCAGTTTTAACTATATAGGTATTATTTTCTGAAGAGAATTTGGCACTTTTAAGTTCGAAGTTTACGTTGTCCATTACCGTTATGTTCGCATCATAGATATCATAGTTAAAGTATTAGATTGGCAGATCACGTGACCTCCAATGTTAACGACGGGACGCGCATGGAGGCCAAATAAGAGGACAAAATGGCCAGTGTTGCTGCCACTTTAAGGAGAAAAATACAACGAAAAAATTCCATTTAATTCTAAAATTACAAAAAAATATTGTAAAAATACTAAATGCATTTTGGAATCTTTTTAGTGACTTTAAATCCTTTTCGAGTAATTTGTTTTTGTAATTTTAGAATTAAATGGTATTTTTTCGTAGTATTTTTCTCCTTAAAGTGGCAGCAACACTGGCCATTTTGCCCTCTTATTTGGCCTCTAGCGTCCCATCGTTAGCATTTTAGGTCACGTGATCTACCAATCTAATTTAACTATGATGTCTATGGTTCGCATAGAGCCCCGCTCCCGTTAAAGGCACGCCTTGGCTATGGTGGTTGCTTAAGTTTATCAAACTAATTAAAATTACATAGAAGCGAATACTTAGCAATGAAAGCTAAGTTGATGCTATCCTCTATCTTAGCAATAAAACCAACTTAGTTTCAGAAACAAAAAATAATGTAGCTCGGCTCCTTTTGGACTATTCTGATCCAATTACTCAAAATTCAGAACTCTTTAAAAGCTCTCAAATGTAATTATGGTCAGTAAATTATGTAATGCCTTTTAAACTGTTTCGAATCGACTAGAATGCGGTCATTTCGATTACGGCCGTTTAATGTAGTCGTTCTGAAATAAAATGAAGAAAAATTATACTTTATAGTTTGATTTGATTGAAATATTCCGTGTTTATACTCCTTCATGTAAAGAAATGTTCGTTTGTTTTGTTATTTGTTTATATGTTCGTTTCTTTCAGATTAAACGTGGACATATTCGCTTTAAAATGAGGAAAGGGATGGCAAAAGATTAAGAGAACATAACGATTTTAGTTTTAAATTATTCCATTTCCCCTTATAATCTAAGCAAATGTCCGAATTTCAAGTCAAATTAGTAAGAAGACATTCACCATATTACATACATTCACCATATATTTTGAACTTCCGTATTTCATTTTTATTTTTTAGTGTTTCGTGTTATGAAAATTTTCCTAAATAATAGAGAGAATAAAACTGACAGTGATCTTAAATTTCGAATTGTATATGTTTTTGAAAACTTCTAAATTTTCCTTTAAATTTAAAATGTATTTTTCCTTAAAAAAATCAATGTTTGGGAAGTAACTATATTGAAAAGTGTAATTTACTGATAAATAATCAAATTCTAACTAATTGATATTCAAAAAGACTTATTACTCAATATAAATATCACAATCTAAACCTAATAATGAAATATGTCCTAGTACTTTTTCAAACTGTATCCTTTCAATCAGATATAAATATTTATAAAATTAATTAAATAAAATGATTTAAAATTGCTAAAAATTGTAAAATATTTTGTCATAGATAATGTTTCCCAATGAAAGTTTTCTGATGTCTTTAAATGTTTGGCACACGAAAGAACATTGGCTAATATTTTCTTTTTGTAATATTTTAGGGGTTTAACCTTTCTTTGGAAAACTAAAAATGCTGTCTTTAAATGTTTGGCACACGAAAGTACATTGGCTAATATTTTCTTTTTGTAATATTTTAGGGGTTTAACCTTTCTTTGGAAAACTAAAAATGCTTTACAACACCGATCCATTGTGGCTAAATATGGCCGCCTGTTTAACCCATTCTCAGTTTACCGCATCATCCATCTTCTTTGTTTCATCCGAGACACGTGTTTGGGATTTCATGGGCCTCAAGGCGACACTTGATCCCGTTGCATACACAAACAGAGACTCAGATCTCGTCCAGAATGAACGAAACTCGCCAATCAGAAAGGGGCTAAGTGATGCCATTCAAAATGGAGTTCACGAAAGACGATATTCGGCACCGGGCCGTGTGGTAACCACTTTTCGTGTAATGCAAGCCTTTAAAATGCCCCCCTTAACAAAAAATGAGTCCAACAACTTCAAAATTTTGACTTAAATGCTAAATAATGCAACCATCCCAATAAAAAGAATGTGAATAATTGAAATTAGATTGCGTAAGAATTTTTATATCAGTGAGAAAATTGCCAGAAAATAGTATACATTAAAATATACTTATTTAACCTTTTCAGTTTTAATTTTGAAATCTTGGTAAATAAAATTGGACATTTAGAAGAATTTTTGTGAAAGAGTTTTTAAAGTTTCACCAAAACGAATTAAAATTTAAATAAATAACAAAATCTTTTTCTATGAAACTGCTGCATTTCAAGATATTTTTTTTATACATCACAAGATGAGGAATTTGTTAAACCCGAAAATGCCGCCTTTACTCAATTGCCGCCTCATGCGGTCGCCTCTCTACATCATAGCACCACACGGCCCTGCTCGGCACTTCGATAGTGGTAACTTTATTTATTCAGTTTAAAATGCACGTTACAGAACAAGTCTACCGAAAACTAGTGTGACAAGATCTTCAAAACCAAAAATCAGGACATTTTCTCTCTCCTCCCCCACTCCAATTCCTACAATTTTTCATATAATACTCCCTCTCCTAAATTTCAAACAATGGCATAATGAATAAGACTAGACAAATAATAATCAAATAACTTGTAGATAGTAACAATTATCCTAAATAATCAAATATAAAAGACCAATAATTGTTTTAAGGTCATTTTAGCATTTTTAATAAAGACTAATCACGAAATTTTTGTGAATACTATATTTTATATAGGTTTTCTCCGCTTTTCGTTTCTTTGAAGGACTGTAACAGAACAGGACGTTTTGACGGGACATCCAGTCCGCGGGACAGTAAGACAGAAAACGGAACTGTTTTGCGAAAAACACGGGACGTCTGGTTAAACATTTAACAAATTATATTGGTGTTTAGTTGACACATTTAAGTTTTAGCTTCCACACTACGTGTATAACGCAAAAAGTGTAGGTTTTATAAAGGTTGTGTCCATCCGTCCGTCCGTCATCTACTTTCGTAACCCAAACTGCAAAAGCTATAAACAAGTGTGCTATGTCAAAAAAGAACAAAAAATTTGCAAAGTCTAAAACAAGTTTATAACTTTCAATTTTTTTTTAAATCATTATTTAGTTAATATTTAAGACGTCCAAATGAAGTTGTTAGCTATCAGTAATCTGGACATCGTTATTTACTTCTACAACGTCAAAAGTCTACAACGTCAAAATTGAGTTTTCTTTTAATGCTATAATGCACCTACATTTAAGTAACATTACAAGAAATTAATAATTAATTCATGAAGTATAAATCATATATATCCTTAAAAATGTGTGTCATCAGTACAAAAGTTCATAAACAATATTCTTTAATTGAAGTTTAGAAAAAGTTAAATTTCTTAGGATTTAGCTATTTTGATTGTCAACCTTTAATAATAGAAAATGAACAGTCTATTTCAACTAACAACATTTTCTATACAAGGATTAAGTTTTAATTGCCGATTCGTTCATAACGTAGCTTAAGAATTTATCATATTTAAACAATATGTGGAGTGGCGACTTTTCTTAAAAAAGGTTTCATGCTAGTAGGAAACATCTGCTACAAGTTTTGGATTAATTTACTATGCCGATTAATATAACACCTACACCGAAATAAAACGCTAACTCTCCCTTAACCACTTAGTTGATTGACTGGGTTATTTTCGTTATCATTAACCTATTTCTTATTAATTGAACAACTTTTTAACTGACAAAAAATTAAATGTGCGTATTTGAATGAGTATCACCACTAAGTTTACAATCTTAAGAAAAAAGAATATCGACACTATCATGTAATATTTATTCGAATAAGTGAATACAATATACATACTACTATAATAATTGAAACTTAATATAGAGTTTTTCTTTATGGTCTATTTTTAATATAATACTAATTCGGTGAATCCCAATAAATTGAAAAGCACAATTTAGCCTCTGACGGATACAGACGTAAAAACCCGTCACCTGAACGTCAGGTTTTCCACCAGCACATATGGTTTCTAAAAAGTTGTAATTTTTTACTTTTACTAAATTTCAAAAGTATGGAGAGTCTTTTATTATTCTCGGTTATAGAAATAAAGTTTTATAAACTTTAAAGAAATTAAATTTTGAGTTATAAAAATTTAAATACTAATGCAGTGCAAACACGTTTACCGCTTCATCCGATTTTGCTTAGCCCTCAGATGTTTAAGAAATGCATATAAATTTACAAAAACTATTTAATTGAAAGTTTAAAATATGATTTTCTAAATAAAACTGATATTTCATGCTATAAGAGTGGTATTGGCTTTTAGTTCCTTTATGGTTAATAGGAGGATAATTGGATCAAACTCGTTCCAAATCTCCCTTATTTACACTTTCAATCGGAAAGAACTTTTCATACGAATTCAATGCATGTGGATATTCTGGTTAATTTTAATGCGTCGTGATTTGACTTTAATTTATGTAATTAAGGTGCCGAATAATTTAGTGGTGTACAAAAGACCGTAAATTAGGTCCTTTCTGTCATTTTCTTTTCAAAAGTGCCGTGTGGAAATGGCGTTGAGTGGTTTTAGATGTGAAAGTATGTTTTATTAATTTTTTTTAATTGAAAACGAGTTGTCGAATATCAATCAATAAAGCTTTTATTTATATTGGTCAATGTACACAATCTTAATTTTTCAAAAGTATTTATTTTCCCTTTTGCATTCACGATCTTCTGTAAGAAGAAAAATTTGCAATTTGGTATTCTATTGTAGCAATATTTCATTACAATTGGGAATTTAAATTTCAAGTAAGTTTTAAATTGATATACCAGTGCTCAAATTTATCATTCCCTATGTTATGGTGATTAAAGTCCACATAGAAAGCTAATGTGCTTTTCAAACGTGTGACATACAGTTTATAAAACAACCAAAGTTTCGAAAAAATTATTGTTATAACTATTCCAAAATAAATTACCTTAAATTTTTAGTTTAACAAATTAGATTTTTTCTTCCCTACTTTTTACCATTTCATTCTGGATGCATAATGAGTCTATTTCACAAATTTTAGATTTTTAGAATAAAAAATAAAAGTTGGAATTGAAAGGTTAAAGCTTAAGAAGTTAAAAGTTTAAGATACATTCAGAACTTTTATCTTATATTTCTCTATCCTAATCAATGTAAATTTACAATGGTGTTTCATTCGACATAAAAAAAAAAATAAAAAAAAATAGTTATTTATGCACCAAGTGTGAAAAGTAACACTTTTTAAAACTAGTGAATTTTATTTCACGAGCGAGGTACGAGCGAGTGAAATAATGACACGTGTGACAAAAGTTTACTTTTCACACGTGTTTCATACACTATTTTTTATAATTACGTGAAAAAATCAAATCTCATTGGTTCAAAAATAATTCACGGGCTAATTTTTTTACGTAAAGAAGATCGGCATCGATAAATTAATAATAAAATTCACGCGCTTAATATTTATAAATAAAGCAGATCAATAAATTTCTGGATTTTATGAATTTATCAATTTGGATACACTAGAATTTCTTTTTGAAATTTCACTATAACCAAAAACACTTTTTAGGAGCCTTGGATTTCGTTGTTACTAGAATTTACTGTAGCATAAAACTGACCGTCATAAAGCAAATAATTCCAACATAAAATTTAAAAAAATAAGGGTAGGAAACGGTATGTTAATAAATCTGTCACTTTCACACTGATTAAGTAACGTTACATAACCAGTAATTTATAGTAAAAGTCACAATCAGATATCCCCGTTTCGTTTAATTATATTTAACTGCTGTTACTTTGGAGAAGTTCTAAGTACTTCCGTGTGTGTACGAGTTACGTCAGTATTTATCCTTGAGTGTCTAACAATCAGGTTTTCTGATTTAAAAATGGATTAATAATAAGAGTTGGTCTTTTAGATTGTAAATATTATTTCATAAATTCTTTTCGTCAGATTGGTTGGTTGGTTGGTAGACATATATATTCAGGTTTGTGTGCTTGGTCAGAGACCCGCTTATAAACCTTCGTCAAGTAAGACAGACACAACAGACAACACGCACACATAAGTGGATCCATCTAATTTTTAGAGACAGAGGCCAACTAGAGGATCCCCAGAATTGGCTTGTCACCCCCAGAGGTATTGATTTGGTATGGGAACTTGGAGGACTTTCGGACCCAACAGGTTTAACGAGCACGTACTCCGCATATACTCGACAAACACAAACATTCATGCCTTATCGGGATTCGAACCCGAACCCACAGGCTCCAAAGGCTAGCTCCCTAACCGTTGCGCCGCCGGGTCGGCATTTCGTCAGATATCGTAGTTTTTATAACTAAAGAGTCGAAAAATGAATGTTTTGCGTTTCCAAATTAAGATAAAGAAATATAATTTGCTAATGGTTGTATAAAC